>CM038144.1:484592925-485792925 GCA_021437245.1 Aegilops speltoides
TTGACCTTAATTAAAATACATCAACCGTGTGTGTAACCGTGATGGTCTCTTTCCGTGAGTCCGGAAGTGAACACTGGTGTTGGAGTTATGCTTGACGAGGTTGCTATAGGATCACTTCTTGATCATACTTTTATCGACCGTGCTTTGCCTTCTCTTCTCGCTCTCCTTTGCGTATGTTAGCCACCATATATGCTATTCGCTTGCTGCAGCCCCACCTCATGCCTTTACCTTACCCATAAGCTTAAATAGTCTTGATCTCGCGGGTGTGAGATTGCTGAGTCCCCGTGGCTCACAGATACTTCCAAAACCAGTTTGCAGGTGCCTATGTTACCGAGCAGGTGACGCATCCAAGCTCAAGGAGGAGCTCGATGAAGATCTTGCCCTTTGTGTTGTTTCGTTCTAGTTGATTAGTAGTGGAGCCCAGTTGGGGTCGATCGGGGACCTTTGTCGCATTTGGGGTTCTTCTTTTATTTTGGTTCCGTAGTCGGACCTTGATTGTATCGGGATGATGTAATGCTTTATTCATGTAATTGTGTGAAGTGGCGATTGTAAGCCAACTATGTATCTCTTTCCCTTATGTATTACATGGGTTGTGTGAAGATTACCTCACTTGCGACATTGCTTTCAATGCGGTTATGCCTCTAAGTCGTGCTTTCGACACGTGGGAGATATAGCCGCATCGAGGGCGCTAAGTTGGTAATCGAGCCTTCCCGACCTTAGGAGCCCCACCGCTTGATCGCTTTTAGCGGCGAGTTGTGTCTAGAAAAATGTTTTGAGTCATTTAGGATTATATATATCGGAGAGTTAGGAATTCCTTTTACTCCTCGGTCCTTAAATCGCTCTGGTGAGGTCTCATGACGTAGAAGTTTTGACTTTTCTCTCCTCAAATTTCACTAAATGTTTTTTTAGGATCACGCGGGTATCTTGGAATCGTTCCGATGGTTTTATGATGAGAACATTGTCTTGGTGCCTCCTGTCAGGGGTTTAGTGGAAGTGTCCCGGGGAGTTGAGCTCTGAGGTGTTGTCGTCATAATTTTATCGTTGCAGTTCTGGAATACCTGAATTTAGTACGCCGACATCGAAAATCTCTTTTATGCAGTTGTTGGTGAGATAACCCCGATAACCCAGTACTGAGGTGAGTATGGGAGTATTGCCATGACTCGTATAATGGATGCTTTTCGAAGGTTGAGGTAGACGATTTCCGAAGGTTTCTTGGTTATGTGTTGAAGGATGGATACAGCTGGATGTAGGATTTGCTAGTTTTGGGTGAGATATTATGCTTCCCCTGTATCCCCAACACCTGATTGCATAACCGGAAAATTTCGGGAGTTTCATAGGTGGGAATTCAAGTAGCTCTGAGGATATCTTTCCGACGGATGTGTGATATGAAATTGGGGTTCGACGTCTAGTGGTCCGCCTATTCACGGTTGGTTTCTGATGGTCTCGTTGTATCTTAAAGAGTCCTTGGCTATGCCGACTGGGACGCTTCGTATGTCATGTGCATTGCCTTGTACATGATGGTGCTGTACGATCGAGCCGTGTAGGCCCCACCACTAAAACTTGGACGAAATCTCTATCATATGTTTGTTCCGGCTTATTCTGCAAGCCAGTCCTTTGTTTTTGTTTTGAGTTGTGGTATTCGAGTTGCTTCTATGTCAAGTGTTGATTCCATACCTTTCCGAAATGGTGTTCTTATACTCCGATGTGAATACCAATCCTTCTCGACAATCGAGATTTTCATGTCAATCCTTTTCAACCGGCGTGTTTCTCTTCAAGTGGATCCGATCACTTCAACATCAGCAAGACTAATTATCATTTCTTCTCAACGGTGTTTGTTTCATGCGTCTCCAAGTTGCCTTTGTTTTTTTCCTGCCCACCCACCCTTTTTCCTCAAGGACTAAGATTTCTTTACCAAGTATCCTTTTATTTTTGTGAAGTTTCTCCATTCTTTTCCATCAATGTTCTTACCCGGTGGTTCTCAAGAAGATGTTCTACTAGTTCGTCATTCCTCATTCCTTTCTCTTCTCCGGTGGATTCAAGTCAAGTTTTGTTGATCATACCTTTTTCCTCATTTCAATGTCTTCTCATACCGGTGCACCTCATTATCATTCTACTTCTCGCTATTTGTTATTCTGGAGTGCTCAAGATATCTCGAAGATTCGTGTTTCCACTCTGCATTCGTTCAAGCTCTTTCGAGATTGGTATCTCATTCAAGTCATTTAATTCAACCGGTGCAACGTCTCTTTTAAATCTTTTCAACGGTGTTCTTTTGAGTGGGCCCTAACCCACAGGTCCTTTCCCAGGATCTTCCCTGACTCTTCTATTTTCCCAGAGCTATCCTAAATTCTTCTCCAAGTTTGACGTAAGAATGAGTTATCATCAGTCAAATGCTTTTCTCCAAGATCTTTCAAATTCTTTTCATAGTTGGCTCAACCTCTTCGCTTTTGATTCTTCCGGTGTGCCTCAATAATTCTTGGTGGTGTTTCTCGTTGTCATTCTCATCATTTGAAGACCGAAGAAGAGTTTCTCTTTAATCTTGCTCTATTCTCTTCAAGATTCATGGTGCTAGTTTGTTGCCATCCTCTCATAATTGTTTTCGATTGTGAGAATCTTTTTCACCCATCCGGAGCATTTTAGGAGTCTTTTCAGTTTCATTCTTCGAAGCCCATCATCTCAGAATTATTCATCCTCAGCTTTCAGCTCTCGTTCTCAAATTCTTCCGGTGCATCGTTCAAATATCCTCTAATCAGTTCTTGATCTCTTTGTTCTCATGTATCTAGTTTGTCTCAAGCACCTTCGTTCATTTGCTAATTCTTACCGGTGATGCACCCCTACTTTGATAACTTTCAATTCTTACGGTGGTTCTTTCAACATTCCTCTTCTGTTGTTATCGTATCAATTAATTCGTTCTTACAGAATCCTACCTGTGGATCGTTGAAGACTTTTCGGAAGTTTACGCCATATCTCTCTTAATCCTTTCTACGGGAATAAGTAGTATGCCAAATCCATTGCTTGTCATCAATTTAATTTGATGAAGGATAAGCATACAATAAATCTTATTCTTATTTCCTCGAGGTGATTCAATTCTTTTCTTCCGGAGATTGTTCATGATGAAGTAATTCTCGGTTCTAGTGTTTCATCTTTTCTTTTCCAGAGTTCCAAGTTTTCCGCTTTATCTCATCGCGAAGCTCCATCTAAATCATTGCAAGGCTTCACCTTGTGTTTTCAACTTCTCTTTCTTTCTATCACCCTTTTGTTTACCGAAGTTCTTCATGGAGGCTCTACATGGTGGTTCGTCAAGGATTCTTTTCATTCTTCAATTGTTCTTCAAGATTTCTCTTGAAGTTAAGATCAGCCAAGCTATACTCAAAAATTAAACATGGTGTTCAACACATGTCTTGTTTTGAGGAGTTCAAGCATTCTTCATCTTGCATTCCAAAGTGCAATTCTTTCTACCTTATCTTTTGAGGTGGTCTTATGTCATTCTTGACAATTTCACTTCGTGTGTCATGATTCGCAAGTTGTTAAGAATGAGATATTTAAATCCATCATTTTCTCTTTGTTCAAGAGATCTTTTCAACCATCAACCTCGTTGTTGGAGTTATCTTGTGTCATATTGCACCTAAAGCTTTCCCTAAGGATTGTTGCTATTTATGGTGCTTATAAATGACCCAAGTTCTTCATTTGTCCTTCTGGTGAAATAAGGTTCTCGTCTCCTTGTTGATATCAATCCAATCATTTGTTTCCGTTGGTGGCAGATGTTGGCATTTTCTTCTCCATTCTTCTATTTCAATTATCTATCTTCTATTCTTTTGTTTTGGAGGCATTGTGATGTTGCTCTCTTCGCTCATCATCTCAAATTGTGAGGACCGTGTTCTTTCCATGCTTACCCATTTAACCAGAGTGTTGTATCTTCTCTGTTCAAGTTCTTTCATCTTATCAAGTTTTGCCTCTCTTTTCAACCTTAGTGCTGTCTGAAATCTTTCTTACCCCTTGTGCCATTCTTTCAATAGTTCTGGAGGCAGTGTGTAGTTGATTTCATCAAGTATCATTCCATCTTCTCAAGTTCATGTTCAATTCCTTCCATGTTCAACCGGAGTGCTGCCCGAATTCTTCCCCTCTCATCTTGTTTTAACCAGAGTGGTTTCGAATTCTATCTTGTCCATTAAACTCTTGATTTATGCCTTTGCAACCTTCAAAGTTCCCATAATGTTCCTTGTTCCTTTTTTTCTAATGGATTGTTTGCAATCTCGTTCAACTCTGTTGTACTCTTTCTTTTAAATTGCTCAACCTCTCAAGGTTCTTTGGTTTCACTCTTTTGTCGAAGAAGCAACTTAGTTTTACCTCTTCTCTTTCTCTTCCGTTTCTCTCCGGTGCCATGCTAGATCTCGGGACGAGATCCTCTTGTAGTGGTGGAGTGTTGTAACGCCCCGAGACCGACGCTCCAGAAGACTTCCAGCTATTTCCGAGATTCGACGTGTGATTTGTTTTGTTCGTTGCATCATCCTTGCATCATGTGCATTGCATCATGTCATCATGCAATCCCTTTTTTTAAAACTCACCTAAATAAATTGCATAGATCTTTTGATCTATTAAAATCGAGGGAATTCACTTGTGATTTCTCTTTATAACATATTTAAACCTCTCAATATTATTAGGGAGCTATATTAAATATTCCACTAATTCGGAATCACCCATAAACACACTTGCAAAATAATTTTGTTCCTTTTCTGCTTCAAGTTTGGTCTCCAAACCTTGCCCTAAATTATTTCGTCATTTTCCGGAGCTCCACCAAAAATCCGAACATTTTTGGACCTTCCTTTTTATCAAGTCCTAGTTCAAACCCATTTGAATTAAATTCAAATGAGTTTGAATCTAAATCTTTCAATCGTGGCCTTTCTATTTTTCTTGGAACAAGCATATTTTTGCGAGTCCGGGAAAATTACCCCCACGCCCAAATTCTTGTCCACTCTTTTCTTTTCTCTCCCTTTTTCTTTCTTTGCTTTTCTGTTTTTGGAAGAGATTTGAAGAAGGAAGGGGAGACCAGCCGCAGCCCAGCAGCCTGGGCCTCCCAAACCTCCCGCGCCGGCCCAAGGCCTAGGCCCAGCCGCCCCTCCTAACCCTAGCCCGACCGAAACCTCCCTCGATCGCTTCCTCGTCCCCTTCCGCCGCCAGCCACTCGTCCCGATCGGGATCGTCCTCGATCCCCTTTCCTCTCGCTCGTCTCCCTCCTCGCGCCAGGGAGAGGATCCCCACGCTCCTCCTCCTCTGCCCCACAGCCTCCTCTCGCCGAGACCACCTGGTTCCTCCTTCCGCCACCAAGGCCTCGCGCCTCCCGTCGACCACCAGGGTCCTCCCCATCCCCGCGGCCTCAAGCCCCTCGCCGGAGCTGCACCCAAGCCGCGCTGCCGGCCAAGCCCCTCGACCCACCGACCAGAGCCACGCCCGTCCGCCTCGGAGCCGGCCTCCACCGCCTCCTCCCTCACCTGCCGCGTCCTCCTCCACCTCGCGCGACCTCCTGCCTCGTCCTGCCCCATCGCCCCTCCGGTCGCTGCGACCAGGAGCGCCGCGCTCGACCTCCTCCTCGCCGCCCCTGGAACCGCACCGCCTCGGCCTCGCCGCCGGCAGCAGCAGAAGCTGCTGCATCCTCTCGCCGACACCGCTCCGTCGCCTCCCATCACGCCCGACATGGCCCGCGAGGCCATCAGCATCCCTGCGTCCCCGCCGTGCTCTGCCACATGGTCGCCACCTCTGCAGCCTCCTGCTGCTGTTTCGTGCACCTCCGCTGCCGGTGGCAAGGACGCCAAGACCCGAGGCCTTTTGGTGTTGCTCTGCTTTGGAACGCCAAGTACCTCGACGCCGAAGACCCGTGTACAACTACTGTTTCCTGCCTAGAACGACTACCGTCGACGTGCATTTCGCCAAGTACCACTACCGACGAACCCCGAAGGACTTGGATGCGACAAGTTCCTCTCCAAACGTGAATGTCTACTTCCACTACCGTCGCAAGAACAACTACTTCCACTACGACCGCTGCAAAGAACAACTACTTCCCACTACGAGACGTGTACAACTACTTCCACGACGTCCATGAACCACTACTTCCACTACGACCGTCCCGTGAACGACTACTTCCCTCGACGACTCGAACCGCACCGAAGATGCACGCTTCAAAGGTATAACACCGAGACGATGTCCGTGGACCGAATGCATGCTTGGTTGTGTGAAATGCTCGTGTGTGCACCGTGCCCGAATTGTCATTGCAAGTTCCTCCTTGTTTGCCATGCCGTCGACCCATGGGAACCCGGTAACCGGGAGCACCCCACCATCTTGCATGACTCGCTCACGCTCACTTCCTTTTGCACCGGTATCTCTGTGAGCTACCGGGACCGATATGTTGCCGTGGTATCATTTTCGGATATGTTGCCGTGGCACCATTTTTGTTTCGCCGCCGTGGCACCCTTTTTGTTCCGCCATGGTGACCAAATGCTTCATAACATGCTCATGTCAACATTTTCATAAAAATTGCATAAGTCTTGCATATGTCATCCGCATCATGATGACAACAATTAAAATGTTTGAACTTGTTGTTGCATTAAATTGCTAAATGCATATGGGGATTTACCGGATTTGTTGTTTTTATATCCGGCCCCATTTAAATTGTTTAGATGGTATAGTTTTTGTTATGCTTCACCACTTGCCATGTTAACCAATATTTAATCTTGTCTTGTTCATAACCGAGAGAGAACTAAATAATTGATGTGGTGTTTTGTCAATATGCAACTCGTTGCATATTGAGCTCCACTTAATTTGTAAGATAGTTTGTTGCATTTTGCCATGCCATGCCTCTTTAAACCGGACATGCATCATACTTGCTTGTGCATCATGCCATGTTTATGCTTGGATGTTTACTATGTTGTTTGTTTCTTTCTGGTTTGCTTCTCTCGTTAGCTTCGGTTTCGTTTCGGAGTTGTGAGGATTCGTTCGACTACGACCGTTTGTCTTCTTCATGGACTCGTTCTTCTTCCTTGCGGGATTTCAGGCAAGATGATCATACCCTCGAAATCACTTCTATCTTTGCTTGCTAGTTGCTCGCTCTTTTGCTATGCCAATGCTACGATGCCTACCATTTGCTTGTCAGCCTCCCAAATTGCCATGTCAAACCTCTAACCCACCATGTCCTAGCAAACCGTTGATTGGCTATGTTACCGCTCTGCTCAGCCCCTCTTATAGCGTTGTTAGTTGCAGGTGAAGATGAAGTTTGTTCCTTGTTGGAACATGGAGATGTTGTTCCTTGTTGGAACATGTTTACTTGTTGGGATATCACAATATATCTTATTTAATTAATGCATCTATATACTTGGTAAAGGGTGGAAGGCTCGGCCTTAGGCCTGGTGTTTTGTTCCACTCTTGCCGCCCTAGTTTTCGTCATACCGGTGTTATGTTCCCGGATTTTGCGTTCCTTCTGCTGGTCGGGTGATTTATGGGACCCCCTTGACAGTTCGCTTTGAATAAAACTCCTCCAGCAAGGCCCAACCTTGGTTTTACCATTTGCCTACCTAAGCCTTTTTCCCTTGGGTTCTGCAGACTCAAGGGTCATCTTTATTTACCCCCCCGGGCCAGTGCTCCTCCGGGTGCTGGTCCAAACCGAGCGATGTCCGGCGCCCCCTGGGCAATCAGGGTCTATGCCAACCCGACGTCTGGCTCATCCGGTGTGCCCTGAGAACGAGATATGTGCAGCTCCTATCGGGATTTGTCGGCACAGTGGGAGGCTTTGCTGGTCTTGTTTTACCATTGTCGAAATGTCTTGATGTACCGGGATACCGAGTCTGATCGGAGTGTCTTGGGTGAACGTCTATTCCTTCGTTGATCGCGAGAGCTTGTCATGGGCTAAGTTGGGACACCCCTGCAGGGTATAAACTTTCGAGAGCCGTGCCCGCGGTTATGTGGCAGATGGGAATTTGTTAATGTCCGGTTGTAGAAAACCCGAAGTTGACCTTAATTAAAATACATCAACCGTGTGTGTAACCGTGATGGTCTATTTCGTGAGTCGGGAAGTGAACACGGTGTTGGAGTTATGCTTGACGTAGGTTGCTATAGGATCACTTCTTGATCATACTTTTATCGACCGTGCTTTGCCTTCTCTTCTCACTCTCCTTTGCGTATGTTAGCCACCATATATGCTAGTCGCTTGCTGCAGCTCCACCTCATGCCTTTACCTTACCCATATGCTTAAATAGTCTTGATCTCGCGAGTGTGAGATTCTTTGAGTCCCGTGGCTCACAGATACTTCAAAACCAGTTTGCGGTGCCTATGTTACCGAAAGCGGTGGCGCATCAAGCTCAAGGAGGAGCTCGATGAAGATCTTGCCCTTTGTGTTGTTTCGTTCTAGTTGATCAAGAGTGGAGCCCAGTTGGGGTCGATCGGGGACCTTTGTCGCATTTGGGGTTCTTCTTTTATTTTGGTTCTGTAGTCGGACCTTGATTGTATCGGGATGATGTAATGCTTTATTCATGTAATTGTGTGAAGTGGCGATTGTAAGCCAACTATGTATCTCTTTCCCTTATGTATTACATGGGTTGTGTGAAGATTACCTCACTTGCGACATTGCTTTCAATGTGGTTATGCCTCTAAGTCGTGCTTCGACACGTGGGAGATATAGCCGCATCGAGGGCGTTACACGGCAGGCCCAGGCCGCGCAGGAGGTGCGAGCGGAATACGACCCGCTCGTCCTCCTCCGGTGCCGGCCTTATTTCCCCCGCCGGCGGGGCACGGGCTCGCACCAGGTTCGCGCCGGGGAGCTGGCGCGTCTTGCGGAGGTGCTCGATGGTGTCGTCGTCCACTTCGAAGCCGTCCCACACACCGGAGTGCACGGTAGGAGCCGTAGCAGCGGAGGAAGTACTCATGACGGCGAGCGCCGCGCGGCTTGGAGCAACGACGGAAGGAAGAAGAAGAGGCAAGAGGAGGCGGGGGAGCAGGGAAGAATGGGCGCGCGTGTTTCGCCGTCCCGCTCCCCCCGCCTACTTATAGGCCTTCGGGCTGAGAAGCCGATGGGGCGGGCGTGGGATTAACTGCGTACGGGACCCCACACCCCCCATGATTTACCCCACGAAGTTACTGCACGCAGTAATGACGTGGGAACCCCAACCGTTGGCCCGGCTGCAACGGATCCATTCGCGGGTTGAGGCGTGGTAGTGGCAGGCCCCGCCCGACAATCTGTCCCGTCGCGCGCGTGGGTGAGCAGACTGCCCCTGCCGCATGGCGCCCCGCGATGGGCCCGCGGCGGGCAGCCACAGGGAAGCATATTGGACATGCCGCCTGGTTCCCGCCGCGACGTTCGAAACTCCTCGAGAGGCAAGACGGTCCTCAATGAATCCGAATCCAGCTAGTCGGTTTGGAGCAAGACGGCCCTCAGTGAATCCGACTCCAGCTAGTCGGTTTGAAGGAAGACGGCAAGCGAGGCCTAAAATCCTACCACTAGAAGAATGAAACTGTTGAGGCCCACGACGTATCGCTCTCGGAGCCTCACCAGCTTCAGGGACTACTGTTTCAGTAATGGGCCACGGGTAGGCCAACCCGAGTCCCGGAACCTTCTAAGACATCGGGGCAGGCCGCGCCCCGCGAGTCCAGAGGCGACTCCAAGATGAGCCGAGTCCCCAGAGGCGACTCCCACTTAAGCTGAGTCCCCAGAGGCGACTCCCAGTTAAGCCGAGTCCCAGAGGCGACTCCCAGATAAGCCGAGTCCCAGAAGCGACTCCGAGGAAGCCGACTATGGGGAGTCGGCCCGCGACTCCAACCACCCCGATAATTAAAGGCAGACATGGCCACAGTGCGCCATATCCACGAAGATCTCCGCCCGGCGCGGCACTGTTGCCATCATAGCCCTGACATCAGCCCTTGAGGCGGGGCCCTGTACCCACGATAGCCTATCTGTACAGCCCGGAGACGGGGGGGCCTACCAGTCAGTGGGAGTACTGAAGACGGCGAGAACGCCACGAGTCGGACCCGTTGGGAGTCGGCCCCCAGGAGTCGGCCGGCCCCTCCCACGGGCCCCACACGCCATTAACCAGACGCGACAGGGGAATGGCAACAGTGATCGCCCGTCAGGCGGCGGCACTGTTGCCATGACCCCATGACCGAGCCCGCGTCATTAGAAGCACGTCTACAGTAATCCGCAGCCGGCAAGACCCGCCCGCGGCGGACGCGGGCTGATGCCCTCGTACCAGGCCAGTCGGCGGGACCCACCAGTCGGCGGGCCCCAGAAGTCGGCGGAGCAGACGATGCCTGAGAGACAGACGGCTGGGACCCGCAGCCAGCCAGTTTTACCATTGTAACCCTGGGGGGTAGGCCTATATAAACCCCCCAGGGCACCCATGCAAAGGGTTCGAATCCATAGGCACTAGACCAGATCACATAGGAAGGAGAGAGCTAGCCTTGCCTTCTCCTACCTCCAGAAACAGCTCTAGGAGCAACCTTGTACTCACTTAGCCTTATTGATCATGCGAAGACCCCGCAGAGCAGCAGTAGGGGTGTTATCTCCTCGGAGATCCCTGAAGCTGGGTAAGATCCACCAGCGTGCATGTCTTCGCCTCATCCCGTTTCTAGGCACCGGCGACGTTCTACTCGCCGCCACCATGATACGCCATCCATTGGCATATGTCGCACCCAACCCCTGAGGACCAAAATGAAGCACATTGTATTGTGCGGCATTCCAAGGCCTACAAAGTCCATGAGGGAGAACTCTATAAGAAAAGTGCGACCGGAGTGCTCCAAAGATGCATCTCCGAAGAGGAAGGGTGGCAGCTCTTGGCTGAAATCCATGCAGGACTCAGCGGGCACCACGCTGCGGCTCGGGCACTTGTCAGCAAGGCCTTCCGTACAGGCTTTTATTGGCCGACAGCCCAAGCAGACGCACAGGACCTTGTCCAACACTGCGTCGGTTGCCAGATCTTTGCCAATAAGAGTCATATGCCCCCCACCGCTCTCCAAACAATACCCATTACTTGGCCCTTCGCGGTCTGGGGGCTGGATATGGTCGGACCTCTTAAAGGGGGAAGCCATAAGAAAAAAAAATACTTATTGGTCATGGTGGACAAGTTCACCAAATGGATAGAAGCCAAACCAGTCAAAACGGCCGAATCCGGACCAGTGATAGACTTCATATCCGGGGTTGTACACCGTTACGGCGTCCCCCACAGCATCATCACTGAGAATGGCTCAAACTTCACAGCCGATGAAGTGAAAACTTGGTGCGGCAACATGGGCCTTAAGCTCGATTACACCTCTGTCTACCATCCACAAACAAACGGCCAGGTCGAACGTGCAAACGATCTCATCATGAGAGGCATCAAACCCAGACTAGTGCGGTCCTTGACAGAATCGGACACGCACTGGGTCGAGGAGCTTGACTCCGTACTCTGGGGGCTGCAGACCACGCTGAATCACACCACCGGATACACACCATTTTTTATGGTGTACGGCGCAGAAGCAGTACTACCCTGCGACATAATCCATGATTCGCCTCGCGTGCGCATGTACGAAGAGAAGGAAGCCGAGTTAGATTGGCAGGACAACTTAGATGCCCTGGAGGAGGAGCGCGATGTCGCAAAAGCCCGTTCCGCATTCTATCAGCAGCAGGCTCGACGGTACCAAAGCAGAGAAGTGCGGGCCAAAACTTATAATATTGGCAAACTTGTTCTATGCCTACCAGAGAAGAAGAATGACAAGCTCAAACCTAAGTGGGAGTGTCCCTTCATTATTGATGAAGTTCTCACTAGAGGAGCATACCGCCTGCGTAATGCATCCGATAACAGACTCAAGCCGAACCCATGGAACGCGGCCAGACTCCGGAGATTCTACGCCTAGCACCAAACTCAGTGTTCATCTCCTCACCCCCTCCTTTTTAATTATGTTCCTCCCCTTTTTCCTTTCTCACCCTTTTTCCTTCTTCACACAAAGTACTCAATACAGTGAGGATGCTCGGATCACTCCGGCCGCATTATGTGTGTAAACCATACCTGGGGGCTTCCTATACAGAAGCTAAATATAATTACTTTCATGGCTTCTTGCCTATCACATATGCGTTCTTTTTCCATATGTGCCTTTTCTTCACCATTATATGCATCGATATGACTTAAGATGTGGCCATGCTGGGTTGCCTGGCTCTTGTGTTTATGCCCTATGTTCATGTTAATTCGGCTAGGGCATAAGGGGAGCACCTCTGCGATTGTTACTCCCGGTTCAGCCGGCTGTGTACCTCAGACTGGGTGAAGCCGAAAGCTAGCGTTCTTAAGGGAATATTCGGTCGGTGAACAAAAGATGTTTTTTTACAACGTGAATCCCCAGAAGTTTTGTATCCCGCGTCTCTGTTCGCAGTCCGGACATGTACATTGATGCATGCGTACCCAGGGAAAGGAACCCCTAACGGAACTATTCTCCCTAGAAGATGTTTCTTACTATCCATGTAATATAACATAACTAGTTGGGTACTTGTCTGTTCAAGCACTTATGACCCCTACGCCTGGTTTCCATGCACACCTCGGTTTGGCATAACTGAGCGGGTATTCGGATACACCCCGGATTGTCGGATCCGGGGGCTGAAGCGAAAAAGCCCACCATGACAAATGATTTTTAATCCGGCTAGGGACTACATATGTCCATTGAATTACATAGTCACTTGGGCTGACTATATTCTTCCTCTATACCGTCCAACAGGCTATCTAGCTTGCAATCCTGTTGGGAATACTTTGCAGCTAACGCTACCTGGTCATACACCAGACTCACGGGAATTTCTTGCCCATCTGGCCCCGCCGGTCCGACTTCGGCCATATGGTTCGGGTCAAGCTTGGTGTAGCGCGTCTTCACCATGTCCCAGGCTTCTCTTGCACCTTGTCGGCAGGCTGACATCTTCCACAATCGGAAGCGCCGCCGTGCTCCTTGGAGCATATCCACTAGCTCCCCCATGCCTTTTGGCAGGGAGGTGGATGGCCACAAGGCCTGGGCAATACCCTACATCACCTGCCGAGCTCGCTCATGCAGTTGTGTGAGGTCTTGTAGTAAATCACCTGCGGACGCGGGCATCTCCTCTTCAGGGCGGCCCGTCAACATACCTATAGATATAAACTCCTTCAATATGCTTCCTCGCCGAGCTATACTATAGTTCGTCTAGGCACTTACCCTAAATGCCGCGACGAAGCCTTCTGTTCTCCTTCACGGAGTCCGCCAGCTGAGCGTGAACATCTCCTAATTCGACGCCCAGCCGGACATTGGCATCTTCAAGATCGTTCTTCTCCCGCCTAACTTGCGTAAGAACACGCTCGCCAGTGATACGTCTCCAATGTATCTATAATTTATGAAGCATTCATGCTATTTTATTATCTGCTTTGAATGATTATGGGCTTTATTATACACTTTTATATTACTTTTGGGACTAACCTATTAACCGGAGGCCCAGCCCATATTGCTGTTTTATTGCCTGTTTCAGTATTTCAAAGAAAAGGAATATCAAACGGAGTCCAAACGGAATGAAACCTTCGGCAGCGTGATTTTTTTGGAAGAATATCATCCTGGAGACATGGAGTTCATGTCAGAAGATCCTCGAGGACTCCACGAGATAGGAGGGCGCGCTCCCCCTGTAGGGCGTGCCCCCTTGTCTTGTGGGCCCCTCGAGCACCTGCCGACCGACTTCTTTCGCCTATATAAGCCTACGTACCCTAAAAAAATTGAATATCAAGATAGATCGGGAGTTCCGCCGCCGCAAGCCTCTGTAGCCACCAAAAACCTCTCGGGAGCCTGTTCCGGCACCCTGCCAGAGGGGGAATCCATCACCGGTGGCCATCTTCATCATCCCTGCGCTCTCAATGACGAGGAGGGAGTAGTTCACCCTCGGGGCTGAGGGTATGTACCAGTAGCTATGTGTTTGATCTCTCTCTCTCTCTCTCTCTCTCTCTCTCGTGTTCTCTCTATGGCACGATCTTGATGTATCGCGAGCTTTGCTATTATAGTTGGATCTTATGATGTTTCTCCCCCTCCACTCTCTTGTGATGAATTGAGTTTCCCTCTTGAAGTTATCTTATTGGATTGAGTCTTTATTTGAGAACACTTGATGTATGTCTTGCCGTGTTTATCTGTGGTGACAATGGGATATCACGCGCCACTTGATGTATGTTTTGGTGACCAACTTGCGGGTTCCGCCCATGAGCCTATGCATAGGGGTTGGCACACATTTTCTTGACTCTCCAGTAGAAACTTTGGGGCACTCTTTGAAGTACTTTGTGTTGGTTGGATGAATCTGAGATTGTGTGATGCATATCGTATAATCATGCCCATGGATAGTTTCTTGAGAACCATTTCAGAAAGTTCAGTGATATGGGTATGGCAAGGACTGAAGATGTGGACCCCTCAAAATGCTAAGGCAAGCATTGGCAAAAGCTCAAGAATCCATTTTTGGTTTAGTGATCCAAGATCACATTGAGTCTATAGGAAAGCCAATACTATTAAAAGGGGATGAGGTTATGATAATGATCTGGTTGTTCAAAGTGCTTAGTGATACATCTCCTAAACTATCAGCAACTCTCACTTCCATAATACACTCATAAGTAATCTCGGTCCCACCGATTTCCTAAACTCAGTCACACCGAGATGAACCACCTCAGCCATATAGCCAAACCCTAGAAATCTCGGATTTTCCGATTCTGAACTTGGTCTCACCGAAACTTGTGTTGCCAAGCTTCTGTAACCTTCTGTCATCAAATCGGTGTCACCGAGATGATGAAGTCGGTCCCATCGAGATTGGCAAGCCCTAGTCTTTACACGAATCGGACTCACCGAGATTGTATTTTCGGTCCCACCGAAAATCCCAACGTTCACATGTTTTGAACTTTCGGTCTCACCGAGTTGTCAACTTCGGTCTGACCGAGATTGGTCAAATGTGTGTAACAGTTGGATTTTGTGTGGAGGCTATAAATACCCTCCACCCCTCTTCACTCGTGGAGAGAGCCATCGAAAGAACTACCACTCCTACCTTACATTTACGAGAAGAATACTACCTACCCTTGTGTTGAGATCAAGTTGCTCCACTCCCACCATATGAAGCTTGATCTCTAGCCTTCCCAAGTTGCTTTCCACTCAATCCTTTCTTCCACCACAGCCAAATCAGTGAGGAGAGTTGAGTGTTGGGGAGATTATCATTTGAAGCACAAGAGCAAGGAGTTCATCATCATCAACACCATCTATTACCTTTTGGAGGGTGGTGCCTCCTAGATTGGTTAGGTGTCGCTTGGGAGCCTCCGTCGAGATGTGGAGTTTAACCAAGAAGTTTGTAAGGGCAAGGAGATCGCCTACTTCGTGAAGATCTACCCCGAGTAAGGCTAGTCCTCCGTGGGCGTAGGCCATGATGGCATAGACAAGGTTGCTTCTTCGTGGACCCTTCGTGGGTGGAGCCCTCCGTGGACTCTCGCAGCCGTTACCCTCCGTGGGTTGAAGTCTCCATCAACGTGGATTGACGATAGCACCACCTATCGGAACCACGAGAAAAATCTCCGTGTCTCCAAATTGCGTTTGCTCTTCTCCACCTCTCTTTACTACATGTGCAATTTACTTTCCGCTGCCTATACTCTAGAATTGCATGTGTAGGGTGATACTTGACTTTATCATAATTGTGAACTTGCCAAAAACTTGTCTTTATCAAAAGGCTGAATTTTTATATTGTCAAGTAGTCTAATCACCCCCCCTCTAGACATACTTTTGATCCTACAAGTGGTATCGAGCTTTGGTCTCCATTGTATTGGTTTCCATTGCATTGACTCCATAAGCTTGGTTTCACAACCTAGGAGAGTATGGCGTCTAGTGAGGGTAATTTTCAGAGAGGTCCTTACTTTGATGGTTCAAACTTTGCTAGTTGGAAGCATAAAATGAAAATGCATATTCTTGGACATAACCCCGCCGCATGGGGCATTATTTGTGTTGGTTTGCAAGGTGAGTTCTTCGAGGAAGGAAAAGTTCGGATTGTGAAGCTACAACGGATGAATTATGGATGTTGCAAAACAATGCTCAAGCTTGTGACATTCTCTTCAATGCTTTGTGTCCCGAGGAGTTCAACAAAATCAGCCGCCTTGAGAATGCAAAAGAGATTTGGGATACTTTGGTGAAATGCACGAAGGTACCGAGTCCGTGAAGGAATCAAAGCTAGATGTTCTTCAAGGTCAACTTGACAAGTTCAAGATGAAGGAAGGTGAAGGAGTCGCTGAAATGTACTCTAGGCTTGCTCTCATCACAAATGAGATTGCCGGCTTAGGAAGCGAAGAAATGACCGACCGATTCATCATCAAGAAGATTCTCGAGCTTTGGATGGAAAGTATGACACCGTGTGCACTTTGATCCAAATGATGCCAAACTACAAGAATCTCAAGCCAACCGAAGTCATTGGAAGAATTGTTGCTCATGAGATGACACTTAAAGATAAGGAAGAGCTTCACAACAAGTCAAGTGGTGCTTACAAAGCTACAATTGATGCTCCCACAACCTCAAGTGACAAGCTAGTTTCCAATGAAGAGATAAGCCTAATGGTGAAGAACTTCAACAAACTCTACAAGAGTAGAAGCAAAGAAAGAAGCTCAAAGTCTAGATCATATGATGAAAAGAGATCTTCTAGTCATGATCGAAACTGCTACAACTGTGGAAGACCCGGACACTACTCAAATGAGTGTTCGGCTCCCCACAAGAGAAGAGAAGAATCTCCAAGAAGAAGAAGCTCAAGAGAAGAGTCACCTCGGAAAGAGAGAAGGAGTAGAGATGATCGTTATGAACGAAGACCCTCTCGGAGAAGCAAGGATTCGGAGAGGAAAGACAAGTCATCAAGAAGCTACACAAGAAGAAAACATCAAGCTCATGTAGGTGAATGGGTCTCCGGCTCCGACTCGACAATCATTCGAAAGAAGCTATCACTCCAACTCCGACTACAGTCAAGATGAAGGTGTTGCCGGTCTTGCTCTCGTATCCTCCAACTCCAACTCCTATGACTTGTTTGATTCACCAAATGAGGGAATTGGAAGATGCTTCATGGCTAAAGGCCCCAAGGTATCACACCCTGAATTTATTGACTTTGATAGTGATGAGGATGACTTGCTTGGTGAAGATGAGCTTTTACATGATAAATCTAGTGAGCCTAGTAATGATGAACATGCTAGTAGTCTTTATAGTCGAGAAGAGTCGAATGACAATGCTATGAAGGAGATTGAGCGCCTAACTAAAGAACTAAACACTCTTAAGTTAGCTCATGAAACAACTCAAGAAGATCATAGAGAGCTCCTAAGATCTCATGAGAAGCTACGCTTCGAGAAGCTCAATCTAGAGCAAGAACATGAGTTCCTAAAAGCAATCAATGACGATCTTGAAAGAAGAGTTCTTCATATCTTGCCAAACGACTTCTCTTGTCTAATTTCTTGCCTCCCATTAAAACTAAGCATGACAAGCATAAGAAAATTCTTCATCTAGAAGCAACAATGTTGCTCCTAGTAGTTCTCTTGATTCCACTAACAATGTTTCAAGCCAAGTTACACTTGAGCAAGAAAATAGTTTATTGAAAGGGATTATAGAGAAAGGTGTCTACAAGAGCCTTGCGGAAGCAAGAACTTTGAGGAAATTGTTCGCAAGCAAGGAAGGCACCGGAAGAATCAAGGAATTGGTTTTGAGCGAAAGTTCAACGCCGAGGGTGTTGAATGGGAAGAAGGTCAATATCCCACTCCAAAGTTTGTTTCTCAAAAGGAGAAGTACGATCCTACTTCTTCCAATGTGGAACAAGCTCAAGATGATCTTCCACCACAAGACCACAAGCTAAAAGGCAAGGACAAGCTTCAAGAGGAGATTGATGCATTTATTGAAGCACCTAAAGCCATGGTCAAGTGGGTTCCCTAGGAAACGTCAAGTTCTACTTCGTCAAGCTCAACTACAACCCCAAGGATTCCCATCAAGATGATGTGGATCCCGAAGAAGAAGAACTAGAGAGTTCTTGAGGGTGACTCCGCCAACATCCTTCACTCACATTCATTTTGGCAAGAACTTGTGCAATCAACTTCCACATCTTGCACTAGTTAATGGAGTCACAAACTCTCTTGTTGGTAAGTCAAGGGACAAGGTAATCATTGCTTTCATGGACATCATCTATTGTGTACTTCAATCTATGTCCATGGATATCCTTGTTTGTTCCTTGTGGGACTAACCCATGTAGGTATTGAAAGTGCCCGAATCCAAAGGATTGCTCCCAACTCTTGATGATCTTCAATAACATTGAGCATCCACATCTTCAACATCTACATGAAGTCTTCTACGACAACCCAAGGTTAGTTTGACCCTTTAAAAGGGGTTCTCACATCTAGGGGGAGCTTTGCTCTAAAGAATTGAGCTAAAGCATCTTCAAATGATGTGAACACATCAATGCTTTATGTAAAAGTGGTAACCCCACTTGTGCTTAAACGATGAGTATGACCTATGATCAAATGTTCTCATTTGACTCCTAAGTCAATATACTAATATAAAGATGACCTAGTCATCGACAAATTGTGTGATAGTAGCTAGAGTTTTTGTTTGTGCATGTTTGACACATATTTCATTTGCTATCTTATTGTGTGAGCATGTTGGATGCATGATTTTATCCATTCAAGGACATCCATTTGTTGCTTTGGTCGTTTTGATTTTTCTGACCAAATGGATGGACAAGAATGCCTAAGTTCCTCCCCTAGCTATCTATGCTTTCTTGTCTCAAATTCTATTCATGCTTACATCACAAACTTTGAACAAGTCATTTTCGGACCCACCGAGTGAGGAGCACTTTGAGCCACCGATCCGTCAAGGGCTAACTTCCAAAACCTTCTAAGTGATTTCGGTCGACCAACCCACTCAAACTCGGTCAAACCGAAAGCATTTGGATTGATCTAGGTTTTCACCTCGGTGAAACCGAAGTTGTGAATTTTGGCGTGACGAAGTGTGTAATCGCCTGCAGTTATCCATCTCGGTGCCACCGAAGTTTTACAACTCGGTCCCACCGACAACAAAGGGTATATATACTCCGAGGGCCGCGCGCGTTGATTTCTACTTCAAAACGCCTCGCCCCCACACCCCTTGCTGCCGTCGCCGTGGTCTCCGGATCGTCTCCGTCGTCGCGTGTGCGCCCTCGCCGCAGGTCTCCGTCGCCGTCAACGGACATCTTCTCCGCGCCGTTGCCGCCGTAGAGGAACTCCACCAAGTTAGGGTGAGTTTCGATCCCACTCGTGCTCCTATCTCCGATTCAATGCACGTTTGGTTTGCCTAGCATCTTGCCACGTTTGAGATCTTCCTATACACCAGATTAGTTCCTTTGAACGAAATTGAGTAAAAGTTTTAGGTTAGGTTTCACGAACACATCTCGGTGAGACCGATTTTACATTCTCGGTATGACCGATTTGGCCTCTGGCCATTGACCGCACCTTCGGTCCAACCGAAGTTGTGCAAATCGGTGTGACGAAATGAGGATTTAGTGAAACCCTAGTGTTTTCGGCAGATCGAAACCCACTTCGGTCCAACCGAAAGTGGTGTAAATGGTTCTGTTTGAACACTTCGGATTCACCGAATTTTAAACTCGGTCTGACCGAAATGTCCTCTGTGAAAACCTAAAACTGAAATTTGAACTCATTTGTTTGCAAAATCTTCTGCAGTTTGTGATAACTCTTCTACTCTGCGTACACCTTATCTATTCACAGGTTGTCACCATGTCGATGCCGTGGACAGCAGAACAGGTCAGAGTCACCTATTGAAGAAATTCCAGAGGCAGGCACTAGTCCTGAGCCCAGCAGCTCTTCAGATGATGGTGAGAGGAGCACACCTAGTGGTTTGCCTCCTGCAGCCACCAGGGCCAGAAAGAAGAGGAACTCTGATGAAGAAGATTCTGATTTCATAGTTGAGGAAGAGGTCTCCTCCAAGCCAAAGAGAAAGGTTGTTGCCAAAGAGCCTCAAGGGCAGCAAACCAAGAAAGGCACCAGAAAAGTGAAGGAATCCACTGTTGCCAAGAAATTGAGTATGGAAGAGGAAATTTCAAGCAAGGTGAAGAAAACTTCCAAGAGGAAGAGGATTGTGCATGATGAAGCAGCAGAGGAAGATGATGATGTGGAAGCACCCCAGCCTCCTCAAAAGCCTAAGCTCATTGGTGATGCCATCAGGGCAGGAGCCCCTTCTAAGTCCAAGCCATCTGCTCCAGTCAAGGCAGCTCAAGCCAAGCCTGCTTGCCAAGCCCAAGAAGACTGTCAGAACATCCTCAGATCTGAAAAGAAGAAAGATGTTGTGCCACCAGTGTGTCGATGATGAGGCACCAGCTTTTTTGAAACTTCGGCGTAAACTGCCACTTCACAATGATGCTCATCCTCAAGCTGAGAACATGAAGGAAAGGAAGGATAGAGGTCTCGTGCTATGGAGACAAGCTGATCCATATGCTGTGAGGAGAAGAACTGCTGTTGATCCAAGATTCCACACCAGAGCATCAGGACTTCTATGAGATCAGGTTGATGGACAAGAAGCCCATAGTTGCAGACACTCGCTATGTTGATCGGGCATACATTGACAAATGAAGAGCACAGAGACTTCTTTCCACATGTGCATGAGAGCTTCACTGCATGTGGTGTTGCAGAGTTTGTTGGTCAAAAGTTGACAAGTTGGAATGATGAAATGATTATGCAATTCTATGCCACAGCTCATTTCTATCCAGATGGAAAGATCACATGGATGACTGAAGGCCAAAGATTCTCTTCAACTGTTGAAGAATGGGCAGCACTTCTGAATGCTCCAGTGCAGAGAGAGGATGATGTTGATGTCTATGGCATTCCCAAGAAGAACCATGAATCTATGAAGAACATGTACAAAGAGGTTCCAGCTAAGGATGTGGAGATCTGGAAGCTCGGCTCAGTGTATCATCTCCAGGCAGGTCTACCTACTACAAACACTATTCTGAGGCATACCTTGATGCCCAAGTCTGGAGATCATCGCATGATCAGAGGGTACTCTATCAACATGCTGCATATACTTGATGAGAAGGCACCTTTCAAGGTGATGGATTTGATAGTTGAGACCATCAAGAGGACTGCAATGACGTAAGAGGTCGTGTGGATTTGCCCGCACATTCAGATGCTTATCAATGCCAAGTTTGGCACGAGCACGCACTTGTTGGATAGACCACACTTGCCATCGCAGCCCGAGCATGAGGACAATGATGTTGTGATGGATGAGGAGGACCCAACGTCGCTTGAAGGTCAAGCAAAGATTGAAGCTGCCAAGAAAGCTAAAGCTGAGAAGGAAGCAGCAGCAGCAGCAGCTAAACCCAAGAGTGTTGGAGAGCAGCTCCTTGAAGCTACCAGAGGATTGAACAACGCCTGCCAGCATTGTGCAGTCTCGGAGAGTCTTGAAAGGATTGTTGAAGACAAGATCCATGCTCGATGTGAAGTCGATCAAGTGCAAGTAATCACAACAAGCTTGAGGCAGATATCGAGGAAGCAAAGAGGAGAAGGAAGAGCTCATGCGTGAGATGCAGGATGACCTAGTCCAGATGCTTATGAACAGATCGCTCCGGTTCCCACAGACCCGATCACTGCTATTCCAAAGGATGACACCGGGACTACAGCCTCAAGACCTCCCACAGCTCCATCGGTTGCTCCAGCTCTAGCTCCAAAGTGACCACTCCTCCAGCTCCACAGACATCAGCAGAAGTCTTCGCAGATGCTGCCATCTCAACTCCAACATCAACCCAGACAGGAGCCGCCAGCAGAGTCCCCAGTGACACTTAGCTCTATACTTTTCGAACTTTTTGGTAACTTGTTGCCAAAGGGGGAGAAATTGTATAGATCATAGGACTTCAAGAGAGAGAGAGTGCTTTGTCTTTGCGCTTTTGCTCTTTCGTTCATTTGCGGTCTTTTTGAGATACTTTTGAGATTTTCGAGACATTTTGTGTGTTTGATACTACGTTTCATTCTACCTTAATGAGTGCTTGGTCGTACTATGCTTTAATGTGTGCTTAATGCTTATCATATGCTATTCATATCTTGTATGACCATTTACTCATGTCTTGGTGATTAGGTGCATGCTATTCATTCTTATCATTTTGTGCGCTCCACCAAGATGTATGTGACATGGAAGAGTGACCCATGATCCTAATCGATTGTGCATTTGCATTCAAACGCAAATCTTAAATAATGCACAAATTTAGGGGGAGCTCTTGCTTATCACATACTTCTCAAAGCTTATTTATATTATTCATTGATTATATCCTTTGTCGAAGCTTTGATCTATATGTTGTCATCAATTACCAAAAGGGGAGATTGAAAGTGCAACTAATCCCGGGTGGTTTTGGTAATTAATAACAACATATATATCATTGAACTAATAGTTTCTTGAGAACCATTTCGAAAGTTCAGTGATATGGGTATGGCAAGGACTCAAGATGTGGACCCTCAAAATGCTAAGGCAAGCATTGGCAAAAGCTCAAGACTCCATTTTTGGTTTAGTGATCCAAGATCACATTGAGTCTATAGGAAAGCCAATACTATTAAAAGGGATGAGGTTATGATAATGATCTGGTTGCTCAAAGTGCTTAGTGATACATCTCCTAAACTATCAAGCAACTCTCACTTCCATAATACACTCATAAGTAATCTCGGTCCCACCGATTTCCTAAACTCACCACACCGAGATGAACCACCTCACCATATAGCCAAACCCTAGAAATCTCGGATTTTCCGATTCGAACTCGGTCTCACGAAACTTGTGTTGCCAAGCTTCAGAATCTTCATCATCAAATCGGTGTCACCGAGATGATGAAGTCGGTCCCACCGAGATTGGCAAGCCCTAGTCTTTACACGAATCGGACTCACCGAGATTGTATTTTCGGTCCCATCGAAAATCCCAACGCTCACATGTTTTGAACTTTCGGTCTCACCGAGTTGTCAACTTCGGTCCGACCGAGATTGGTCAAATGTGTAACGGTTGGATTTTGTGTGGAGGCTATAAATACCCTCCACCCCTCTTCACTCGTGGAGAGAGCCATCGAAAGAACTACCACTCCTACCTTACATTTTCGAGAAGAAAACTACCTACCCTTGTGTTGAGATCAAGTTGCTCCACTCCCACCATATGAAGCTTGATCTCTAGCCTTCCCAAGTTGCTTTCCACTCAATCCTTTCTTCCACCACAGCCAAATCAGTGAGGAGAGTTGAGTGTTGGGGAGATTATCATTTGAAGCACAAGAGCAAGGAGTTCATCATCATCAACACCATCTATTACCTTTTGGAGGGTGGTGCCTCCTAGATTGGTTAGGTGTCGCTTGGGAGCCTCCACGAGATGTGGAGTTGAACCAAGAAGTTTGTAAGGGCAAGGAGATCGCCTACTTCGTGAAGATCTACCCCGAGTAAGGCTAGTCCTCCGTGGGCGTAGGCCATGATGGCATAGACAAGGTTGCTTCTTCGTGGACCCTTTGTGGGTGGAGCCCTCCGTGGACTCTCGCAGCCGTTACCCTCCGTGGGTTGAAGTCTCCATCAACATGGATTGACGATAGCACCACCTATCGGAACCACGAGAAAAATCTCCATGTCTCCAAATTGCGTTTGCTCTTCTCCACCTCTCTTTACTACATGTGCAATTTACTTTCCGCTGCCTATACTCTAGAATTGCATGTGTAGGGTGATACTTGACTTGATCATAATTGTGAACTTGCCAAAAACTTGTCTTTATCAAAAGGCTGAATTTTTATATTGTCAAGTAGTCTAATCACCCCCCTCTAGACATACTTTCGATCCTACAAGGGGCTACTGAGGGAGTCCTGGATTGGGGGGGTATCCGGACAGCCGGACTATATAGTTTGGCCGGACTATTGGACCGTGAAGATACAAGACTCAAGACTTCGTCCCGTGTCTGGATGGGACTCTCCTTTGCGTGGAAGACAAGCTTGGCGATCCGGATATTATATTTTCTTCTTTGTAACCAGCTCCGTGTAAACCCTAGCCCCCTCCGGTGTCTATATAAACCGGAGGGTTGAGTCCTTAGGGGGACAATCATAATCATCATAGGCTAGCTTCTAGGGTTTAGCCTCTACAATCCCATGGTAGATCAACTCTTGTAATACTCATATCATCAAGATCAATCAAGAAGGAAGTAGGGTTTTACCTCCATCGAGAGGGCCCGAACCTGGGTAAAACATCGTGTCCCTTGCCTCCTGTTACCATTAGCCTTAGACGCATAGATCGGGACCCCCTACCCGAGATCCGCCGGTTTTGACACCGACACTAACCACAAAAGGTGCTTCCCAAGGTGGGGATAACTTGTGCATATCTGTTTGATCTTGGATCAGCCGGAGCACCAAGTCGCCTTCTTGAAACGCTCGGGTCTTAACTCTGCGGCTGTGATAGCAATGCAGGTCTTGTTGATATATGGCTGAATGAGCCTCCACAAGGTCACGCTCCTCATCCAAAGCATCGAGTGCATTTTGTCGTGCTATTTCATTATCAGCTTCAACATAAGCCGCCACACAATGCGAGTCATGACGGATATCACTTGTAAGAACCGCCTCTGCCCCATACACCATGAAGAAATGCATATAGCCTGTTGATACTCCAGAGTACTGAAGGTAACTCCTCAACCCAACATCCCGGTGTTCGCTTCAAAGGAACCATAAGCCGGGGTTTTATGCCTCTTAAAATTTCTTGGTTAGCCGTCTCAGCTTGACCATTAGACTGTGGATGAGCCACAGAAGAAACATCAAGATGAATATGCTCTCATTGACAGAACTCTTCATAGCACCCTTAGACAAATGAGTACCATTATAGTAATGATACTACGAGGATAACCAAAACAGAAGATTAGCTTTTTAACAAACTGGACTGCAGTCGCCGCGTCACACTTGCTGACCGGCTCTACTTCAACCCACTTGGTAAAATTGTCAACCGCCACCAAGAGGTGGCTTTTCTTATCTTTAGACCTTTTGACAGGTCCAACCATATCAAGCCCCCAAACTGCAAATGGCCAAGTAATTGGAATCATCCTCAACTCTTGAGCCGACACATGAGCCCGTTGAGAAAATTTCTAACAACCAGCACATTTACTGATGATATCCACTACATCAGCATGAGCCATCAACCAATAAAACCCATGACAAAAAGCTTTGGCCACTAAAGATTTTGAGCCGGCGTGATGACCACATTCACCTTCATGAATCCCCCGCATGATCTGACGGCCCTCTTTGGGAGAAGCACAACGCTGGAACACACCTGTTATGCTACAACAGTGTAACTCACCATTAACAATAGTCATAGACTTAGACCATCGGGTTATCTGCCTTGCCAAAGTTTCATCCTCAGGTAACTCACACCGGGTCATATAAGCCAGGTAAGGCAGTGTCCAATCTGGCATCAGGAGCCGCCACCAATTCTGCCTCCGGGGTCAGGAATAGCCAAAATCTCCTTAGATGGTAATTTGACCGAGGGATTGCGTAAGACATCAAGAAACACATTGGGAGGCACCGACATACATTGATAACCAAGCCGGCTTAAAGCATTAGTTGCCTCATTCTTCCTTCGATCCAGATGCTCCACCTGGTAACCCTTGAAGTGACCGACAATGTTATCAACCGACCGGCGGTAAGCCGCCATGAGCGGGTCTTTGGAATCCCATGTGCCTGAAACTTGCTGAGCCACCAGGTCTGAGTTGCCAAATTAAAGCACCTGACCCAGCTTAAATTCATCTCTTTGGCCATTCGAAGTCCGTGGAGTAAAGCCTCATATTCAGTTGTGTTGTTAGTACAAGGAAACATCAGCCTTAAAACATAACAAAATTTGTCACCTCGTGGGGAAGTCAAAATAACTCTATCCCCCGAGCCTTCCAGCTGCCTAGACCCATCAAAGTGGATCGTCCAATACTTGTTATCAGGCTTCTCCTCAGGCATCTGTAACTCTGTCCAGTCATTGATGAAATACACCAGAGCCTGTGATTTGATAGCTGTTCTTGGCACATACTTCAGACCATGAGGTTCGAGTTCTATTGCCCACTTAGCAACCCGGCCTGTGGCCTCCCTGTTTTGAATAATGTCTCCTAACGGGGCAAAACTGACCACAGTAATAGAATGACCTAGAAAATAATGTTTTAGCTTGCGACATGCCATGAACACTCCATATACCAATTTCTGCCAATGTGGGTATCGTTGTTTGGACTCAATCAACACCTCACTGACATAATAAGCCGGCCTTGGACTTGGTACTCCTTACCTGTCTCCTTGGGCTCCACCATAATCGCCACACTGACAACCTTAGTGTTAGCTGCCACATACAGGAGCAAGGGTTCTTTCTCAATGAGAGCCGCAAGGATGGGCAGCTCAGCTAATTGCTTGTTGAGCTCCTCAAATTCCTTATCAGCAGTGCCACTCTAGAAAAAATGATCTGTTTTCTTCATCATCTGGTATAAAGGAATCGCCTTCTCACCCAGGCAGCATATGAACCAGCTCAAGGCTGCAATACGACCCGCCAGGCGCTGGATGTCATTAAGACACGCCAACTTAGGCAATGAGTAATAGCCTTAATTTTCTCCGGGTTAGCTTCTACCTCTATCTGAGACCAGAAAACCCAAGAGCTCAGTACACCAGGCATGTGAGAAGGCTTCCATGCAAAGATGTCCCAATTCTCATGGATGAACTCGATGAGCATGCTTTCCTATTTAGGATCCATGTTAGCCCCTTTTGTGAACTTTTGAGATGAGTCGTCAGGGACAAAGTCAACCTGCTTAGTATCATCATCTGACTTAAACTTCAACAAAGTGTCTTGCTCTGTGGTGGGCTTCTTCAAAGGGGTCATATCAGCCGGGTCAACATTATCCTTATAAAACTTAAGCTCCTCAGTAGCACAGGCTGATTTAGTATAGGCGTCATCTCCTTACTCACATTCCAATGCAATTTTTCGATCACCATGGACTGTAATCGTGCCCTTACGCCCTGGCATTTTAAGCTGCAAATAGACATAACAAGGCCGCGCCATTAATTTGGTGTAAGCCGACCGTCCAAACAATGCATGATAAGGGCTCTTGGTGTTAACCACTTCAAACATAATGTCTATGCTCTGTAATCATAGTCATCGCCAAAAGCCACTTCCAAGGCAATCTTCCCCATTGGATATGCCGACTTACCAGGTACCACACCATGAAAGACTATAGAAGACGGCTTAAGCTCCTTATCAGTCAAATTCATTTGGCGAAAGGTATCATAATAAAGGATATTGATGCTAATGCCACCATCCATGAGCACTTTAGTGAATTTGTAACCCCCAACTTGAGGGGCTACCACCAATGCCAGTTGACCCGGATTGTCAACCCGGGGTGGGTGATCCTCTCGACTCCATGTGATTGGTTGCTCTGACCACCACAAGTATTGAGGTACTGCAGGCTCAGTTGCACTGACCGCGCGTTTATGAACCTTTTGATCTCGTTTGCAAAGACTGGTGGTAAAAACATGATACTGACCCTCATTGAGTTGCTTTGGATTACTCTGGTACCCTGACTGCTGCTTCTGCTTACCCTGACCAGACTGTTGGTTATAACCACCCTGGTTGCCCTATCCTTGATATCCAGAACTTGAACCACCACCGCCAAAGCCGAGCCCGTGTGAGCTGGATCTTGACCCGCCAGGCGGGCCATTATTGCTACCATGATTCTGATGGAAGTTGGAATTCTTGTATTCTCGCATAATGAAACAATCCTTCCAAGCGTAAGCCACTGATTTATTAGGCAGACTATGTTTTGGGCAAGGTTCATTCATCATCGCCTCAAGATTAAACCTTGGCCCTCCAAAGGCCTGCTTACCATTGCCATTACGGCACTGGTTTTTATATCCAGTGTTGGTGTTAGCTACCAGATCTGACCCACCATCAGGTTGACTGCGCTTACCACTGTCACCCTGGCTGTGAACATTATGCCCTGTCACGTTCTGCTGCGGACCCTTACCATTACCACTCTTCTTTCCCTTGTTGGATTTTTCATCATCAGATCTGTGATCTTTGGTAGTGTCAGAGTCGACATATTTGATGAGAGCCACCATGAGCTCCCCCATGTCACTACAGTGACGCTTAAGCCACCCAATTTCTTGCTTGAGGGGGGGGGGATAAAGTGACAATTCTTCTCTAGAATCAGAATAACAGAGCCTGCGGCAATGCTATCCAATGAGTGGATAATAGCTGAGACCCGGCAAACCCAATGGTGGGTTGACTCATCCTCCCTCTGCATGATGTTGTCCAGGTCAATAATCGATAGAGGCTGATTACATGTTCCCTTAAAGTTCTGAATGAAGCGCGCCTTCAACTCAGCCCATGAATTGATAAAATTGGCAGCTAATCCTTTCAACCAGGTACGAGCCGGTCCAACCAACATCATGGTGAAGTACTTGGCACATACAACATCATTAACATCCAGCATCTCCATAGCTAGTTCATAGCTTTCAATCCAAGCCTCAGGTGGAAGATCAGCTGTGTAGTTAGGCACCTTACGAGGACCCTTAAAATCCTTGGGTAATCATTCATTGCATAGAGCTGGCACTAGACACAACACACCAACTGTCCTAGAAGTCATCCCGGCTGCAACTGTTGCCGAAGTGTGCACTGGAGGCTGATGATGAGCCCCCAATTGAGCTTTCAATTCCGCCATGGGCTCTAGACTGATCCACAGGGCCTAAGCATTATTATCATCACAGAGCGAGTTATGTCCACGGGGCGGGTCATCATTACAAGGCGGGTTACTACGTCATCCACTGCTGGAAACCGTCGGTGACTCAATGCGCCATCTATAGCTTCGACTTGGGCGGGGAGTTGAATGAACACGTTGACGACTGTATGAATAAGCCGCCTGCTATGCTACAACCGTCTGAAGAAGGTCCACCGTGTTCTGGGTCTCTATCGCCCCTGGAGACTCGCCCTCAATTGGGATAGATGCCAGCCGTGTAGCCGCGGCTATCATGTTAACCACCAGGGTTAGAATAATGGCCAGAGGGTGTTGGAACCCGTTGAGGCGGGGTCAAATACCTTTGAGGCGGGTCTCGCACATGAGGTTGAGCCGCCGCTCCGGTCCCTGGTGCCTCAGCAACCCGGGTGACCGCAGGCGGGTTACTCATTCCTGCCTTGGGTGTGTTAAAAAGATTCTGCCCCTCAAACTACAAAGGCAGGCGGCTCTGGTGCCTCCTTCAAAAAACAGCATTGCATGAATTCTAATCTAGACTTAGGCGGAAAGCTTCTGCTCTTATCCGCTGCGCCTCGTCCTCCATTGAAGCTCGCTCCATCGCTATCCTGACATTCTCTGCATTAAGACTCTCTTGTGCTTTGGCCACCTCATCTGGCAGCTTTGCAACTTGTGCATTATGTTGTGCTTGATTCGCCAGAGTCACCTCCGTAGCTAACAGAGTCGCCAAAGTTCCCAAGAGCTCAGATAAGACTTGAGCCGGTAGCCAAGTTGAACCGCCCGCTCCATCTATCGCAGCAGCAGTTGAACCAGATGTCATAGCAGCAGCTGTTAACGAATTCAGGACCGGTTGCATACCATCCATAAAAATAGCAGCCCTGCTCGGCGGCTCATAGGGGTCCGAAATACTATCACCATCATAATAGCCCCCAAGCCGACCATCCTCAAGCTGATAGATTGATTCGGTTTCTCTGGGCGACGACTCATCACCTGAATAGATGGTTGTCTCTCCACCAGATGCAGAACCTTCCTGAAGATCCACCCCATAAACAAAGCCAACAAAGGCATGCTTTCGACCAGGCTGATCCCTGGCGGGTTGCACGCGCCAAGCCGTCTCGGTGATGTTGATGCAGGTGTCCGGCTCAGGCTCTGACTCATCGATCTTACCAATGAAGACGTGAATTCCACCAAAGGGAACCCGATACCCGTACTCGATTGAGTCAGCCTCGGGGCCCCACCCGGCATCATCGATCTAGAGCGTACCGTGGTGACTCTTGGTCATCCGGCCCACGGTGTATCCCTTGATCCATGAGAAGTTGCCCTTCAAGAAGTCAAAACCACCGTGATCTGGCCCCATGGTGGGCGCCAACTGTCGTTGACTTAACACGGCAGATGCCCTTTTGAAAGGACTTAGGTGTGGAGCCATCACAACGTAGGTTAGCTTAAAGGGGTTGAAGGGGACAAAGGACATGAGGTTTACCCAGGTTCGGCCCCTCTCAACGAGGTAAAAGCCTACTCCTGCTCTTGTTTTGTATTGCTTGGGTATCGATTACAAGGGAGCGATCATGCTTGACCTAGATATCGATTGGTTATTTCTTGAGTTAACCCGCCGTCGGGTCTCACCTTTATATACACAGGTTGAGGCCCCGGGGCTTACAAGAGTCTGAGCCGGACCATACATCGTGACCAGCTCGGTTTCTAAGTCGCCTTGCCTTACCAGGCAAGTCATCATTAGGCGGCTTACACTTCCGGGCCTTGGGCCATCACCAGGCCTGCCTCTTAAGCCGTCGTCTTCCTGCTTCGTCTTCTTGGTCCTCCTGCATATTGAATTCCCAGCGGTGTAACTCGGCCCCTCCTGGGCAGGTCACACCTCGAGGTTATATCCCCAACATGTACCATTGTTCCTCATGCGCCTGCTGGACCACCGACATAGGCACCAACGCAGGCTGCACCTCCACCATGACGACGTTGTAGTGCGCCCGCGCCGGCTCCATGAAGAAGTCATCGTGCACGAGCGTGGGGTCTAGTGCGGTGCTGTCGGAGGCCGTCTGCATCATGGGGTCATCCTTGTCGTAAGAGATCTCACGCAATCTAGCCAGCAAGCGGGCCTCGATCCGCCTGGCATGGCGGCACTGCCAGGTGGTGGCAAGGGCGACCTCCTCGTGCTTCATCTCCATGGGAAAGCTCTCCCACAGAGCTTTCCTGCATATAGCATATGTGTTGCAAGGGAGGAGGATGGGGAGTGGCTTGTGTTGCGTTGTCGAGTAGGCCGGGTGTAGTCGACTTTACATAGCGTATTCTGGTGAGGCCATGAGTCCAGGTGCATCATTGCGCGGCGTTGGAGTGGGTTTCTCGGCTGACAAGCCAGCTTAATGGTGGCATACGTACAGACGGAGCAGTGAATGGGCGTCATAGATATTCGTCCCGTCCCATCTAGTAACACATCACAGGCATTAAATAGGCGAGGCACCGAGGACGCGGTGCAGGTGGCGCTCTTGGCCAGCGCACCGCTTTAATGACAGAGCAAGTGAGAGGTCGCGTCCGCTTTGGGCCGACTTCAATGTGGAGCGGAGTTCACTACAGTGACATGAATGGGGCAGCTGGCGCTAGGCGGGAACACATGCGGGTGAGGGGGCGAGGGTTTGGGTGGGCCAAGGTGGTCAGAAGTGGGCGTGGGTGCTGTCTGGACACCTGCAAAGCCCCCCCACACGTTTGTCTCCGGTTTGCGGGAGAAAGTGTGTTCGGACCGCCCTGCAAACCGATATAGGCTTGCGTTGGACGGCTTCCGTGGTCCAGACAGTGTGGTCCGGATGCACACGGGTGGTTTGAGGGTCGCCGTTGGAGATGCCCTTAGTGATCCTAGGTTGATAATGACCAAGATCCAACATAGGGTCGAGCCTTTGCAGGGCCGATGGCTCTCCAAGGCGACTCGCACGATGTTGATGAACTCATCCTTATCGAGCTTTCTCATGTTTATCATGAGCTTTTATAGCCTCCGTGAAACCCTCCAACACAAGATTGAGAAATTTCAATACAAAATATTTTGGGCTAGCGAGCGGAATAAGCAAAAATACCACATGGTTAGTTGGACCGAAATTTGTAAACCTATGGACCAGGGTGGTCTCAGTATCATGTCATCCAAGAATATGAATATCACACTTTTGACCAAATGGCAGGGACAAATTGCCAAGAACAAGGGAGGGCTATGGTTAGATATTGTCATGGTGAAATATCTTAGAGGTCAACCTCTTGTGTTCTGGCAGATGGGTCCCAGTTCTAGCAATCCATAATCTAGCTACTCGACGTCCTCCGCATTGGGTCCCCGATCTCAGTTGGCTCTGGGTTGTCGACCCTTTTTTTGGTTCGATCATTGGGTGGGCGACCACCCCTTTGCCACTCAGTTCTCGGAGTTATTCTCCATTTGTGTAGTTTCTCAGATATCTATCGAGGCTACCCTTACTGATCTAGGGAGCCTTGATTTCTGGCGTGCCTTTGATGACCTTGAGCAGGAAATCTGGGAAGATCTACTACATAACTACCAAGAAATACACTTCCATGATGATACGTGTTTGTCATAGTAGGTCGCGTTTTTTGTCATGCATGTACATCCATGACAAATTTATGACAGAATCAAGATAGTCATGCCTGTGCTGACCTAGAAGTGTTCCATGACATTACCAAAATTATCATCACGGAAGTGTCCACTTCCATGATGATAAATCTCGCGTCACAGAAGTGCTTTCGTCAAGGGTGACCGACACGTGGCATCCACCGTAACGGAACACCGTTAAGCTATCGGTCGGATTTTGGATCCGATAACCCGTTAACAGCCACGACCAATGCCGATTTTCCACATGTAAAATTCTCATTGGCTGACAAATCCACGTGTCAGCACCGCATTGGCACAGGTGTCACTCATCCAATGGTCGAGATGGGCCTATGATATGTTGACACGTGGACCGGCCCAAAAGTGGCCCACAAAGTTTAAATGGGCCGGCCCAACCGAAGGCCCATAAGATTTAGCAGACCATAATGGGCCGGCCCAGCTAAAAGCCCACAAAATTTAGCGGACCATAATGGGCCGACCCAGCTAAAGGCCCACAAGATTTTGCGGACCACAATGGGCCGGCCCAGCTAAAGGCCCACAAGATTCTGCAGACCATAATGGGCCGGCCCAGCTAAAGGCCCAACATTCTCTACCAAATCGGCCCGTCAACGGCCTGGTCTAAACTTGTCATCAATGCGGCCCATAGTCACTTCTGGCCCGTTAACAGTCCGCTAAGTAATTGGGCCGAATTATGGCCCGGTGTATTTCCGGCCTGTTAAAGGTCCGGCTTCATTTGGGCCCATTTACGGGCCATCAAAACTTCCGGCCCATAAACGACCGTGAAGGATTTGGGTCATATTCGCCATGTCGTCTATTCGCCCGTTAGAGGCCCACTATAGATTTGGTCCACTTTCGCCTGTTGTCATTTTCGCCCGTTAACACCGGACGAAACCATGGGCCATATGTGGCCCAACGTCATATCGGGCCCATTAACGCCCATATAAAATGACGATAATCTAGCCCGATCAAGTTCCACTGTTAAAGGCCCATGTATTAGGTCGGCGATTTACGCCCATCGAATTTCGGCTGTCAAATATCCGTGATCATAAATGGGCCACCATTTCGCCTGCTAAGTCCAAATGGGTTATTTGGCACAATCAGGCCCAATCCCACTTTCGGTCTATTAAAGGCCCATGTTTTTATGGGCTCGAGATATTTACACTGTAAGCGGCCTACTTTTTACCGAGGGCCCAATTATGTTTAGGCTCATAAAGGCCCACTATGGGCACAGCCTACCGTAAAAATTTGAAAGCTTATGCTAATTTAAGCCCAGATATTTTAGTGGGCTACATGCCAATTTCGCCCATAATCGCTTTTAGTCCAATTGGAATGGGCCCGATTTAATGTTGGCATGTTGGGCTCCTACTAAGCTTTCGTCCAATACATTACTAAGATAAACCTACACTATACAAAAATAGCGCTATAATTATCGCAGCTTCTGTGGCAAAGATCATAAATGTTGTATCACAACAAAATAAATTCCAATCATACAATAAAATGCCTGTTGGCATAAAGTTTACAGTCCTTCCAGATAAAAGCACCATCAGATGTATAGGAGTATATATCATTTGACCTAAGTGCTAATGTTTCAGGCTGTAGAATCTGATGGAGCAGCACAATCTCCACCTTTTTTCTGCCATTGCTCTTCAACAACGAAGTGAATGTCTGATAGTCTGGTTTCAAAACCATTCATATCTTGACGGCATTTCTCAACCACTATTCTTGTTTCCGAAACAAAGTCCATTAGGGATTGGACTTGTGTCCGGAGCATGATATATCACTGCCTAGCAGGAAGATTTTGTTCAAGATGGCGATTTGGACGAGGTTACCTTGACAACCAATCCGAATTACGCAGAAGGTGCTTTTTGCATCGTTAGTGGAGAGATACCGACGCACCGCAGCAAGAGGTGACATTGTGCTGTAGTAGCCCCGCCACCTTCGTGTGGTTGTGGCTGTTCAATCATTTGTTCCATAGCTTCCGAAAGTTTGAACTTGTAGATTAGTGTACCAAAGGAGTTACTAATGAGACAAAAACAAACAAAGTAGGTTAAACGCTTATACATAACTTATTTTGGTGAACTCTTTGTAATACATTAGCATGTATTGTAGTGCCAACTACATAATAAAATCACTTTCAAACATATGTCCATGTAGCATGCCCTATTGTATTGTCTATTTCCTCACATTCGCTGACATCTAAGGATAAAGAGACATGGTTTAAAGTAGGATGAACATAGTATGACATGATTCATATCATGGGCAAACAGATATAAAACAAACAGGCTATTTTATCATTGTGTGTGCATGTGAACATAACAACTAGATTACAGATCAAGACCAAAAGAATATCCTTCATCTCTTTTAAACCATGTAAGGTGAAATGATATGTTAAGACAACTGTGTATAAAAGTGAACAGAGTAACTGACATTGGCTGCAAACCAAGTAGTTAAATGAACACATCACAGTACCAATCAGTTCAAGGCAGGAGGAGTAAGGACTTACAACAGCAGCTTGAACTGGTGTGCTCATGCCCTTCATCTTGCTGGTGTGGCAATCCTTGAAGATTTGCACTCCATTCGGTTCAGGTTCTTTTTGGTTCGCACGGGCTTTCCACTGTATTTGGAACAAGTCAATATAGATACGATAATATGGCACAAAAAAAGAAGAAGGAAGTAGCAGCTATTTACAAGAGCCTCGCAGTGTGCAATATAGCTACGAGATCCTGTTGTCTGTTGGAATTTCACTTTAGAACGGTTGGTTTTGTTCTTCAAACAGTTAGCCTAGAATACACTTGTAAGGGACATACATAAATACAAGTTCAATATGTGGTCTGATCAAATACATATAGCCTACCTGATACTTTGGATCAGGCCAGTGTTTAACGAGGGCTATCCAATCTTCATCTGTAATATATTCCACTGGAGATGTTTGGGCGATTTCATTGTTAGCCTTGCCTTCAAAGTGAGATTTTATAAGGTGGTACCGATACTGTCGAGGAGCAGACTGAAAAACATGAGTGCATGCTTGTTTAGTTGCATCATCTTTCGGATCCAACTTGAACCTCATCTGTTGAAAAAAGAATGTGAGTCTTATTAGGAGGAAGCTAGAAAGTATGGGACAGAGCAAGACAATATTACTAATTGCGATGAATAAAATTACTTACGGATAAATGGTCAAGGAAGGTGTTAAACCGGGTATTGTCTTTCTCATTCTGCATCGATCCACGTTGGGAGGATACGCGATGACACCTAACGGCAACGGCTGCCTCGATACTAAGTTGGCTGACTCAGAGCATCACGTGGCCTTTTTAAACCTGCCTCAAAATGGATCTCCATTCTTCCTCCTTTAGATTTTGTTAATCTGTCAAGCATTATCCCCGATGTCTGCTTTCGCCATGCCGTGGTGCTAGTTCAACAACGAATATGGAAAGTGTTAGTGTACATCAAACCGTGAGAGTACATATAAAGGAGCATGCAATCGCAACTTGACTCGATCCAGTACCGCCTTGGTGTTGATGCTCATGAGGTTCATCTGATCTTACCATGTCTGTTGTGTCGCAAATTAGCTCGGAAGTAGTGTTAGGTGTGAAGGCAGCTTGGGAACCGCCGAGTTCTAGAGCAAACGAACGAGTAATCTGGTTGAGATGTTGGTACAGCTTGAAGCGGATGTTGCAGCTGGTGGAGCAGTGATCTTGTGTTTGTAGATTTAGCCGGTGGACTTGGACCTTCTACTTCACTATAAGTACCAGCAGAATCTCGACGGCAGAGCCTTTTCCGTTTCACCCGACGAGTAATAGCACTCCCTACTATATTATTTTCCTTGCCCTTTTTTGAATTTGCCATGTCAAGCTGTACCCACAACACAAAAGAATAAAATCACTCTTCAGAACTCATTGATGCATGATATAGACAAGCAATACTTTGATGTAAGACAACCGTATGAGGATGGAGTATGTAAGAAAAATAGGATGACATGACATATTCACACCTACAATGTGCAAACTAAGCAGAAGGATTTTCAAGAAAATAGAAGTAATACAAGCTAGACACCACATGAAAGATGCAACCAATATTACTCTGCCAAGTTAAAAGTGTCTTGTCATAAGTGGCAATTCGAAAAATTAGAAGCAGTACAACGTAGAAATCAATGCAAGATGCAACCACTATCAAACCGCCATGTTAAAAGCGCCCAATCATGAGTTCTTGATGCGGGATACACAACAGCAGATACTTTGATGTAAGAACATGGTATGACAGATAGATGCAATGTATTCTAGACACGTAAAGCCATGTCATATGCACATGTATAACGATAAACTCAGCAGGTGCAATTTAATCAAAATAGAAGAAATACAAAGCTAGACAACATATGCAACATGAAACCAATTATCACATGTCAACTTAGAGCAAGCACCTATGATTGTGGAGTGCGGAGATGAACTCATCATGTAGACTTGGGACTTCAACTTCATTAGCGAGAGCAAATGGCAAATCTAGAGAGTCTCTGCTTATGCGTCAAAAGGAGTACCACCAACATCCCCTAATTTACTCTTTTCCTTCCTATTTTACGATATTGCCTTATGAAGTCAAAACCACAAGAAGATGAATAAAATTAGCTCTGCATAACTAGTTGATGCATGATATGCATTTAACACTACTTTGATGTAAGGCAAGCGGTGGATGGAATATATACAAAAAAGATAGCGTTTCATATTCACACGTACGATAGGAGGATGGAATATGTATGAAAAAACAGTAAGCGGAAGGCATTTCAACAAAATTAGAAGAAATGAAAGCTAGGCACCATATCAGCATGCAACTAATATCACTCTATCAGGTAAAAAGTGTCTCGTAATAAGTTCCATTTCAAGAAATTAGAAGCAGTACAAGCTAGAAGACAATGCAAGATGCAACCTACATCACCGTCCCAAGTTAAATGTGTCTTATGGGTAAGTGGTCGTTGCAGGTATAAGTTGTAAGCTACGCAGATGCAATTCAACATAATCAGAAGCAATACAAACTAGACATCATACGGAAAACGCGACCACGTATAACAGTTCCAAGTAAGAGCAAGCACCTATGATGGTGGAGTAGGGGAGATGTGCTCATCGTGTATACGTATGTTCTAGAAACAGGAACACGTGTCATATTCACAGGCATTATGTGTAAAGTAAGCAGATGCAATTCAAGTTAGAAGCAATACAAGCTAGACATCATACGCAACATGCAACCACATATAATAGTTTCAAGTTAGAGCAAGCACCTGTGATGGTGGAGTAGGGGAGATGTGCTCATCATCTACACAGCTACGTTGACTGTCCAGCCTTGTGTTGTCTTGCGAATCTTGTTGGGAGGATGGCGGAGTAGAATCTGTAGAGACCCCCTGTTTGAGTTGCTCCGAAGGACCACTGTCGCTGTCAAAACCGGCGGATCTCGGGTAGGGGGTCCCGAACTGTGTGTCTAGGTAGATGGTAATAGGAGACAAGGGACACGATGTTTTTACCCAGGTTCGGGCCCTCCCGATGGAGGTAAAACCCTACTCCTGCTTGATTGATATTGATGATATGGGTAGTACAAGAGTGGATCTACCACGAGATCAAGGAGGCTAAACCCTAGAAGCTAGCCTATGGTATGATTGTTGTAATGGTTGTTCGTCCTACGGACTAAAACCTTCCGGTTTATATAGACACCGGAGGGGGCTAGGGTTACACAGAGTCGGTTACAATGGTAGGAGATCTACATATCTGTATTGCCAAGCTTGCCTTCCATGCCAAGGAAAGTCCCATCCGGACACGGGACGAAGTCTTCAATCTTGTATCTTCATAGTCTTGGAGTCCGGCTGATGATGATAGTACGGCTGTCCGGACACCCCCTAGTCCAGGACTCCCTCAATAGCCCCTGAACCAGGCTTCAATGACGATGAGTCCGGCGCGCATATTGTTCGGCATTGCAAGGCGGGTTCCTCCTCCGAATAATTCATAGAAGATTGTGAACACCAGATAGTGTCCGCTCGCAAAATAAATTCCACATACCACCGTGAGAGAGAATATTATGTACACAAGCTCAATCACGACGATTTTGCAAAGATGACGCCACGCCACTACCAAGCCTTTACTTGAATCGCTTTTTGTTATACCACCTCGGTAGCGTTTAGCTAAGCGGTTTCTTGGCACGCCTTGTCGAGCGTAGATCGTGTTCCCCTTATTCCGGATTATCATCAATACGGACGTGGGTAACCCAACGCGCCATTGATGGTGACGCTTGGGAGATAAGCGAGTTTTACCAGGCGGTGGGGACGATAGTTTTCGCCCGCCCATATATAAGGGATAAGGATCCACCCTTTTTACCACGCCTTCTTCCTCCTTTGCTTATCCATCTCACAAGACTCGAGCTCCAGCACCAAGTCCGCGATCTCGCCTCGACCTTCTGCGACCATGTCCGGAGCGGAGGCAATGGCTGGCCTCCTCCGTGACGGAGGAGTACATCGCAAAACGCGCGCAGCGCCGGATACCTTTCCGCGACATCACAGACCGGCTGCCCGACAAGGCAGCTCATCCCCACCCCAGTGCCCCATGAGAAGGTCGATTCTTCCCCACTTCCTCCGCTGGATCGGGCTTCCTGCTGCATCCCTTTGTCCGGGGCTCATGTACTATTACGGCCGGATTTTCACGATCCGCACCAAACTTCATCCTCAACATCTCGCCATTTATCGTCGTGTGCGAGGCCTTCCTCTGCATCCAGCCCCACTTCGGCCTGTGGCTCAAGACCTTCAACGTCAAGCCGAAGGTAGTGAAGGGCATCCAAGCGGAGTGCAGAGGCGCCATGTTGGGCAAGATGCCCAAATTCATCTGGCTCGAAGGGGCCTTCGTGGAGTCAATCAAGGGATGGCAATCGGGGTGGTTCTACATCACCGAGCCGCGTGACCCAAAATGGGCGGCGGCCCCCGAGTTGAGATCTGGTATCCCTATGCAGCTCACATCCTGGAAAGAGAAAGGCTTGCTATGGGGTAGTTCGGAGGAGCTGACAGGACTCCAAGCCTGTATCCAAAAGCTGGTGAACAAGAAGCTCAGGCTTGTCAATGTGGTCCAAGTCATGCTCATCCGCCGGATTCTCCCTTGCCAACAACGGGCATTTAAATTGTGGGAGTTCAATCCGCACAAAGACTGTGCATTGAGCGGCTCTTCGACACGATGTCTGGAAGGCGCTGGAGGGTGTTGTTCAAGGGCGCCAAGCTCCCCAGATCCACCATCAAGATCGCGGATTTCGCTTGCAGCGTCCAGCTGATGAGGTAAGTGATTCTACCCCTTTACGGGACACTTGTTTTTAATAGTTTGACCCCACGCGGGTTTCAATCTCCCTTTTCCTTTGACAGATCGATGAAGAAGGCCGAGCAGATCATCTACCCGGCTCCCATGCCGAAAAACCCAAGAGACGCCTGCCTAGCGGGTTGCTGGTTCCGCACCGCATGTGGTGCCGAGAAGAAGGCCAAGAAGGAGGCGCGGTACTCAAAGAGTTCCTGCTTTCAGGTGTCCGACGACTGGGCGGACTCTCCCAAGGCGAGGAGGAGGAAGAAGACTCTCTCCTGAGGAAGGAGAGAGGAAGAGGAAGGCTTCCCGAGAGGGGAGGCCAAGGGTCCAAGAGGGAAGGACTATTCCCCGATAGCTCCGCCAACGCCAACGCGTTGGCGATTTAAGAGTGGCCTCAAGGGCCAGCCTCCGCAAGATCGTAAGTATCCGGATTCTGAATAATTTGTAATTTTTTTGTGTCACATAGTGTCCTTTTAATGCCACATACCGCCTCGCATCCGCCGATGGTGATCTCCCGCTTCATCGCGGGTCGTTGGCTCTGGCCGGATGTGGATTCCATCCCGACTGCCTCCACCCCTCACGACGCTGAGGATGCCAAGGTGGGATCCCAGGAAGGGACCCATCAGGAGGAGGCTCCGGAGGTGACGCAAGGCAGCCTCCCGGACTTTGCGCCGGACTCCACGCCGGAACCCGCAGTGGTTCCGGAGTCCGCAGGAGGCCCCTTCACAAGAAGGGCAAGACTGTGACGCCAAGTGCCCCTGGCCCAACCGGAGGTGCCGGACAACTTGTTGGAGGCGCTCAAAGGCGCTTCCATCGAGGAAGAACACCGCACTATTATGAGTGTGGTGATTGTCACACCCTAGCTAGTTCATGCATTAGAGTGTTGCATCATGTCTATTTCATTTAACAGAAACCTGAAATGGGAATGACAGAACAACCAGCCCCTCTGAATCCAACTAGGGTTTACTAAAAATATTTTCGATGAACCTGAAATGCCCTTCTAAAATGTCCATCATTTTTGTCTTGGTCCAGAACCTCTGCCAAAAGTGATGCACAATTTCCTAGGTCATCCTAAGGTCTTTGAATTAAATCATAAGTATTTGAATTTGGGCATTTAAAAGTTATAAAATATTTCAAATGCTCAAATATTCCCAAGCTAAAATGTTCCATGTTGGAAATATTCCAACTAAGGACCAGGTGCATTTTGGTGAATTTTGGAATGGTTTAGGTATTTTTAGTAATTCAACAAACCTACAGAATAAAAACAGAAACAGAAAATAAAGGGAAAAACTTACCTGGCGCCACCACAGGCCCACCAGCCAGCCCACCTGGCCGCCCAGCCTGCCACCGCCCAGCCGAGCTGCTTGGCTTGCTGTGCAGCAGCCAAGGTGCTCGGCGGCAGCACCGCAGCTCGCCACGCAGCTGCACGCCGCCTCGCTTCTCCTCTCGCCGCCCGCCTGGCTCGACGAGCTCCACGTCGCGCCCGGACCCCTGGACATCTCCATTCACCCCAACCCTCTCCTCTCGCTCCCACGCCATGGCCGACGCCACTGCCGCCAAGACCGCCGCCAGCCGCTTCTCCGTCTGCCTCCACGCCGCGCCATCAGGTGTCGAAGCTCCGCCGTCCTCTACTCCTTCAAGCTAGCCGAGCCTCGAAGCGCGCGTGCCTCAAGCCGCCGCACCAACCTCGCTCAACCGCCATCGCCGGAGATCCCTTCGCCGCCGCCGCAGATCGCTTCGTCCCCGACCACGCCGTCTGCTCCATCAAGACTGCAGTGAGCTGGGCTAACTTTCCTTCCTCTCTTTTCGCCTCGTGCACCCACAGCGAGCACACGGCTCACCAAGACGCGCCGTCGCGGACCTCGCCGCCGACGTGTTCCCGCCACCCTCCGCACCTCACCTTGTCCATCGTGACTCACGGCGCCATGCGATGAGGCTAACCTGCACTCCCGCACCTCACCGACATCAGAACTCCCCGAGTTCGTCTTCAACCAAACTCCGGCGGCCGCCAAAGTCGCCGCCGGCGCCAACTCTGGCCACCCCGAGCCCAACCACCACCACCAATAGTCACGGCTCACCCTCAGCAACACGTAGGTGCCTTCCGCCACCCATTTGGTCGCCGGAATGACAAAAAGCATTCTCGCCGCCGTGTCGGGCTCGCCGGCGGCTAGACGCCGGCGTGTCTGACTCTGACCTTGACCATGGGTGGGCCCAGGTTGACCCCTCTGGGTCTATGACATGTGGGGCCCCCTCTGTTAACTAATCCAGTTTAGTTTAGATTTAATTTAGTTTAACTAATTGACTACTGACATGCGGGACCCACTGGTCAGTTTGACTTGGACCAGCCCGTTGACCACTGACGTCATCATAACGTAGTGCTGACGCAGTAATTTAATTACTGGAATTGTTTTTACACAGGAAATTCCAGAAAATGTTTCAAACTTCCAAAATTCATATAAAATCAACCGTAGCTCCAAATCAAACAAATTATATATGAAAAATGATCAGAAAAATCCAATCTTTCCATCTGTACTGGTTTCATGCATGTTTACAGAAGCTAACCTGCTGTTTATCACAGAACAAGATAAAACACCTTAAATGGCAACTTATGAGTTTGAACTTTGAATCAATGGTTCAAATTAGTTCAAACCCATCTGTTCTTAGTTGCATTAGCCCAATACACTCATTTTGCCATGTCTCATGCATGCATCATATTGTTGCATACTGTTTGGTAATGTTTGTGTATCGGTGCTCTCTGCGGCAGGTTCTGCCCCCGAGGAGTACCGTGATAACCCCGACGAAGAGCAATACCAGTGCACCGACCCGTTAGGCAAGCAACCAACCATTTGATCATACCGATAAAATCCCATGTTCTTGCTCCTGCTCTCTTTTACTCCATTAAGACAACGCGATTCAAACTGTTGTGTGATGCGGTAGTTGAACCCATTTCCTCTGCATGACTGTCATTGCCATCAGAATTAGATGAAACCCACTAGCATGTGTAGGAGTTGATTGAGCCATATGATTGTGTTGTTCCTACCTTGCTATGCCTGCTATGCTTAGAGTCGTGTCAGGTCTGGCTCATCTGGGTGATGGCTAGAGTGAAATGATTGTGTCAAGATGAGAGTAAGGTGTTGAACACGATTTGGTAAAGGTATCGATGAGAGGCCATGTAGGAGTACATGGTGGGTTGTTTCATTGAGGCCGCCCTTAAATCGAGATCTGTATGTGTGATTTAAGCTTCAGCTACTACCATGCATTGGGCCCGAAACCAATGGACCCTCTCGGCTTCTTATTCACCCTAGTCTTCTGTCCAGGAGTTGCAAGTAGTTTCTGGTGTTTGTAGCCTATTGGAGGCCGTGGACAGCGCTGACCGTAGGGGTGGGTTGTGATGCGGTAGGTACGTGGCCGGGTGTACCAGATGCCCGTTTGGTATCTCGGGAACCCTGTTCACATCGTTTGGGGCTGTGAGCGAAACTTCGACCGGATCTCCTCATAGATGGAACCCAAATAGGCGATAAACCTGGACTAGAGACTTAGGTGTCTAGGTAGGTCGTGGCCGACACCCACGTTGGGCTTCCGCTTGAAGGTTGCCGAGTACATGTTGTGTAAACGGCGGTAAGTGGTGAGAGCGTGTATGAAGAAGTACACCCCTGCAGGGTTAACATCATCTATTCGAATAGCCGCGTCCGCGGTAAAGGACTACTTGGTTGCCTATACAGTTCATAGACAAGTAAATGGAAACTACTAAAAGCCTCAAGATAAGCGTGAGTGCCGAGGATGGCTCTTCCGTAGGAAGACGGAGGTGGATCCTCGGTGGTGTATTGAAGTGATGAGTAGTGGACTCGAAAAGCAAAACTATTTCAAGTTGGTGTCTCGAGGATAGCTTAGCCATGAGTCAAAGCTGGCTTGCTGCAATAACCCCACCAACCCTTCTTGATAATATGCATGTATGTAGGGTCTGATGTAAGTCTTCTTTGAGTACCTTTGTACTCATGTTGCTTTAATTTACATTTTTCGAAGATGCCACAAACCCTTCCGACGGGTTCTTCGTAGACGCTGACATCGATGAGTAGACTAAGGCCCGTGGTGATCCCGAGCAAGTGAAGGACCATGTAGTATAGCTAGGCTTACCCAAGCCTCTTTTATTTTACTAGTTGTCTGTACTCAGACAAAACACTTCCGTTGTTGGCTTGTATGCTTGTATGACTTGTATGTGGGTCGTGTGACCCGTACTTGTGTGTATGCTATGTATGGCTCTCTGAGCCTTTAAATAAAGTACTTGTGTCGTAGAGTCATGTTGTGATGCCTTGTTGTATTTGCACATATCGAGCATATTGTGTGTATGATTGAAATGCTTGGTATGTGTGGGATCTGACTATCTAGTTGTTTATCTTTAGTAGCCTCTCTTACCGGGAAATGTCTCCTAGTGTCTCCACTGAGCCATGGTGGCTTGCTACAGCTCCGGAACACTTATGCTGGCCGGCATGTGTCCTTCTTCGTTCCTGTGTCTGTCCCTTCGGGGAAATGTCACGCGTTGAGTACCGGAGTCCTGTTAGCCCGCTACAGCCCGGTTCACCGAGTCCTGCTAGCCAGTGCTACAGCCCGAACTTACTTCGCTGATGACCGACATGTTCGATCTTTGGGTCATGGATGCTGTCCTCGTAAGTCTGTGCCACTTTGGGTTTACGACTAGCCATGTCAGCCCGGCTCCTTTTCATATGGATGCTAGCGACACTATCATATACGTGTGCCAAAAGGCATAAACGGTCCCGCAAAGGTAAGGCGACACCGTGGGGATACCGTGCGTGAGGCCGCAAAGTGATATGAGGTGTTACTGTGCTAGATCGATGTGACATTGAGTCGGGTCCTGACAGCGTTGGCATCGAGCCGGACTGCTCAGTAGGTTCTCCAAGCCAAACCTGGTCGATGTTGAGTCTAGAAATGCTTTAGTTATATGTAGGGGAATGATTGTGGGATGGTACGTAAGGCTCTTTTTACTCCTTTACCTCATGACATTCTGATCTGAGTCAGTCCATTCTTCCACCGGGGTTTAAGGATTAGGATCTCTTCTCTCTGTTAGGTTCACGTGTTACTAATCAGTAGTACCTTATAGGTTTGATGGTTACAAGCCTGGTTCAGTTTTACTATCCTGTTATGTTACTAAGTTGGACCCAGAACCTTGATATGATATTGTTGAGTGGCTATGCAATTCTTGTAAAATGTCTCAAATCCTTTGAGCATTTACAGTCGTTATGCTGTCCAAATTCTACTAGAAATTCTAATGTTTTTGCATTGTGGTTATGCCTCCAGATGGCCACTCGTGACCAAAATCTAGTGGTTCGTCTGACCAGATGCATTGGTGTGACCGGTCATACAGCTATGTTAGTTCGGGTTATGATCGAGGCGGGTTACCGTTGGTATCCCGAATACACAGTTGAAGAGCAGTATCGAGATTTTAATCAAAGCCAGTATCTCTGCACTGTCAGGATATTTCCCTCTTATCCTGGTTCCACCGAGGCCCTTCACTGCTCCTATGGGCTTGGTGTTACTATTGACATGGCGGTGCAAGATGCTGCTTATTCTATGATGACCATCATGCGAGTCAGGACTGGCCTGCTTCGCAACACCGACTTCCGGTATATGCCGGGTTCACTTCCTGGAGCGTTTGGTTATCTCCGGGCTATCTATGCTGATTCTAGTCGAGGACTCACTAACCCGCACCACCGCCGAAGTTGCTCGAGGACAAGGACCGAGAGAGTCGGGCCTTGAGGATGGAGTTTTCAACGCCTGCGGCCGATCACCGGGCCACTTTGACTCGCTTTTGCACCGGTGTGCAAGCTGGATATATGGATATGAGAGACCAGATCCTGTTAGATCTGCTCTGCCGGACATGATGGATTGGCGTGATGTGGGGGCATCACCCCACCTCGTGGTCCCCGCAGCCACCGCTTGTTGGTCCAAGACCTCACCCTTGCCCTTATGGTCCACAGGCTCCTCAGACCGCCTGCTTCCGGGACGATCACGTTGAACTTCCTGTGCTATGGGGAGACTTCTATGAGAACTACTACGGAGACGTCTGAGTTAGTAGTAGTCCCACTAGTATTGTAATAGTTGTATTTCCACCGTCCTGCGTGACTTGTGGAATACGACTTAGTGTGTGTCAATTCCGGAGGTGTAAGAAAAATAATGTATAGGAGCTTGGTATGCCTCCGATGAGATGTAATCCTCCTTTCACCGTAGTAGTACTTTGTTTGGTCTTGTGCTAAACCTGGTATGGTGTGTATGACGATGGAATAAAAAAGCAGTTTCAGATTCACCATGTCATACGGATGATCATCTTGCATTCCGAGTTATCCATTACATTCTACATTTCTATGTCGAATTTTGTCATCCTCGACTAAATCCTTGTCTTGTTTCCCTAGGATGGTTAACACCCGCAACAACCCTGCTCCGCCAGAGCAGGCCGAAGGCAGCAGAGTTGGAGAAGCGAACCGCCTCACCCTCCTTCTCGGCCGGGTTATCTTTGGAGGCCGAGAGAAACAAACGGAGACCAATCGCTTGTTGGAGCGCATCGAATGTAACACGGCACATCATCGAGAAATAACTTGGTGTCGCCGGTGACTTCATCAAGTTACATCCACCTACTTTTCACCACTCCGCCGAGCCTCTCGACGCTGATGATCGGCCGCAAAGATTACTCACAAGCTGCGTTCGACCGTAGCCGAGGCTGATAAGGTCACCTTTGCTGCATATCATCTTGAAGGCCCCGCCAGTCTCTGGTGGGAGAACTATATGGCTATGCGCCCAGTTGGCCATGTCACTACTTGGGCAGAGTTCAGTGAGGCTTTCCGTGAACATCACATTCCGGAGGGTCTCATGGATCGTAAACGTGAGGAGTTCTGCAGTTTCACCCAAGGTCGTCTCTCCGTGGACGCCTATAGCAGAGAGTTTGGTAACCTCGCACGCTATGCAACTGAAGAGGTTTCCACTGACGCCAAGAAACAGGCAAGGTTCCGCAAGGGACTTAGCCCCAAACTTCGCCGAGATCTCCGTCTGCATGAGTGCACCTCTTTCCAGAAGCTTGTAAGCAAAGCCATCAGCGCTGAAACGGGTCAGACCGATTTCGAAGCAACACGCAAGCATGGTCGTGATATGGGTTCCTCATCCGTGCTTTGGACCACGAAGCGCCGGGTGTGGGTGCCTAATACGCCTCGCCACCAGATTCACACCGAGGCCATCCTATCAGCGCCCGCCGAGTTCAAAGAAGTACGCACCAGCTAAGCCCTATGGTGGGCCAACCAACAATGCTCCTCTACGCGCCAGCCCCGTGACGTGCTTCAAATGTGGGGAATCAGGCCACTACATGCGCGATTGTCCTCGCACCAACCCCAACCAGCTCGCAAAGCTGTTGGTCGTGGCAAGCCAGCAGAAAGGTGTTCCATGCTGCCGCCACCACCGCACGTGGCCATGTTAATTGTGTCTCAGCCGAGGAGGCCCAAGAGGATCCCAACATCGTGCTCGCACGCTTCTTGTTAATCGCCACCCCGGCATCCGTTCTTTTCGACATCGAGCATCTCATTCATTCATATATGAAAGCTATGCTCGCTTACACCACACCGCATTCGTGACATGCCTTCCACCATGGAAATTTCTACTCCCCGGTTCTAGATGGCAAACCTCTAGAGTAAGCCATGGAAATGAAATTCAGGTCGATGACTTGTTTTCCTTGCATCGTTGATAGCTCTCAAATCTTCGGATATAAATATCATCTTGGGTATGGACCTGGATGTCAGCCCATCATGCCAAGATTGATTGTTTCTCTAGGACTGCTCAACTTACGCACCCTCGGGAAAGATAGTCAATGTCTTGACCCAATATCCAAGCGCCAACTATATTCTCTTAATGCCACCCATTGCGGACCTCAAGACGCCCCGTAGTCCGTGACTTTCCGGATGTCTTTCCAGAAGAATTGCCAGGTGTCCCACCTGATAGAGATGTTGAGTTCATGATAGACCTCATTCCCGGAACTGTCCCAATTTCTAGAAGACCCTATAAGATGGCACCCCTAGAACTAGCCGAACTTAAGAAACAACTCGATGAGTCCTTAAAAAAGGGTTTCATCCGTCCCAGTTCATCTCCTTGGGCTTGCCCCGTCCTCTTCGTCAAGAAGAAGGATGGTACGGCCGGATGGTTGTAGATTATCGACCGCCAACTTGGTCACAATTAAGAACAAGTATCCGCTCCCTCAGATCAACGATCCGTATGATCAGCTCGCGGGATCCTCGCCTTCTCAAAGATGGATTTGAGGTTAGGCTACCATCAAATCAAAATCCGAACGGGACATTCCCAAAACGGCCTTTGTTACTCGTTACGCCAATACGAGTACACCGTCATGTCCTTCGGTTTAACCAACGCCCAGCCACTTTCTCCGGTTAATGAACTCAATCTTCATGGAGTATTTGGATAAATTGTCGTGGTTTACCTCGATGACATACTCATCTATTCCAAGAACGAGGAAGAACATGCCAACATCTAAGGCTAGTGTTCATGAAACTTCGAGAGCATCGCCTTTATGCCAAGTTTTCTAAATGCGAATTTTGGCTGCCGAAGTGACCTATCTAGGACATGTAATTTCGGTAAAGGTATTGCTGTCAACCCCGAGCGAAGTTCAAGCCGCCCTTAATTGGACTCCACCGAGTCGGTCAAGCAAGTTCGAGTTTCCTTGGCTTAGCGAGCTATTGTCGCCGCTTTGTCGAGAACTTCTCCAAAGTTGCTAAACCTCTAACTGAACTCCTCAAGAAGGATAAAAGTTCGAGTGGACTCCACAATGTGAGCACAGCTTCTGTGAACCGAAAAGACGCTTAACTTCGCTCCCGTCTTTGGTACCACCAGATTTCTAAGGACTTTGTTATCTATTGCGATACTCGCGACAAGGACTAGGCTGTATTCTCATGCAAGATCGACACGTAATTGCTTATGCTTCACGGCAATTGCACCCACATGAGGAAAACTACCCAACTCATGATCTAGAGCTTGCGGTGTAGTCTATGCACTCAAAACCTGGCGACATTACCTTCTTGGTAATCGCTATAAATCTACACCGATCACCAAAGTCTGAAGTACATATTCACCCAACCAGATTTGAATCTCGTGCAAAGACGTTGGGTTGAGTTGATCACAGATTTCGACTTAGGAATAACTTATACCCCGTGAAAAGCCAACGCCATGGCTGATGCGCTTAAGTCAGAATCTTATTGCAACAACCTGATGTTGCAACAAAGTCAACCACTTCTCCACGAGGAATTTCGAAGCTTAACCTTCATATTGTTCCTCGAGGGTTCCTTTCCACTTTGGTGGCGTAAACCTTCCCTTACGGATCAGATCATCAAAGCCCTGAAGGTAGATCCGGAATTTCCGCATCAAAAGAAACATCAAGAAAGGAGTTGCGGATTGTTTCTCCGCTGATGATCAAGGAGTCGATATTTTGAAACCGCCTAGTGGTTCCTAAAGTACTAAACCTGCGGCGATTGATCCTTAAGGAAGCTCATGAATCTCCTCTCACCATTCATCCCGTAGCACTAGAATGTATCAGGACCTACACCAGAGGTTCTCGTGGACTAGGATGAAGAGAGACATTGCTCAATTCGTTGCTAACTGCGACATCGTCGTCGTAAAAGCAGAGCATCAACGGCCTGCTGGCACCCTTCAACCCTTAGCTATTCCTGAATGGAAATGGGATAAAATTAGTATGGATTTCATCACCGGTTTTCCCAGGACCAAGAGAGGGAATAATGCTATCTTTGTCGTTATCGACCGCCTCTCCAAAGTAGCCCATTTCTTACCTGTTCGCGGGAGTATAATCGCTAGTCAGCTAGCAGACTTGTACATCTCCCGAATAGTGTCTCTTCATGGTGTTCCTTTGGAAATTAACTCGGATCGAGGAAGTCTCTTTACCTCTCGATTTTGGGAAAGTTTCCAAAACGCTATGGGAACCCATCTTTCCTTTAGCACCGCCTTCCACCCTCAATCAAGTGGTCAAGTAGAACGTGTCAACCAAATCCTAGAAGACATGCTTCGAGCTTCTGTTATCTCATTCGGAATGGATTGGGAGAAATGCCTTCCATTTGCCGAATTTGCTTATAACAACAGCTATCAATCTAGCTTGGACAAAGCACCTTTTGAAGTTCTCTATGGACGAAGGTGTCGAACGCCTCTTAACGGGTCGAAACCGGGAAAGATAATTCTTTGGCCCGGATATGATCCAGAAGCGTAAGAGCAAGTTCGCATCGCTCGTGAAAAGTTGAAAACAGCCCAATCTCGCCAAAAGAGTCAATATGACCGAAAACATAAGGCTATGACTTACGAGGTTGACGAGAAGGCTTACCTTGGGTTACTCCTCCAAGGGAACCCATCGCTTCGGTATCAAAGGCAAATTGGCTCCTCGCTACATTGGACCCTTTCGCATTCTTGCCAAACGAGGAGAAGTTGCCTACCAATTGGAATTACCTCCGATCTCTCCAAAGTCCACGATGTCTTCCACGCTTCTCAACTCAGCGTTGCTTCTCGGATCCTATTCGTGGAGTGGACCACTAAACGCTTGATCTTCAAGATAATCTCACCTATCGAGAATACCCGCTCAGATCTCGATCAAGCCGAGCGCATTCACTCGACGGCATAATATCAAGTTTCTCAAGGTTCAATGGTCGCACCATTCGAGAAAGAAGCTACTTGGGAAAGGGAGGATCGCCTCGACTTGAATATCCCGCCTTCTTTCCAGAGGAACCTAAATCTCGGACGAGATTCTTTTGAGTGGGGTGAGTTGTCACACCCTAGCTAGTTCATGCATTAGAGTGTTGCATCATGTCTATTTCATTTAATGTAAACCTGAAATGGGAATGCAGTAACTCCCACCCCTCTGAATCCAACTAGGGTTTACTAAAATATTTTCGATGAACCTGAAATGCCCTTCTAAAATATCCATCATTTTGTCTTGGTCCGTAACCTCCGCCAAAAGTGATGCACAATTTCCTAGGTCATCCTAAGGTCTTTGAATTAAATCATAAGTATTTGAATTTGGGCATTTAAAAGTTATAAAATATTTCAAATGCTCAAATATTCCCCAAGCTAAATGTTCCATGTTGGAAATATTCCAACTAAGGACCAGAGTGCATTTTGGTGAATTTTGGAATGGTTTAGGTATTTTTAGTAATTCAACAAACCTACGTAATAAAAAATGTAAACAGAAAATAAAGGGAAAAACTTACTCGGCACCACCACAGCCCACCAGCCAGCCCACCCGGCCGCCCAGCCCGCCACCGCTCCAATGAGCTGCTTGGCTTGCCAGTGCAGCAGCCAAGGTGCTCGGCGGCAGCACCGCAGCTCGCCACGCAGCTGCACGCCGCCTCGCTTCTCCTCGCCGCCTGCTGGCCTCGGACGAGCTCCACGTCGCGCCCGGACCCCGGACATCTCCATTCGCCTCAACCCCTCTCCTCGCGCCCCACGCCATGGCCGACGCCACTGCCGCCAAGACCGCCAGTAGCCGCGCTCTCCGTCGTCTCCACGCCGCGCCACGTGTCCGAAGCTCCGCCGCCCTCTACTCCTTCAAGCTAGCCGAGCCTCGAAGCGCCGCGTGCCTCAAGCCGCCGCACCAACCTCGCCTCAACCGCCATCGCCGGAGATCCCTTCGCCGCCGCCGCCGATCGATTCGTCCCCGACCACGCCGTCTGCTCCATCAAGACCGCAGTGAGCTGGGCTAACTTTCCCTTCCTCTCTTTTCGCCTGCACCACAGCGAGCACACGGCTCACCAAGACGCCTTATCGGACCTCGCCGCCGACGTGTTCTCGACCACCCTCCGTGCACCTCACCTTGTCCATCGACTCACAAGCGCTGCGATGAGGCTAACTGCACTCCCGCGACTCACCGCAGACATCAGAATCCCGAAGTTCATCTTCAATCAACTCCGCTGGCCGCCAAAGCGCCGCCGGCGCCAACTCCGCCACCCCGAGCCCAACCACCACCACCAATAGTCGCGGCTCACCTCAAGAACACGAGGTGCCTTCCGCCCATTTGGTCGCGGAATGACAAAAGCATTCTCGCCGTGTCGGGCTCGCCGGCGGCTAGACGCCGTGGTTCGACTCGACCTTGACCACGGGTGGGCCGGGTTGACCCTCCGGGTCTATGACATGTGGGGCCCCTCGTTAACTAATCCAGTTTAGTTTAGACTTAATTTAGTTTAACTAATTGACTCATCGACATGCGGGACCCACTGGTCAGTTTGACTCGACCAGCCCGTTGACCACCGACGTCATCATAACGAGGCCGACGCAGTAATTTAATTATCGGAATTGTTTTTACACAGAAATTCCGTAAAATGTTTCAAACTTCCAAAATTCATATAAAATCAACCGTAGCTCCAAATCAAACAAATTATATATGAAAATGATCAGAAAAATCCAATCTTTCCATCTGTACTGGTTTCATGCATGTTTACAGAAGCTAACCTGCTGTTTATCACAGAACAAGATAAAACACCTTAAATGGCAACTTATGAGTTTGAACTTTGAATCAATGGTTCAAATTAGTTCAAACCCATCTGTTCTTAGTTGCATTAGCCCAATACACTCATTTTGCCATGTCTCATGCATGCATCATATTGTTGCATACTGTTTGGTAATGTTTGTGTATCGGTGCTCTCTGCGGCAGGTTCTGCCCCCGAGGAGTACCGTGATAACCCCGACGAAGAGCAATACCAGTGCACCGACCCGTTAGGCAAGCAACCAACCATTTGATCATACCGATAAAATCCCATGTTCTTGCTCCTGCTCTCTTTTACTCCATTAAGACAACGCGATTCAAACTGTTGTGTGATGCGGTAGTTGAACCCATTTCCTCTGCATGACCTGTCATTGCCACAGTAACTAGATGAAACCCACTAGCATGTGTAGGAGTTGATTGAGCCATATGATTGTGTTGTTCCTACCTTGCTATGCCTGCTATGCTTAGAGTCGTGTGTCGTCCGGCTCATCCGGTGATGGCTAGAGTGAAATGATTGTGTCAAGATGAGAGTAAGGTGTTGAACACGATTTGGTAAAGGTATCGATGAGAGGCCATGTAGGAGTACATGGTGGGTTGTTTCATTGAGGCCGCCCTAAGCATCGAGATCAGATGTGTGATTTAAGATTCAGCTACTACCATGCATTGGGCCCAAACCAATGGACCCTCTCGACTTCTTATTCACCCTAGTCTTTCGTCCTGTGAGTTGCAAGTAGTTTCGTGTTTGTAGCCCATTGGAGGCCGTGGATAGCGCTGACCGTAGGGGTGGGCTGTGATGCGGTAGGTACGTGTCGGTGTACCGGATGCCCGCTTGGTATCTCGGGAACCCTGCTCACATCGCTTGGGGCTGTGAGCTAAACTTCGACCGGATCTCCTCATAGATGGAACCCAAATAGGCGATAAACCCGACTAGAGACTTAGGTGTCTAGGTAGGTCGTGGCCGACACCCACGCTGGGCTTCCGCTTGAAGGTTGCCGAGTACATGTCGTGTAAACGGCGGTAAGTGGTGAGAGCGTATGATGAAGAACACCCCGCAGGTTAACATCATCTATTCGAATAGCGCGTCATGTAAAGGACTACTTGGTTGCCTATACGGTTCATAGACAAGTAAATGGAAACTACTAAAAGCCTCAAGATAAGCGTGAGTGCCGAGGATGGCTCTTCCGTAGGAAGACGGAGGTGGATCCTCGGTGGTGTATTGAAGTGATGAGTAGTGGACTCGAAAGCAAAACTATTTCAAGTTGGTGTCTCAGAGGATAGCTTAGCCATGAGTCAAAGTTGGCTTGCTGCAATAACCCCACCAACCCTTCTTGATAATATGCATGTATGTAGGGTCGATGTAAGTCTTCTTTGAGTACCTTTGTACTCATGTTGCTTTAATTTACATTTTTAGAAGATGCCACAAACCCTTCCGACGGGTTCTTCGTGAGACGTTGACATCGATGAGTAGACTAAGGCCCGGTGGTGATCCTGAGCAAGTGAAGGACCATGTAGTATAGCTAGGCTTACCCAAGCCTCTTTTATTTTACTAGTTGTGCAGACTCGGACAAAACACTTCCATTGTTGGCTTGTATGCTGTATGACTTGTATGTGGGTCGTGTGACCCGTGCTTGTGTGTATGCTATGTATGGCTCTCTCGAGCCTTTAAATAAAGTACTTGTGTCGAGAGTCATGTTGTGATGCCTTGTTGTATTTGCACATATCGAGCATATTGTGTGTATGATTGAAATGCTTGGTATGTGTGGGATCCGACTATCTAGTTGTTTATCTTTAGTAGCCTCTCTTACGGAAATGTCTCCTAGTGTCTCCACCGAGCCATGGTGGCTTGCTACAGCTCCGAACACTTATGCTGGGCGGCATGTGTCCTTCTTCGTTCTCGTGTCTCGTCCTTCGGGAAATGTCACGCGTTGAGTACCGGAGTCTGTTAGCCCGCTACAGCCCGGTTCACCGGAGTCCCGCTAGCCAGTGCTACAGCCCGAACTTACTGCTGATGACCGACACGCTCGATGCTGGGTCATGGATGCTGTCTCGTAAGTCTGTGCCACTTTGGGTTTACGACTAGCCATGTCAGCCCGGGCTCCTTTTCATATGGATGCTAGCGACACTATCATTTACGTGTGCCAAAAGGCGCAAACGGTCCCGGGCAAAGGTAAGGCGACACCCGTGGGGATACCGTGTGTGAGGCCGCAAAGTGATATGAGGTGTTACAGGCTAGATCAATGTGACATTAAGTCGGGGTCCTGACAGTGATTCAGAAGGTTCAGCTCGCCAAGAGCGGGCTGACCGAAGCCTGCAGTAACCTTCTAACAGGCTTTGAGGTAAGAAGTTAAAATTATGTAATGTAATACTGCATAGACAGTAGCCCCTGATGCTCGGTTCGGTGTTCGGAAAGAAAAGCCGGACTGAGGATCTAAAAAGATATACGCAGGGTTGCTAAAAATTATGTCAATATGGGTTTGCAGGCTGCGCTGCTGACCTCTGCCGCACTGACTGCAGAGGTCGGTGCTTTGAAGCAGGACCTCGAGCGGTCCGAGCAAGAGCTCGGCTGTGCCAAGAAGCAGCTCGAGGACAAAGAAGGTGAGTAACACCACTTTGAATAGTTACCTTACAGAAAAGGATTTAGGTTGCAATAAAAATAACAAGGATAACGTGGGTACTGTAGGGGCCACGAATTAGGTGGCAACCCTGAAGGAGGCTGTGTCCACGGCCGAACGCAATGTGGCCGCGGAACGGGCAGAGCGAGAGAAGCAGGAGGCGCGGGTGGCGGAGGTGCGGCAAGAGCTCCAGGCTCTCATGGAAAAGCATGAGAGTTTGGAGCGCGACTCAAAGACTCGAGAGTCCGAGCTTGCCTCGGCTCTCAAAAGTGCCAAAGCCGCCAAGGCCGAGGCCCATAAGGCCCTTCAAGAGGTTGAGGATGTGAAGAAAATAGCGGCGGGTAAGGCATTTTTCATGCAAAGCAAGCATGTTAATGTGAACTACCTGACACTTACCCGAATTTGGAGCTCTCCAGGGGCGTTTGCAGATCTGCCTCGCAGTGTATCCGATGCCGCCGCATTCTACTGTGGCGAGGAGGGGAGCTCAATGGAAAAGGTTTTCTGGTCTTAGTACGCTGAGTCCGGACATCCGGTGCCCCCGAGCGACCAGCTGAAGCAGCTGGTCGAACTCCACAAGGTAGCTGAGCAGGCCATGAAGGGCCTCATAGTCCAGCTTTGGCCTGGAGAGGCCATGCCTGGGAGCTACTTCGGCCTCGGGCGGCGGCTGGTGGACGCGTGCCCCTGGGTGGAGGTCATCAAACGCTCCGTCTGTATTGAAGGTGCTCGTCGGGCCCTTGCCCGCGCAAAGGTGCATTGGGGCAGGCTGGATGCAGAGAAGCTTATCACTGACGCGCCGCCAGCGGGCAAGGAGTATCGTACGCCCGAGATGTACTATAAGACTGTCCTGAAGGGTGCCCGCAAGATTGCGGATGAGTGCCCCAGAGATGTAATTATTGAGTGAACTCGCAATGTGTTATCCTATGCGCTGAAAACTTTGTTCATATGCGCTAATCAACGCTTGTTTGATTTAAAATATTACCTTCTATGCGGCCGTTTATAAAATCTGAGAGATGGCAAGTCGTCGTCTTCAGCCCCCATGCCACTAGTGCTGGGGTGTTCGGGATAAACTTGAGCACTCTTGTTCCCATTTTTGGGTCCATCTAGGGAGGCGCTCAACACAGCGAACAAGGTAACCGGACTTATAATGCTTGAACACTCTCACTTAGCCATAGAATTCTATAATTTTAAATTTCGGCGAAGCCCCTAGTATTCGGAAGACCGATTTCGGGCGCTATCCACGCCTTTGGCGGACATTATCCGGTTCTCTCTCAAGCGGCATAAGTCTTTAGGGACTCGAAAAGACCTCTCGAACAGCGACCAGTCTCTCGCCTTATCATGACAAATAGTTTTAGCTTTCTCCATCGAGGCGCCGCCCAGCTCAACCGGGCGCAATCGCAGTGGTTCTCTCAGTGCTGCCTTAGCTGACAGAACGGAACGTAAGGTACCAAAACATGGGAGCCGGGCAAACCCAACTATTGACCCAAGACATGATTCGGAGCCGATTCATATAATGCTATAAGTTCGGGGTGCCGCACTTGTGAAAGTGTTCGGACTTATTACACCATAATGCGGGGAACATAAGCCCCTGGTGTATTCGGCCGTACCAAAATATACGGGTGCAAGATGTCATTAATGAACATATATGTAAAGTAATGCAATTTATAGGCAAAAAGTGCTACATTATTTATTCAAGGAATTCTTCGATCAGTGCGGAATGATACAAATAGTGCGGTAAGCAAGGGATTGGACTAATTTAGACATGTTTCCCTCCAGGGGCAGGCTGCGGAATGGTGTATTTAACAAATTTAATGCTCGTAATGGAGACCACCTGAGTGTTCGGCGCAGCCTTTGTCCCTCCCTGGCTGTTGCATCGTGAGTTCGGCAGGTTCGCCGCCGGACAGGGCCTCTGGTGAACGGAGTCCTGTGTATAAAAAAGAAGGAAAATAAAAAATAAAAAGAGTGACACACTTGGGAGCCCCTGGTGTGGTCGAGCCGCACTCTAGGTCAGTCGTGGTCGTGCCCCTCCCCCTATGCCCATGGTATCTCCAGAGCGTAATGATGTACGCGGAGAGCTGGTCTTGCAATCATGCGAGGGCTGGGGTTGGGGCCGCATTGCTACGCGTGCTCGGAACGTGCCAGGTGGTCTTGATTGATGTTGATCCGGCGTTGCGTTTGGCCGTGTCCGTCGCTTAACGGCCGGACTCAAAATTGCCTTAGAAGGCTGCTCAGACCGCCGCCGAGAGAGCCAGATGTTCCTCCGCTCGAGGGAGTGTTCCGTATTTCCGCTGACCGTGATGACTCCACGAGGGCCTCGCATCTTGAGCTTGAGGTATGCATAACGCGGCACGCGCTGAACTTTGTGAACGCGGTTCGTCCGAAAGCAGAGCGTGATAGCCGCCACGAACGGGACTATGTTGAAGATTAACTCCTCGCCCGAAATTATCCGGGACCAAGACCACTTCAAGTGTGACCGAGCTGCATAATTGGCCTCAACACTGGTATGACGCCTTTGAAGGTCGTCTTTGTAGGTTTAATCCTTGAGGGTCTATGCCCATCTTGCACATCGTATCTCGATAAAGCAGGTTCAGCATCGCCGCCGCCCATCAGACTCTCGTGAGGTGAAATCCATCGACGATTGGGTCTAAAACCAATGCGCGAATCCGCCATGGCGGATATTGGTCGGATGGTCTCTTCGATCGAAAGTGATCGGGCAAGAGGACCATGGATTGAACTTCGGGCGATCGCTCCATCGCATATACGCCCCTTAGTGCACGCTTCCGCTCCCTCTTGGGTATGTGGGTTGCGTATATCATGTTTACCGTCCGCACTTGTGGGGGGAAGCCCTTCTGTCCTCTACTGTTCGGCGGCCGGGTCTCTTCCTCATCATCGCTGTGCAGCCCCTTGTCATTGTTTTCGGCAATTAACTTGCCAGCCTGCTTGAATACCCAACAATCTCTGTTGGTGTGGTTAGCTGGTTTTTCGGAGGTGCCATGTATCTGGCAAGAGCGGTCGAGTATTCGGTCCAAATTGGATGGACCCGGAGTAGTTCTTTTGAATGGCTTCTTCCGTTGACCGGGTTTAGAGCCTCGGAATCCGGCGTTGACTGCCGTATCCTCATTGTTATCGCCGTTAACGCGGCGTTTATTTTTGCTTCGACGTGACCTGCCATTGTGGTCCTTAGTATCCGGACTGCCAGCATTTTTACTGAGGTTGTTGCTGCGAGCTAGCCAGCTATCCTCTCCCGCACAGAAGCGGGTCATTAATGACGTGAGGGCTGCCATGGATTTCGGCTTTTCCTGTCCTAGGTGCTGGGCAAGCCACTCGTCGCGGATGTTATGTTTGAAGTCCGCGAGGGCCTCTGCATCCGGACAATCAACGATTTGATTTTTCTTTGTTAAGAACCGTGTCCAGAATTTCCTGGACGATTCGTCTAGCTGCTGAATTATGTGGCTTAGGTCATCGGAGTCTGGTGGTCGCACATATGTGCCCTGGAAGTTGTCGAGGAATGCGGCTTCCAGGTCCTCCCAGCACCCAATTGATTCTGCGGGCAGGCTGTTAAGCCAATGCCGAGTTGGTCCATTAAGCTTGAGCGGGAGATATTTGATGGCGTGGAGATCGTCGCCGCGGGCCATATGAATATGAAGGAGATAATCTTCGATCCAAACCGCGGGGTCTGTTGTGCCATCGTAGGATTTGATGTTTACGGGTTTAAACCCTTCAGGGATTTGATGATCCATTACTTCGTCAGTGAAGCATAGCGGGTGTGCGGCGCCTCTATATTGAGCAATATCGCGACGTAGCTCAAGAGAGCGTTGTCTACTGTGTTCGGCCCGGTCGGAGTTGTTGTATCCGGCGCGACGGTATTCGTCGTGGGTCATGGGGCGCCCACGTGATCCATAGATGGATCTGGATTATCTTGCCTTATTCTCCAATATATCCCGCAAGTCCAGCGCGTTCCCCCGTGGCTTCGTACTTTTCGAGCGATGCCGGGGTACGGTCTTGATGGGGGGCCTGGATGCCTCTCCGTCGCGACCACGGGGTGGCCGGTCGGCCGTATTGTGCGCTGGTGATGAAGGTATATATGCTTCCTCCTCTAATCGGGGGAGCAACTTGCGTTTTGGGTAGCTCTTGGAGGGGCGTTCGAGTTTGTACTCTTCGGCCGCGAGGACCTCGGTCCATCTGTCGGCCAGCAGGTCTTGATCAGCTTGAAGCTGCTGCTGCTTTTTCTTAGGCTATTTGCTGTGGCCATTAGCCTGCGTTTGAAACGCTCTTGTTCGACGGGATCCTCGGGCACGACGAATTCGTCGTCGTCGAGGCTTGCCTCGTCTCCGGAGGGAGGTATGTAATTATCATCCTCGACCTCTTCGCCTGCCGCTCTCTCGTGAGGGCTTACTTCTGCATCCTCCTGCGCTGAATATTGCTGGAGGGGGTTGTCTTCGGCACTTTCCGGGGTATTGTTATCTCCTGTGCTGGAATCTCCATTCTTGCTGTGGCGGGATTTAGAGCGGCGCCGCTGGCGTCGGTGCTTGGGCTGTTTCTTTAGGGAATCTGCCTCCGCTGGTTCTTCGCCGTCCCCATCTTTTGGGGTATCCACCATGTATATGTCATATGACGAGGTGGTCTTCCAGTGCCCTGTAGGCGCTGGTTCTTGATCGTCTCCAGCATCGTCGTCCATACCGTCGATGTCTTCGGAGTCATAGTCTAGCATGTCGGTTAAGTCGTCGACAGTGGCTACAAAGTGGGTGGTGGGTGGGCTTTGAATTTCCTCGTCGTCCGTATCCCAACCATCCTGGCCGTAATCCGGCCAGGGCTCTCCGGATAGCGAGAGATGCTTTAGCAAATTTAGGATGTCGCCAAAGGGTGATTGCTGAAAGATGTCCGCCGCGGTGAACTGCATGATCGGCGCCCAATCGGATTCGGCGCAGGGCGCAGAGGTTCGGAGTCCGCAAGGAGTCCGCACCTCGGAGTCACGAGCTTCATAATGGACGAGGTCAGTGTTCGGCTCCATCGCCATGGAAGTTACAGCTCCCGAGGCGGTGTCCAGCCACCCGTCCTCGATCTGCGCGATCGGCTCCGAACTATAGGTCGGAGTGGATCCGTGTGCGGCCTCCAAAGCACTGTCCGGCGGCAGAGTTAGATCATGCCCATCGTGACAGTGCGGCGCGCTCGGTTGTGGCTCGGATCCATCGAAGATCAAATCTCCGCGGATGTCTGCCGTGAAGTTTAGGCTTCCAAACCTGACCTGATGGCCAGGGGGTAGCTTTCGATCTGCTCCAGATGGCCAAGTGAATTGGCGCGCAGTGCGAAGCCGCCGAATACGAAGATCTGTCCCGGGAGAAAAGTCTCACCCTAGACGGAGTTGTTGTTTGAAGAAGCCATCGAGCCTATTGGTGACGACACAGAGGAACTCTCAATGAAAGCACCAATGTCGGTGTCAAAACCGGCGGATCTCGGGTAGGGGGTCCCGAACTGTGCGTCTAGGCAGATGGTAACAGGAGACAAGGGACACGATGTTTTACCTGTGTTCGCCCTCTCGATGGAGGTAAAACCCTACTCCTGCTTGATTGATATTGATGATATGGGTAGTACAAGAGTGGATCTACCACGAGATCAAGGAGGCTAAACCCTAGAAGCTAGCCTATGGTATGATTGTTGTAATGGTTGTTCGTCCTACGGACTAAAACCCACTGGTTTATATAGACACCAGAGGGGCCTAGGGTTACACAGAGTCGGTTACAATGGTAGGAGATCTACATATCTGTATTGCCAAGCTTGCCTTCCACGCCAAGGAAAGTCCCATCCGGACACAGGACGAAGTCTTCAATCTTGTATCTTCATAGTCTTGGAGTCCGGCTGACGATGATAGTCCGGCTGTCCGGACACCCCCTAGTCCAGGACTCCCTCAACCACCATCATCCACTGCCGGACTAATTTCCTTCAGCTGTAATGATTTTGCATTGTGAAGTCAAACCGATAAGAAAAAGGAATAAAATTCGCTCTTCGTAACTCATTCATGCATGATAATCGACGAACACTACTCGGATGAAAGGCAGACACATGATGCGAGGATGGAATATGTATGAAAAACAGGATGGTGTGACATATTCACACCTATGATGTGGTAACTAAGCGTAAGGCATTTCAACAAATTAGAAGCACCGCAAGCTAGACACCATATGAAAGATGCAACCAATATCACTCGCCAAGTTCAAACCGTATATGCTTCAACAAATTAGAAGCAAGATATGCTAGAAATCATATGCAAGACACAACCAATATCACAAATGGCGACTTAAAGGTGCCTTATCATAAGTGACTGATGCGGGATATGCAAGAATAGTAGTCTGATGTAGAAATAGGAACACATGTCATATTCACAGGCATTATGTGTAAAGTAAGCAGATGCAATTCAACAAAGTTAGAGGCAATACAAGCTAGACATCATACGCAACATGGAACCACATATAATAGTGCCAAGTTAGAGCAAGCACCTGTGATGGTGGAGTAGGGGAGATGTGCTCATCATCTACACAGCTACGTTGACTGTCTAGGTTGTCTTGCGAATCTTGTTGGGAGGATGGCAGAGTAGAATCCGTAGAGAACCTCCATTTCAGTTGCTCGGATGGACCACCATCATCCAATGCCTTGCCAATTTCCTTCAGCTTTATTGATTTTGCATTGTGAGGCCATACCGACAAGAAAAAGGAATATCATTCGCTCTTCAGAACTCATTCATGCATGATATCTTGTGAACACTACTCTGATGAAAGGCAAAGTCATGATACGAGGATGGAATATGTACGAAAAAATGGACGGCTTGACATATTCACACCTATGATGTGGTAACTAAGCAGAAGGCACTTCAACAAATTAGAAACACTGCAAGACACCATATGGAAGGTGCAATCAATATCACTCGCCAAGTTAAAACTGTCTCGTCATAGGTATGTTCATCAAACTAGAAGCAATACATGCTAGAAATCATATTCAAGACACAAACCAATATCACATCGCCATTTTAAAGGTGTCCCATCATAAGTGGTCTGTGCAGGATACACAAGAAGAGTAGTTTCATGTAAGAACATGGTGTGATAGACAGATATAGTATGTACCAAAAACAGGAAAGCGTGTCATATTCACATGTATCATGTGTAAGCTAAGCAGATGCAGTTTACACTAATTAGGAGCAATACGAGCTAGACACCATATGCAACATGCAACCAGATATCACACTGCCATGTTAGAGCAAGCACCTTGGATGGTGGAGTAGGGGAGCGGAGACTTGGACCATCTAATGCACTATCAGTACAAGGAGAATCAGTACAGATGCTCCGTTTACGTTGCTGCAGAGGACCACCATCATCGCCTTCCTTACTCTTTTCCTTCCTCTTTCTTGATTTTGCCTTGTCAAGTCAAACCCACAAGAAAAAGGAATGACATTTGCTCTTCAGAACTTATTGATGCATGATACTGACGAACACTACTTTCATGTAAGGCAGCCGCATGATAGGAGGATGGAATATGTATGAAAAATAGGACGGCGTGACATATTGACATGTATGATGTATAAAGTGTAAACTAAGCACAAGGTGCTTGAACTTGTTAGAATCGATGCAAGCTAGAAACCATATGAAAGATGAAACAACATCACTCTGCCAAATTAAAAGGGTGCCCTAACAAATGTATTTGACCAAATTAGAAGCAATACATGGCAACATGCTAGAAATAATATGCAATACGCAACGAATAAAGGTGACTCATCGTAAGTAATTGATGCAGGATACAGAAGAGAGGTAGTTTCATGTAAGAACAAGGTTAACACATAGATGTAGTGTGTACCAAAAATAGGAAGGCATGTCATATTCACAGGTATAGTGTGTAAACTAAGCAGATGCAATTTAGCCTAATTAGAAGCATTACAAGCTAGACACCGTATGCAACATGCAACCACATATCACACTGCGAAGTTGGAGCAAGCACATGTGATGGTGGTGTAGGGGAATTGTTGTCTTTAGGTACAGAGCAATGTTCAATATCTTCATTTAGGCTTGCTGTTTCTTGAGAATCATGTGGAGAGGATGAAATTGCATTCTTTATAAGAGTATTGCATCTCATATTAACCCACGCGCATGACTGTCTCATCATAAGCGATAGACGCAGGATACACAAGAACAGTAGTTTGATGTAAGAACATGGTGTGATATGCAGATGTAGTATGTACCAAAAACAGGAAGGCGTGCCATATTCACATGTATAATGTGTAAGCTAAGGAGATGCAATTTAACAAATTAGGAGCATTGATGAGGGATACACAAGAGAAGTAGTTTGATGTAAGAACATGGTTAATAGAAAGACGTAGTATGTACCAAAAACAGGAAGGCATGTCATATTCACAGGTATAATGTGTTAACTAAGCAGATGCAATTTACCCTAATTAGAAGCATTACAAGGTAGACACTATATGCAACATGCAACCACATATCACACTGCCAAGTAAGAGCAAGCACCTGCGATGGTGGTGTGGGGGAATTGTGGTGATTAACTATAGAGTTACGTTGACTATCTTCATTTAGCCTTGCTATTTCTTGAGAATCATGTGGGGAGGATGACACTGCACTCTTTAAATGAGTAGGGTGTCTCACAGTAACCCACCCGGGTGACTGTCTCATCATAAGTGATTGACGAGGGATACAAAAGAGCATTAGTTTGATGTACGAACATGGTTAATAGACATATGTAGTATGTATCAAAAACAGGAAGGCATGTCATTATCAAAGGTATAACGTGTAAAGTAAGCAGATGCAATTTAACCAAACTGGAAGCAATACAAGCTAGACACCATATGCAACATGCAACCACATTTGACAGTGCGAAGTTAAAGCAAGCACAGGATGGTTGTGTGTGGCAATTGAGATCATCAATCGCAGAGCTACTTATCGTCTCCAATCACGACATCGCACCCATTAGAGCGCTCAAACGCTTATGCTTATCTTGAATTACACTAGAGCGACTTACATCTTTTCTTTTTCGCATTCATCAACACTTTGCGTAGTCTGAAATACCTATGCATAAAAAACAATAGTGAGTATGGGTGAAGTGTGTGCACAATTAGTACAGTGTAAAGGTAGCGAGATAGCAGGTCGGGAGAAATAAATGACGGAGACATATGATAGCTCTACAACATGCATGGCACACTCAATTACTACAGATTCTATGAAAATAACAATGATCGAAAGCAAATAGGTCAGTCCATTTTTTCTGCACCGTCCAATGTACAAAGAACGGGCAGATAGCCTTCATCTACCTCCAGCCAGTCAGTGTTGACGATCTTCCTCGAAACGCCAGCGACCACCGCCCAAGATTCCTCCCCGCACGCACCTCCTCGACCTCACCGTGACTGCTGTGCTTGCCGCCCGCCCCCCCGGCCATCCATTCAAGCCCCGCCGACCTCCAGATCGGGCGCAAGCAGCTCCTAGGCCCCACACCCCTATGATAGACACCGACGCGCCGCTTCCTCGGGGAACAGGCGGACTTGGTGCTCCGCGTGCCTAAGCGGGTGCTTCTTCTTTTAATTGCGGTTCGACTGACCCAGAATTGAAATCCAGGGGGGCTACTGACCTCTAGCAAAGGTGAAATAGTAAAAGGGAGGAAACCATGTGCATTCACTATCACGAAGAAGATGCAGTAAGAAGCGCTCAACTAGTTTCTTTCGTGGGAAGAATACGGTGTGAGCGGAGACGTAAGATTTGCACGAATAAGGGAAGAGGAGTACCTCTTTCTGCTGGCAGTGTTGTGTCCTCCTTCTGTTTTTCCGACGATCTTGTTGTTCGCCGGAAACCAGAAGTTGTGGAGGATGGTGCAGCCTTGGACGAACCCATGTACAAGTTGTTGAGTGTGGTGCGGTGGCCGTCTGTCGGCGGCGGGGAAGCAGATCCGAGGCGGCGAACGACGGTGTAGCGGGAACAACTCCGGTGCGGTGGACAGTTGCGATAGTGGAGTCGCAGTAGTGAGGCGTAGGACGGCGTGGTCGGAGTGGTTCTGGTACGGCGCACGTTGGTGTCGGTGTCGTGCAGCTCTGCCTCGGCTTCAGCTGCTAACTCCTTGAGGGCGTTGTGGTTGCGGTTGCGTTGGACGACGATGTTGGGGTACCGGCTCTGGCGTGATGGAGGAGGGAGACGGTGGATTGGCCGCTATGGGGTGGAGGACGGAGGAGGTTGGGGTTTCGCGGCTGGTGGAGAGGGCGTTTTCGCGCCCAAGGAGTATGAATGGGGAAACGGAGGGAGGCGGGGAACTAAGGGGGAACAATGTTTCGATTTGAGATGCGCTTGTTTGAAATTTGGGGAAATTTACAAAATTTGCCCCCATCTAAAATTTCAGACATATTGCGGGTTGGGGGTAGGACAGTCATGTCAGGTGTCCCAAATGTGGGCGGGATAGATTTCGGCCAATCGCATGGGTGTTTAGGCGCCCACGGCGTATGAATGCTTCTTGGAGGCAGTTGAGACTGGCGTCTTGGTGAAGTTTCAAACCTACCCCGGTTTAGACCTTTGGACATCGGGCCGATAGGCTACATGGGCCAGAGTCAGGACAGTAATTTCCTACCACCAAAACATTAGTCTCGCGCGGTTTCGGGTGACCAGAGGCCTATTTGGCGCTTCGTTCAATATTTGGGAGCAGAAGCATTAACGTTTTCGGTTCTCTTGAATTGAACTTTCAGGATTTGTCAAACTTCACAAATCTTTACTCTTGAAAATCCTAAAGCTACGATTATTTTGGAATGGAAGGGGTACATTTTAATATACATTGTACACGTGTATATATTAAAAAATATGCAACTTACCTCAGTTCATGCATGGTTTCAGGTATAATCTCCTTGGTTGCAAAAAAAGTTAGATATGCGTATGAATATATATACCATATTCAAACTCACAACAAAGATTGATGCCCCCTTTTACATCTGATTTACAAATTCCATTATCTTGGGTTCAAATAGATGAATGCACTTCCTATGAATTCGAATCTTCGAAACCCCCTTTATGTTGAATTCGACATGTATTTTATTTCGTAGCTAGCAATTTGGAATGTATCCATGCAAGTGGCAAATGTATAAAGTGCTTCACACTAACGACATGGAGTGCACTAATTAATGTTTATATAGGAATTGCAAAAGAATCCATTGCCTGTATTTCAAACCGCTCTCACTCTATGGATCGATAATATGAAATAAACACATGCACATGCTAGAATTGAATAGAGTATGGGTGTCTGATAAACCGATTTTCATCCATACGCAATTTTGCAAAATTCATGATCTCATCCAAAAATAATAATGCCATTTATATTTTAATTTAATGCGTAGAACCGCCTTTTACACGTAGATGCACTATGCCTCGCCTGTTCTCACACGCGTTATATCTCTCTCTATCTAACGCATAAGTGCACACACTTTATATGCATCGGCATTTCTCTTTCACACATGCTCACAATCTCCCTCAGGGTGTCGGGGTGTCTCACGCACATGCTCTCTCTGTTTCTCTATCTCTCTTTCTGACTACTATGTACCACTCTTTTCACTAATCTCAGTTGGAAAACACTATTTCTCTCACATGCATATATACACATGCACGGTCTCTACTAGCCCTCTATACGCACATATATGTGCCTATGTGTCTCCCGCACGCACATTATCTTTAGGCCTATCTCGCACACATTGCCCCCCGACACACCTCTCTAATAGTAGTTGGCAGATATGATTTCATCATATCATTCGGTAGGATATCCCTGACTGTTAGGCTGGATGGTAATACGAGGCAAAGTTTAACCCTAGTTCGGATCGGACCCTTGCAGTTGAAGAAAGAGCCTACTCCTGGTACTGTATAGTGTTAGGGGTGTGTCAAAGTACACGTGAATACCAGGCATTGTGCGTGTGTATACTATTGACAGAACTAGCCCCCAAGCTTGTATAACATACTAAGGGCCTAGGGTTTCAAATCATATATAGTCGGCTTATCACCAGTGGGGATATAGTCCTCCGCAACTCTGGTAGCTTCATGTTGTACGCCGAGTCCTCCACATGGGTCTCCGTATAACACGTCTCGGTCCAACCTATATGTGGCGCAGGATGGAACCAACCCATGAGTCTTCATGTTGACCCACCACAACTAGAAATGATGTGCCCACCACACCACACACGCAATCGGCCACTAAGAAAATAAGCATATACAATAGTACAACGGTATCTAGCTCACGATACGTCTCCATATTTTGTTGATGACACTGACGACCTTTGCATTTGATGCGTGCTCCGTATTTTGTTGATGACACTTACGGTCATTGTATTTGAAGCGAAAGCACGATATGGTCACTGGACTTCAGAATAAGCTCATCACGGTCACCACATACATTTTGTCGTGCTAACCAACATGTGGTTGGATGGTTAGAGGACAGTGGTTTCTCGAGCCCACCAAGGTTAAAGTCCCGGTGCTCGCATTTATCTTGTGTTAATTTCAGTATTTTCCGGCGATGTACGTTCAGTGGTAGGAGACGTTCCACTCGACTACGAGGCACCTATGGTGACTTCATAAAATCTCAAGATCATATATGCTGGCCCACTCTCTCGAAGGTGCGGAGGTGGACCGGCGGTGGGGAATGGTTTCGGGGAGGGCGGGCCGGCCGCGGGCAGCGGGGGCGGGCGGTTCGGCCGGTGGTGGCTGGCGGCTCGGGGGGGGGAGTATGATGATAAACTAGAGGCCCTTGATTTCGTATCCAACGGCTAGAAAATCTAATGACCAGAGATGAAAAAGTCAGTCGACTGACGTGTAGCCTCACCCCGCACGTACACATGCACGCACGCATGTAGGTGTGCAACACTGACACGTACACATAACGTACACACGCACGCATGTTGGCGTGCAACACTGACACGTACACATGCACTCACGAACACATGCACGTACGCACCCATGCATGCAACACTGAAATGCACCCTTGCACGCACGCAACACTCGCACGCCTGCATGCACACAGCACACGACGCAAGACACACGCTTAACTACATGAAAAAGATGACGTCACACTCAATAAACAATCATCGGTTTATGAAATGCCCGCTTCTGACCGCCCTGGCCCACCAAAGGTTCCTCTGTTGTGCGCTGCCTGCGTTGGGTCACTAACATGCAGGCCATGCACCCAAAGAGCCCACACGTCAGTGGAAGAATGGCGCGGTGTCCTAGGTTAGAGTCGAGGGCGCCACTCGCGGCACGCCCGGCTAAACACGCCTCCGTGCCGCATTCAAACGCCTCCATGAAACCCGCCCGTGTGGAAGCCGAGAAACCCACTCTGGACACACGTCCGTTCATGACCGGGCCGGCGTTAAACGCAATGCCGGCAGAGCTCCTCCCGTCCGCCGTCTATTTAATCTCCTATTTAAACGAGGCCAAACGCTCGCCAAGAATCGCACACCTCCGCCGCTCCCCTATCTCCTCCACCATTTTGTCCACTCTTACAATGGCTTACGAAGAGTAGTTATTCCGCATCCAAGCCGGCTGGGTAGCCCGCCGGATACGAGCTATGCAGCTCGTTGATCCACCTCCCTCCCCTCTCTCGACGGAGCCAGTTGCCGCCGCAAGCCGGCGCGCGGTTCAGCAACTCGCCGCTCCAGGCCAGCTCGACGAGGAGCGGCACACGGGCGTCGTTGCTGCCGTCCACGCCGCCGCCTCGTACCGTGTCTCCCATTTCTGTGGCCGAGACTCCCATGCCGGCGGCTGCGCCATGCAAGCAGCGACAGAAGCCGGGTGCACGGAGAGCAACGAGTCGGTGGCCAGCGCCTCCGCGTCCGCCGCCATCATCGAGGAGAAGTAGAACACGGGAGGCCGCCGCCGCTTGGGTCCCATGAAGGCCACCGCGGAGGCGACGCCGGCGTACATAGCAGGTGTCTTGCCGGATCCTTTTGTTACGAGGACCTTCGTCGACCCCGCATGGGCTCCACGGAAGAGGTCAATGTTAGGATGAACTCGAGCCGGTGCTGGGCCATGGCGAACTAGTGGCCGGTGATGAACTCGAACCGGTGCCGGCCACCATCATCTTCGGCACCAGCCAATGATATCAGTTGGGCAGTGGGGAAGCGAGCCGTCCTTTGCACTGAAGCATATACCTCCGGGGCTCCCGGCAGTCTGGTGATCGTGCTGCCGGACATGAGGAACACAAATCGATCGGCGGGCGACAATTTAGGCCAGGTATTATATACCTGTGCTGCCCAGAACTAGCACCGCATAGTTCATTTGAATGTAATGAAATCCGTCATGTTTGTGTGAAAATACGGTATTTTATATGATTTCCGTCGTTGTTTATATGAAATATTAGTTTGTCTATGTGTTTGCATGAATTTCGTCCGGTTGGTTGATTTGCTGTCATAATGTGTGCGGCTACGGTTGGATGGCGTAATTTGCGGGTCGCCGGTCGGTCCGCGCGCGGCGTTGTGGGACAAAAAAACACATTTCGTGCGAGCTCGTCTCCAACGTGCGCGTTGGAGGATGCATGACAGCATCAGCACCCGGGCCTTTCCTCGTTCATCGGTGGCAAAGGCACTAGTGGACAAAAGGGTCGCCAATATTTTGGCTACCCCGGGCAAGATCCAAACAGCCCCTCCCAACAGATTCAAATCCCTCGTTCGCCGTGGAATTTTGCCATGTGTTGTTTTCATGGACTAGCAAGATGCCCGTGCATTCCACGGAACATCAAGATGCATTTTTTTACAAACTCCCGCATGCATGCAAGGGATAATTAATGTCCTCCTTTGCTACTACCACGAGGCAAACACCATTAATATTGCATCGATTAGTGCTAGTGGCCTTGTATATCTGCAAATTGTAATTTTGATAGTGGCCCCTTGTATATAAAAATGGAGGGAGAAATATGAGAGATAAGGTGAGGAGGAGTGGGGCGTGGTGCCGTGGTGGTGACTGGTGGTCGGACTGGGTGGAGGCATGGGGATGGACGGCGCATTATGTCTAGGTTTGTATCTCTCTCTCTCTCACACACACACACACGTAGGTGGGGGACGTGCACGAAGAGAAGAGGTGCATGCACGGCGCACGTACTCCCGTCTCTTTCCCAACCACACCCGCGCGGGTACACGGTGGAGCTCATTTCTGTACGAAAAAGGCAGCCCACGTGGTAATTTGGCACGTGTACTGGTTGTCCACTTGGTGGAGGGAGGATCGTCTACCATGGGTGAACAAACAAATTGCGACTTGACACGTTATGTTAAATTAAAAAAAGAGGCAAACCATGTGGGGCCTACCTTAGAGGCAAGGCTCTATACACTGGAGTACTTTTGATGTGTCCCGTCAACTTGCAGAGCGAGGAGAAACTTGCTTAGTACGCCGTCTCCCCCGCCCACGAGCGCGGTGGCTCGCAGGATGAGGTGAAGCTGGAGTACTAGTGTACGCCTTTACGCCCGCTCCCTCGCCCACGCGCGTGGTGGCTCGCAACACGAGGAGAAACTTTTACTACTCCCTCCGTTTACTCCTCGTCCCTACTACGTACTTTGGTTAGTACTCCCTCTATTTACTTATACAACGCCACTATAAAAAAATACATTTTGCATCTATACAAGGCCACAAATAGTAATCGAGACAAAAGTTACTACTCGCTCCTTTCCAGTTTATGGCTCAATTTCAAAATCTCTCCAACCAAGGTAGACGGTGAGTGGTCGAATTAATTTCGTAGTTTGCACAGTACGCTCGTTTTTCTCAAGAAGTTATGTTTACCGAGGCATTAATTAGAATGAATGCATGAATGACCACTAAATTTCCATGAACTTGTACATGCATTGGTTAGTTTCCTCTTGACACTGCTTGCGTCGGGTGATCTAACGCACCTCGAAATCCAACATGTAATGGTACTACTACTAGTATAGTAGAATTGAGACTTATCAAACGGAAAAATGAATGTTTTTTAGATGAGCCCTATAAACCCTAGTGGGTATGTACTCCGTAAAAACAGATTTTCCCAAAACTAAGTCGCTCCCTTTCATGAATTCTATAGTATACTCCCCTGCCGACGCTCCCTTTCATGAATTCTGTACTTCCTGTCGCTGACATGTGGGACATATAGCAACTGGGTCGACGTATCAAGCACCAAATAACAGTGCAGAACAGCACGGGGGACGCTCCTCGTCGAGCTGGCCATATAGAGAGTGCTCGTCGCCAAATTATGCATATAGTACTATTAAAAAAGCTAGTACGTGCTTAATTGGGGTGCTAAATTCTATTAAAGAAATACTAGTACTAGTACGTACATACTGAAGAGTAAAGTAACGAGAAGAAACATAACATAGTTCTGCTGGGGCTCAGCACAACACACCCCTCAAATTAAATAAGCACACCTAAAATTAAACTATGCAACTAATCTAGTAGACACTGCTTTAGAAGTTTAGAACCGCCATGAGCAACGACACTGCCACATTACTCGGAGTCCTCGTCCACGTCCTCGACTTCGTCCTTGTCCCTCTTCCTCTTGGCCGATACTTCTTTGCTTGAACCGCCAACTTGGCTGTTGCTCTTCATCCAACCCTTGTAGATATTGAAATAAAGGTAGCCATCCATTGCAGCGTAGTGGATGTGGTCTATATCTAGTACATTCCGCTGCCATGCATGACGATAAAACGTGTAATGAGGTTTCTCCAGTTTACGGTACGAAGGATGAACCATGGCTCCTGCCAGGGTCTGCATTGAGGGCTGACGAGAGGGCACCGGACGATTCTTCTAGAGGTCGAAGGGGTTTCCTACAACGAGGCCTATCCAACCCAGGACTTCTTTGTCGTTCTTAAAGTCTACAGTAACAAATTTCACTGTGTTGTCCTCGAGGAAGTTCTTAAAATCCTGGCACTCAACATCGGCATGGCATATGTGGTAGACCAAGCAAACGTTATGTACGCAAACCTGGATCACGACGGGCTTCTTCCTCTCTTCGTCCTTTAGATCGTGCTCTCATCCCACGACTGTGGTGTACTCAACATCTAGCCCAGCGACCCACTCATCATGTGAGTTTTCGAACATGCGTCTGAAGAGAGAAAGGCATCCTTTCACCGTTGCGGAAGTACGGGTGTAGATGACGTAGAACTCACCGCCGGTGATGGTTCTAACCTTGTACTCACCGCCGATCGGGGTGATTTGGGACGCCATGGATTTGGGAGGAGGGTTAGGATTAGTGGAACTGCCGTAATGTGAATGGACGGGACGACTAGGAGCGAACCGCCGTAGTATTAAAGGACGTGCGGGAACGAGTAGGAGCGAACTGCCAGCGTGCGAACAGCAAGGTAGTGGCTTTCCATTCTCCCATGATACGGGCTTCCGAGAGCCCCTGGATCTGAGATCGAACGGTTGCATGGCGTGATTCTAGACCTATGGGTGAATATCCTATCCTGGAGGGTTATTCTGCAAATTTTCAGCAACTTAGCATGCGACCGTTTGATCTCAAATCCAAGGGCTGCCAGCAACCCATATCATGGTCGCGCCTACCACGACCGTCACGTTGCTCGCGCGGTCGCGCCCTTGGAGATTTAACACGGTGCATTAGGCTATCTGATGTTGGCATGTCATACATAGTCATCACTTAGTCACTCATACTACAACAAGGTTGGCTAAAGGTTGGCTATAAGTGTATTTTTTTACTCCTCTCTATCTCTTCTTTCATACTCCCTCCGTCCCATAATATAAGAACGTTTTTGACACTAGCTAGTGTAGTGTCAAAAACGTTCTTATATAATGGGACACATGGAGTACTAGTATTTATTGCATTTGCCAAGGAGTGACCTCTTCCAATGAAATGGTGTTGCTAAGTTTGCTCCATTTAATTAGCTATAGACTCAAAATTGTCTTTTCACCTAGGTACACGCGCTTAGCACTGTTTTTTCCTTGGGTCATCAAACTAGTCTCTCTTTTCTTGATTAACTTGCCACATCAGACTTTATGCCTATGTGGCAAGCTTAAGCACCTGTAGGAGCAAGTAAGTACAATAGTGCGCTTTACATGGCATTTTTGCATATGTGGAGGAAAGCGAGGCAAGGAAAAAGTGGAGAAGTGGGCTCTCATGCAAGAGCCAGCCTCTACTACTACATGGTGGAGCATTGGGAGAGGCACCTATATGGAGGTGGTCAGGAATCGGGAGACTCACGCCGGTCGTAGCATCACAGTTAAAATGATAATGGCAAGTCAAATCATGGGGCCCCACCTGTCCAGCAGTAACTCGCTGTCAAATCACGCAGCCCTACGTTTGCAGCAGCCTACTCCCTTGTCTTCTCGCGTCTCTGTCGAACCGACTAGGCTGAACTGCCCTGCCTACCGCGCAGGAAAAGCCCCGCCCTCGACTTTTAAATACAACTACTCCCTCTGTCTAGGTGAGTAAGTCATCTTACGAAAACCAAATAATCCCACAATACTAAGGTGCGGTGCATTAACTTCTACCTCGTTTCTTGTTTTTTCACATATCAACCAATAAGAATCCAATGATATACTTTTTGTGACATAGTAACTCATATTTAGTTAGTCAAATGGATGACCTAGAACTACGTGCAGGCCCTATAAACCGAGACGCCTACAAATAAAAAACCGAGACGGAGAGGGTAGTTCAGCACGTATCTTTTTAGATCAATATAGTCGGGATTCACCAACGAGCAAAACCAAGTGGTAGGCTGCTCCTGTCGTGTTGGTGTAGCAACTCAAGCAGGGTGAGTCCGCACACAAAATGGTGACACACTTAACAGGACCCCTTTGGCAGACATGTGGCTCATCCACTGTCTTGTTCCACGTGCGATGCACCAAATTACAGTTTGGAGCAGCGGCTGGAATTGGAGGCACCCCGGTCGTAGCGCCGTAGTAGTAGAAAATGAGCGATGAGGGGTCAAATCACAAAGCCCCACCTCTCCCGCATTAAGCTGGACGGACGAAGCAACCATCATTTCACTCTAGCGCGCAAGAGCATAAAGAAAAGAGAAAACAATGATGTGTGTGGCAGCTACCTAGGGCACCCTAGGGTAGGGGTCTCCACTACAGATCCTTTTTTTTTTGAAAGCGCCTCCACTACAAATCGGCTTCTCCCTCGTCCTATTGAAGAAAACCGATGATGAGTGCGGCAGTAGGGTTTGTAGGAGTACTACAGCGTGCGGGGCCACGTCATAGTAAACGGGTTCGAGTCGACGCCTTAAATATGTGTGGGCCGCTTGGTTTTACGGGAACGAGGCAGCATTTTGGGTTCGGGGACCAGTGGAGATATAGCACGTACAAAAAATTGTGGACGTAGGTTCGACCGAAAGGCAATGATGCATGGGCCCTTCATTTTGATATACCCGGGGCCGCGTGAAATTTTCTACTCTACTCAAAACTAGTAAGGTACACATGTATTGAACGCATGAGATTTCAAAACCAAATTATGAATAAATACACACTATAGCATGTAAAGCTTTGAGTCATATATGCATGATGTAAATGTTCGTTTAGTTCTTATAGTTCATCTCATTCAAAATCAATTAGTTTTATAAAAATGTTAAGATTCATGGGGTTGTGCATTGTAAATCATAAAGTAAAAAACAAATAATGGCAATTCATTTAGAAAAAAATAATCAATTATGATACGTAAGATTCTAGAACAAAGGAGAAGTGCTTGTGTTTTGAGGTTTGTGCATTATGCTTAAGTTCAACCATGGAGTCTTCTAAATTGTACATGTGGCGAGATCTGGTGGAATGTTGATGATATCCAACGGCCAAGAGTGCTCGGATTTGCCCATCTGACTTTGTCGGATAAGCTTCATCCAGCGACCATCTTTCAAAGTTATTGGCACACTATATAGTTCTTGTGCCATAGTTGCATGTTTTGGAAAAAAGCTACTAGTGGGTTGTACTATCTATTTAGGAATAGAAGATGCATACATGGAAGTTGTAGGGAAAGAGATGACATGGAGCATCTCAATTCCTATGAGTAGGGATTGGAAAAGAGATGTCATTTGGTTCACATCATAGGAACTTTTCTATTGAATCTAGAGATGACATGTATCTCAATTCCTATGAGGAGGGATTAGTAAAGAGATGTAATTTGGTTCATATCATAGGAACTTTTCTATTGAATATACGCTAATGTTTATTTTCCTTTGAAATTAAGGGAGTATAGGAATCCATTCATATGAACCAAGTGGCTCTAAAGCTATAGAAATGATATCATGTTTATTTACTTTGAAATGTAGAGTATATGAATCTATTCCTATGAACCAATTGGCTCTAAAGGAAAAAAAATCCTATAAAAATCATATCATATAGAGTTCCTATGATATTCCTCACACTAAAGGATGGTTGAAATTGCTGCGGGTGATACGATGGTCTTTCTTTGTAGACTCCTCACCCATCTTTATAGTTACCTATCGAAGATGAATGAAATGATATATACAGGGTATTCTACATGTGCAATTTGGTACACGAAAACTCGGTAAAAGTTTGCGAGGTTATAATTTTCAATAAAGCTATATGCACTGCATTTTGGAACGGAGGGAGCATACGGCAGTTGCTAACACTCACGTGGAAGATTTGTGTGTAGGAGGAGTGGTTGTTCTGTTAAATGACATGGCAAAACTGACACTGTCGGATGCCGATCTAACGGTTCTTATGGCGTTCGTCAGGAAAAGGCTTGTGGCGAACGTTTGTCGGATAATGATTTACGGACACATGCATTGCATTGATACGTGCCCCCTCTCTCTCACGCACATGCACCCTCACGAGTCATGACTCTCCCGAGTCCTCTCGCAGACTCGCACGTCGCACCCATCATCTATCTGCAGGTAGACGTCACGCACATATGTGCTCTTCACACCCTACCCTCAGAACTTCTAAAAAACAAAAGACGGCGCGCACATTTTATTTTAGCTCACACGTCACACACTTATACTATTACTCTTGCGGCGAACGTTCTTTGGGCATAGTATATATTGTACTCTCACGAAGAGAAGCGGTGCACGCACGAACTAGTTCTCTCACACCCACTCGCGGGTACACGTAGGAGCGCATTTTTTTGAAGACGGTACAACAAAATCACTCCACTATATATAAAAGCAGGAGCCTTAGCGCTTGCTTTACTAGGGTTCCTCTCGTTCACCCTCTCATGATCTCCAGATCTAAGCAAGACATAGGTGGCCACACACTCTCTCTCAGCTCACGGCTGGTCACAAATCCGGCCGGACAACCTCGACCGGGGCAGGGGGTGTAGGTGCATCCTTCACGCTGTCGTCGGCAGCAAGGGAGGAGACCAACGGCTGCCCGTGCGTCCCGATCGGCGGCCGTGCCGTTCTCTCCGAGAGAGCGCTGGCTCGGGAGGGCCTCCGACCCCTTCTTCCTCCCTGCGGTATTGTGGCCAAGATGCGGCCTCCCGACGCCGTCTTTGCCATATGCCGACGACCCTCAGGTATATATTCCTTCGAAACCTGCCTTGCTCTACTGCCCCAGCTCTTCCCCCTTCGTCTGGATCCTTTTCTACTTCCGTCCGCTGTTACAAAGCCACCTAGAATTCTACTCCCTCTGTCCCATAATGTAAGATGTTTTTTGACACTAGTGTAGTACCAAAAAACGTCTTACATTATGGGACGGAGGGAGTACTATTATTAGAAGTAAAGCTAGTTCATACAGTGAACTCAAAGCGTTGGTCCAAACAGGGAAGAAAGTGGGAAAGCTGTAGCATGAATCTAGGACTTGGTTCTAAGAGGAAACGGGGGAAAGTAGTACTATGTGTCACTATTTAAATAACCGTATTTCGTATTTGCACAAGCAGGGTTGTCTGCCTCCATATCGTTTCGGGATGTCTGTGTCCGTATCGTTTCTATCCACGCAATCAAAAGCACACACCTCAGTTTTAGTACAACTACGCAAAATGAGGTGGCCATCCCTCGTTGCCGTCGTCTAACCTCCCGTCTTCAAGGTATCCCTACATTGGTAGTAACTAAGGTTGAATGACCAACGCAATCTAAAAGAAGCTGATTTGTACATTTTACTTCCTGATTGCAGTGCAGGGACGAGCGAAAACAACTGCATCCTAGTCCGGAATGCACTTTCTACCAGTTCATCCATGGACCGAGGACTAGCTGGCACGGCTGCACGGCAGTTTTTTGGACAGGTGCGCGGACAAGAGGCATTGTGGTCTACTTATTTCTGCAAATAGCGGTGCTTAAATTTAGTGGAATGCACAAGCATTTCAGCTGGTCAGTACAGTGCATGGTTCAGTTCAGCATTCCAGCTGAGACCACAATTATAATTGGTTATTCTAGAATGAGAGAACCTAACCCTGGATGGTGGCAACTAGAAAAAACCAGAGTGAACTCCAAGAAATTTAAGCCTGCCGGGAGGCCCTTTGCTCAGAGAAGCCTTGCTTGTTTTTTCCTGATTTGTAAACCTTCTCACAACTTTGTCTTTTGCTGTGAACTAGTATATGTTTGTTATGTTCTATGAATCATTGAGATGTATAAAATTGCTTGACTTATGTGTTTCAAGATTTTTTATGAAGACAAGTTTAATTGTGAGTGTTCCACATGAGCGCTGGACTAGCGTGTGAACGTTTGGAATTTATTACATTGTGTCCTCAATTAACTGCATGAACCACTGTAACAAGATACATAGTAGTTGCTTATATGTCAGACAGCAGATTGTTGATTGTTAGCTGGTCTATAGCCTAGTGTTGAAGCGAGCTGAGCCAATGTGCCGTGTTTTGCACAACTTCTTACAAGTGGGGTAGCACCAACAGTGTTTACAAGTACTTATGTATACGTCAGCGCACAGTTCTTGAACGAGTGCTCTATTTCATCAAAACACAAACTGCTCGTATGATAAACCATGACAACTTATGTCTTACCATGCCATATTCATGAAAAAACTAGTGAGGACGCATCTGTTTCGGCAACAATTACGATGGTTCTCACATGATTCACGGGCACACAAAAGTAGCAACAGTTCCCATAGACGGATTCAAACAGAGTACTAGCCCCAGAGGGGTCGATAACAGGCAAGGTTCGGATAATTAGAAACAATCCAAACTACTATTAAACACTAGCTGGGGCAACTATTTCATGCCTCGATCTAATTTGGGCTGGACACAAGACGGACCTTGCCATGAACATCATCGAGGACGTCCCGCAGTAGCTCAATCCTGTGAACCTTGATGAAGAACACCTTGTGGCCTTGCCACTGATAAACTTGTTTGTGGAGGCATGCCACGTCATCTTCTTGCGTAAGCTTGACAAGAACAGTATGCCTCACAAACAAAGGAATAGCTTTGAACTTCTTGTGCTTCAGTACATCCTGGACAACACGCCTGACAACAGTGAGGCTAGAATACAACTCTTCATTGGTATAACCGCAAATGGCTTCCAGGATCCAACAGCCTAAGAACTCTGTTTCCTAGTGCGTATATTCAGGTCGTCCGCCTCAGAGCGAGTGACATGCACAACCACACAATCCTTGTCTGCATCAGGGCTCTAATTGAAACTTCCTTTTCTAGAAAAAATCACCACATACTTATATGAAAAACCACAATCGAGATCGGCAAAGAAGGAAATCACCTTGGGCAACTCAGAGGGGGGGGGGACACATCCTCGAAGGGGGAAAATTGCTCCTGCAGTGGCACGGGGGTTGTAACCTCAAACGGGGTGTTGACCATCTCAGTAGTGGCCGTGAGCGTATCTTGGGCCGGCTCGGTGGTTGCCTCCATCTTCTTGGAGCTCTCTGTCTCGTGGGGATCAGCCTCCCACGTCTGCTCCAATATCGGCAGATCTTTGCCTGGTTCTCCTTGGTCCATCATGAAACTGACGAATACTAGGAGACCATTGAAAGGAAAACACAATCGCAATGACAATGAAACAAAAAAAGAGAGTGAGGATCGGTTACTGCTTTGCAAAAGTTCTTTTTTTTCTCTGAACGAAAATCTATCAACATCACGGATCCGCTTACCTTCCCTTCGTTGGGAGAGAAGAACAGTGGCAGATGCGAGTGTTGCCTTTCTTGAAGACGGTGAGGGAGAAGGGGATTCAGCGAGGACTGAAATGATGGTTGCTTCGTCCGTCAAACTTAGACTGCGGGGAGGTGGGGTTTTGTGATACGACGGCTCGTTATTGTCGTGCTACGACCGGGGTGACTCTCCGCCTGCATACTGCCTGCTAATTTCGTGGATGGCATTTGGGCCCGTGTTCTGCATGGCCCGCATGTCGGTGAACAAAAGTATAACGGCATTAAGTAGAGGGAGACGTTTCAATGACCTAGGAGGAGCCAGAAGCGGTAGAGTGTCTCCTTGCACTAGTAGTAATTGTTTTTACGGGTAGTCTGTAGAGTGTCTCCTTTGTACTAGTAGTAATTGTTTCTCTGGGCCCTAGACAAAACAGCCAATCCACACTAGTAAATAGTAAAATCAATTCAAAAGGCGCTACCCACACCCAAAGACACCCCCCCCACAAAAAAAACTGGGTGCTCTTCTTCCTCCTCGCTCCCACCCACCTCACGTCAGCTTGCTCCACTCATACCCACAAATTCCTCACCTCACTCCTACAGAAAACCCCAGCTCCCCTTCTTCCTCACTCCTACAGAAAACCCCCAGCTCCCCTTCTTCTTCGCTCGCACTACAACTAGGCTCATCATTCGTTACTCTGCTCAAATCCTTGAGCACGACGCGAAGCCCTCGAGGAAAATGGAGTCGGCTGACCCCAGCGCCAAGAAGATGAGGCTCCCGCTAGCGGCGACGCCTGTTGTAGATCCCGCACCCGGCAGCGCGGGGAGAAGCGGCGACCTCGCCCCCACCGGATCCCAGGAACCCGTAGAATCTCGAGTGGACCGCATCAGCGATCTCCCGGACGCCGTCCTTGGGGAGATCATCTCACTTCTCCCCAACAAGGATTGCTGCCGCACCCAAGTCCTCTCAATTTGGTGGTGCCCTCTATGGCGTGCCGTGCCCCTTAATCTCGACTGTCGTCAGCTATCTCTCTTCAATGATTTTGAAATTCCCAGAGCCATCATCTCCTCCCACCAGGGCTCCGTTCAAAGCCTCTGCATCCCGTCATGCTACCTGAGCAAGCATACCATGCCCTGCACGGTGGACGCCTGGCTGAAATCCCTTGAATTCACAGAAATATAGCTGCTTGAGTTCTACTATTCCCCTGGAAATCACATACCACATACAGAACGCCATGAACTTGTGCCCTCAGCACCGATGTCCATCTCGCGGTTTTCCTCCTCTCTCCACACCGCCACCTTTGCGTTGTGCTACCTACCAGACAATCTGGTACTAAACCTTTGACTCCCATTTCTCAAGAAACTTTCACTTGTGCGGGTTCGTATATCGGAGGCCTCATTGCACAGCATCATCCACTCCAGTTGCCTGCTATTTGGAGTGCTTGGTGCTGTTTTCCTGATTAGAATCGGTTGTCTCCAAATAAAGTCGCCTAACCTTGTAAGAATTGGAATTTCTTTTGACGGAAGGCAGCTCATCATCCAAGATGCCCCTTCACTTCAAAGGTTGATCCTTGATTCTAGTTATTCACCGTTGCAAATAACCATCCTCTCTGCGCCTAAACTGGAGACCTTGGGTGTAATACATGATTTCTGTGCTCATTTCAATATGGTGTTTGGATCCATAGTTCTTCAGGTACTTTATATTATCATCTACACTTGTAACCATATGTTGCATTTTAAATTTCTGTGCATAATTTATATATCATCTTGGAGTACACATTTTGTACTAATCTTATGTTCTATGCTCAATGAAGAGTTTCTCCATGGATGGCCTATCAATGGTGCTGGATTCTGTCAAGATCTTATATATCCAAATGAATAGTTTTGATCTGAACCAGATTATTGGCTTGCTGCAATGCTTTCCATGTCTGGAGAAGTTGTATATAAAGGTGATAATTTTACGCACATTGGAAGCCCGCATATAGTGTACTAGAATTAACCATTCAGCTGTTGCTCTTTCGACACTCTTCTTTTAGACCTTAACTATTTTCAATCCTCATGTCTATTTAGGCAATAGGACGGGGTAAGAAAGTTATAACCAATCGGTGGATTCGTAAGCATTGGGATTTTCTCACTTCTCATGAGATTCGATTGAAGACAATAACGCTAGAACAATATCTAGCCAACCGTGCAAACACAAGATTTGTCACATTCTTCCTGCTGAATGCGAGGTTACTATTGTCCATCAGGCTTAAGTTTATCAACAGCATGGTTTTGACGGATGGGTATGTCGAAGAGCAAAAAAAGGAGTTTCAGGTGGGCAAAAGAGCTTCTGAACGTGTCGGGCTTCTATTTACAACATATTGTGGTCATAATCTAGTAAATTTTACGATCCAGGATGTTCATTCTATAGACCTGACCGATCCATTTGACTGTGACTGCCGAAAACAGTGCTGGAGTTAGATGTTGTTGCCCTTTTCAATCTGGGTTTTTTTGTAAACCTGATGAACAATCAACCCTCGTTCTTTTGTATAGTTTGTAAGCTGGAGTTAGATGTTCCTGCCTTTTCAACTCGGCTGTGACTGTCATATTTTCTTTGAAACAAGGCAAATGGCTTGCCATTCGTTTAATTTAGAGTGAAATATTGTAACAAATCACAACCAAGGGAAATAACATCACTCACGCCGGCTGCTTGAGCTCACTGTGCATTACATAAGCCAAGTGACTAGCCCCCACCACCCCCACCAGTCAACCCTCGTACTCCCCTCCACCTGCGACTGGACCGGCGCATCTTCAACGGCTTCTGTTCGTTCTGTCCGAGGCGTCGCCGTCGTCCTCCGCCTTGCGGCTTGGTTCGCTCACCGTGCGCGGTGCGCCGCCCTCTTGCATTGTCAACGTCGTCAACAACCGAGAGGAACAAGGAGATGACTGTATGTGGAGAGGATGACAGTAGGGACCCACCAGCGTCATGGCAGTACGCAAGCAAGTGCCTCTATAGGACAAGCCCAAAAATATGGTTCCTCCTAATGGTTGGACATCTGGGGCTCACGCCATCGTCAACGTAGTCAATAAACGAGAGAATTACACTACGAGCGGCTGACACCAGGGACCCAGCAAGTCACGCAGTTTTTTTTTGAGGAACAAGAAGTTTTTTTGAGACAATGAGGAACAAGCAGTTGTTATTTATACTAGTTTTAGCGACGGATCAGGGTAACAACGGGGCTGTGCGGGGGCTGTGGCCCGTCTAGCCAGGGTTTTATTTATGTTTACCACATCATGAGCCCAGTTGTGTTTTTTTCTTGCTGAAAATGGCTACCCAGTTCTTTTTTTAAAAAGAAATACCCAAACAAGGCCTACTTGCTTTATCGGCCCTGCTGGGCTGCAAATGTTTCAAGACGAGGAGAGTTACATTCGGTTTGCCCAGAAATGGCCTGCACATTTTTAAAACACATCAAACCGGGAATTAGTTTCAATTTTTTTCATTACAAGATCTTAAATTCCATTGATTTTTATGCGTGGACAATTATTTGGATTTTATATTTATATAAATTATTTTTCAAAATAGTTTGAATGTGAATCGATATTTCTGGATTAAAAACAGTTGACCACCCCGAAATATGCAAAATTTCGTATACTTTTTAACCGTGGCCACAATATGGTGTGTAATGCTAACAAAAAGAAGATGGGCTCCAAAAAAATCTTAAGAATTAGCAAATGGGCTGTACATTATTAGAAATAATGGCAGATGGGCTGTATGCCGTTTTCCACAGATTTGAGGCTGACTTGTGCACCTACTACAGGTTGACGCATATGCTTTCATCAAAAAAAGGTTGACGCACACGCAACGCCCTGTCAACTTAGTCAACACACGAGAGAAGTGACTATTGGATATCCATCCAACGGCTGCCATGCTTCTTCAATCTCTGCTCTTCATGCTCCAGCCGCTCAAACAAGCACCGGCGGGACTGCCTGCTCCCTCCTCCCGCGGCCGGCTATGCTGCCGCGCAGGCCTCACGGCCCCACCATACTCCCATCGCTGGCCTAGCCATCCCTCTACTCACCCACACATTTGTTATTCTCCATGACAGCAGAATGAACGATAAACCCTCGTACTCCTCCGCGTGGGAAACAACTGCTGAGTATTCCCTGGCTCCGTGTCGTTCCCTTCCTAGGCCTCGCCGTCGTCCACCTCCCTGGTGCTCTCGGCGCGACCTGGTCAACGTGGTCAATGAACGACATCCATCGGAAGTGGACTCTACGTGGAGAGGCTGACAGCTGGGTCCACGGCCGCACGCAAGGAAATGCCTCCTTATTACGCGCAAAATAATGATTCCTCCACCTGACAGCTAGGACCCATAGGAAGGGCCTCTGTATTTCACGAAAAGAACGTTCCCCCCACTGACAGGTCGGACCCACCAGCTATATCTTCGCACGCAAGGAAGTGCCTCCTTATTACGCCCAAAAAATGAATACCCCCCTGCTAGCTGGGACCCACCATATTGTTGGGCTGACTTGTGGGCCTACTAAGTTGGACGGAACGGAGGGCTTTGTCAACTTAGTCAATACTCCGATGACCGTATGATGTCCATCCAACAGCCATCTTGCTTCTTCAACCTCTGGTCTTCTTGCTCCAGCCACCCAAAGCAGCGCCGGTCGTGTTACCGCTTCCCGCCTCCGTGGCGGGTGTGCAACCGCCTACTCCTGCCTCTCGTGGCCCGGCTCCGCATCGTCCCCTTCCTAGGCCTCGCCGTAGTCCACCGCCGTGGTGCTCTCGGGGTGGCGTGGTCAATGTGGTCAATGACCGACTTCCATCGGAAGAGTATTGTATGTGGAGAGGCTGACAGCTGGGTCTACGGCAGCCGCAAGGAAGTGCCTCCTTATTACGCGGAAAATAATTATTTCTCCACCTGACAGCGGGGACCCACCGGACGGGCCACCAGTATTTTGCGAAATAAATCATTTCCCCCTGACTGCTGGGACCCACCGGACGGGCCACCGTATTTTGCGAAAAAAACGTTCCCCCCGCAGTCAGCTCGGACCTACCGGAAGTGCCTCCTTATTACGCACAAAAAAATGAATACTCCCCCGGCTAGCTGGGACCCACCTTGGTGGGAGGCTGTCTTGTGGGCCTACTAAGTTGACGGGGCCGAAGGGCTTTGTCAACTTAGTCAATATGAACGATTCTAGCTCCAGTGACCGTACGATGTCCATCCAACGGCCGTAGTGCTTCTTGAACCTCTGGTCTTCTTGCTCCAGCCGCCCAAAGCAGCGCCGGTCGTGCCGCATGCTCCTGCCTCCCGTGGCCGGCTGTGCTGCCGCAGAGGCCTCACCGCCGCCTACTATTCCCACCGTTGGCCAGGCCTTGCGGCGACGGCAGCCTCACACCGCAGCCGAACCAGTGAACCCTTGTACTCCTCTCCGCGCGGGCTTCCACTGTCGCGTCTTCCCCGGCTCCGCGTCGTCCCCTTCCTAGGCCTCGTCATCATCCACCGTTGTGGTGCTCTCCGCGCGGCGTGGTCAACGTGGTCAAGGAACGACTTCCATCGAAAGAGTACTGTACGTGGAGAGGCTGACAGCTGGGTCCACGGCCACAACCCAGTTTTTTTGTGATTTGCCAATTAAGTCGCTTTGTCAGGCCTGTTGGGCTGCAAATCTTTCAAGACGAGGAGAGCTTTTCATTCGGCTGGCCGAGAAAATGGCCCATCAGTAATGAAAAATGGTTTGTACATTTTTAAAACACATCAAACCGGCAATTAGTTTCAAATATTTTTTTTCATTTCAAGATTTTAAATTACATTAATTTTTATGCGTGGAGAATTTGTTGGATTTTATATTGATATACATTTATTTTAAAATCAGTTTGAATGTGAGTTGAAATTTCGGGATTAAAAACAGTTCGGACCGCACCGAAATATGCAATTAACCGTGGCCACAATATGGGTTGTAATGCTAACAAAAAGAATATGGGCTCCAAAAAAACCTTAAGAATTAGCAAATGGGCTGTAAATTATTAGAAATAATGGCACATGGGTTGTATGCTGTTTTCCACAGATTTGAGGCTTTCCTAAAAAAGGTTGGCGACAAGCAAGGCGGTTGGATGTCCATCCAACGCCATCGTCTTCTTTAATCTCTGCTCTTCTGCTCGGCCGCTCAAACAAGCGCCCGGTGGACTGCTGCTCCCTCCTCCCCTCACTAGTTGTCTGCCGCCGACGAGCCTCACCGCCCCACCGTACTCCCATCGCTGGCCTAGCCATCCTCTACTCACCCACACCTGCTGTTATTCTCCGGCGACGGCAGACGAACCAGTTAACCCTCGTACAGTCGTACTCCCCTCCGCGTGGGCATCCACTGTCGCGTCTTCCCCGGCTCCGCGTCGTCCCCTTCCTAGGCCTCGCCGTCGTCCACCGCCGTGGTGCTCTCGGCGCGGCGTGGTCAATGTGGTTAACGACCGACTTCCATCGTACGTGGACTGTACGTGGAGAGGCTGATAGCTGGGTCCATGGCTGCAGCAAGGAAGTGCCTCCTTATTGCGCGCAAAATAATTATTCCTCCACCTGACAGCGGGGACCCACCAGACGGGCCACCATATTTCGCGAAAAAAACATTTCCCCCCTGACTGCTGGGACCCACCAGCTACACCTTCGCACGCAAGGAAGTGCGTCCGGGCAAAACAAAAAACAAAATGATTCGCCCCCTGACTGCTGGGACCCACCAGCTACATCTTCGCACGCAAGGAAGTGCGTCCGGGCAAAAAAACAAAACGATTCGGCCCCCTAACTGCTGGGACCCACCAGCTACATCTTCGCATGCAAGAAAGTGCCTGACAGTTGGGACCCACCTGGTCGAAGCGTACGTAGCGTTGTCATTCTGGTCGCGAACGTATATATACATACTGGTCGATGTAGAGGCGCGCACGTGTCGTAGATGTAGAGGCGCGCACGTGTCATAGTAGAGGCGCGCACATAGCATGTACACGTACGTACAGCGGCGAGGGTGCAAGAAAGAAAATACGGTCACGTACGTACATACGGGCAGGGTCTCGAACGCCTACTCGCGCATACGTACATGGCTGGGTCGGAACAGAGAAACAGCGTCGTCGTCGTGTTCATGGGGAGGCAACAAAATGTGTCGTGTTCATCGGGAGATAACGGAACGCGTGGGAGCCAACCGGCTGGGTCGGCACGGAATGCGTGGTCGTGTTCATCGGGAGGGCTTGGACGGAACAAGCGATGGAAACGAGGCCTGGCGTACCACACAACGGAGGAAACAGACTTGTGTTCCACCGGCCACGTTCGAAACGGGATCCTGTTCATCGGGAGGGGTCTGGCATATCGCAAAACAGAGGAAACGGACCTCCTACGGTCGAAACGGGGGTCCTGTTGATCGGGAGGGGTGTGGCGTACCGCAAAACGGACGAAACGAACTTGTGTTGGAGCGCTACGGTCGGAACGGAGGTCCTGTTGATCGGGAGGGGTGTGGCGTACCGCAAAACGGACGAAACGGACTTGTGTTGGAGCGCCACGGTAGAAACAGGGTCCTGTTCATCGGGAGGGTGTGGCGTACGCAAAATGGGACTAAACGGATCTGTTCATCTCCACCGTCGACCTCCTCCGGCCTCCACGGGTACCGCCGACCTCCTCCAGCCTCCACGGGCTCCTGTTCATCCAGCCTCCACCGCGCTACTCCACGGCCATTGCTCAACCACCCTCCACGGCACCCTCCATCGCTCATCGCTCATCCAGCCATCCACACCACGGGTCCTGTTCAACCACCCTCCACGGCCACCCTCCACCGTCTACTCTTCATCCAGCCCTCCACACCACGGGTTCTGTTCATCCGAGTTAACGCCACCGCCATCGCTCATCCAAATCCCCGCAACGCCATCGCTCATCCAATCGATCAGCTTGATTAGCGGCGAGAGCGAAGAATCACTCCATCGGGTTCGATTAACAACCATCGATCAATCGCCGGGTTCGATAACGTAGCCTGTAGTGTAATCGCTCGGGTTCATTAGAGCCCAACGCCTCGCTCGGCTTCAGTTAGAGCCCAACGCCTCGCTCGGCTTCAGTTAGAGCCAACGCCCGCACACACGCGCGTACGTATGAGAGAAACGTGCATCGCTCCGTCCCCGACCTCCTACCGTAACCGGCAACTCCCTGAAATTTTCCTCCCCCTTGCTTCTACCATGGTTTTTTCCATCATGGACGGCCCAAAGAATGTCATGCAGCTGCGTCTCCGGCCCGCCCAGGATGAAAAGCCCATTTTCTGTCATGATTTTTTGTCATAGAAGTAAGAGCCCACCACATCTATGATGATACCGGGTTTTGTCACAATTATCGTCATAGAAGTGTCATATATATGACAGAAAAAAAATTCGTTCGGCCCAAAATGTCACGGATGTGTCTTTTTTTTTGTAGTGCATCATGTAGCTCTTCACACCCCTAGCCTCGAACCGTACCATGTGTCTTGACACCTTGTGTCGAGTGGCAGATTCTCTATTAGGTCACGCTACCTGGCCATTGGCTGCCCCTGGGCCGGAGCCTCTTGCCCAGCTCTGGGCAGTTAGGCTCCCATTAAAGATTAGGATATTCTTATGGTAGTGGATACGTGACTGAGTTCCTTCAGGGGTGGATGTACGCAAACGCAATGGCCTCAGGGATGACATTTGCCCCCTATGCGACACATACAATAATTCTAACCATATTTTATTCCCTTGTGCTACGGATCAATTCCTCTAGAGTTGCTCTAGTGGTTGTAGGTTGTGGATGATGCCACATGAACTTCCCGTCTCTATGAGGAATTGCATGCTTGCTCGGTAGGGTCCCGCCACATAAGTTGGCTTGGGATTGGGGTTCTCACGTTGATGTTGTGGATGATTCGCAATAAGTTTGTCATAGAGTGTTCTCCTTTGCGGCGTCCTACTGATGCTATTTACAGACTATGTGGATTTTTATAGATGTGGAAACCACTTAGCCACAGACCAGAGTGTGGCGCCATCGATGCTCTCACTGCAGGTCTCAGGTCTTTGGGTCTCCGTTTGGCGCCACCACTCCCTCCTCCGTCGCCGGACCCAAACTAGCTCTCTAAATCCTACTAGTTGCATGTGCCTGTTTTCTTAGGGCTTCTTGAGTTGGTTCCCTCAGCAGAACCCTTTATGTGGTACCTCTTATTTTTGTACTTTGGTGTGGTGTATGTTGTGTTGGTACCTTGTTGGAAGTTGGTTGTTCTTGTGGTAGTTTGCTTTATATATAATGCGGGATGAAAGCCTTTTTCGGTAAATGTGAAATCTCTAAGATTTTTTTTCTTATGAAAGAAAAACAAACAAAATTGGAAGATCAGATTTTTTTGCTCTACAAAGCCAGAAAAGTACATCTTATAGGAAAGTCTCTCTTGCTGCGAAAATGAAAGAATTTTTGACATTACTCCATATTGAATTCTAAACCTGAAAACTGGAAGTGATTTATCTCCCATATCATTTCAAGGATATGTCCAAGGTGAACGCATCTTTAGCATGGAAGAAAAGGGATAAATGTCTGATTCACACCGCAAGTGTCACTACAACGCCCCCGTGAGGAGACAAGAAATGCCAAAAAAGGACTACTCATTACAAGCCCAACCAAACAAATTAGTCTGGCCTCTCCAGTTCTCCCATTCATCCTTGATCTTGTGCAACACAATCATCAAAGGGGCTGAAATGTTCAACACGTTGTCATTCCCATGCGACCATAAGATCCATAGGACGAGCAAAGTCGTTGCCCTGCTGGCAGCAGAGAGCACCCAATCATACTCTTTTCTTGCCCACCAATCCATCGGATCACTATCTATATATCATGGGAATCCACACATGTTTCCCAAGTGCGTTAGTATCACCGTCCACATTTGTCTCGTAAGCACACATCCCAAGAGTAAATGTTGTAGGGTCTCCAGATCCCGATGGCAAAACGGGCACTCAATTGGGCCAGGCAACCCTTGCCTTACCAGCCTATCAGAAGTCTAGCACCTACTATGTGCCACCAACTAGCTAAACACCTTACAAGTCAAAGGTGTCCCACTGTGTGCGCCCACCGACTAGCACCAAATAAATATGCATCTCTCTCCCATGTCCAAACCAAGCGATCCTCCATGCCATCCTCCAATACAATGTCAGCTAACCTATCTCCAAAGAGAAGGAATTCACGCATCACCGGGGCCGCCATATTCGGGCTCACGTCCTCCCACCAGCCGCCACCGAGAGCATCTCTAACATAACACACCTTGATTTCCATCTTATTGACGAAGGCCACAAGGTTGGGTGTGAGTTTCGGTATTCGGCTATCCTCTAGCCACTAGTTCTCCAAAAAAGAGCATTAGCCCCATCTCCAAGTCAGGCGGTCGTTGTCGTGTAGTATAAAGCCAAGGACTCCACGAGAACTTGGATGTTGAACTCCTTCCACGGTTTGGCATCCGTCACTTGCTCCATACATGGCCATCAAACCCTAAGCGCCAAGTTAAGCAATCTCAAGTTGGGATCCCTAAGCATCTGATCTCTTTCGTTGCGCATATCGATTACCTTTAATCCCATTTCAGATGTAGACAGTCCCAACTTTTTTCCACAAGGGTGACCCTAGGTATCAAACCCATAGGAAGTACTGCTATCATACATGGATCTATTGTTGTCGTTAGAAGTTCTAGTTTCCCAAACCGAATATTGTAAATTGTACGGAGAGAAAACAATGACATGGAAATAGGCTACGGCCGGAGGACTTTACTTACGACATTATACTTGCACTTAGGATATTGTCTTAATTTCCAACGTGGCCCCGGTAGACACCATTATGATATGTTCTCAATGTGGCAATGTGGGGGATGCATCCAAATATCGTCACAACGATCAGCAATCTGTGTGAGTCTATTGTCCAACCAAGGCCCTTACCGTTGCATGGGGTTACCTCATTTAAGAATATCTCTACACCAACACATTGGCCATTTAATGGTAGCACCTCATGGTCCGCAAGGAGTTGCTTTCATCTACCATACTAATCCTTGCTTTCAATATAGCCTTCCACGCATACCTACACTTTACCCCCTGCTTGCTTGATCTACGGGATCATGGGTACTTGTGGGGCCTTTGAACAAGACACAGACAAGAGAAAAATCCATTGTGATAAGACATACAAATAACATTCAACTAAGCAAGATCAATACCAATGATTAGCCCAATGCCTGAGGTGATTACTCACTCATCGTAATCAGATCACAGATATGGCACTGATAGATGAATGATTGAATAAGGTTGTAAAATGTCGTCGTATGCAATGAATCGATTACAAGCAATGTTGAGGATATCGCTTATCGTTTGCGTCACGGTCAGCTGGGGATTAGAGATTAATCAGAAATCGGTTGATTAATCGATTTTATCGGTCGACTATTAATCGGCCAATTTTTGCAAACCCCGGTTCCCAACAGTAAAATATGCTATATTCAACACCAAAACAGTATCAGACAGAAGTGTTACCTTGATTCCTATCCCTTGAATCCTTGTATAGTGATAAATAAAATAGGACAATAGTACATATTGCGTAACAAGGTCCACAAAATGTAAATAAACATAGTTTTTGCAAACATAGTGCTATGAATAGGTTTAATTTATCGGTAGATTCCCGATAAATCTCTTGTCATAGCGATAAATCGGCCCAAATGATAAACAGCGAAGATAAGGCATAATCTTATCGGTCACCCCAAGAGTACCAGTAAATCAGACAATAAATCACTGAATCGGAAGATTTTTTTGAACAGTGATTACAAGTATGGCAAACTATGGGGAGAATGTCTATAAAGATAAAGATGGAGATCGTGGCAGCTAGGGTTTCTCCTGGATGACTTTTTGGCGGCGGCGGTGGTTCTAGTGACTCTCTATTCTCCTCGACTACCCTCAGTTACAAATGGGACCTCAAGCCTTTTGTATAGTGTGTTGGGGCTGATGTCTTGGAGTAGTTAGAAGGTGGTACGAGCAATCACACTCGTACTATACGTCGTCTTCTATGATGTTTCCTCCTATGCGCCCCAGTTGATTTGGCTTGATTTCCACATTTCATATTTTCATTTATAGCTTAATTTCCTTCCCTTTAATGATCCATTACATGCGGAAATAATTTAAACCAAGGGATCTTTTTTGCATTTATTAGTCATTAGTGATGAGATCGAAGTAATTTTATTAGAACATCTAGGATTATCCGGTGTAAACAATGGTGGAATGAGTGTAAAGAATACACTCATCAACCTCCCCAAGCTTAAATCTTGACCGACCTCGATAAAAAAAACAAAATACAAAGGAATTTAGTTGTTTAAACCAAAATAATGAGAATGTTTTAGTTCGCTTATGACCAGTGCACCTAGATAGCCCATCGTTTTCTTCACCAGAAAACATAGCATAGTTGTAGCGGCGACAATAGTTATTAAGCAAGCTTGTTAGACAAGATAATTAACATAATTAGACAAAGTAATCAACTACAATTGTTCTAATTCGTCTAGCAAACACTTGCTTGTCGGGAACACTTTTGGAAGAAAAACATTATTTAAGGGAGTGAAAAGTGTAAAGACAAGACGATGCTTAGAGAAACTCACTAAGACCCACGAGTATTGCCTTTTCAAGGTTCGCAAGTACTCCTTCCATTGTTTCTTGCAGAAACTTTTGTCTTATGGTGATGAGACCATGTCAAAGAAATGATACGTGCAAATGTAGGGTTTTGTTGTGGCTTAAGTCGAATATTATGGACCAAGATTTGTCTCACAGATTGATCAATATTCTTTTTTCCAGATAGACACTCACTAATAGAAAACAGGGAGTTCGTTCAGGCCAGATAAGCCCATTAATCCCGATTCAGTCACGAACCGGTACCCATGGGGGCATTAGTCCCGGTTCGTGCGGCTAAAGGCATTAGTCCCGGTTCAAATGAGCCCTTTAGTCCCGGTTTGAGACACGAACCGGGATTAAAGGGTGCGATGCCCTTTAGTCCCTGTCCGTATCTCAAACCAGGACTAAAGATTAGACCTTTAGTCCCGGTTTGAGGCACGAACCGGGACTAAAGGGTGCCATGCCCTTTAGTCCCGGTTCGTGGCTCAAACCGGGACTAAAGGTCCTTTTTTCAAACTGTACCCCCCCCCCAATCGCCTTTTTAGTTTTGGAAAAAGAAAAACAAAAAGATAAAAACTTCAAAAATTAAAATCCTTCGAGATGTAGTTATACATCTATTACTTAGGAAAATTAAAAAACTAAAATTTGGACATGTTTTGCAAAAAAGTTTATGAAAAAATAAAACGACCATATCTTTTGCATACGATGTCGAAAAAACCCGCATAATATATCAAAAAAAATCAGCACGAAAATCCGCATTTGATTTTGACTGCCGTAGGCCTGTTTGCAAATTTTTAGAATCCACAACTTTTAAAAGGAAAAAAGTTATACTCAAATTTTAGTTTTTTTGAATTTTGGTTAAATCTGGTCAAATTATGGTCAAACTACTTATTCAAGAAGTACTAGTGGTACTAAATAATTATTCAAGAATATTAGTGTTACTAAATAATTATTTTAGTATTTTGAATTTTGGTCTGGTCAAACTATGGTCAACTATGGTCAAACTACTTATTCAAGAAATATTAGTGTTACTAAATAATTATTGTTTTTTAGAATAATAGTTTCAAACTCAAACAGTGAAACATGTGAATTCATGCTCAAGCTAAACTTCTGAGGGTTAATAGGATTGACATCTTACTATTGTCAGGAAAACAATAAGTGCAGACTTGGAAACGAGGGGGAATAGAACCCAGAAGTTAAGCGTGCTCAGGCTGGAGTAGTGAGAGGATGGGTGAATGGCCGGAAAGTTAGATGATTTGGAATGATGAGGGGTGATTAGAGATTAGAGGTTAAATTGAGCAGTGATGAGTGGTGATTAGATTGTAAAATAATTCAGAAATTTGAAAATTGAGAAAAAAATTCAATTTTTTTTCAAAAAAACTAGTTATCATTACTTTAGTCCCGGTTGGTAAAAGAAGATGGCATTAGAAACACTAAACCATAAGAACCGGGACTAAAGAGGGGGGGGGGGGTTAGTAACGACCCTTTAGTCCCGGTTCCAGAACCGGGACTAAAGGCCCTCTAGATCCGGGACAAATGAGCCTTTTTCTATTAGTGTCTCCGTCAAGATAAAGCTGAATAATATGCGTTGTAGCATTGTTGCTACGGAACTTTAACCAACTCATAGCAGTCGAGACTATGATAGATCGGTCATAAGTCAGCAGAGTTGTCAACATAAACTCAAGAGGGGTAAGAAAGTCACAGTAAAACGCATCAAACAATATATGGTGACAAGGCCATGGAACACGCTTCAAGTAATATACCATGTACCGCATAATAAATTTTGGCATGTAATAATCTCAGTCACCTCCAACTTGCTTTCTCTGGACAAAACTTTCTACAAGTGTTATTGAGTCTATCAAATTAAATACTATGTGGTTTAGTGTTTCTAATGCCATCTTCTTTTACCAAGTTTTCTCAACACCCAAGTATTTTGAGAGACTTTTTCTTATGCATGATTATCTCGTTATCATTACTTTATTTGAAAACTAGTCTCACTTGGTTATCTAGATGAGACATAACAAAGGCTTCTTAATTAATTTACCTAAACGGATAAAATCGTTGTATTAACTATCAAGACCTACTCCCACTTGAATAAATAACACATTCTACTACTACAACTAGCATGAGCATTTCAAGCTCAAAAAGCGGGAGTCGTAGGACATAACTCAGATTCATGAATGTTCATGTTTCTCTTCCTTGTGGTGTGTTCTAGTCACTCGGCGTAGATCAACTTCGTTGTACAAAGAATTAGTGAAAGATTCAAAGGAAAAATATAACTATAAAGAGTGAATGATTTTTTTTATATTTTTATATTTTGAAAGATAACTTGCAAAATACACGTATAAAATGATGAACAAAGCAAAGCTTTTAAAAACAAACTAAAGAAAAAGCAAAGCAAAGTGTTGGAACCGACCAACACGAGCTTTTTGAAGCTCTTCAACGAGCTTAATTACAAGCATATTACAATTTATTCAAATAAATGCTTCCATATCTTGATATAGACGTGAAGACAACCTCCCCAAGCTTAGGATTTTGCACCCTCAAACTCGAGAACTCATTGTGGAATGCCATGTACTCGGTGTTGTCTCGGGGAGAGTTGGCGAGGTCGTTCATGTTGTTGATGGAGTCTCCGAGGCTGTATGCGACGATGTATGTGGTGTAGGGCGTCCCCCCTTCAATGCCATCCTCGGGCTGCACCTCTTATTCCAGTGCGGGTTCTCCTTCATCCACCTCTTCTCTTCGGGTTCAGGAGCCTCTTGGTCAAAAATCGAAAGTCTCATCCTCTGTCTATGCAACATAATGCAAAATTCCCTCCTCGATCGAGAAACGTTTAGGCATGGGAGTGAGCAACAAATGTCTCACTCCAGTGATACAGATATAGTAATGACCATGAGGAGAAACTAACATCCCGACATCACGGATAACATGAATATTAGCAAGACGGTTATCTCCCAACAGGTTCAAGCCGGCAAGGTGGAGGCCAAGGGAGTTTCCCAAAATGGTGACGAATCCTCCGCAAGTGATGTTGTCTTGCGCCTGGTTTGCTTGTTGGGCGAGGTGAAGTAGAAGAATCACACCTAAGTTTGGCGTGATGTCCATGTTGGGGTTTGCGGCTATCCTAATGATGAGCATATTTTCTTCTTTAACTTTTTATACTTCTCCATGTGACTGCAACATCTTAGTGATGACATAATAAAAATATCGAATAGCAGGACAACCAATGCAACTAGCCCCATGCTTATGGCCTTCAAAACTTATTTCATAAAGTGGACGTACTGGATGAGGGTGTAGAACGTCAAGGATGTAACGGACATGACTGTATTTTTTGGTGCAGCCAAACTGAATGCACCATTCCGCTAGGGACATGTCGAAGCTTTGGTCCATGAGACAGAAAGTAATCCAGTCCTCATGACCCATGGGATTAAGCCCACCGGTGTGTGTGTGTGTGTGTGTGTGAAGAGGTGCTCAAAAACTCATGACATCAATCGGTGGTAGGTTTTTGCGTCCTGAAAGACAAAGTGATGCAAACCAACATTAACATATAACAAATTAAACCATTACCTATGCCAAATGTGGCGAATGTTGCCAGACATGCCCACTTGGCCGATCTAATTTCGTCTCATGAAGTTGTTTGTACTTGTTCCTTTGGGATCGGTCAATGAAATTGACCCCTTGAAAGAAAAATTCAGTGCCTATGAGCAACTGTTGTGGAAGTATGAGCAGGTTCCCCTAATGCAAGAGCACGAGCGGTGGCACTCCTCATATACATATCTAATAAAAAATAATTTTGAGTCCAATAGAAGGATGCAAGATTGAATCTTCATGACATCTGTGACCATTCTCCCCCAAAAAACATCAACGATTAAGTGCTCAACAAGTAAAACGGTTCAAAACGAGTATGAACCCTAGCATGGAAATAATTTTCAGTCCAATAGAAGGATGCAAGAGCACGGATCCGTGAGAAATAACTTGGAGATTGGGGGGGGGGGAGACATATCGTAGGTCCTTTTTTTTGCGGGAACATATCGTAAGATCCTTCACGGATTCAACTGAAAACGAGTAGAGAGAGAGAGAGAGAGAGAGAGAGAGAGAGAGAGAGAGAGTTCGAGGTTTGGAGGAGAAGAAAAGATAAGATTGAAATTTGTGATTAGTGTTACCTTCTCTGGGTTGACTTATGGACGAAAAACCAGACGGTATGAGACGAGCGCTCGAACCGGACACCGTCTTCTTCTATGGAACTGATTTTATTTTTCTACACACATTTTTGGTTTTTCCTACGTGTTGGGGCGGTGGGGTGGGTGGGGGGGGGGTCATTTTTTTATCGTTTGATGCATACCGTGTGAAAAGCACTATTGTGCTTCCCAATAAAGCACAAACATGTTTTTCGAAAAAGTACAAAACATAGTTGTGCTTTCTGAAAATTCAAAAACACAGTTGTACTTCACGTTGAAGCACAGCTGCGCTTCCCGAAAAGTGAAAAGGCACAAAACATGCCTCCCATGTTTTTGTTCTTTGTTTCTTTTTTTTTCTGCTTCTTTTTTTTTTGAAAAAAATAGTTCGTCCAAACCTATTGACATAGGATCTAATTTCGAAGATCTCAACATGGAAAACCCAACATCTAAAACGGTTCGTGATTTGGACGCATAATTGAGACAAAATCTTCACCACCAATGTGCAACACTCCCTCCGTTTTAGTACAAAGTTGAATCATCTATTTTGGAACGGAGGAAGTAGATCTTAACTAGTGATTTCAGGCATTATGCTTTGGGCAAGATCTTCAAGAGATGGGGTTCACCGTTTCAAACTGTGCAGTAGACCAGAGGAACGGAGCAGAGGAGAACACGCGCCTTTTACTCGGGAGATCAAGCAAATGAAGGAGACGGCTGGACATATCACATTCCGCCATGAACGGAGAGAAGTATGATCAATAATAAGCTCGAGTGAGGTGTCATCAATATTCTAAAAAAAATGTCACAGTGAGGTGTTCTCAAAAGCAAAAACAACGACACGGAGGAACATCAAAGATGTCAAGGAGAAGCTTAGTCTGGAGAAGATGACTTTAACGAATTTTATGTGATTTTCCACTTAATAGATAATCTCAGTTGTCCATGATATATTGTCACAGAGACGTAAGGCAAAAGGATTAACGACATCTAATCCATCTCTTATCATAGCCATCCTGCACTATGATTTGACCCTTTAACTTACTAGTTACAATCCCCAAAACAGTTCCACGACATCAAACAGCACAAACTGGACAAAGGTTCACAAAAGCAGACTTGGCCAAATCCTGCACTCTGATTTGTTATTCGTTCAGCTCATCCAAGTCACCGATCATACCAACGGCGATGTCTCCTCCTCTACTCCGTCTCCCCGCCGCTTCTCCTCGCCGCGCTGCGCCTTCGCCTGCTGGCGCTCGGCCATGCCCTTCTTCTCCTTGTCCTCTGGCAGGAGCCTCAGCACGATCCCCATGGTGATCAGCAGGAGCCCCGTGACGTGCTGCTCTGTCATGGGCTTGGTGAATATCAGGTACGACAGGAGCAGGGTCACCGCCTTCCTCGCCGTCGTCACCATGGCCGTCGTGGCAGCCCCGAAGAGCGCGATGAGGGACAGCACCGACACCTGCCCGACAAACGTCGCCATCGCCTCGAAAACCAACACGGCATACACGTACAAGTGCTGCAAGTGGACATAAACGTCTGTCAGATTAATCTTTTTCAGCAATCTCTTTGGGGAGAAGTACTAACAGCAAGTTAGCCAGGAGCACTTTTATGGATCAGATACTTTTCCGGACAATGTGGTCAGAATCAAGTCAGAAGAATGAAGAATGTAGTGCTGGGATGTCTTGTTCTGTACAAATGAACTATACTCAACCAAGGATGGATTCCTGAAGGCTAGTGTTGTTCACAAAAGAGTAGTTGATTCTTTCCCTACCATCTGGTTTGTACACATTCTGAACTAAAGGATCTGATGATTGAAATCCCTGAAAAAACAACATGGATGAGAGATTCTGATCATATACCTGAGAACAGGCGCTCCACGCCGTCGTAAGCTCCCCTGTTAACACCATTGGCACAGCGAGGAAAGGCAGGCCAACAACAGTTGAGCAGAACAACATCTCCATCTAACCAGAGAGCACGTATTCAGTGTCAGTGTTCTCCCAATTCAGTAACTGACAGAAACATGTAGTGGACATCAAAGATGCACATAGAGTACCTGTGTGGTGTCTGGGTTCATCTTGAAGATGGCTTCCTGCAGGTTACCCAGGAAGGCATCCATGATGAGTGCACTGGACACCATGGCCACGCCGATCATGCTGAAATTAGGAGACGTTTGCGCGTCCGCCAGCGTGAAAAGTATGAGGCCGATGACGAGCATCACCGCCGATACGTACTCATGGAACGGGTACTTGCGCCTTAATCCCGGGATAAATGCCCCCATTATCATCACCGGCAACACCTGAATGGCAGAGTGAAAGGTCAAATACAGAAATAAGATCTGCACCGTTGATTGAAACTAGAAATTCTTTATTTTCAGATAAAGTACTATCTGAAATTCTCTGGTCTCAACTTCATTTCTACTTTTGTCAGAAAATCACCAGTAGTCAACTTACTACCAATTGGAAGTTTCAAAACATGGGAAGAAGTAAACATTCACAAGGGTTTCTGCTCTGCTTCCTAGGGACAAGGAACCTGCTACAAGCAACAGTCTACTCCTTCAGCTGCACATTCCCTTCGGCCTTCGCAGAAATACTACCACTAGTTCATTATTTACATTATTATCAAACAATAATCATTGAAAATCAATTTCTTGCTGGCAAAATGCTAGACATTTCGTCACAGACAAAACTAAACATTTTAAAAACAAAACCTGCCGTGCATACCCAATTAAGAGATAATCATTCAGAATGCGCATATCAACAACAATGTGTATGAGAATCAATCAGCCTGCCTGCCCTACATACTGCAATTTTAGCAAGAGGAGTATGTGTACTATCCCCGACTCAAAAGTAGAAACACGCTCGAATTAGACGACTGTATATCATTGAACAGGAATAGCTTGGCAGCTCAGCAGACATCATTTCTGATGTCGGATTCTCAAATTGGAGCATTTCCCAGAACAGAATTGTTCCCGTTTCCTCACACAAGATCACAGCACATCTCATGCCGCAATAACAAATAAAATGAAACAATGATGATAAATTAAGTCACTACTGCACTGTCAGAAACTAGAAAGAGCAGCAATGACTTTGGCGAAGCTCACCTTGGTGGACTTGAACATGATCTGTGCGGGGTAGTTGAGGAAGGCGAGGGAGCCCTTGGTGAGGCCGTTGGATCCCATGAGCACGGCGGAGAGGCGCACGTAGGTCCGCCACGGGTTCACCATGTGCTTCATCGTGAACCCCTGCAGCCTGATCAGCGCCAGGTACACGAACCCCTGCACGAACGTGAAGTACCACCCATAGCTGCACCACCACCACACACACCATCAGTACATTGAGAGAGTGAGAGTACGTCTCGCAAGTGATCAATCACCAATCATTAGGTAGGTACGGTAGAAGGATCACCTGAACTGAAGCCGGTTGTAGACGTATTCCTGCAGCAGCACGAGGACGGACGTAGAATTCAGTTAGCCACGACAAAGTTTGGAAAACGATAGGAGATCGATCGTCGATTTTGTGCAGGAATTGTACGATAGGGAGAGGCAAAAGAAAATAAAAATCAGGGGAACGCGTGCAGAAGCTTCGGGTTCAGCGTACCATGTTGACCGGGCAACTCTACGAGTCAATCAGTCAGTCTAGGACAAAGAAAATATACACCGGGAGTAGAAAAGAAACAGTATCTATATATCGATCCTAGCACAATTAATTCCGGATTTTCAACAGGAAAAATCAATGCACTCGGAAACGTAAAATCTTGCGAGATTTCTCTTTCCATAAGGAAGAAAATCTTGCGAGATCTCCACTCGGAAATGATGATGTTGCGTGAATTCGACGAACACGGACGAGTAGAATGAATAATAGGAAGGAGGAGGAGGAGGAGGAGGAGGGGAGGAGGTCGAGGAGAAGAAGGATTCACGCGCGTACGCACCTCGCAGATGCCATTGACGAGGTAGCCGAAGAAGAAGCCGGAGGAGCAGATGAGGAACTGCTGCCAGACGGGCCTGTCCGTGAGCGACACGCCGAACAGCCTCCGCCCCTGCTGCTCCTCCCCGTTCCCGCCGGTGGTCATGGCCGCCCCCTTCTCCCTGCCTCTCCCTCTCTCTCCCTCTCAACGCAGACACAACACTTGTCTGTCTCTCGGTGGAGCTAGATCGTCCGCGGAGGGAGAAATCGATATCCCGTCCAATTAATGGCCGCCGAGGGGAGAGAGATGTATCGACGGGCAGAGGGGGGGATGGAAGAGAAGAGAACGAAACGGAACGCCCACTGGCTTAATTGCCTGCTACGGGTCGTCGCCACTCGCCACCGGCTTTAAAACGCTGCCTTGTATTGGCGACTCGCGTGTGGACTAAGAGGAGTGCCTCTCCCGGGAGAGTTTAATTTCCTCCTTTCTCACTCCCGCCACCGTCCAGTCTCCGTCGCCGCGGGCGGGCGCGCGAGCGAGGGATGCGGGCGAGGCGACGGCCGCGCTGCCGTTTCGGCGGTGCCGTTGGAGACCCGGCGGGCGAGGGGAGAGGAGAAGAGATCAATCGATCGGGGAAAAACGTGGGCGCGGATGGCGGCACGAATCTACTCTCTCTACTACGACTGCGTGCCTCGGGTTCCGGATGGGGCCGGCGACCTGGCTTGCCCGGCGGAGGGGGGACACGTGGCTCGCCTGCATGCATGCATGGCTTGACAGGTGGATCCGTGGGGCTGGTGGGGCCGGGCTGTCATGCAGACAGATGATGCTGGAGGAGACGACGGCGCTGTTTGACTGGCAGCCTGCATCGAGATAGAGTTAATGCTTGTCCTATTACTAGTTTTTTTTAACGCAGTATAGAAGCAATCGCTCATATACACGCATATACACTCACTCATACGTACACCCTATCCCTATGAGCACATCCAAAAAATTGAGCCGGCATATCATCTTTAAATTTACGAAGTCGCCGTAGGCAGCTCGTCATCGGCGGGAACGTCTCCTCCCACTGAATGTGCATCGCTGAAAATCCTGAAATAAATCCAGAAATAAATGCGACCTATTGCTAGTTATTACTACTCCCTCCTGTTTCTAAATATAAAAAGATAACATACGAATGCATATAAATATATTTTCAAGTATATATTCACTGATTTTGATCATTATAGTCTATATTAAATTTTTAAAAAAGGCTTATATTTAGAAACGGAGGGGAGTAGTATTTTAGACGAATCGGGCAGTATTTTAATGAAACCACGAGCAATTATATACTCCCTCCGTTCCTAAATAATTGTCTTTCTAGAGATTTCAACAAGTGACTACATACGGAGCAAAATGAATGAATCTACACTCTAAAATATGTCTACATACATCCGTGTGTTGTAGTCCTTTTAAGATGATTAGAAAGACAATTATTTTGAAACGGAGGAAGTACTACCAAAGAAAAACAATACTACGAGCTGTTGTGCAAAGACCGGTCGGTTTGGCGCTTGTCGATGCTCTCTCGTCGAGGTCTGCATGGCAGAATCGAGAGAGGGTCAATCGGCGTACAACCCACCACCGGGCACCAGCGAGGCGAGGAGTCGTTGCCTCGATCGGAATGCATTTACTAGTTGACCTCCCTTTGGAGTGCCTTCGTTGCATCGGCTAGTGTCAAGATGGTGATGACACTCGTATTACCACTAGTACTAGTACTTTCTTTACCAAAACCTACGTGCGAGTCGGCGTGACTCGACGCAGGATGCGTTTATTAGAGCATATCCAAATACGTCCGCATCATTTTTCCATCCAACGCGGTCATGTATCAATTTGTTCGGCAGTTCGGACACACTTTTTCTCGCAGAACCGGAGACAAATTAGGGGGCTTTGTGGGTGTCAGGACAGCAACCACGCCCGCGTCTAACTAACCTGACCCTCCCCGCTCCCCCCGCAAACAACGCGCGCTTCCCATTCGGCGCCAGCTGCCCGCATTCATGCCACTGTAGAGCAGACGCTCTGCATTGACGGCAGCTCGGAGCTGACGCGACCTCTCACTGACGCCGGCATTGAAGCGGCGCGGTGATCAGGAGGATCGAGGCCGGTTTGCCGGCCAGCTCCCCTGAGCTCCCTAACGACGACCCCACAATGGAGATGGGGCGCAACCACGATGCCGTCATGAGCATGGAGCAAGCGCGGGCACACTACAACACTGCCATGACGAATGGGGAGCAGCCTGCACCGGCTCCTATGTCAGCATTTCAGCAGGCGAAGGAGGAGCAAAGGTACAATTTGCTCCTCCTCGAGCAGCACCGATTGGCAGAGGGTCAAATCTACGACGACCGCGCAAACGAGGAGGCCATGGCAGCCATGGTCGCGGCTAATTCGTACTTCCTTACGGAGCAACGGGCGTTGTATGAGGCCGCACGTTGCCACACGCCAAGGTATTCCCTTTGCGACACCGACGGCAGTGTGAGACTGGGGAAGCGGGACACGCCATCGCCACCATGGGATCGGGACTTCGTGGGGTGGCATGGATCTGCATTTTTGATCGGTAGCGGGGAGTGGCTGGATCCGACCATTTTCTATGACGAGGGGGCACCAGAGTGGATGGGGGTGGGGTGGGGGCGCACTGACAGGGCTTGGGTGACTGTGAAGTGAAAACGGTGAAGCGTTGGGGAGTAGGGGATTTTTACTTCAATGGTGCGCGGTCGCGTATATTTAAGGGTCGTGGTAGCAGCAGAGTAAAAAAAATACCCTCCTCTAACCGTTATAAGAGGTAGATTAGGTGCACGTTAAAGGAGAAAACTTATTTTGTTCTCCTCTAACCGTTTATAAGGGATTGGCTAGAGATGCTCTAAGCACCCTTTGGGGTGGCTGCTCCTATTCGGCGACCTGGCGGTAGATTGACAGCGAATGCGTACCTTCTTTTGTCAGGAGGAGGTAGTTGGGCTGGCCCAACTCCTAGTTATTTTTCTGATATCTTTCCTTCCCCCCACTACTTCGGCCGTTGTCTCTGTTTCTTTCGATATTTTGAAGATAAACAAATTTCTTCTTTAAAATATAAAGAAGGAAAATTTGGTTCTTAAAAATAGAAAAGAAGAATCAATATTAATTTCTAGTATTAAAAAATTCCCATCAAATGTTTATAGATTCAAAAAATGTTTAGGCATTCAAACAATTGTTCATCAAACTCAATTTTTTGATGGACTCAATTTTTTATCCAATTCAAAAAAAGTGCACGCATTACAAATGTTTTTGAATTCAAAATTAGTTCAAAAATTTGAAAGAAATCATGGCATCACAAATCGTTCATGAACAAAAATAATGAATCTGTATAGTATTAGCTTGTTTTGAATAGAATGGCCAGACAGCGTCACGGGAAAAACATGATTTATTGATAGCAGGAAGCACAATGATATTGGAAAAATCTACAGTTTGTTCTAGCTGAATAGATATACTGATCTTTCACATTTCAGCAAGCATAAAGAAAAATCTACAGTATGTTCAAGCTCAATAGCAAGAAACACTGTACACATTATCCTATAGTACTAGTGCATGTGTGATGCAAAATTGTTATGCCAACCACAAGAACAACACAGAAACATCATCCAATATTTCTACAGTATTTCAGATCTGAAAAATATCTGGTGGTATGATAGCTATAGCACATTGAACATGTAATAACGAAGACCAGTGATAGTAGCGGAAAACATTTTAACCAAAAAAAAAAGAATCATGTAATGCTGACACTTGGTCCTCACTGAGGAGATCTAACAGTGAGTCTTCTTCCTCTTCTTGGTAGGAACATCCAAGTCAATCTTGTTCAGGTCGAACTTTGTCATATTTTGTATGCAACTAGCTGACGAAACTGGGGAATACTTCCCTAGCATAGAGAAAGTGCTAAAAGCCCTAACATGATACACATCAAAGAATTCACAAAAGAAATTAACAGTGATGGTGAAAAGAAGTCACAAAGCATACTTGACCAAACTATTTCATGCATTTCCCATTCCCATGAATCCATGTATAATATGTTGTACATAGTACAGTCGTGGTTGTACGAAGTCCAAAAACAAATCTGGAAAAGAATCACTTGAAAAGAATAAATGAAGACAAAGTATAGAAAAATGGAAAGTAGAATAAAAAGTTACAAGAATTTTGATAACTTGTGTTTTATCTGCAAGACATAGTTCTTGGGAGAAGCACGGGCAAAATTCTTTTTTTATATATAAATTGGACTCTGATAACTTGAATAGTTGGCCAAGTTGGTAATCCAAATAAAGAAGAAAAGAACGGACAAATAAGTGAAGAAGAAACTTGAGTTGCAACACTAGTGTGTTTATATTAGATTGATAGTATATTAGATTCACAGTACATTTGCAGATGAGAGCTAATTAACATCACCAGAATAGCAAAGGAAACATGAATAACGACAAATTCAAGATATGTTGAGATAAATACAATGGTGAGGGCTGGAGGGAATTACCTAAACCCCCAAAAGGAACAAACTTATCAATAAAAATCTTGCAGTACTCAATAGAAACCCGCACATACAAAGATTACATGTAAAACGATTAGATCTAAACATAACAACCATGTGATCGACCACATCGCGATGCCTATTGCTAGGAAATGGCTGACAAACACCACAAAAGTTTCACGTACACTAGTAGGAAAACCTTATAGGTGAAAACAGTTAGTGGCGATGTCACAAAATTAGCCGTTGCTGGTAAATTTTCAAAATACAACCGACATGCATCATTTCATGGCTGCTACTGATAGTACATCACTAGTAGCGCGCCAATATCACAACACGTCACTAGCGGACATGACCTAGTTGTCCGACCTGCCAGGTAGTTTTAGTGGCATTGTACATAGTCACACGTCAGTAGTAGACAAATTATTAGTGACGTGGGTAGCTCTACCAGTGCCACCAGAGTCAGATGGGTTCCAACGGCCATGTGAGGCCCAGCCGCCCCTGCCCCTCCGCCCTGCTCGTGCCTCCGCGGTCGGTCGCCCCTGCTCCTCTGCCAGCGCACCTGACAATCACGCCTAATCATGGTGAAAATCTACGAGGACAATAACTGAATAGGGGTCAAAATTGGGATGCCCAAAGTGTCTGATGAGAAAGGATGACTATTGGATGGACTGGACTTCCGGCGATTGCCGGCGACTGGCGTGATGCCGATCCCCTTCTTCCCCTCTTCTTCCCCTTCCTCTCCTCTATCCCTCCTTAGCCCCTGGCTGATTCGCTCCTTCCCCTCCCCGTCGCTGTTTTTCTTCCATCTCTTCCCTCCCAGATCCCCTTTTCTTTGTTCCAGCCAGATTCAAGCCGGCGGCAATCTTCTTCGCTGGATTCGGTCTCCTCCTGATCTGAGGCGTATTCCGGCGATCGTACGGCGGCTGGCGTGCTGCCGTATCTTCTCCTCCATTTCCCTCTTTCATCTCCTCTCTCCTATATCGGCCCATTCTCCTCCAGATCCCCTTCTTCCCCTCCTTCTCATCTCCTATCTGCTTCCCCTCTTGCCCTCTCTCTGTTTTGCCCCATCTTCATCTCTGTCGCCCGAACCCTGGGCTGCGTCGATCTTCCAGGTTGGATTCTTTGCCGCCTCCTCCTGCCCAGATCTTCAAGGCCCAACGTGCCTCCTCCGCCATGAAGGCTATTGCCTGGAACTGCCGAGGTATAGGCAGGGGCCTTGGCAGTGAAAGGATGCTTTACCTTGCGAATCTTATGCGGTCCACTAGAGCTCAGGTAACTTTTGTTTCTGAAATTAAATCTTCTTAGGTTACTTCTACCGATCTTGTTAATAGGTTTGACGTTACCGATGCTTGTGTTGTTCCTTCTAGAAGTTCTTCGGGGGGCCTTTGGCTTATGTGGACCGATGAGCTCAAAGTTTCTGTTCATACTGCTGCTTTTCACTATATCTTAGCTAATGTAGTTCATATCGCATCAGGGGTCAGCTTTTGTCTCATCTGTATATATGGAGACCCTTATCATAAGCAGACTAATGTCATCTGGGACCAAGTAGCTTCTTTTGTTTATGATAATATAGGAAAGCCCATGGTTTGTATGGGAGACTTGAATGATATCCTGTATGAGGTCGACGGTTGTAATGGCAATATCAACTACTACCGTATGCATGCCTTTCGTTCTCTTGTCAAGAACTGTGGCCTCTTTGATATTGGTTATAGTGGTCCTGCTTACACTTGGCGAGGTAGACAAAATACATCCAAACCTATCCATCGTTGCCTTGATCGCTGTTTAGTTAACTCTGATTGGTGTGCTCATTTCCCTAACACTAAGGTCCTCAATCTTCCCATTATTCTTAGTGACCATGCTCCTATTTTGATTTCCACTGATAGTCACTTTGTTAAACCCAAACAATCTTTTAAATTTGAAAACTGGTGGCTCACTGAAGATGACTTTAATTCTTTTGCCAAGAATGCTTGGGAAGCTAGCACGCTTAACTCTTTTACAGCTAAATCAACTTCTTTGGCAAATACTCTCAAGGCCTGGTGTAAAAAGAAGAAGCCCCTCCAGCAGACTCTGAGCATGTTGGAGACCAATATCAATGATTTGCAGAAATTGCCTCTTCACCATCAAAATCAAGACTTGGAACAATCCCTCACTGCCAGGTACGAGTTTACCCTCAATCAACTGAATCAATATTACAGACAACGCAGCAAGAAGAATTGGGTGTCCAAAGGTGATAGAAACACTAAGTATTTTCATCAGGCAGTTCTTAAGCGTAGGAAAAGAAATACAATCTGTTCTGTTAAAGATGAGAATAATGTGCTCCATTATAAACCAACTGCTATCATGCAAACATTTGTTAATTATTTAAGATTCATTTTCTCCTCTCCTAATGATGTGGTGCGCAGGCCTTTTCCTCATCTCAACTCCTTTGAACATAATGATGACTTCACCTATTCCGTTCCTGATAAATCTGAAATTTTCCAGATTCTTAAGGATATGAAACTGAATGCTTCACCGGGTCCTGATGGCTTCAATGTGGAATTTTATCTGCCAACTTGGGAGTGGATTGGTGATGAGGTAACGCAATTGGTGTCTTCTTTCTATGCCACAGGTATTCTGCCTCCTCACATTAATGACACTAACATTGCTCTCATTCCTAAGAAGTTAGTCCCTCTTGTTCCTATGGATTATAGACCTATTAGCCTTTGCAATGTCATTTATAAAATTATTGCTAAATCTCTGGCAAATAGGGTCAAGCCCCATCTTCCAGATTATGTTGATCCAGCTCAACAAGCTTCTATTGAGGGTAGACGGATTACTGACAACATTATTGTTACTCAAGAAATTTCTCACTCTTTTACTCTTAGGTCTTGGAATCACAATGCCTTCATGCTCAAAATAGACCTGGCTAAAGCTTTTGACCGTTTAGAATGGAACTTCATTGTCTCGGCTCTTTCTCGTGAAGGGCTGCATGGTCATTTTATCAATCTTGTGCATGCTTGCGTTTCATCGCCCACTTTCTCTGTCCTCATTAATGGTCAGCCGTCTCCCAAATTTAAGTCTCACATAGGTATCAGACAGGGTTGTCCCATGTCTCCTTACCTCTTTGTTCTTGCCATCAATGAACTTTCTATCATGCTTAATGAAGCTGCTCAGGCCAATCATTTGCAAGGCATTTCTCTAGGTCCAAACTGCCCTTCCATTCATTCTCTCCTTTTTGCAGATGACCTTTTGGTCTGTGGACAGGCTACTACGCAGGAGGCTCAGACTATGTCAGATTTGATTCACCACTTTTGTTCCCTTTCTGGCCAAACTCCTAATTGGGACAAATCTGCTATTCTGTTTAGCACCCATACTCCTCAAAATGTTATTACTGATATTCAGCATATTTTCCCAGTGGCTAATCTTGATGATACATTCACCCACCCTGGTCATCCTTTGATTTTACCTGCTAAAAATAGAGCCTCTGCTTACAATTTTGTAATTGACAAGTTCTCTAACAAGCTGCCTTCTTACAAAGCTAATATGCTCTCCCATGCAGCTCGTCTGGAACTTATTAGATCTGTTTTTTCTGCTATTCCGGTCTATTACATGGCAAACATTTTGTTCTCCAAAAAGATTATTGCTAAGCTCACAGCTATCATTAGAACTTTTTGGTGGACATGTATTAGGGAAAATGGCTCAAGGAAAGGACTGTGTCTCAGAGCTTGGAAAGATATAGCAAATTCAAAGGAAGAAGGAGGTCTTGGGATTAGAAATCTTAAAGCCATTAATGAAAGTCTCATCATTGCAGCAGCTTGGAGGTTGGCAAACAACCCCTCTTCTCACTTATACTTCATTCTTCGAGCTAAGTATTTTCCTACTACCACAATCTGGAGGGCAACTTCTTCTCCTCCTAAGTCTGGTTTTTGGGCTTCAATTTTAAAAATGCTTCCCAGGCTTACTCAGCATGCCTTCTACCAGCTTACTAAAGGCAACATTTCTTTATGGAGCATGCCTTGGTGTCCTCTTTGGAGATCTATTCATGATTATCTTATTCCTCAAACCACAGGATTTGTTTATCCTTCTTTGGTTAGTGACCCGTGGCTCCCAGGACAAAAAGCTTGGAACCATGACCTTATTTTTAATTTGTTTGATCACACTTTTGCTTCTCAGGTGGTTGCTATAGACATTATTCATGACGACGTCGATGATCTTCTTTGCTGGCCTTTGGCTAATAATGGCATTTGTTCTCCTAAATCTGCTTACAAGCTTTGTTTGCAGGAGATTCACAACAATCCTATTACAGCTCCAATGCAGGTGTCTTCACAAGTCAAGAACTTGCTTACGATAATGGCGTGATAAAAACCTATTGCCAAAAGTTCAAACCTTCGCTTGGAGACCGTTAAGAAGAGCTTTGCCAATAGGTATGAGAGCAGGTCGTTTTTCTGTTCATATCTCTCAGTTTTGCTCCAGATGTGGAATGCAGGAAGATGAATTGCATCTTTTTTTCCTTTGTGACTTTGCTAGGGCAGCCTGGTTCTCTAAGCCCTGGTTTATTAGATCACATGCTATAGTTCAGGGCCTCAATTCTGTACATTTGGTTATTGCTCGGCTTCTCTCCTTTAATCACCCTCATGCTTCTTTAAAAAATATTCTTAACTTCTTATGGTGCATGTGGAAAACTAGAAACGACTTCCTGTTTGAGCGTAAGAAGCACCAACCTTACCAGGTTCATATTTTAGCTGCTGCATTGGATCATTACTTGCAAAATGATTCTTTGCTTCATTCGAACGATCCTAATAACCTGAACAGCCAGCATGTGTTGCAACATTTGCCCCCTCAAGGTAACACTATTAAGTTTGTTATGCTCCTGAAAGGTCCAAAATCTACACCGATGCTGCTTTTAAAACTAAAAAGCTCCGGCATTTACAACGGACAGCCCGAACAGCATTGGAGTGTATTTCTATCTTCCTTTATCCCAAGGAGAAATAAACATTCAGGTCCAAGCCTCTGCTCCGCCAACAACTACTCCTCTCCATGCAGAAGTGATTGCAATGGAGTTTGCATCACATCTGATGAACATTCTGCAGATTCAACATCCTGCTTTTCTTAATGATTGTCTTACGCTTGCTTTAGTGATTGCTGCAAGGAATTTTTGCATTCAGTGCGCCATGGAATATCGGGAAAATCTAGCTGCTATTCTCAACTTAACGCCTCATATGCAGGCTCGATTTTTCATGTCTCTAGGAATGACAATGGGGTGGCTCATAATCTTGCCAAGCGGGTCTTTCGAACGATTCTTAACGCTTATGGACTGTTCCCATAATTCCCATACAAATGCCCTTGTCTGTTATATCTTCCTTGCGTAACATTGCTCTTTCAGGTTTTCATATACATAAGGTGTACTGTTTCTAATGTCATGTGCTAATTTTGCAGATTGAAATCTCTATCACTCTTCTTTCCAAAAGATATTCTCAGGATGCTATCACATTTAACAGGACGAGGATTCTCTACTTCTCTGGGAGAACACTGTCATTCTGCGCTTCATATGCTTCTTTCTCATTACTTGGTCTCTATGTGAAGGGCTTTATGTATGTTTAGCTCTCCCTTTGTTTCTTCTTTTCTTGCTAAGCGAGCGGATGTTCATCTGGTTGATCCCCTTTCAACCTATCTTTGCTTCTTTCTCCAGCTACTTTGTTTTGGCTGTTCTCCTCTACTGATCTTTAGGCCAATGTAATATCCCCTGTACTATGGTCAATGCTGGAAATGGAATTGGGCACCCCCTGGGTGCCTTGCTTTGTACAAAAAAACGGCCATGTGATATTCTAGATCTCATTTATTAGTGGCGTTGGCTCATGGACCCTAGTAGCATTTGGGAAGGAGGCGATGCCACTAATGACAACCACTATTAGTGGCATTGCGATATTTTGGTCCCAAATATTAGTGGTGTTGGCTCGTTGACTCTTGTAGCAGTTGGGAATGCGGCTACACCAATAATAACCTGTAAACATAATGTGATGGCACTGGAGTTTCGAGTCCATATCGTTCGGCGTGCTTTCACTCATGGGAATCCATTCCATGTTCCCATTGTGGTTTTCGCCACATTCAAGAGAGAATTAATTTTCGTGAATGCGCCCCCCCCCCCAATTCCACTACAAATACCATGCCAAATGTTTGATGAGGAGTACATTCTCACATTCTCCCCCTCGTCTTTCCTCTCCAACGAAAGTGCACTAGAAATTCGCTGGAGAACACAACGGCTGCCAACAACATAATGTTGCTCGAGTAGTGCCAAACTCTTCTCCAACACATCATGCGTTCACACAGAGAAGAAGAATGTCCTGTCGCCGAACCGCGAGCAGGCGGTTCAATTTTTTTTGCAAATGGTGTTTCTGGACAAACACTACTACAACGTCACGGAAGAACTAAGCAATCTTTGTCCAATTCCTCTATACAAGCTTTGCGACGAAGGTCCAAGGTCATGTGTGGGGCAGCGGCCCCCGAGACAGTGACCTTCTACTATGTCCCGTACTATGCCAAGGACAACATGCCTCTCGCTTCGAAGGGATGGGTCCAACACTAAAGAAATTTAGTAAAGAAACACATAAAATAGAAAAAGAAAAAGAAAAAGAAGCCCGAACGAAAGGTTCTATAGACTGGCTTCCAAAACCGCTTTAATTGGCTGACCCACTAAGGCGAGTGTGCCCCGAGTGCTAGAGTCGAGGCAGTGAGGGAGCTATATGTCGCCCGTATCGAGATGCATTACGTCTTGATTTGGCTGGCCCATTATTGTAACATTGGGTTGACTGTTTACCACTGTTTTACATTAGGTTTCTTCAGTTTTTCTTCGGGTTTTCTGTCATTCTTTCTCATTTTTCTTCAGTTGTATTTGTTTCTTTCTTGATTTGCATTGGTTTTGTTCGTTTTTAACTTTGTTCCACTGTTTTATTCGGTTTACTTTGTTTAATTTTTTGTCTTTTTGTTCAATATTATGAATTTTTATCACAGACAATGTACATTCTTTGTATACATCAAGAACATTCTTTTATATATGTTTAACATTTTTCTAATACATGATTATTATTTTCAAAAATATATGTTTTTATGTCTACAATTTTCGTATATGTCATGATTTTTTACATGTTTAACAATTGTTAAATACGTCATTAAGATTTTGCAAAAATATATGTGTTTTATGCCTACTTTTTCCCTTACATGTTTTACATTTTATATATTTTTAAACATTATATTTTTATATGTTTCACATTTTTCAAATATACATTAACATTTATAATTTAAGTTTCGTTGTCTACATTGTACATTTTTCTTATACATAAGGAATATTTTTTATACATGTTTAACATTTTTAAATAAAATGATTTTTGTTAGATACATGCTTTATGTCTACATTTGTTTTTCATAAACATCATGCATTATTCATATACATCTGAACCATTAATATTTATTATTTACCATTTTGAAAATTCATGTTTAACATTTTTTTCAAACTTGTGTTTTGAACTATGTTTTCAAATATGTGTTATACATTTTTTTTTCAAATATGCATTGATACTTTTTTTTAAATGCTATCAACAATTTTTTAAAGTGGCACATTTTTTTTCAAATTGTACATAAGTTTTACTGCAGTATATGTATTTTAGAATTGTGTCAATTGTTAAACGAAACTAAAAATGAGAAAAAATGAGGGAAACAATGAAACGGAGTGTATAAATGCACAAACGTGCTACTAAGAGTCTGAGACATAGCGGTGCCCGCGAGGTGGAGCTACGTCTTTAGACTCTCAGTAGCTCCACCTCGGCTTAGTGCTGGAATTATTCCAAGCAGCAGACATAGCAACGTTATGTGCACCCCCCATGGGTCAGCCACCTGGGCACCTGGTGTGCGAACATTCACTCACTTTGAGCAATTTTCTTTCCCTTAGGTTCCTCTTCTTTTGGAAAAATCAGTTGGTAGAAATTATAGGCATTTAAAATAAAATAAATTGGAAGTTAAAATGATCGCAAAATTATTATTTTGCACGATTTTATTTTCTTTTCATCAATTTTAAATAATATTATTGAGTTTTAAAAAAATTCGTGAACTTTAACTACTGATCTCAATTGTTATTTAAAAATCTATGAATTTTAATATGTTCATATGTTCTTAAAAAATAAGAATTTAGAAAAAGTTAAACTAAAAATGTTAGGATATATATTAAAATGTCCATGTATTTCAAAGCTTGATTTAAAATTTTAATAGTCATGAAAAAAATATAGGTAATTTTTTAAAACTAGTAAATGCACACGTGCAACGCACGTGTTATCTTAATCAGGCTTGAAGATATACCTGAATTTTCTTTAGAAAAGTAGCATGAAAAGAAATAGTTTGTGTAAGCATTACCAGCGGCAGGTTCATCTCTTCCTTCAAATGGGTTGAAAATTGTACTAATTCAACGTAGTTAATGGTATATGCAAGTGACCAGGGAGGGGGCGCATACCATGTTCTCAGGCGCTAAAGGAGAAATCCAAAAATCTAAGCACAATCCATTGAAATCAGCACACCTCGTCCACTACCCAGTTGCTACCCAAATTTCCATATCACTGTGTAACCTAGTTGTTTCATAGCGCACGTTGGTAATGAAGCTTAATAACCGCTGAATGTGTGCACATAAGGCTGCTTTTGGTTCAGTTTTACGAAGCCTGATTTGGGTTCAGTTTTTAGTGCATACAGGCTGCTTTTCTGTTCAGTGAAACGTGAATCAATCTTCTCCGCAAGAAATGAAGAAAGCAGAGATGAAAGACCTCTAGCCCGGCGGTTGCGTGTTTGATGGCGGCGTGTCCCATGATGGCGGCGCTGACGACCTAGGCCCGACGGAGAGGTACAGGCAGGCGGTCCAGGCAGTCTCCGTGATGGTCCGACGGCCCGACGCCAACGGACGGCCATGCGTCCATGGCAGGTCCGATGGCGATGGGAGGTCCAGGCGGCACCTCCGACGCGCCCCCGTCGGTCAGCCAGGCAGTCTAGGCCGCGTCCCCGACAGCTGGCGTCCTTGAAGTTGCAGCGGCAACACTACGGCCGAGGCCATGCAAAGGCGATGGGTAGAGGCGGCACGAAGATGTGAGGGGCGGCGTCCTTGAAGTTGTTGCGGGTCGAGGCGATGGGGGCGGCGTGCGTCGCTGAAGCGAGTTGATGGGGGCATGGGGCGGCGCTGTGGGGCGGTTCACTGTGGCAGTTTCCTTTCATGGAAAGGTACGTAAGGAAGGGGATCGCACGACGGTTCGCTGTGGCAGTTTCCTTTTGTGTGAAAGGGTACATAAGGAAGGGGATCACACGACGGTTCGCTGTGGCCGTTTCCTTTCGTGTGAAAGGGTACGTAAAGAAGGGGATCGGGGAGAGAAAGGATCGATTAGCCGTAAACGCGTTTAGCACTAAATGTATTTAATTGCTCACCGTTAGAACAATAAGGAATGTCGGATTAACGCTAATTGATGACCGAGATCTGTTGGATCTGCCCCACTGGATCTTTTAATATTGATACAGATACAGATGTTCATGATTTTTTGAAAAGATAAAAAACATAAAAATAGACAAAAGAAAGAAACCAAAGAAAACTGGCTAAAGAAAACCAGGAAAAACATATTAGAAAAACAAAAAACCGAAGAAGAAAACTAACAAAAGAAAAGAAGGGGGAAAATCGCATCAAGAACGGAAAGGAAACTACGCGTCGCTCACCCGCTTCTATTGGTTGGGCCAGCCCACGAGTTTGTGGATAACACCATCTTGTTGGACCAGGTTCGTGTCGGCAAGGTGTGAGAGTGATCTAATGCTTTGTGTGTCGTGCTTGAGTCTCCATTGAGGCACATGTGCCAAGCAAGCAGGGTGTGATAGATTGGCCAAGCCGGCTGGCCCAAGCCCGATACGATTCGAGGCTTGACATAGCCATACACTGCTGACTCGACCCAGCTCAAGTCCTAATACTAGCTCTTCTTTGCAAACTATTCTCCTCTCCGACTCATAGGTGTCAACCCATTACTATACCATGTATCCTCTCGTCGTCACCATGAAAGCAACCACCATAAAAGACTATACGAACATAATTTTGAGCCATGTGTTCCCCACTTGTTGATTCATTATCCCTATCGGTAGAACGAAAATTAATTACCAGTTTGTTACCTCAGGCCATCCCTCACATCGTCCCCCAAGGGAGACTCGAGGGCAACTAGGTTTTATCCATGTCGTTGTTCCTTTCTCTCCCTCTGCCTTCACTGCCGCCAAAATAGCCATGGGGAATCTCGCACATAGCCACCAAGGGTGGCAGCGAGGTCTTCGGCCGTTTCTCTTCTGGGGCAAGGACCTAGGGCTCAAAGGCAGCAGACTCGGTTGTGAGGGTTGCGCCCTTCTGGTAGCGGAGGGCGTTTGCTAGTGTCGACTTCCGTCTCCCCTCTATTGTGACCGCGGAGAGGCTGGGTGGGAGTTGGGCTGGGATATGTGTCTGGGGGGAATTTTGGATGACGATTGTGACCATTGACATCTAAGACGTCTCGGGTGCCATTTCCCCCTTGGGGACGACGTCGAGATGCATGCCCTCTCTCCTCAGTGAAAGCCCTAAATCCTTGGGATTAGCGGTGCTGCTGCATCGTCCACTCCTCCAAGGCACCATCTTGGGTTGTGGGGTGATGTATGTGCATGCAGTTGTGAACTCGCAGGTTCCTTTGGGGGCTCGATTTGAACTTCAAGGAGCGTAGTACCAGGGAAGATCGGGTTTCTCCTCAGACCGGCGTGCTCTTCTCCTCCGTGTGGTCTAGATTGTCTGACGGCACAACACCCTTGAGCCTGGGGAGAGAGGATAGGGTTCCCTCTCCGACGATAGCGACACAATAGTGTGGATGAATTGAGCGCCAACGATTCCGGCTAGCTCCGGCGTGGCCTTGTGACTTTTTACTCAATTTTTCGGCCGTGTTGTTGGTGGCGATCTTTGTTCTATTGCATGCCTCCTCAGTGTGATTTCTGTTGTGTGCGATGACGAGATTGTCCGCGTGCTTTTTTTTTGTTTGGTAAGGTGGTCATGCTCGATGTTGCGTATCCTTGGCAGCTAGTCTTGTGTCCGCGCGTGTTTTCGAGTGAGCTGCTCTACCTTTGCTTCTTTGTTCGTAGTCTATTAGCTTTCCTTCAGCACTTTTTATCTATCGTGTGGGGTTAATTACATTCCCTATTCCCTTTATTATTCTCTGGTTGTACATTGTGGTTGGCTCTCGCCTGCGGCCCCTGTTCTAAGAAAAACTGTTTAATTAGTTTTCAAGCAACCGACATAATCTATAAGTTTGGACTAGCGTAGCTGTTAAAGATCTCTCACAATCAAACAAAGAAACAAACAAAAGAATTGTCCTTTGACACAGCTGTGCGGTGGTCACGGAAATGGCAACATATAGCGGCGCACCGGGTATGGCCGAGAGTGTCGGCAACGACTAGCTTGCAGGTGAGCTAAACAGCGGCGGCGGCGGCGGCGGCGGCAAGATGGACAAGTGACAAGCCGACAGAGAGAGCGACGAGGCAAAGAGGCGCCAGATGCATGCACTTACGACTTGCGATTGCGAGCATGTCGTCCAACTCCAACGCATGTGTGCAAGTACAGAGCACCGGCACCTCAACGGCCAGACGTGACAACACCTCTGCTGCGTCCGGAGATACTCACGTAAGACGTAGCGTCAGCCTCCACTCTCGCCGGACGAACATTCTTTTCCCACACTGAAAAGACGGGAGTGGCCAAAACCAGCCGCAACTATTTCAAAAGAGGAGCACCCGAATAGGCAAATGGTCTCGAATCTGGACCCGCTGCCCCCGGCACCTTTGAGCCTATATATAAGCACCACCCCGGGCGATCGATAGCGTGCGCACATCTCAGATCAGACAGCTACAGAAGGGATGTCTGGTTCGGGCTCGGGCTCCGGCGTCTGGGTGTTCAAGAACGGCGTGATGCAGCTGCAGCCGGAGCAGCCGGCGGCGGGCCGGAAGGCGCTGCTCTACGTGCCCACCGGCGAGAGGATGACGACGCTGGAGCTGCTGGAGCGGCGCCTCGGCGCGCACGGCTGGGAGCGCTACTACGAGAACCGCGACATCGTGCAGCTCCACCGCCGCGACGGCGGCATCGACCTCATCTCCCTCCCGCGGGACTTCACCAAGTTCCGCTCCACCCACATGTACGACGTCGTCCTCAAGAACCGCGACAGCTTCAAGGTCGTCGACGTCCCAACTTAATTGACCTACTCCACTCCATCATCAACGTCGCCTAATCGCCTTTGATCTTCTATGCGACTATGTGTGTGCTATATATACTCCTCCTAAGTGCTTTTGCATTTGCTTAAGGCGTGAAATCAGGGCGGAACGCATCAAGGCATGCATGCATGCACTACGTGTGTACCGTAGTAAATTGCAATTGTACGTGTGTGTTTGGTTTGTGTGGGCTTGAAGGGTGACAGCCTTTGTTAGCTAGCTGTTGCACATTTGCTGGTCATGTTTATCATTGCAATTCACACAGCTATATACTACCTCTATAATCCGGGTTTACTAGTCCCCTCATTGCTAATCATATTAATTTACCATGACATTAAATAATAAAGTATAAATTATATATAGCAAAAAATAATATCATTGGACACTACATTCAAATACGAATCAAACAATATAATTTTTTGGTGACATGCATTAACATTTTTTCTAGCCAAATGTATGGTCAAACTTTAACCCAAAATACGGTGGCGGCTAATAAACCTGAATGGAGGTATTTATTAAAGTTCAGAACTACCGATATTCAATATTAAAGTACGACAAAAAATGATAACAAGTCATGACCGGCACAAATAGGGATTTATGCTTACATACATATACTCCCTCCGTCCCAAAATAAGTGACTCAAAAGTGAGTCAACTTTGTACTAAAGTTAGTACAAAGTTGAGTCATTTTTGAGTCACTTATTTTGGGACGGAGGGAGTATAACATACTGTTGGACCATTGTCAAAACTGGTTGTACGTATCTCGTGCTATCACATGCATAGCGTACTTTGCTGGTCATGAGTTCGCCTATTTGCATATACGTTGATCAAATGATTAATTATTTCTAACTACATCTATGTTATGCAATGCGGATTAAATAGTTATTTAATTCTTTTGCATATATTGATTTGCCACTAATTTTCTCGGCATGTTCGGCTTTTGATTTCCATTGCGCATGTTTGGGCCCCCGACCATGGCCATGCGGTTCTGCTAAGATAGAAGTTTAAGCGTATGATATACTGTTACTCCTTCAAAAAAAAGTACAGTATATAAGTATGATGTTAGAGCAATCCTATCAGAGTAGTCGAAATGGGCCGCTATAAGAATTGTCAATATGATGATTTTTGTCCAAAATGACACTCCAGTAGAGTCGTTGTATGCCTCTAGATCGGCATAATTTATGCAAGGTGCTCCATATCAAGCCCGCGGGCCAGGCGGGCCGTTGGGTTCTTTTTGGCGGGCGGCCCCGCCTAGCTCAGGATATGGTAGCGTCCACTCCCGGCTAGGTGGCCCTGCCGAGGAGCCGAGACAGGTGGTTATCGTGTCCTTCTTGCGGCGGTGGCGAATGTTGGGCACATCGGGCTATCTGTTTGGTGGCAGACCATGGCGGCGAGGTGATGGACATCCACACGGGTGCTGGTCGGCCAACGACGCTACGGTCCATGACCTGGTGGTGGTGATTCAGATCTGGTCGGCCGGGTGGGGGTTGACAACATATTGTGCTACCTTGACCTCCCACGGTTCCACGACGATGGTGGTCAGCAGATGATCTTTGAGAGTGTTCATCTCTCAAGATTCAGCGGTTGACTTTGACGGTGAGATGCAAATTATGGACGAGGACTTGACGCAGAGGAATGGTTGTGCGGCGGTGGCGGGCATCACACGTAGCTGCTGGGATCGCGGAAAAGTGGTGGCGACAAAACTTAAGTGACTTCGATGGTGGTGCTACTCAACACCCAGTTTCGAGCTCCGAGGTGAAAGCCTAGGTTTGAACCGAAAGGGTTCTATCTGGTAATGGTGATATTTTCCTTATGTCGTTACCTTGTTGAAGGCATTGCTCGGATATGTTCGAACTGATTTTTCAGGGTGGAAACCTAGATTCTGGACATGTGCTTTTATCGGGTGACGGCAGCACTTGAGTGTCGCTCCCTTCCTGAAGGCGTTGCTGTTGAAAAACCTCCTCGTCCATGTGGTGTCATGAGATCGTTGGTGCGTATATGGTCATTGTTGTAGTTTGCCGACCACATATCTGAGTGCTTTTGGGCATTCTTTTACTTTTTCCTCGCTTACACATAGCTTCGGTTTTATATGACTTTGTTATTTGCCTGCGTGTTTTCGCATGTGTGAGTTAATGTTTTTTGTGTGCATCCTTGCTATGCAGAGGCGGGGTGTGTGCTCATCATGTTATGTATCTTCTTGATGCTCCATTTTTGAGCAAATAAAATCCACCATTTGTCGGAAAAAATTTGAAGCCCCGTGAGCCTTCATATTTGGAGGCTATACATGATATTGATTTGGAGGATGCGCCATCCACCAACCGCTCATGTGGGAGAGAACTTTCACCCCCTACCCATCCTTCAGTGGCCCACCTCCTCTCACTACCAATGCCGTAGAGATCCCACCCCGTCCATGGCACCGAGAAATGAGCAAACTAATGGCGGGCCCCGCATGCCCAACTGCTTGCGTCCCTTCCCGCCATGTTTTTCTGTCGCCCGCACCCTTCCTGCCATGTTTTACCATTGTCCGCTGACAGAAAAAGGCTGGCATTCTTTCTCTCCACCCTCACCATCCTTACCTCACAAAGCTCCTCTTTCTCCCCACTTTCACGATCCCACTGGGTTCTTTTCTCGGAGGAGAAGCAACAACTTGTCGACGAGGAGGAAGCGGCGGTGGAAGCCGCCGGCATGATAGAGGAGGAGGAGTGGGATTGCCACGATGTGGAGGAGGCCACATAGGAAGATCCCGCCCTCCACAATGAGTGGCCGGATTCTAATCCCAAAACACACGCCGTTGTTTGGGATGTCAAGCATGGCTACGAGCAGATCCCTATGGGTAGGAGAGGCCTCGCCCACACAACTCCTCATATTGGCAACCACGTGCTCCCAATCGCCTCAATGTTATGGAGGCATGGGATGATGCTACACGCCTAAGCGTCTCGGCCGTCCGCCCATGCAATTTTTTTGTGTAGACCGCTGCTGGATAGAGGCTATCGCTCGAAAGGAATGTCGTTATATGGCTCCAATACAAGGAGGCACATGCGGATTTCGCAGTGGATCCGGTGCGCATTAGATGGCACCAATTCAATGCCAATATGGTTCGATTCGAGGAGATGAATCGTGCAATTGGGGATTGTCACCCTTGAAAAAGCGTGTCCAACCTCCACCACACAGGGCAAGAATGAGACAAAGATGAGGCCGGCAGACAATCACACTGTCGGGCATAGAGGACCGGTAGACTCGTCACATATGCATGTGCTTCGTGTAGTGCATTTATCATCGTCGTGGTGGGAAGCAACTAGTGCTTCTTCGAAGACATAAAAAACCATCAATTTATCATATGAAAACGTCACTACTCAACTTTTATACCCCTATGTAACAACTTTGTAATACAATGTTATCTCAAATTGAATTTTTGATTGTTGACTTGATGCAATTAATAAAATATGAGGGTCGCACTATGGTGCCTCTGTGTTTGCGCAGCACCTCGACAACTTTCATATAATTACCGAGTGTGCTCCGTATCCCATATGACGCTCGCACATATAGCAACCTTACTAGAAGTATTCTTATTACTCTCGTCGCGTTTATTAGCCCCCGTCGTATTTTAAGTTAAACTTTGGCCATCTATACACCCAATAAAAATATGACTCATTTATACTCGCCATAACATGATTCTCGCCATAACACAAAGGTTTTTTTTCGCAAAAAAAAAACCTTTGTGTTATACTATAATTTATGTTTTATTAAAATTAAAATCAATCATAAGGAGGCCTAATAAACCGTAAGGCCACGGAGAAAATACTGCTTAAGCCATCAGCGCTGTAGATAAATTCGACGAAGTGGATAATGCACGGTGCGAGCTCAAGCCGAACTATCCATGCTCACCTCTGTTCGCTGCCCATATGGTAGCTAGCTGGAGCTGAGCTCTCGATCTTCCCGTATTCACTCGTGCCTTTTTCTTCCAGATGCTCCACCAAAATCCGTCACGTCATCCACTTTGGAATTCGTCTCCGATCATGATATATACGAACTGTTCCTGCAAGGAATAGTGCATCTTTACCGAGTGGGATTATTGCAAAAAGAAAGCATAAAGTCTCGGCCAACGAACATATTCTCACTTCTTGCCGATGGCTACTCTTTGCCATTCCTGTCGAAACATCCCTGCTCAATTTTACTTCTCTCTTGATTTCTAATCGTGGCGTTTTAGTCCATTAATTAATAATTCGACATGACTCCACTTAGTTTGTCATAAACATCTTAAAGTAATGTTAGGCATCTTCAACGCTGACCCGCAAATTTGCTCCGGCGTCTGTCTCCGCAAGTAGTATCATAGCTAGTATAATGGAAACTGAAAAAAAAAATCCACAGATTTGAAAAAGATGACAAGTTCAAAAAAAGTTCACGAGTTCAACTTTTTTGGTAGATTTGGAAAAAGTTCACAAACTCAAAAGAGTGTATGAGATTCAATAAAATTTCAAGGATATAAAAATAATTATGAACCTTGCATTTGGAAATGCTTCATGAATTCGAAAAAACTTAAAATATCCATGATTTAGAGGGAAAAGTTCACAAATTTCGTAAAATATGTCCTCGTATTTTAAAAAAGTTTACAAAATTTCAAAATTTAAGGAAAATAAAATGTTCACCGGAAAATGGAATTGGTTTAAAAATTTGAGAAGAAGTTCACAAAAAGTTCACGAATTTGAAGAAAGTTTTTGAATTTCAAAAAGTGCACTCATTTCAAAAACAAAAGAGGAAAAAGTAAAAATAAAAATAAAAGAGATAAAGAAATGGAAAATAAAACCGCAATAAAAACTTTCAAGAAGACATGAAAAATAAGAAAATAAAAAACTCTTTAGAAGCTTCTAGATGCTTCCCAAAACCGGTCAAAAGGTTCTAGAAGCTTCACAAAACGGGCAAGGTCTCTTTTTAAAAGACAAACAATGTTGCTGGCCCATTTCACGTACGAACTGTGTGCGGTTGATAAAGAAAGAGAAAAGGAAATGGGGTTAGCCCACGTGGGAGGGGGTCTGTGCACCGGTTGGTGATTTTCATGTTAATCAGCGATGAGGCCCAAATAATCGGGATGATTGCTTATCGACCCATGATCTGCGGAACTTAACGAACTCAAGGCCCAAATAAAACGGCCCATATGCACCTGGCGCCGAGCCCTTCTATCTGCGTACACCTCTTTTTCGACCAATCCTTTTTCTTTTTCACCATATGATGCCCGTGCACTTTACTCTTTATTATAGACTTCTAGTATACGGTCAATTTTTTTCAAATGCATACTGAAATGTTTTTATCATATGGTGAACTTCTCTAAAATGCACACTGAACTTTTTTTGGCATGTGGTGAACATATTTCAAAACACAGACAGAACATTTTTGGTATATGCATTGAACATTTTTAATATATGATGAACATTTGCTTAATACACACCAAACATTTGTTAATATGCGGTGAATGTTTTTTATATACACTGAACTTTCGTAAAACATATACTGGACAGTTTTTGAAAAACTAATTTTCTATTTTTAATAGGTTATATAAATTTCTAGCTTCTAAAAAACAACAGCTGTTTTTTTGGATGAAAAAGCGCTTAAAACCCAAAGAGGAAAATACAATTAACAACTTTGTGAGCAAAGAGGGCAGGCCCATTCTCGTAGGCTTCCGCGAAGCCACACCTAGTTGACGCACACGGGCGTCAACTAGTAGCCCTCCTCATTTCTCCATACTGTGGCAACGACAAAGCGGCAAAAGATTGTAGGGTTGACCTAGTAGCCGGTTCAGTAGCTTTTTACGTGGGCCCTGGCCCAGTAGCAACGAGGAACGATTTATTTTTGTGGTGCAGGTTTCTCTGGTTCGGCGCCTTTAGCGCCGGGGATACAACTCATTTCACTAACGGGCGCACACCCCTTGTCGCGATTAGGCCGGTCCATTTTTTCTCCTTTTGTGTTTCTGAAAGGAGAAGAAGGTTGCGAGAGCCAGGCTTCGATCCCACGTCAAGGGACTTGAGAACAGTACGCGACAACCACCCGGCCACTTAGGTTACTGTGGTTACATACAGGTTTTTATTTATTTAATAATTATCCTGTTTTTATATTATTTTCCTTGTCCGTTTTTCTTTCTTTTTCAACTTCGAGAAACTTTTTTATTCATGATTTTTTTCTGCAAATCGATGAACTTTTTTTAGAATTCAAAGAACTTGTTTCAAACTTGATGAACTTTTTTCAAACCTGATGACCTTTTTTTTCAAATTTCGATGAAATTTTTTCAAATTTGATGAACTTTTTAGAAATTTGGTGAACTTTTTTTAAAATTCGATGATATTTTTTTAAAATTCGATGAACTTTTCAAAAATCCGATGAACTTTTTTCTAAATTTGATGAACTTTTAAAAAATCCAATGAACTTTTTCAAATCCGGAGATTTGTTATTCAAATTTGATAAAAATTTACAATTTTGTGTTCAAAATTGATGAACTTTTGTACAATTTGATGAACTTTTACAAATTGTAAACTGTTTTCAAATTCATAACTTTTATATCCATGTGTTTTTCAGTTTTGTGAACGAAGAGACGAACACGAAAAAAACGAATGAATGAAACCTGCACGAAGGGAAGGAGCAATGGAAGGGAAGGAGCGACCGTGGTAGCTGGGCCGGCCCAAACGAGGCTGTTGCGCAGGCGCCTACTAAGCGAACGGGCGCCGAAGGCGCTGAAGAGGAGGTCTCCGGTTTTAGTGTATTGTTTTGTTTCCCGGTTTCTCTAGTCCCACCCAGTGTTAGTATATTTGTTAAAGTTTTCGTTTGGATTTCAGTGTATTTCTATTCTTTCATTTTAGTTTGTACTCTAAATTTATTTTTCATGTACCTTTTTTCCTTTTCTTTTCCATCTTTTTTGTGAACATTTTTGTAAAACTGTCTGAACATTTTCTGTAAACAACGTGGACTTTTGCAGTAGCATGAGCATTTTACTTAAATACATGAAGCTTTTTTATAAAGTAATCTGAACATGTTTTAAAAAAATGATTTTTGAAGTGTAAACATTTTAATAAAGTACATGAACATTTTGGCAAAATGGAATGAACATTTTCTGTAAGCAAGGTGGATTTTTTTTGTAGCGTGAACATTTTAATTAAAGCATGTTAACATTTTTAGTAACTCAAACGATTTTCATTTAACATTTTTTTAAAACACACCACGTGCATTTTCTAAACATACGATGGCTATTTTTAGGTACATGAACATTTTTTAGGAAGAATAGAAAAATAATGCTTACATTAACTGTTGAGGTGAACCACTAAGCTATTTTTCTCATATGCACCCAAGACTTTTTTCTAGCACTCATGTACTTTCTCCGTTTGAGTGTATAGGCCGCGCGTGCAGTTCTAGATAATCGATTCGACTAACTAAATATGTGTTATATGTCATGAAAAACATATCACTGGATTCATATGTGTATGTAGTTTCTAAACATATACTTTAGTCACATATAAAAGATAATTGAAGTGGCTAAGCTACAGCCCCTACTGTGAATCGATAGTTCTAACCGTCATTCTTTACTGCGTTGACACGTGTTGTGGTTTTTTCCTTTGGTCCAATGCCGGTTTTTCCTCTATATTTGTTACTGATTTGATCGGACCGACAGAACTTTCCCGGTCCACCGCTCGATTACTCCCATCGTCTCTTCTCCTCTCAATTGCCTCCACGAGACCTCCCGGCCTCTCTAGAAATCGACAATGGTGGGGTCCAGCATGGACTGCGACAGTTGGGCACAGGCAAACCTAAATCCTCTATTCACAAAACTTTCCCCCTGCCATCCTCTAATCCTCTCAACTAGATCGGAAACGCGCCTTGGCGTGAGGGTGCCGGTCACAACGCAATGGCCAGGTAGTGAATGCTCAATTTAGCAGGAAATAAAGTTTAGCGTACGTATTCAACCAGGATACAACAAAATAAACCATTCACATGTAATAGGAGCAAAACACCATTGAGTTCAACATCGTCATGAAACTATAAGACAACGTACAGTTTTGGGTGTTGCAAAAATTATCATTTAGCTCACACAAAGGTTTCAAGGCTTTGCTGAATTAGGAGGATTCATGCAGACTGGGAAGGCGGGATCCAAGTGGGCCTCTGAAAAGGAACCAAAGTTTCAATCTATCAGCATTATCACATGCTTTCTTTTATCTGATATTTTTTCATTCAAAACAATCATCCATGATCCAAAACATGTAAATAACATTTACCGGTACCACGGAATAGCCCATGCACATGCTGGCATATCAAAATATTTTCTATCAAGCGATGATCAGTGATGTTTTTACATAATTGTAATTAATAAACAACGAACTAATCCTTCTTGAATGCCAACATGTTTCTAACACCATCAGGTTAGAAAAGGATAATGTAACCATTTTTAAACACATCATGGTGGCTTCTTGTCTAGGTAAATCCTTGTGGTAACACCAATATAGTAGAGGCAATAGAAAATAAAATAAAAAGGTTGTTCCTCCGTTGATGTTTTTCATGGTGCCGAGGAACATTTCTATCCTGAAAATGGATCAGAACACACACACACACACACAGATGGAGAGAAACTGAAAAGATATAAACTCAGTTATATGGATCAAAGGTCATAACAATTTCAAAGTAGACAATTATCCAATGAGTGCAATAAAAGGCAAGCAAACACATACTTCAAATCATTGACAGAGTTTTGTTAGTCATTTTTTTTCTTTTGGAGTATAAAGGAACAAACCAACATATAACACTAGTAGAAAACCACCAATCAGTCCCGGTTCGCAAGGGCCTTTAGTCCCGGTTCGGGAACCGGGACTAATGGGTCGTTACTAATACCTCAACCCATTAGTCCCGGTTCAAACACGAACCGGGACCAATGAGCCTCCACGTGGCCCTGGCGCCGAGCCCGGTCGAGGGCCTTTGGTCCCGGTTGGTGGCTCCAACGGGACCAAAAGGCGCCCACGTGTCTGCATTCCAAATGGCCTGGTTTTTGTTTTTTTTTGAAAGGAGGGGTTGGGGGTTTTGGGGGTTAATTTAGGTGTTTTGTTAGCTAGCTAATTAATAGAGAGAAGTGTCCTCTCTTAATTATGTCCGTGCTTGCTCGACGCTTCGTAGTATATATACATAAGTGATCGAGAGAACCATTTGATCTGAAGTTAAGTCATGCATACCGAGAGAAGTGATCGATCGACCTCTCCTTCTCGAGAGATTGGTCGAACAACAAGTTTTCTGGCTACATACATGTACAATCTATATAAGATCTCTTAATTACAAACCACTAGCATTTGAATTCAAGTTCCACATGGTATTCTCGGCTTTCTTGATGGCGTGTTCAAGAAAGAATCCTGCCAATTCCTCTTGAATTGCTTTCATGCGATCGGTGGTAGGAGTTCATCCGCATCTGCCATGTCTAATTAATTTGAAGAAGGGGTTAATTAATACATATATATGAATGAAAATCAACAGAAATGATGGTGTAATAAAATGAAATTGCGAATATTATTGCTTACGCACTTCATATTGTCTTCTAGAGTAGCCCGCTTGTTTTTCAATGTCGCGTTGTGGATGAACTCGCGCACGTAGTATCCGTAAATCATTCCTTCCTCCTGCCACAAGCACTTTACGAGAAATAGAGGTCAATCAAACTGATAATGAAGCATTATATAAATGGCATTGATGAAAGTATAGCTATAGAATCAACGGAGATGCGCTTGATGAGTACTTACTTTGGTATGTATATCGCAGCTCCTTGGCAGTCCCGAGCTTGTGCGGTGAACTGTTTCCAAACCCTGCAAGACAAAGAAAATATTTGTTATTACTTGAGATATCGGAAATGAACAAAAGTTGCCGATATGGTGCGATAATGATCGATTGAACTTACTTCTGAGCATTTCAGTCATGTCCGCATAGGTGCTGGGATCTTTCCGTCTCGAGTCTAAGGCGGTTACTAGTCCACGCTCAAGCTTAATCTCCGAAGAATATAGTGGAACCTGCACGCATGCATAACTCATCAATTACATTAACCTCTTTCGAGTAATAAGGAAAACCGAATATGCACACGACAGTAACACTCACGGGCCGTGGTAAGGAAAGAGTATGGTATCTTTGTTTTGATTTTGATCAATGATTGTAGCAAGTTGTCCTCGGCCTCTTGGCGTGCTTTTCAACCAGAAAAACATCTATGATATTTGTGTTAATGAACCCAATATCATAGATTTCATTTTTTTGCACTCGACGATCTTCAATCTGCATAATATATTGAGGATAATTAATTATAAATACATGCAATGAAAGAGCCGAGCTATATATAAAGACTAATGACGAAATAGTACTTACAGCAGTAGCAAAAGACCATTAATTTATCGAGGGCCTTTTGATTGAAGAACTCGAAGAACTCCTCAAATGGAATAGACAACAGATCATTTGAAGCGAGGTCGTGCTCCTCTTTAATATTCAGATACAAAGTGTTCGTCCCCTCAGACTCTCTGCAGGTTTTCATGTACCAACTGTGGAATCTTCGCATCATTGTTGTCAGAGACTTTTCATCTTTGACGAGAGGCTTCCGTATCAGATATCTGAATAAGTCCACCTCCATGAAATCGGGAAGTGCATCGTCAAAGGTAATCTTCAAGATTGCCATAACCGCCACCGCCCCGGAGGACACATTCAGCGGGGGCACGATTGCTGTGCTTGTTCGCCGGTGGGCAATTTTTTCCCCTTGCCCGTTGTTCTTTTAACCTTTATCGGTGATAGTAGTTCCCACCGCTTGGCTTGGAGATATGTACATTCGATGTCGCTCATAGTTGGTTCTCGGCGGAGACTTTGGTGGTTTCCTCGGGGCATTGAGAGTGCGCTTTGCTTTCACGGATCGACCTTCTCCTCCGGAGGTGGATGTATCTTTGCTTTAACCCCTTCAAAGAACTCATTCACTTGGGTGCGCACGATCGTATCGTTTTCCTCCTTGCTCCTCTCATACGGTAACTTCTCTGAGCTTTAGAGGTGGACCGATCTGATTACCTCTCTCTTCTTGTCTGCTAGACGCCGGAGCAGAGCGGGCGGCTGCGGCGTCTGTCTTCCTTCGTGCTTGCTTACGAGGCGGAGGAGAAGGACTACTGACGCGCCGGAGCAGCCGGGCGGGCGGGTCTCTTCCGCCCTTGCCGGGCGAGGCGGAGAAGGAGGAGGCGGAGTGCCGCCACGCGCCGGAGAAGGGGCGGAGTGCCGCCACGCGTGCCTCGATCTTCACTTTCGGAGGAGGAGGCGGTGGAGGAGGCGGAGTGCCGCCATGCGTGCTCGATCGTCACTCGGAGGAGGAGGCGGTGGAGGCGGAGTGCCCCGACTCACGGATGAGGAGGAGGAGGCGAGGCGCCCAGATTTAGAAGGTCGATGAGCTCCTTCCGCCATAGGCATGGAGTCTTGAGCGAGAACCCAGCCTAGTCTCCCTTCACCGGTAGGGTGCTCAAGCGAGGTCCTCAAATCCTCCGTTATTTCATCAACCATCACCTTAGCAAATCCTTCCGAATCGGTGGCGGTGATAAGTTGTGCGGGTCCACTAGGATAAACTTGGCCAACAGCCGCCTTGACCTTCAAATTCATGCATCGCGCCATAATGTGGCAATTTTGAGACTCGTGATACCATCCACGGATAGCTGGCGAGAGCCGTCAAGACATGCTCCGCTGAAGCAGCTCGGTGGAAGCAACGCTGCTTGCGCTGAGATGGCGGGTAACCGGGAAGCTTGGCATGTCGTTTGTTGCGATCTGCTGCTTCTCGTTCCTCTTCTCGATCCTCTAGCCCCATTACCCTTCCAAGCAGCGCCTGCATTTGGTCATGCTCCACTTTCTTCCTCCTCTCGTGGGTTTTGTAACCCCTGCGTCCGAAAACCAACCTTCCACGAGCGAGCATGGCGTGCCTCGTGTCCGTCCAGGTGCTCGGGATTCCCAAGGGCCATTGTGAGCTCGTCCTTCTCCTGTTTGGAAGGAGCGTCCCTCATTGCAAACATCAATATATTGTCGAAGTTTCTTGGTGGTGTTTGCAGTTGCTCGTTCGTCCATCGACCTTTCGCCTATTATAGGTCCAAGGTTCCGCCAGCCCCAAGAACCAAGTCCGCAACGGTCGGCGCGCAAGATCGTCTCGGTTCGATCCCTTTTCAAGCAGATCATGCTCAGCCTTGGACCACTTAGGCGGGCTTTGAGGTAGCCACGACCCGTGCGATGGTGAAGCGTCTTCTTCGCAGCATTTTTCTTGTTTGTCTCCGACATCTTCTTACTCTTTTCCGATGTCATGTGGGCCACAAATGCGGGCGATGATCTTTGATCTTCTCATATTTGCCGATGAATTCTGGTGTCTCTTTTTCTTGACAAACTGGTTCAGCTCTTTCCTCCACCTCCTCATTAGGCCAGCCATCTTCTTAAGAGCACAAGACTTGATTAATTGCTCTTTAACTGGCTTCTCCGGATCCTCCTCTGGCGGTAGGGTGAAATTTGCCTTCACTCATTCCAAAGATCTTCTTTCGCATATCATTGACATAAGACACCTCAGCGTCTTCATCCTTAGCGAGCTTATACCATTCTTTGGATCTTGATCGGGATCTGTCCCTAACAAGAACCCCTGACCGAAAGCGAAAATGCCTTCTTTGTCGGTTGGGTTCAATCGGTTCGCCGTCGGCGCGATTTCTATGATCTCAAACTTTTCATCCGAGCTCAACTTTTCTTGGGCCTCGTCTCCGTGCAAGTTGTGCTCGATCCGGAGGGCTAGAAATTATAAGGAAGAAAGACGACATTACTTAATATGTGTACATATACCAAAACAATGGATGCATCAATTAACTTGTCAAGACGGGCTTAACTAATATATATATACCTGGCGGACTCGGTTCGGTGACTCGGCTCGGCACGGTCTCCTTCGTCTTGTACCTCCATTGTGTCACCGAGCCATCATGAACATAGTCCTCCTCTTGTACCGGCACTAATGAGTGAAGCCATCATAATCATAGCCCTCTTCTTCATCCATCGACCAGCGGTGTCGATGAGAAATGACGCAACATCATCACTTCCATTTGCGATTATTTCCCCAACATCGCTTCATTTCTTCGTCTCGGGAGTGCTCCATAGTTTACGCAAATATTGACAACATGTCAATTATTATTCAACATCGTTTTCTCTCTAGGGTTTGGGTGTCCTCGAGAGTTTTGGTCGAGCGAGAGGGCGAGGGGTGCTGCAGTTGTATCTAGAGGGGTTAATTATATCGACAACGACGCGACATACATATACATATCGGGGAGGGGTATCGGTACCACCCCTCGTGTTTAAGTTTCTTCTTTCTCCTTTCCTTTCTTTCTTCTTCTCCTCTTCTTTTCTTCTTCTCCCTCGAGAAAGGAAAATAATTAAGGAAAAGGAAGAAAGAGGAAGAACGAAGAAGGAAGAAGAAGAAGAAGTAAAGAAGAAAAAAAAGAGGAGAAGAAGAAAGGAATAGAGGAGAAGAAGAAAAATAGAATTTCTCCTTTCTCCTCTATTCCTTTCTTCTTCTCCTCTTCTTTTCTTCTTTTTCCTCTTCTTATTTATTTCTCCTCTTCTTCCTCTCCTCTTTTCTCCTTTCTTCCTCTTCTTATTTTCCTTTTCCTCTCATTCTTTTAGTATTGCTTGTTTTAAAAAAATGTTCAAATAGAAAATTCCAAAAAAAAACAAAGGTTTTGCCTAATGCATTGTTCATATGAATATACCAACATTTGCATATTCTACAATAATTAATATCAACAAAAAAATCTGTGAACAGAAAAAAACGAACTTTTCTAAAATCTATCTTTTGCATATATATAGCCACATATGAACAGAGCCGCATATATACATACACATATATGAACAGAAAAAAACTAATAAAAATGAAACATATACATAACATATATGAACATATATACATACACATACACATATATGCATTATATGAACAGAAAAAAAACTAATAAAAATGAAACATATACATAACATATATGAACATATACATACACATACACATATATGCATTATATGAACAGAAAAAAAACTAATAAAATGAAACATATACATAACATATATGAACATATACATACACATACACATATATGCATTATATGAACAGAAAAAAACTAAAATAATAAAAATGAAAAAAAAAGAGCCTGGCGGTGCGGCGCGGTGGCTCACAGTGTGGCGGAGCTGGGCGGCGACGGCGACGGCGGCAGCGAGCGCTGGGCGCTGGGGACGGCGACGCGGCGAACCTGGCGGCGACAAGGCAGAGCTGGCGGCGATAACGGCGAAAATCGGTTTCTCGGGGACGGCGACGACGACGGCGGCGCGCGCGAGCGGCGACGGACAGCGACAGCGGCAGCGAAGGGCGGCGGCGGCGTCGAGGCAACTGGCGGCGTCGATCGTTCGGCGTCGTCGGGGCAATGTGGCGATGAAGCGCAAAGCGCAAAGTGCCACTTATATACAAAGCGATTGGTCGGTTGGTGGCACCAACCGTGACTAATGTACCTTTAGTCGGTTGGAGCCACCAACCGGGACAAAGCTTTCTCAATTCGGCAGCCCAAAGGCGGGAAAGCTGACCTTTGGTCGGTTGGTGGCTACAACCGACTAAAGTCCCTTTAGTCGGTTGGTGCCACCAACCGGGACCAAAGGCCCATCTTGTTGCCCGCGTCGGGGCCAAAGTTTAGTCCCACCTCGCTAGTTGAGAGGGGCGCGATGGTTTATAAGCCCCACCGCGCTCCCTCTTGAACTCCTTTTAGCTGCAGCTTATGGGCCTACTTGCTCTTCGTTGCTGTTGGACCTTCGGGCCTTGCGGGCTGAATCTGGCCGAAATAGGGATACCAGTCGTATTCAGGCCGTGGCGGCCCGGTAGGTGGCATTTTTTTCTTGCTTTATTTAATTTATTTTGTTTCTACTTACAACAAAATACTTATTGTTGTTTTTTTGTTTTGTTTTCTGCATTATTTATTTTCTTTTGTTTTTGCTCTATTTTTAAATCTTTTTCTTCTAGTTTTAGGAAAATTATAAACTTTCTGTTAGTGCCATTACTAATTTTCAAATTTGAAAACACTTTTTTTGTTTTCTTTCTTGCTTTATTTAATTTATTTTGTTTCTACTTACAACAAAATACTTATTGTTGTTTTTTTGTTTTGTTTTCTGCATTATTTATTTTCTTTTGTTTTTGCTCTATTTTTAAATCTTTTTGCTTCTAGTTTTAGGAAAATTATAAACTTTCTGTTAGTGCCATTACTAATTTTCAAATTTGAAAACACTTTTTTTGTTTTCTTTCTTGCTTTATTTAATTTATTTTGTTTCTACTTACAACAAAATACTTATTGTTGTTTTTTGTTTTGTTTTCTGCATTATTTATTTTCTTTTGTTTTTGCTCTATTTTTAAATCTTTTTGCTTCTAGTTTTAGGAAAATTATAAACTTTCTGTTAGTGCCATTACTAATTTTCAAATTTGAAAACACTTTTTTTTGTTTTCTTTCTTGCTTTATTTAATTTATTTTGTTTCTACTTACAACAAAATACTTATTGTTGCTATTTTTAATTATTACGAGGGCGAACCATAAGACATTTCAAATGAACTCTGAAAAAGTTGAAAGTTGGCATGGTATCATAAATTGACCCACACATAGCATGTGCATGTACAAAACGAACAATGGTATCATACTCATCGGTTACAATATAATGGTATCATAAGCGAACAATAGTTGCGGAGAAAGTCTTCACTTTTTCTTCGCTTGTGTCATTTGCTTATTGCGTAGTAACCATGGATAATCTTCATTGTTTATCGGGATCTTTGGGGTCAGCCTTGACTTTAAAGGAGAATTTCATGAAACTTTTCATAATCTTGAGACATGTCATCTTGTCCTCCACTCCCACGATGTCCCTTTTTCCGAAAAGAACTATGTGGCGCTTTGGCTCATCGTATGATGTATTTGCTTCCTTATCTTTTCTCTTTCTCGGTCTCTTGGACATGTCCTTCACATAGATAACCTGTGGCACATCATTGGCTAGGACGAGCGGTTCGTCAGTGTACCCAAGATTTTTCAGATCCATTGTTGTCATTCCGTACTGTGGGTCTACCTGTACCCCGCCGCCGAACAGATTGACCCATTTGCACTTAAACACAGGGACCTTAAAATCAGGTCCGTAGTCAAGTTCCCATATGTCCAAACCATAATATGTGTCCTTTCCACTCTCGGTTGCTGCATCATAGCGGACACCGCTGTTTTGGTTAGTGCTCTTTTGATCTTGGGCGATCGTGTAAAATGTATTCCCATTTATCTCGTATCCTTTCCAAATCAATACGGTCAAAGATGGTCCCTGGATAACAAGTACAGCTCCTCACAAACAGTCTTGTCACCTCGTCGTGCTTCCAACCAACTGCTGAAAGTCTGATGTGTTCACATGTAATCCGATCGTCGTGACCGCTCGGGTGTTTGAAGCGCAGATCGTTCTTGTGTTCATCGACATACGGGTCACCAAGGTAGAGTTACGTAGAAGCGTGTAGTGGGCTTGAGACCAAGAATATCCGTCCTGCATATTATTGAGTCCTTTCCAAGCGTGCCTTTTCGGTCAGTCTCCCCTCATACCGCGATTTAGGGAGACCTATCTTCTTAAGGCCAGGAATGAAGTCAACACAAAACCCGATGACATCCTCTGTTTGATGGCCCATGGAGATGCTTCCTTCGGCCTAAGCGATTCTGGACATATTTCTTTAGGACTCCATGAACCTCTCAAAGGGTACATATTGTGTAGAAATACGGGCCCAGAATGACAATCTCGTCAACTAGATGAACAAGAACGTGCGTCATGATATTGAAGAAGGATGGTGGGAACACCAGCTCGAAACCGACAAGACATTGCACCACATCACTCCTTAGCCTTGGTATGGTTTCGGATCGATCACCTTCGAGATATTGCATTGAGGAATGCACATAGCTTCACAATGGCTAATCGGACGTTTTCGGTAGAAGCCCCTCAATGCAACCGGAAGCGATTGCGTCATAATCACGTGGCGATCATGAGACTTTAGGTTTCGAAACTTTTTCTCCGCCATATTTATTATTCCTTTTATATTCGACGAAGCGGTCGGGACCTTCATACTAAGCAGGCATTCAAAGAAGATTTCCTTCTCTTCTTTGGTAAGAGCATAGCAGCAGGACCTTCATCTTGCTTTGGAGGCATGCCGTCTTTTTCGTGCAAGCGTTGCAGGTCCTCTCGTGCCTCATTTGTATCTTTTGTCTTCCCATACACGCCCAAGAAGCCTAGCAGAGTTCACGCAAAGGTTCTTCGTCACGTGCATCACGTCGATCAAGAGCGGACCTCTAGGTCTTTCCAAAGAGGGTAGGTCCCAAAATATAGATTTCTTGTTCCACATGGGTGCGTGTCCCTCGGCGTCACTCGGAACAGCTAGTCCGCGGGACCCTTTCCAAAGATTACGTGTAAATCATTGACCATAGCAAATGCGTGATCACCGATGCGCATGGCGGGCTTCTTCCGGTGATCGCCTCGCCTTTGAAATGCTTGCCTTTCTTTCGACATTGATGGTTGGTCGGAAGAAATCGGCGATGGCCCTGTACACATTCTTCCCGCAGCTTGCGGTATATACTATCGATGTCAAGTAAGCAGTGCGTGCATGCGTGGTATCCCTTGTTTATGCGTCACGAAGGTTCTTGAGAGCGGGCCAATCGTTGATGGTCACGAACAACAACGCCTTTAGGTTAAATTCTCCTGTTTGTGCTCATCCCACGTCGTACACCGTTTCCATTCCACAGCTGTAAAAGTTCTTCAACTAATGGCCTTAGGTACACATCAATGTCATTGCCGGGTTGCTTAGGGCCTTGGATGAGAGCGGCATCATAATGAACTTCCGCTTCATGCACATCCAAGGAGGAAGGTTATACATACATAGAGTCACGGGCGGTGCTGTGATTGCTGCTCTGCTCCCGAAAGGATTAATGCCATCCGCGCTTAAAGCAAACCATCGTTCCTTGGCTCACTTGCAAACTCATCCCAATATTTCTCTCGATTTTTCTCCACTGCGACCCGTCGGTGGTGCTCTCAACTTCCGTCTTTCTTACGGTCCTCACGTGCCATCGCATCAACTTGGCATGCTCTCCGTTTACGAACAGACGTTTCAACCGTGGTATTATAGGAGCATACCACATCACCTTCGCAGAACCCTCTTCTGGGGGCTCGCCGTCAACATCACCAGGTCATCTCGTCGATCTTATACCGTAATGCACCGCATACCGGGCATGCGTTCAGATCCTTATACGCACCATGTAGAGGATGCGATCATTAGGGCATGCATGTATCTTCGCACCTCAATCCTAGAGGGCATCGACCTTCTTTGCTGCGTATGTCTTTGTCGGGCAATTCGTTATCCTTTGGAAGCTTCTTCTTCAATATTTTAAGTAGCTTCTCAAATCCTTTATCGAGCACTGCATTCTCTCGCCTTCCATCGCAGCAATTCGAGACGGTACCTAGCTTTGTGTTGCCATCTTCGCAATTGGGGTACAACCCTTTTTGTGGTCCTCTAGCATGCGATCGAACTTCATCTTCTCTTTTGACTTTCGCATTGCGTCCTTGCATCGACAATGACCGGCGGAGATCATCATCATCGGGCACATCATCTGGTTCCTCTTGATCTTCAGCAGCTTCTCCGTTGCAGCATCATCGTGCACATCGTCTGGTTCCTCTTGATCTTCGGAGCATCATCGTATTCAGGGGCACATAGTTGTCATCGTACTCTTCTTCTTCGCCGTCTTCCATCATAACCCCTATTTCTCCGTGCCTCGTCCAAACATTATAGTGTGGCATGAAACCCTTGTAAAGCGGTGGGTGTGCAGGATTTTCCGGTCGAGTAAGACTTCGTATTCCACATATAGGGCATGGACAACACATAAAACCATTCGCTTGTTTGCCTCAGCCACTTCGAGAAAATTATGCACGCCCTTAATGTACTCGGAGGTGTGTCTTGAACCGTACATCCATTGCGGTTCATCTGTGTGCATTATATATAATTAAGTGTGTCAAAAATCATTAGAGATCATGAATAGATAATTAATTAAGTGACCAAATTAATAGAAGTTCATCATCACATTAAAACCAAAGTACATACATAGTTCTCATCTAACAACATAAAGCTCTGCAGAGCATCTAAATTAATTAAACCATACACTGAAACTATGTAAAACATTTCAATTCGAAAACAAATGCGATCATAATCGCAACCAATGTAACAACTGATCCAACGACATAATGATACCAAGCCTCGGTATGAATGGCATATTTTCTAATCTTTCTAATCTTCAAGCGCATTGCATCCATCTTGATCTTGTGATCATCGACGACATCCGCAACATGCAACTCCAATATCATCTTCTCCTCCTCAATTTTTCTAATTTTTCCTTCAACAAATTGTTTTCTTCTTCAACTAAATTTAACCTCTCGACAATAGGGTCGGTTGGAATTTCGGTTCAACAACCTCCTAGATGAATAAAATCTATGTCACGTTGGTCGGCATAATTGTCATAAATAATAAATGAACCAATAGTTATGAAAAGATAATATATACCACATCCGAATCATAGGCGGGACGAGGGCCGACGGGCGGATACCAAAACCATCGCACTATATAAGATGCAATAATAAAAGTAAGAAAATTATACAAGTATATATCTATCTAAACATACAAATAAGAATATTTTTCCTTTCGAAAGAAGATAAGAACAAGAGGCTCACCACGGTGGTGCCGCCGATGAGATCGGTGCGGGTGATCGGCGGCGTTGAAGGCGGGATGGGGCGTGACGGACCGCTAAACCTAGACAAATATGGAGGAAAATGGAGCTTGGCGGTCGAGCTTGGAGAGGAGAAACCTTAAGTAGTGTGGCTCGGGCATTCCATCGAACACCTTGTGTGCATATGAGGTGAGCTAGAGCACCACCAAGCCCTCTCCCCTCGGCGGAAAAAAGCAGAGCGGTGTGCTCTGCTCTTGCTGGGGGTATATATAGGCACCACCATTGGTCCCGGCTGGTCGCACGAACCGGGACTAAGGGGTTCCTTTGTCCCGGTTCGTGCCACGAACCGGGACGAATAATTAATGGGCAGGAGGCGGGGATCATTGGTCGGGTTCATCCCACCCGGGACCAAAGGTCAGACGAACGGGACCAATGGCCCACGTGGCCCGGCCGACCCGGGGCTCACGAACCGGGTCCGATGCCCCCATTGGTCCCGGTTCTGGATTGAACCGGGACTAATGGGCTGGACCGGCCTGGACCATTGCCCCCTTTTCTAGTAGTGTAATATAAGAGTGGTTCAATAAATCTTAATTAAATCTCTGTGAAAAATTTAATCTCGAGCAAAATTTAAAATAAGGTCACATTAGTTTGGTTAAATAGGCCTATGTTGACCACAATTTTTGTCATAGTAAGTTTTGGGCCTGAATACACCTCTGTTGACCACTATGAGGATTTCCGAACCTTATTAGCAGGTGAGCCCTTTTTGTTGGCCTGGTTAGCACCTTCGAGAAGTGGGCTCTGTGTATCAAAAACCAGATGATCCAAATAGCAATTGGTTTGCTATGATGTTTTCAGTAGGAATCCCAAGACCAAACGCCAAAGGTTGGAAACAAGAAAATAAGAACAGCAATGACTCTTTAAGCATGTATGTGAAACTTCAGTCACAAAATTAAATTTAAAATGTTCTCAAGTGAAGAAAAGAGGAATTGTTGCTTTTAGATCATGGGAAGAAACATATCCTTGTTTACTGTTCGACAAATAATATAGACGAAAAATTTAGAACCAATTTCTGTATTCAAACTATGGATATCTCAAAAGCATCTTGGAGTGTGCGTGTCACAGAATTTGAAGATGTTTCAAGGACATGCAAATTTGACTATGTTCTAAAAATCCAGATTCCAAAAGTACCGTTAGTGCAACCATTTACTGAAGACATACCTTGATCATTTGCCGGAAACCTCCGGACACAAGGAATACTTCAGTATTTTTGGCTTTTAATGTATTAATAAAATCAGCATTTCCAGGAGAAATCCTACAGATACAAGCAGATAAACATGTCAATGAACCAGGAAGATGAACAATGCATATCCAACACAAAATATTACATATGTTGTAGTGCTGAATAAATGATTAACAAATACCACCTTATAATTATTCTGTAGCCAGAAATCTTTGGAAATCTCTAATTAACACACAAGGCAAATAAGTCAAAAGGGTTATGTTGTGATTGCAGGGCACGTAACGGCCGAAAGGTTAAGACTGAATTGGTATAGGCATATAGTATTTTAATGTCTCATTTAGTGTTATTAAAATGAGCTTGGACATGTCTCATTTAGTGTTACTACCTCCGTCACAGTTTAGAAGGCACAGTTAAATTTGCGTGCGTTTTCACAATAGACAAGGTTTAAGGCGCATTGCATTTATTTCTAGTAGCTAATTAGTACTCTGATAGTACTATTTCTATATGCATGCGCAGTGTGAATGTTATTTTTTAGCCCATCTCACAACCAATAGATAACTACCTAGGTCCCAGAGAATTTCCTAGCGCGCCTTCTAAACCGTGACGGAGGTAGTATTAAAATGAACTTAGACATGTCTCATTTAGTGTTATTAAATGAACTTATATTATGCGGTGGTACTATTCTGAAATCGCGTTTTTACTGTGGTACCAAACAAATTTTGCATATACTGTAGCTATTATTTTTTGTACTAGCTTAAAAAGAGAAGCCGAGTAAAACCAGTTAAGCATTCCTAAGATCATTATTCTATGCTCGATAGCACATATATAACCATTCCAATACAAGAATAATAGAGCTGGGGAATCTCAGAAGGTTCAATACATGAATGCAAAAGTGGCAGCTAAATAGTGATTAACTTGAAGCTGGGACTAGTAAAAGGTCACCTCGGTGGCCTCTTCTCCAAACAGTCCTCAACTTGGGACAGATATATCTTAATTAAAGAGATCCAGGCAGCAAGAGCCTCTTCAAATAGAACGGTCCCTATCATCACCCTGAGAATAATATGGCCAAGATTAGTTTTTCAAAAGATATTATATGCTAAACAACTAATATACTCTAGAAAATGTGACCATTACTTTGTCGTCCACTCGACAACCGCCTGCTCAGCCCCACAGAAATCAGCAAGCTCATCAATACCCTCATCCAAGCATATAGTGTAATCCACATCGAAGCACACCACATTGGCACTGTGCTATGTCTCAAGAATCTCTAGGTATAAGAAGGGAAACCATTACATATCCTAACCTCTCTGCTTCTTGGAGACGCGCACGATTAATCAATAAAGGAATTCTCGGTCATTAGGAGCACTAAACTTTGGAGGGCTGGTGGGTTGCCAAACCAGAAGAGGAAGGGGCCTTGGAGACCTCCATTGCTGCCTCGATCCGACGGCCGAGATTGATCGGCAGCTTGATTCGACGGCCTGAATCCCATCAGGAAATCGATCAGACGACCGAGAATTCCTGAGCTTTGAGAGCGCTCAATGGTTGCGCAATGAGTAGTGGTGGCTAGAGTTTTGCCCAATCGGGGGAAGTGAGAACCGAAAGGAGAGAAGTAGACGACCTCCTCTCCCCTACCCGTCTTGCAGCGACCCGCACAATACCACACAACCTAGCACGCAAAATCCCAACTATACGCTTAGTGGGCTATGAGAATTACAGGTGGTGGCATCCCAGTTTGACACTATTTCGATCTACATCCCTCAATTTTGATTTGTCCGCGAGGAGATCCGACGACCGAGAACGCATAAAAAAGCATTTGACGCCCAGCAATCACTAAACTCTGAGGAGCCGGGGGTTCCCGTGAGTATTGTGTGCGGCTTGCCGCACCCCACCTGCCTCAGCAATATCCAACCTGGTAAGGTATGGTTTATATTCCGAATGTTCAAAAAAACTAAAAATATACTGAGCGCCAAAGCCATTGCATGCAAGTGCTGCCCAAAGGATCAAGGTTCAGTATGATATACTGAAAGAAAGCCGTGGTTGATAATTCATCTACTATTATCTCCAGATGATGAGCCATTGGAATAAGAACATCCATCATAGCTACACATTATTCTGACATTGTCCAAAATTGTGTTCGTTAGAATTATACAACAAACTAAATATTTTCATCAAAGGAAACTGCATAAAATTCCAATTGATGGTCTTGAAAATTGCATATAATTCAAGGTGCATCCTTATTCTGGTAAGGATGAAAAATAAACATATATTGGAACTCTTGTAAAACACAGATCACCAAAATTAAAAGATATCACCACGTAATTCAGCCCTCATGACACAGACTATGTTTGAAAAGAATCTCTTCAATCTTGCAGCAAAATAGAAGTTCATATCATTATAAACAGAGAGAAAGAGAGAAAGAGAGACTAAAGTAACATATCTAAAATATACAAATATATTTTCATAGCAGTGATGGCCCAAGCAATTAAAATTTCATACTACAGTAAGAAATCATAAGCAAAAAAGAATTGTACAACATAATAGAAGGAGATTACAGATAAAAAGAATTGTACAACAGAATAGAAGGAGATTACAGATAGTCAAAGCATGACACCAACACATCCTGAGTGCAATAAGCAGGGGGCGAGGGTGAAGCATACAGACCTATTTGGCAGTGTGTAGTGGGGCAGCGGGGAGGGCAATGACAGCAACAACGGTGGTGGCAACTCGGGAGGCCCCCATCGGCATTGTGGTCGACAATGTTTCCCTTTTGGTCTATCTCGATGGCATGGTCCACATGCAAAGTAGTTGCGATAGCAAGGGGAGAGCCGGCGAGAGACATGACAGCGTCCTGCAAACCAAGATAATGGGAGGACCAGTCAGAGAGACAACCCAAAATGAGGTAGCATTTGAAAGCGCAAACTTTCGGAGCCCCTCAACTACACCAAATGGAAGCAGATGATGATGCTAAGCACCATACCATGGTAGGGAATGTGGTTCTGGTGTTGATGCACATTGTACCAGAAGTTGCCACTACAGAGGTATTAGACAAAAAAGCTCTTGCTTGGCCACTCGCAAATTTCACACCCAACCAGGCTGCTCCTGAAGAAAAACACCCAAATCATACGATACATTAGTCGATATCACACGTTGAGATAATTTTAAGAGTACTCCAATTTTAGTAGAAGTAGTGTTCAGATACACATATCTAGCAACTCAATGCTCATATCTAAGTTCGGATTCTTCAATGGACACTCTTACTGTACTTTTTATCTCAGTCCAAATGAAACATCTGTACATAATTGCAATAAAATTCTATCAAACTAAGACAAGAATTCAAACGGTTGGCATTGCAGAGATCCTTATTCCTCGAGAGTGCATCGATATAAACCATATAACCAAAACCATTTCGTTTTCTAAGAGTTATAAAGAAAAGGGAATGGATACCCTGTTACAATTCATCATCCCATCATGGAACAAAGAATTAAACAAATTAGATGCCTACACTGGGTAGTATGCACATTGGCTATACCAAATCATTAAAGACTAACTTTTTTCAAAGAAAGAATAAGAAAAACAGTACACCAGAATCAAAAAACAGAACACAGTTGTAGATGGAGAAAATCAAGTGTTACATAATAATCGAGTACTCCCTCTGTAAACTAATATAAGATCATTTAGAACACTAAAGTAGTGATCTAAGCATTCTTATATTAGATTACAAAGGGAGTAATTGCTAAGAAATTTCAGTTTTTTAATCACACAACTAAGCTTGCTTTCGTAAATTGTCACTACAAGAAATGTGTCAACTTGTGACCTTCTGTCAGTGACCCTGGAAGAATTGGTCATAAATTTACGACCATTTTAGACCAATTGGTCAAAAGCTGTTCGAGGCCTCCAAACCCTGAACCATTTTGGTCAGAAAGGTCGTAATTTCATTAGAGGAAATGGTCGTAAAGCGGGCAACACTGTCCACTGCCTCACGCCTAGCTGATAACGAACTATATTAAATGGTCACTACACTTGATTTTGAATGCATTAGGATGATTAGGCAGCCACCTCAGCAACCTCGCTTATGTGTCACTGTCTAGGTGTCATTTTTGCTTAAATGTTAATATTCAACAGACAGGCGGGGCCCATTTAGCAGGCAAGGCCGAGCGCTTAATTCGCCCAAAAAAGATGCGCGAGGCGGGACTCGAACCCATGACCACGCGCATGCTTCACTCGCTCGCTACCGCTGGGCTAGAGAGGGACAGTTGCTCATGTATGGGAATTTATCTATACATTATATAAAACTATGGATCTCTCGTATTATTGACAAGTGGGACTGAGGGAGTCCTGGATTAGGGGGTCCTCGAACAGCCGGACTATGTGCTTGTGCCGGACTGTTGGACTGTGAAGATACAAGACTGAAGACTTCGTCCCGTGTCCGGGTGTCACTCTCCTTTGCGTGGAAGGCAAGCTTGGCAAATCGGATATGTAGATCTCCTTCTCTGTAACCGACTCTGTGTAACCCTATCCCCCTCCGGTGTCTATATAAACCGAAGGGTTTAGTCCGTAGGACAAGAACAATCATAATCATAGGCTAGCTTCTAGGGTTTAGCCTCTATGATCTCGTGGTAGATCAACTCTTGTAATACTCATATCATCAAGATCAATCAAGCAGGAAGTAGGGTATTACCTCCATCGAGAGGGCTCGAACCTGGGTAAACATTGTGTCCCTCGCCTCCTGTTACCATTAGCCTTAGATGCACAGTTCGGGACAGGTCCGCCGGTTTTGACACCGACATTGGTGCTTTCATTGAGAGTTCCACTGTGTCGTCGCGATAAGGCTTGATGCCTCCTTCAATCATCTACAGCGATGCGATCCAGGGTGAGGTTTTACTCCTCGGACAGATCTTCGTATTCGGCGGCTTCGCACTCCGGGCCAACTCGCTTGGCCATCTGGAGCAGATCGATAGCTACGCCCCCGGTCATCAGATCAGGTTTGGAAGCCTGAACTACACCGCCGACATCCGCGGAGACTTGATCTTCGATGGATTCGAGCCCATGTCAGGTGCGCCGAACAATCACGACAAGCATGACTTAGATCTGCCATCGGACAATGTTCGGGAGATCACACCTGCGGCTGCCCCGGCCCTTAATCCGGAGCAGATCATGCCATCCGAGGACGGGTGGATGGACCCCACCACGGAGGCCACACACTTATTGGCGATAGAGCCGAACATAGACTTCACCTCCGATGAGGCCTGTGCCATCGGACCCTCGGACTCATCTCCGGCCATGGGCTCTGAACCGCGTGCACCTGTGCCTATAGAATTTGATTGGGCACCGATCATGGAGTTTACCTCCACGGATATCTTTCAGCACTTGCCCTTGGGCGACGTACTAAATTCATTAAAATCTCTCTCCCTATCAGGAGACTCTTGGCCGAACTATGTCCGGCTCGAGTGGGAAGCGGACGATGAAGAAATTTGTTTCCCACCCACCACCCACTTAATAGCCATTGTCGATGACTTAACCGACATGCTTGATTTTGACTCCGAAGACATCGACGGTATGGACGACGATGCAGGAGAAGAACAAGACCCACCGCCTAAAGGGCGCTGGACAGCCACCTCATCATATGATATATACATGGTGGACACACCCAAAGAAAACAACGGCGAGGAACTGAAGGATGCAACAAAGGGTAATCCTCTCGAGAAGCAACCAAAGCGACGACGTCGGTGCCGCTCTAAATCCCGCCACAGTAAAAACAACGATAACAGCGCAAGAGAGAATAATACCCTGGTCGACTCCAAAGGCAACGACGACCCCATGGACCTAGCGATGGAGCAGGATGAGCCAGGGGACGGCGAACATAGTCTGGGGCCGCTGTCTGATCATAGTGATGGTGAAGATAAAACTCATAAACCTGTCTCCAGAGAGGAGAACAGTCCGGACGACGATGCACTCATCGTTCTGGAAAGGCACTTGGAACAAGAGAACCTCCATAGAAGGCTTATCGCCACCGCGAGGAGTTTAAAGAAGTAGAAGCAAAGGCTTAAGGCCGCGCAGGATACGCTCAACCACAGATGGAATAAAGTGCTCGACACTGAAGAAAAATACTGTGGCGATCGCCACACAAAGAGCTACCCAAAGCGCAAGCTGCTGCCCGAGTTCGACGACGAGGCTATAGATCCCATTCCGCCAAAAAATAATACGGCTGATCCTCCGGACCGACCACCCCGTGGCCGCGACAGGGCAACTAATGACGCCGCACATAAGTCAATTCACGATTTACGCGAGCACCTGGACAAAAAAGCCGGTATGGCCAGGTCCATCTATGGATCTAGGAAGCATGCTCCAGCGCAGAATCACGGCCACCAAAATGATTATACTGATCGAATACCAGCTCGGAATCAACACCGAACACTACAACCGTCGGCAGGATGCCATGACACATCCAAATACAAGGGTGCCACACACCCGCTGTGCTTCACTGAGGAGGTGTTGGATCATGAATTTCCAGAGGGATTTAAACCCGTAAACATAGAGGCATACGACGGACCGACAGACCCTGCGGTCTGGATTGAGGACTTTATTATTCACATCCACATGGCCCGCGGAGATGATCTCCACGCCATCAAATACCTACCCCTCAAGTTGAAAGGACCAGCTCGGTACTGGTCGAAAAGCTCCCCGAAAACTTAATTGGTAGTTGGGAGGAACTTGAGGATGCTTCCAGGCCTAATTTTCAAGGGACCTATGTCCGACCTCCGGACGCAGACGATTTAAGTCACATAATTCAACAACCGGGAGAGTCAGCCCATAAGCTTTGGAACAGATTTCTCACCAAGAAGAATCAAATCGTCAACTGCCCGGACGCCGAAGCCTTAGCGGCTTTCAAACACAGTGCCCGAGACGAATGGCTCGCCAGACACCTCGGCCAGGAAAAACCGCGGACAATGGAAGCCCTAACAAGCCTTATGACCCGCTTTTGCGCAGGCGAGGATAGTTGGTTGGCCCATAGCGGCACCAGCGACCCAGGCACATCCGAAGTCAGGGATGGCAACGGGAAGCCACGACGCAATAAAAACAAGCATCGTAATAATGAAGACAACCCAGAAAACACGGCGGTAAACGCCGGATTCAGGGGCTCTCGACCTGGTCAACGGAAAAAGCCATTTAAAGGCAACAAAGATGGACCGTCCAGCCTAAACAAAATTCTAGACAGATTATGTCAGATTCATGGCACCCCCGAAAAACCTGCAAATTACACCAATAGAGAATGCTGGGTCTTCAAGCAGGCCAGCAAGCTAAACGCCGAACACAAGGGGAGGGAGACGCCAAGTGAAGATGAGCACGAGCCTCGCCAGCCGAACACTAGGGGACAGAAAATTTTTCCACCGGAGGTCAAAACAGTGAACATGATTTGCACAACTCACATACCAAAGAGGAGGCGCAAACACGAACTCCGAGACGTATACGCTGTAGAGCCTGTCGCCCCCAAGTTCAACCCATGGTCGGCCTTCCCGATCACTTTCGATCACAGGGATCATCCGACTAGTATCCGGCGCGAAGGTTCGGCGGCCTTGGTACTCGACCCAATAATTAGCGGATACCATCTCATCCGAGTCCTCATGGACGGCGATAGTAGTATTAATCTGATATATCAGGACACTGTCTGCAATATGGGGATAAACCGGTCAAGAATCAGCCAAAGCAACACTACTTTTAAAGGAGTAATACCAGGCGTAGAGGCCCGCTGCACGGGCTCTCTAGTACTAGAGGTTGTATTCGGTTCGCCCGACGACTTCCGAAGCGAAGAACTAATCTTCGACATCGCTTCATTCCGAAGCGGCTACCATGCACTACTCGGAAGAACGGCCTTCGCTCATTTCAATGCAGTTCCACATTATGCTTATCTTAAACTCAAGATGCTTGGTCCACGTGGCGTCATCACAATTAGCGGAAATACAGAGCGCTCCTTACGTGTGGAAGAATATGTGGCGGCTCTAGCAGCCGAACACTGAACGACCTCTCCAGCAAGAATAAATGATCGGTCGTCAAGACCACGGACACGGTTAGATTAGTCCGGTGCACCACCAGTTGCAGTAGCCCAGATAAACCTGAGCTTGGGTCGATGGATGTACTCCCATAGGTGGTGCTAGGGACTGCCTGCATGTAAAAAGGCCCATAGTTCGGCTTGACCCTATTAATACAATAATAGATTGCATTTTCATGGTTCATTAAGAGTAACCAACTCTTCGCATGAGTCTTTCACCTGGTTTTTTTCCTTTTACAGATGATCATCGTGCTACACCCTTCCAGGATACGGCACAATAGAGACAAAGGCGCAGACGTGCAACAGGGCCCCGCTCAAAGGTTTCTTTTTATATTAAGACCATGTGCAAACCTTTTTTATTGTCTCTTGTTGCTTCACACCCTCCGGGCACTTAAAACAACCGAGAGGGATATTGGCGTTATTGGCATTTTTTCACGCAAGATTAATGCATGTACTTGGAAATTCAGGGCTCATTATCGAGGGTGTTACTCAGCCTAGCATATGTTATAAAGTCTGAATACCTTAGGGAGTGTTCAGCGTCACGAGTTTGGCCTTATATGCATCAGCTCCGAATTATGTCTTTGGTCAATAGTTGGGTTTGCCCGGCTCCCGTGTTTTGCTACCTTACGTTCCGCTCTATCGGCTAAGCTGGCACCGGGAGAACTACTGCGATTGTGCCCTGGTTCATTTGGATGAGCACCTCAGTAGAGAAAGCCGAAAACTAACTGTCATGATAAAGCGAGAGTCTGGTCAACCACTCGATGATTCAGCGGAATCTTCGCAATTCCTCCGCATTAACGAAGGACCGGTTTCCTGGTCATGTACGTACGCGCATCGTATCCGGATGAACGCGGAAGTACTAGTGGCCATATAGTAGCCCCACCGTCAAATTCCTATGGCTAAGTGAAAGTGTTAAAGCTATATAGTCCGATTGCCTTGTTCGCTGCGCTATCACCTCCTTAATGGACCACTACTAGGGAAAACCTTATACACAGAAATTTAGCAACAGCGCGGGTCAAAAAGCGCGCTAGTGCTATATAGCAGTAGCGATTTAAGAAAAACCGCGCTACAACACAAACTTAGCAGTAGCGCTTGTGGTCGAGAAAGCGCTACTACTAATATTCCCATTGGCGAGAATGCTAGGCTACGCATAGCGATGGCGGCTTGAAGCAGCGCGCTACCATTGAGCATAATTAGCGGTAGCGTTTCACGAGAAGAGCGCTACTACTAACGGAAATAAAATAAGATGAAAAACAAATAGAAAAGTAAATGAAAATGAAAGAAATAGAAAAAGGAGAAAGGAAAAAAATAAAATGTAAAGCAAAATAAACGAAAAAGCGAAAAATCGGAGGAAGGCATAGCAGCAACGTTTGTTTGTAAGAGGCGCTATAGCTAACGTAGCTGCAGTAGCGTGTCCTGACCCCCGCTGTAGAAGCAGAAAAGGAAATTAAAAAAGGAAGAAATTTACATAGCTATAGCAGCAGCGCGTTTTGCAGAAACTGCTATAGCTATCTTAGCTATAGCGCATTTTGTGAAACGCGCTACCGCTAAGTTTGACTTAACCAAAAAACCGTTTCCCCCCGGCCACCACTTCTCCCCCAAATCCCTCAACCCACCCGCGCGCCGCCGTCTCCCCGATTCACCGTCGCCCAACTTCACCGCTGACGTCGACGCCACCAGAGCCGTGCGCCATCGACGACACCGGAGCCGCCCCCAACGCCACGGAGCCGTGCGGCCTCGTCAACACCACCGGAGCCGCCGTCGACACCACCTTCCTCGCCGTCACCGGAGACGCCCCTGCCTCCCTCGCCGTCACCGGAGACGCCCCTGCCTCCCTCGCCACCACTGCCTCCGTCGCCACCACCGGAGCCATCATCTGTAAGCCCCCACCCCTCCTCTCTCTCTCATGCATAGGTTAGCCAGTTTAATTAGGTTAATTATCTAGGTTAGGGCAAAAATTTAGTTAGGGCATTGACAGAGAAGTAGTTAGGTTAACTAGTTTAATTAGGTTAATTATCTAGGTTAGTGCAAAAACTTAGTTAGGGCTTTGACAGAGAACTAGTCAGGGTAACTAGTTTAATTAGGTTAATTATCCAGGTTAATTAGTGCAAAAATTTATTTTAGGCTTTGACAGAGAACTAGCTGCGTTAACTAGTTTATTTAGGGTTAATTATCTAGGTAAACTAGATTAACTAACTAGGTTAAATAGGTAGGTTAATTAGGTTCATTGGATTAACAAGCTAGGTTAAGTAGATTGGCAAAGGTTTTTGATTTTTGAAAAGACCACTATTTTTCAAGGAAAAGAATTTAGGAAAATTTTATTTTTCATTGAAGTGGTCATGTTATATCTTTTCATTGAAGTTGTTCAATTGTGCCCAAGTGGCTTTGTTGTTTCCAGGGAATGATGCTGATTGGCCTATGTTTTGCCGGAATGTTGATTCATTCGTTCCGGCAAATTTCAGGTTCTCAATTTGTCCACTTTTTAGCAAAGGTCATGCCAAAATTTCACGTGAATTTCGGCATGGCTTGTGCTACAAACTAGGACATATCGAGTGCCCGGGATTTGCCGCACCAGGAAGGAGTCAACATTCCTGCAAAACAATAGTCCTTTTTTATGTCATTATTCATTTTATTAGGTCTAGACTTAATTGACTAGATTTAATCATAGGAAACATGGCTAGCAAGCGATGAAGGACAGGGTTACGGTGATTGCGGCGGCGTCTACGGGCGCGAGCGAATTTTTAGCCTTACCGACGATCAGCAGATGTTGTTCTTTGGGCCCACCGGTGGCATCGGGGCCGAGACCGACACGCAGACCGGTCTTTGAGACCGACACGCAGACCGGTCTTTGAGGCGAGACCGGCGCTGAGATTGAGACCGCATCGAGACGGCGCTGAGACCGGTGCTGCCTCGGGAGCGGAGCGGTGTAGAACCGAAAGCAAAGAGGCAACGGGTTCCTAACAAACTCAGGACTACTAGGCTGGTGGTCACGGAGGTGGGCAGCGGCAATTTTGAGCCAAAGGCGCCGAGGAAGCAGCGCGCGTGCTACGGCAATCAAATAGGCTGCATCATACGGACAACCGCCACCATCAGCGATGAGAATCTAAAGAAGATTGAAAATATGAGGAGCTCCCTCCTAAAGAAGTTTCACGGATATTCTTGTTCCGGGCGGAATGAGAAGGGTTATGAAGATCGGACAAGGACCGGCAATGAAGAAGATAAACAAACACGCCATGACCAAGTTTAGCAGCGTTGGCGCTGGAAAAATCGGTGAAAGCAAAGATCAACGACGGGAACCCTACTCCTAGATTGTAAAGGAAAGTCCGACAATCACGGAAGAGCAGTTTCAAATATTCAATTGGCTTGCGAGGCCGAAGCTGCCAAAGAAAAGTCTAAGTACATGAAGGGGCTTCAAAAGAGGAACATTGGGACCCACCACCTCGGAAGCCGTGGTTACGGCGGAAAGAGGTCCAAATGGGCCAAGGAGGGCGCGAAGCATGAGTGCAGGCATCCTGACCCTTGGCGGATTTCACCGCCCCGCAGAGGCGTGGCGTCTGAGGGCCCGGCACCGTTGGGACCAGTGAAGAAGGTTTATGAGACAACACCGGTCATTACGGAGTTCATGAGACTGCTGGTAATTTTAGTTTCGATCAATTCACCGCACACGTTAGTCATATTTATAAGCGATCCTTGTGCCTTTTGCGAGAGAGAGCAGCACCGGATTGCGGCCAAAGCGACTTCGCCGTCGAGGCATTGGCGAGGCCAAGTGGGACACTCCATTCAACAGGCGTTGAACATATTGAAACAACAACGGTGGATACTCGACCGTCGTATGGGCGCGTGCGGTGTCGGAGGCGGCGCCATGTGGAAGAAGTACTACCATGAGACCATGGAGGAGAAAAAGGAAAGACGGAGGTTAACTAAAGAAAGCATCGACAAGAAGGTTGAGATTGCGGTTGAGAAGAAATCATCTCAGACATTCGCAACAGCGGTAGCTGCCACAAAACAGGCGATTGCAGATTTATCTACTTCCTTGGTGACGGCGTTTACACTTGGACAAGGCAAAATCCAGAAAAAATGCAGAGGACTTTCCCTTGTCGACTTCTTGGGAGCACTGCCCGCACCGCTCCGTACCTACTCCCGCACCTGCTCCCGCACCGGACATGCTCGGTGGTGCCTCCTCTTTGGCTGAGCTCGACGCCCTCACGGTATCTGCCACACCGGCCCCCTTCAATATAAATGTATAATCTCCCATTTTCGTTGCCTTTCGATGTCTCACGTCGCAGACTTTTCTTTGCAGGCCGACGAAACCCCGTGCACCATATTGTACACCATCGGCGAGCAGAAGGTGGGCGTGGGGAAAAATGCGATAATGGAGCGAAGGAACCATTGTTCCACAGCCGGGCAATCCCCGAACGTCTTCAAGGCTTCGTGGCGGTGTCAAACCGGGCCACGAATCTACCTCCTCTAATACTAGTGGGGGATGACAGCGAGACCATGGCGGCTTGGTGATTGTTGCAATGGGTGGGTCTGTTGTGGCCAAAGAGTGCGCGCCGTGCGAGGCGGCGGGAGCACACCCACGAGCACGCAACCTCAGCAAGGTATGAACATCAACACCCCACCTACCCAATTAGCATCGGGTGTCGGGTTGGGTGATAGCGGACAGAAGTAAGCGGTGGCTCCATTAGTCGTGATGGCGTTGCCATGGATGAGGATGAGGATGATGATGGCGCTGAACATTATGTCTATACTGGCGCCTCCTCAGGGTTTGAGCATCATGAGTCGGTGCTTGAATTACCGTCTCAACGTATTATTGACGACCATCCGGTGGTAAAGAAGCCTAGGAAGAAAGCGAGGAAAGGCAAAAAAGCTGATTCTATGATCCAGCCGCCTCGGCAGCCTCGGCTTCGGACCGTGTAGATATCACGATGCGGATAAATGGCATATCGGTCGACCAATCCTACGAAACAGCGCTACGGGCTAGATTCGGCGATCTAAGGAGACTTCATGACGATGTGCTGCGGGTAGAAAGGCCTCATCGCCTCGAAAGATCCGGGATACCCACTCTCGTGGTTAACGTTCGCGGCAAATGTAAATGCGTCGGCGGCTTCCCCACGGATAAGTTCTTCCTCCGGTTCGATTACATATTCGACATGTTTCACGTGAAGAAGCTGGATTTTACGTTTGTCGCCTTTATGCCTTGCACATGAACTACATCATTGGGGTTGAGCAGATCGTTTTATACGTGTCGCTGACCCGTACTACATGCGAGGGCTTCTTGGGAGTCTGTGCACGCATCGTGAATCTGCGAGGATTACATTGTCGGTTTCATGCTCGCCAATAAGGACAAGGAGGCGATTCTCGTGCCTTATCATCCCATGTAAGTCATCCGCTGCTATCCTTCATTCGATTTCAATAATTCATTTGCACGGTGGAGGCTAATTAATTTGAGGTGTACTTAATTTTGCTTGGTGGGCGCGCCCTCCTCATCATCCTCTACCCCCGATTCTCCCACACTCTTTACTTGGACTCGTCGAAGAACATTCACAAAAAGGATTACACCCACATAAAAGATGTTCTCGGCGATTGCTATGTTTTACTACCAAGCAAGGGGTGGAGAGGTTAGGGACAAGAAGAGAAGGCGGCGGGGTCGCCTTGACCATAAGACCGACTTCTGCTGCATCCAGCAACCAAGCGATTCTCTTAATGATGGATTCTATGTCCTACACCACATCTTTGGAGTACTGAGCGGGATCACGGAACCTTCACATGGCACCTAGATCTGGTGATGCCCATATTACGCAATGGGCAAAGGACATAGGAGATATCGAGGATCATCGACTTGAGCTGAGTTCTATAACATCCGGTAGCGAACTTGCCCAAATCATCATGAATGAGGTCGTCGGAAAAACAGGGATGTTCCATGCAGAAGGACAAATGTCGCGGGAAGACGTCCGAACATGGATAGCCTCTCAGCGTCTCGACATGAAGCCTTTCACCAAGCTCGATGACTATCTCCCTGACACGGATGGATGGCACGACATGATGGAGTGATTGTCGATATATGACAATGTGTCCGTTTAGTCCATACTTTCTTTTATGACAAAACTTTGAGTTATGCACGGTGAAACTTTATTTGTGATGTAATTAAACCGTCCTCCTCCTCGACTAGGGAAAATCACTCTAGTTAGGTCATTTTGGGTACGATGAACTTTGTTATTTATGCTTATGATATGTTGTCTCTATTTTTGCCAAGTCTGTCTCTTTCTGTTGCTCAACTATATATGTTGCATATCATCGACTCATGTGATGATGCAGGTGCATAGATCATAGATGGCGAAGAAGGGCTACGCCGAGGAGTATATATCGACAAGTGGCGGAGTGTCGAGCCAGTGTACCTTTTTCGGTTTCGAGCGACCGCATGATGCTTAGTTTAGGTTCACGCTAATGCGAGAGAGGATCTGAACTCATGTACTCAAAGTGATAGCTATTCTCGCATATATCATTGTTTAGATGGATGGCGATGTATTTGCAAGTAATCGGACTTGTATCGCTATTTTGAGATTGATGACGAGAGACCACTTTGTGTTGGATGATGATTATGATGATGACTTGATTTGATGAGACTAATTGTATGTATATGCTATGATTACATTTGTATGTGGATGATATGCTAAAGATTATTGTATAAAGCCTATTCAAATACAAAACAAATAAAAAACAAATATGTAGGAAAAAACTAATAAAACTAGTAGTAGCGAGGGAATTTAGCGATGGCGCCGACTTACTGTGGCGCTTCTCTGAAAAGCTGCTGAGATAATATCGATGGCGCCCTTTTCAAAGAGTGCTACAGCTATTCATCGATAGCGATGGCGTGGGTCAACAGCGCTCTTGCTATCGTTAGCCGTAGCGCCTTATTAGTAGCGCCGGTACCCGCGCTACTGAGAGGGCCAAAACCCGCGCCGCTGCTAGGCTTTTCCCTAGTAGTGGACCAAGACATTGGATCAAGTGTGATTACGCGCTTTACCGAACACCCCCGCATTATATGCATGGGGACTGAAGCCGACGACTGCAAACTTTCAGGTTATATACATACATACATAAATGGCTGCACAGGAGGCACTATAATACTTTACGGGCAAAAGTACAAACACAGCCTTTATAATCAAAATAGCATTGTTTTTACAATCAAGATACATGTCACTCGAACATGGTACTCTTCGAGCACTGAGCCTCTATCAAACGGGCACCTTCTAGGACTTCTTCAAAATAGTGCTCGGGCGAATCCTGACCTCTGGTCGGACCCCTGGTTGCAATAGCGGTGGCTTCCATCTCTGCCCAATATGTCTTAACACGGGCAAGAGCCATCCGCGCACCCTCTATGCACGCCTACCTCTTGACAGCGTTGATATGCGGCACAACACGAAGAAATCGTTGCACTAAACCAAAATAACTATCCGGACTTGGTTCCTTCAGCCAAAGATGATCCACGACAGACTTCATGGCAAGCCCGGACAACCTATGGAGCTCGGCCCACTCGGCCATTTGTTCATTCAACAGCAGCGGACGCTTGGGAGCACTGAACTGCGACCAGAACAACCTTTCCACCTCATGATCTTTCTGATCTTTGAAATACTCCATCGCATCAGTAGCACTCTTTGCTAAATCCAAGTACACATCTGCCGAACTCCACAATTCATCAAGAGGGGCATACTTCGGATCGCCGAACTTCGTCTGCAATAGGAAGGGCTTCCCAGCCGCGATATCTCCGGCTTGACGAAGCTCCTCCCACGCCGCTCTGATTTCAGGGCGCGTTTCCTTGGTTGCTACAAAGGCCTTCTTCAGGGCGGACGCATCACTTCTTCTGGCTTGTTCCTTGGCACGGGCAAGTTCCGCCAGAAGGGTCTCCACGATGGCAGCTCCATCTGCAATAAAAGCACACTATAAGATACTAGCATTATGCTCCTCTTAATATTTGCTGACCATCCAAATATACATACCTTGTGCCTTGTCAAGCCGCTTGTTCACAAGCGTGATGTCCGCATCCGCCACGTCTAGCTGCCGCCTCAATTCGGCAAAATCAGTAGTCCGGTCAGCCGTCGACCATCAGCCGCCTGCGCATGAAAGCAGTGCTATAATCACCTGAGACTATGATCCTCTGTTTGCCGCTTTAGACGACAACCAGAGTCTCAGGGGCTACTATCTATACAGAGAACACCTAGCGTGTGCGGTACAGTCAAATATTATATATATATATATATATATATATATTACTTTGCGTACCTCAAAGCCTCTTAGTAGGCTCGTAAAAGCTTCATTCAACCCGCTTTTCGTGGATGAGATCCTCTCAACCACCGTACCCATTAAGGTACGATGTGCCTTTGAAATGGCCGCTTGCTCCAGAAGTTCCATCAATGTGTCCGGTTGTACACCGGACAGTCCCGGGCTTCTTCTGTTGGTCTCCTTAGGAGCCGAGAACCCCGGACTTTGGACAACCGAATAATTACCTTCTGGCCTTTTCGGATCAGGAGAAATCCTCTGCGACAACACCTCAGGGTTGTCTGTCTCACGAGGCGGGGCAGCAGGGGGAGGCGTTTTGCTCTCCATCATCTCCGGAAGAAGATCCCTCGAAGACGAACTTTGTTGAGAAGGGCTATGAGCCGGACTGCAAAACATATGTCTCGGTTGTTACTCTCAGAGAAAAAGCAGGATATATTTACCAAAGTGCCTTTGTTCACTTACGACTCGGTTGATGGCTGGCCCTCTTGCGGGCGTTGTGCGGTAAGGACACCCTCCATGGCAGAGCCCCCCGGCGAAGGTTTCTTCCCTCATTTGGAAACCACCATTTCCAAGTCTTTAGAGGCGGTCCTTTTCTTCCCGTGGGGAGAGAGGATTCTAGATTCACCTCCCCGATCATCCTCCTTCGCGGAGGCACTAATTCCCCCAGTTTGGATGTGTAACGTATGAAGCCCTCCTTTGACTTCTCTATTCCTCCCCTCACCTTCTCCTGACGGCACTTGATAGGGTGCGCGATCCAACATCCTGGTTAGTACAGGATCCGGCGAGCCTTTGGGAAGAGGGGCCGAACACCTAATTCTCTCAGCCTTTCTTATCCAGTCCTGGCCGAGGGCAATTTTTCAGAATGATGTTGTGACAAATAAAAAGACCACATGTTCGGTCGCAGAATTACTTACTTGGGTATCTGGACGGTTGCAGTTGAGACCCGCATCCTCGGTGGTGTCCGGACACTTTATTCGTGATCCGAAGAATAATCCATACATCCCTTCGAGCGTCACGCCGAAGAAGTGTTGAATAGTTCGGGGTCCTTCTGGGTTGAACTCCCACATACGGAGAGATCGACGTTGGCATGGCAGGACCCGACGAACTAGCATTACTTGCATTACTTTGACGAGACTGACATCCCTCTTGAGGAGATCTCGGATGCGGCTTTGCAATGTCAGCACGTCATTAGCTGGCCCCCAGTCCAGCCCTTTGTCGAACCATGACGCCAGCTGGGGCGGAGGGCCTGGGCGAAAGGCGGGGGCGGCCGTCCGCTTTGTACCTCGGGTGCTGTGATGCAAAACTACTCCCGCAGCCATAAGTCGGATACCTCCGGGAAGGAACCCTTTGGCCATAGGGCGTCGACGCCTTTGCTTATAGCGCCTCCGCACTCCGCGTGACGCCCATCGATCATCTTCGGCTTCACATTGAAGGTCTTGAGCCATAAGCCGAAGTGTGGGATAATGCAGAGGAGGGCCTCACAAACTACGATAAACGACGAGATTGAAGAATGGAATCTGGAGCTAGATCATGGAAATCCAGCCCGTAATAGAACATGAGCCCTCTTATGAAGGGATCAAGACTAAAGCCTAGCCCTCGGAGGAAGTGGGAAACAAATACGACGCTCTCGTTTGGTTTGGGAGTGGGGATAACCTGCCCTTGAGCAGGTAGCCTGTGGGGGATTTCGGCGGTCATATACCTAGCCTCCCTACGCTTCTTGATGTCCTCCTCTATGACAGAAGAGGCCATCCACCGGCCTTGAAGGTTGGATCCGGACATGGTTGAAGGTCCGAAGCGCTTAGCCTGAACCTTGGGTGTTGGAACTCGGGGTAGGGGAAGAAAGGATCGAGCGTGGAAAGAAAAGGACATGTCTTGGCCCCTTTATAAAGAGGGTGAATATCAAGCGTCCTCCGCGTGACCGTTTGGAACTTGCCTAAAATCGAGGAGTCATACTAACAAGCACGGTTCGGTTACCCACACCCGTATTGATGAGAATCCCGTGATAAGGGGAACATGATCTCTGCTTCGACAAGATGTGCCAATATAACCGCCTCGCAATACGTGCAGTAGCAGGCTGGGAAAAAATGGTTCGTAATGACTGGGCCGCGGCGTGATGTCATGTTATGAAAAGTTGTCAGCAGATTAGATTTGTGGAATATTGTACTCTCTACGGTGGTATGTGGAATTTGTTTTGGAGAGCCGGACACGATTCATGTGCTCAAGATCTACCTTGGTGTATTCGGAGAAGGAACCCGCCTTGCAATACCGAAGACAATCTGCGTGCCGGACTCATCGTCATTGAAGCCTGGTTCAGGGGCTACTGAGGGAGTCCTGGATTAGGGGGTCCTCGGACAGCCGGACTATGTACTTGTGCCGGACTGTTGGACTGTGAAGATACAAGATTGAAGACTTCGTCCCGTGTCCGGGTGGCACTCTCCTTTGCGTGGAAGGCAAGCTTGGCAAATCGTATGTAGATCTCCTTCTCTGTAACCAACTCTGTGTAAGCCTAGCCCCCTCTGGTGTCTATATAAACCGGAGGGTTTAGTCCGTAGGACAAGGACAATCATAATCATATGCTAGCTTCTAGGGTTTAGCCTCTACGATCTCGTGGTAGATCAACTCTTGTAATACTCATATCATCAAGATCAATCAAGCAGGAAGTAGGGTATTACCTCCATCGAGAGGGCCCCAACCTGGGTAAACATTGTATCCCCCACCTCCTGTTACCATTAGCCTTAGACGCACAGTTCGGGACCCCCTACCCGAGATTCGCCAGTTTTGACACCGACAGGGACCTTCCGACCAGGTGGCATCGAACAGAGCAACACTTAGATTTTTCTAGGTCTTCCAACCAGGTGGCGGCGGGCGTTTTTCTAGGTCTTCCGACCAGGTGGCGGTGGGCGACGACGGAGACGACGACGGGCATGGGGGTAGTGGTGGGGCCCGTCAGCAAAAGCAACCGGCAGGGGCAGGGGCAGCGACCGGTGGTGGTGTTGTCGGGGCCGCTTGCCTCGACAACGACAGGAACGGCAACCTCGCCACTCGCCTCGCCCAAGACAGGAACGGCGACATCCCCACTCGCGTCGCCCACTCATGGGGGACTCTCCGCCACTGAGCACGGGGGAGTGATAGTCCCCAAGTGCAGGGAATCATCGTAGCAATTTCCAAAGGTGGAAGTGATAAGTATGGAGTGTCGAACCCACAAGGAGCTAAAGGTAAGATCAATATTCTCTCAAGCCCTATCGGCCACTGATAGGACTCTACGTGCACCGAACATTGGCTTCCAACTAGAAACAAGAAATAAAACTGTGTTGTGGGTATGAAGAGGATAACTTTGCATGACATCGGAGAGCTAAAATATAAAAGTAGGTGCTGTATCATAAAGTTAGAATATATTACTAAATAATATAAATAGCGAGTGTGGAATAATGATGGATCGGTGTGCGGAATTGTCCTAGGCAATTGTTAACAAGACCGGTGACCACAATTGCAGTTTCATATGAGGGAGAGGCATAAGCTAACATACTTTCTCTACTTGGATCATATGCACTTATTATTGGAACTCTAGCAAGCGTCTGCAACTACTAAAGATCATTAAGGTAAAACCCAACCATAGCATTAAAGCATCAAGTCCTCTTTATTCCCATACGCAACAATCCCTCTTACTCGGGTTTGTGTTTCAGTCACTCACCAACCCACTATAAGCGAATCATGAACGTATTGCAACACCCTACAGCGGGAATCTCTCACGCTTGCGCGACACGGAGGGCACCATAGGACAGGATCAAAGTAAAACATACAACTCATACCAATCTAGATCATCAATCAACCCAAAGACAAAAGATATCTACTCAAAACATCATAGGATGGCAACACATCATTGGATCATAATATGTGGCATAAAGCACCATGTTCAAGTAGGGATTACAGCGGGGTGCGGGAGAGTGGACCGCGTAAAAGAGATGAGGATGGTGATGATGATGGTGATGTTGATGAAGACGATCACCGTGACGATGATTCCCCTCCCGATGGCACTCCGGTGCCACCAAGAGAGAGGAGGAGAGGTGCTCCCCCTTGTGCTTCCTCCTCCATGGCTTTCCGTGATGATGCCTGAGGGAGTCCTGGACTAGGGGGTGTCCGGACAGCCGGACTATCAATATCCGCCGGACTCCCAGACTACGAAGATAGAAGATTGAAGACTCCGGCTCGTGTCCGGAAGGTACTATCCTTGGCGTGGAAGGCAAGCTTGGCGATACGGATATGTAGATCTCCTACCATTGTAACCGACTCTGTGTAACCCTAGCCTCTCTGGTGTCTATATAAACCGGAGGGCCTTAGTCCGTAGGACGAACATTACATCTCAACAATCATACCATAGGCTAGCTTCTAGGGTTTAGCCTCCTTGATCTCGTGGTAGATCTACTCTTGTACTACCCATATCATCAATATTAATCAAGCGGGGCGAGGGTATTACCTCCATCGAGAGGGCACGAACACGGGTAAAAACATTGTGTCCCTCGTCTCCTGTTACCATCCGCCTAGGCGCACGATTCGGGACCCCCTACCGAGATCCGCGGTTTGACACCGACATTGGTGCTTTCATTGAGAGTTCCTCCGTGTAAATCGCCGATAAGCGGATGCCTTTACCCGTCTTCAAAGGCGGTGTTTTCGCCGGAGGGCCTTGGCGCCGGTCGAACAATCGGCTTGGTGGCTTTCTTATGACCGCTGTCCGCCGCCGCTTCGGCAATGACTTCTCAAGTCGTCGGAAGCAATCTTCGTGTCAGCCCTAAAGCTGCCGAGCAGTTAGATCAATCGAGCTTTAAATGCGTTAGCGAACTCTTGGATCGCATCATATCTGAGGAGTCGCTACGGACTACAATCAGATCGGGCTTAAAACTGATCTGAGAGAAATTAACTCTCCCGAGGCTACCCACCACGTCGAGGTGGTGGAGGAACAACTCGGCAATTCTTTGCCAGTGTTGAAAACAGTCCGTGTCCGGATTCCCGAACCCTCCATGCCGGATTCCCGCGGAGGGACGGACTCTGATCGAGCATTGAACTTAAAATCATGCGTCGCTCCGGACTCATTGGACTGTCTCCGCAAATCAAGCTTCGAATCGGAAGTCCTCGACCTTTGAACCCAAAGATGGGCGGGGATCCGGTTTTATTCCACCCACCCGCCCGGACATATCGACCTATCTCTAATTGGCAAGAGCCTTGAAGCGATTACATCATTCTTGGGCGATTCCTCCTGGTCATGGGCGGGATAAAGGACTGCCGAGAGGAAAACGCAATTCGATCTTACGCAATAGCGCACGGACATGGGAATCTTGAACGCCATTGATCGTCGCAAGATTACGCGTTTTACCGATCTGGCGTCCATAGTCGAAATCTTGTGCAATGGAGAGTTTTCGGAAAACTGAAAATCAATTTTGGGATAATCCGGCCCCAAACCCAGTCCGCGGTAAAAGGGCGCCTCACAATCAGGCCCCAGATGGAAAAAAAAAGCAAAAACCCAGCAAGGGAAACGGAACCGTACTGGAGGGATGGCTCAACGGACCCTGTAAACTTCATAGTACAGAGGGAGCTGTCCCAACACATAGCCTCCGAGCATGTTGGATATTGAGGCAGGTGGCCAAAAGTGGCGAAGAGCTTCTAGCTCCGGGAAACCACTCCAACAATACCAGCACGGTATCAACAGTCTTTGAGACTTTCACATCAAATAATATCACAACGAACAATCCGCGAACTCATGAAGTCTACCAAGTAGCAACAGCAAATCCATGGAGCGACACAGCTATTACCTTCAGCGCCAATGACGAGCCCACATCTCGAACTACGAGCCCGGCCCGCTGGTACTTAGTCCCATAGTGGGCGGCTTTCAAGCGACAAAAGTCCTCATGGACGGCGGCGGCGGACTAAACCTCATTTATGAGGAAACCTGCGGAAAATGGAAATCGATTGGAGCCGTATTGGCGAACAGCACAACCTTCAGAGGAATAATCCCTAGCGGAAGCGCTGCACGGAAAAATCACACTCGATGTGGTGTTCGGCTCCCGGACAATTCAGATCCGAAGAAGTCACGTTCGGTGGCCTGTTCAGCGGCGGCTATCCGCCATATTAGGGCGAGAGGCATTCACAATTTTTCAAGCAATACCTCATTACGGGTACATGAAGCTCAAAATGCGAGCCCAAAAGGCGAGCAATGGGAGAAGAGCTAGCCAAGTTATTGGAAGCGGATTCATCGAGACATCAAACATCCGGATGGCTAGCGAATTTGGTGATGGTACCAAGAAGGATAAATCTGGCGCCTGCGTAGCCGACTTCAAAGACCTCAATAAGGCTTGCCCAAAGGATCCTTTCCCCTCCCCGCATCGATCAAATCATCGATGCCACAGCGAGACATGACTCGTTGTGCTTCACGGGCGCATACTCGGCTATCATCAAATCAAGATGGCGGAAGCGAATCAAGCCGCAGCGGCATTCATCACTCCATACGGACCATTACGCTTCAACACGATGCCCTTCGGACTTAAAAACGCCGGCGCAACATATCAGCGCATGATTCAAACATGTCGGCCACCCGGATAGGCAAAACGATCGAGGCATACATAGACGACGTAGTCGTCAAAACAAAACACGTCGAAACTTTAGTAGGCGATTTGAGGCTCACATTCGACAACCTTAGAGCATATGACATCAGGCTGAATCCGGAAAAATGTGTTTTGATTGTACCGGCCGGAAAAGCTTGGGCTTCATTGTATCCGGTAGAGGAATTGAAGCAAATCCGGCCAAAATCCGGGCTCTGTCACAGTTGGATATCCCAAAGGACCTCAAGCAAATACAAAAATTAACAGGATGCGTGGCAGCTTTAAGCCGTTTTATCTCCCGTTTAGGAGAGAAGGCGCTGCCCCTTTATCGTCTCCTAAGGCGCACCGAACACTTCGAGTGGACGGAGGCCACCACTGCCGGACTCGAAGAAATAAAGGCTATATTGGCAACAAATCCGGTCTTGGCTGCGCCCACTCTGGGCGAACCAATGTTGTTATATATTGCAGCAACACATCAAGTTGTAAGCACTGTCCTCGTCGTCGAACGAGCGACAGAAGGGCATAAATTCCCTCTTCAAAAACCAGTGTATTACGTATCCACTGTGTTAACCCCCTGCAAATCCCGCTACCCGCACTATCAGAAGATAGCATACGCGGTGTTCATGGCGTCTCGGAAGCTCGGACACTACTTTCAAGAGTGTTTGATAACAGTGGCCTCTGAAGTACCACTCAATGACATTATAAATAACATGACATAGCGGGGAGGATTGCAAAATGGGCAATTGAGCTCTTGCCATTCGACATAACTTACAAACCTCGACGAGCCATAAAGTCACTAGTTTTGGCCGACTTCGTCGCCGAATGGACTGAAGCCGAACTCCCTAAAGAGTACGGCGCATACTCAATTGGACTATGCGCCGACGGTTCCAAAATGTTGGCGGACTGGGGCTGGCATCGTCTTGGCGTCCCCACGGAGATCTGATCCAAGATGTACTTCAAATAATGTACACGGACTGCAACAATGCAGCCGAATCTGAGGCCCTATTACATGGTCTCCGGATGGCAGTCTCCATGGGCATTCAACGCCTAGAGGTGCGCGAGATTCAAACCTTGCAATATCCCAAATAAATGGAGACTTTGGCGCCAAGGATCGAAAATGGCAACATATCGTAATGCTGTCACGAAAATGTCAGCTCGGTTTGAAGGACTCGAATTCCATCACATAGCCGAGATAATAACCAAGCGGCCGGCGTCCGCACGCATCGGTGCGAAACGTGATCTTGTCCCTCAAATATCTTCTGGAGCGGCTCTTCAAGCCATCCATACTATGGGAAGAGGAGCCGGTAACGACAAACCGGAGAAAACCGTACCAGCGGTGATTCAGCAGATGACATAACACCCTCCATGCGTTATAATGGCGATAATAGCGCGTGGGCAGAACCTTTCTAGCCTAATTACTTAGGCGGGAACTTCTGAAGACCAAAATGAGGCCCATTTGCATAGTCCGCGATCGAAGGCCTACAAGGTCCACGAGGAGAACTTTACAAGAAAAGTACTACGGAGTCCTTCAAAGGTGTATCTCGAAGAAGAGGGCGAAAACTCTGGCTGAAATTCACGCCGGACTAGGCGGACACCACGCAGCAGCCGGGCCTGGTAGGAAAGGCATTCCGTCTGATTTTATTGGCCGGCGGCTCGGGCGGATCTGCAGGACTTGGTCAGCGATGCGTTGGTTGTCAGCTCTTTGCTAATCAGAGCCATATGCCGCCTACCGCCCTCAAAACCAGACCCATTACCTGGCCGTTCGCGGTCTGGGGGCTTGACATGGTTGGACCCCTTAAAGGGGGAACTCACAAGAAAAAATACCTATTGTTCATGGTGGATAAGTTCACCAAATGGATAGAGGCCAAACCGGTCAAAACGGTAGAGTCCGGACCAGTGATAGACTTTATATCAGAGGTGGTACACCGTTACGGGGTCCCCCACAGCATCATCACCGACAACGGCACGAATTTCACAGCCGATGAAGTCAAGTCATGGTGCAAAAATATGGGCATTAAGCTCGACTATCGTCGATCTATCACCCTCAAACCAACGGTCAAGTGGAAAGAGCAAGCGGTCTAATAATGGCGGCATTAAACCCGGACTAGTGAGGTCACTCACTAAATCAGACACCAATGGGTCGAGGAGCTCGACTCCGTACTCTGGGGCTGCGGACAACGCCTAACCGTACTACGGATTTACACCATTTTTATGGTATACGGCGCAGAGGCAGTTACGCCTGCGACATTATTCATGACTCACCTAGAGTGCGCATGTATGAGGAAAGAGAAGCGAGTTGGATCGGCGGGACAGCTTGGACACATTGGAGGAAGAACGTGGCGTCGCGAAGGCTCGTTCCGCATTCTATCGACAACAGGCCGAAGATACCAAAGCGTAGAAGCACGGGCCAAGACTTACAACATTGGCGAACTAGTTCTCGCCTACCGGACAAGAAGAAGGACAAGCTCAAGCCGGTGGAAGGCCCTTCATTATTGATCAAGTACTAACGGCGGAGCGCATCCGTCTTAAATCGTTGGACAACCGACTCGAGCCGAACCCATGGAGCGCAGCCCGACTCGAGCGATTCTATGCCTAGCATTTGGACTAAGAGTTCGTCCTCTTCCCCCGTCCAACCTTTTATATTTCGGCTGTCTTCTGTTTCTTTTTCTTTTATCCTTTTAACTTAAAAGCCCTTAGGGGCCTAATTTAGCATTCTTTGCATATACACGATGTGCCATCCGCACTCGTTATTCCTGGGGGCTTCTCATACAGAAGCTCAACTATACGGGTTTTATACTCAACACATGTGTCACGCTTCCACATGTACCTTTTACTCGCCATTATATGCATCGATATGACTTAAGTTTTGGCCAAGCTGGGTTGCTGGCTCTGTGCTTACCCCTCGTTCCCGATTGTTCGGCTAGGTGGTAAAGGAGCACCTCTGCGATTATTCTTGCCGGGTTAGCGGATGTGTACCTCGGTGGGTGAAGCCGAAAGCTAAGCGTTCTTAAGGGAATATTCGATCGGTGATTTAAAAGATGACTTTTTACCTATTTTCTCCCATCTGCCCCGGATGTTTTATTGCTCTCTTGGCGATCAGACATGCACTTTAGGGCATGCCTCCCAAATAAAGGAACCCTTAACGGAACTATTCTCCTGGAAGATGTTTCTTACTAACCATGTAATATAACATAACTAGTTGGGCACTTGTGCGATAAAGCACTAATGACCCCCTCGCCTAGTCTCCATGCATACAACGGTTATTTCTTAACCAAAAGGGTATTCGGACACACTCCGGACTCTAGGGTCCCGAGGTCGAAGCGAAAAGGTCGGCAACGACAAACGATCTACAATCCGGCTAGAAGGCCTTTCACATGTCATTTAAAGGATAACATACATTGTCAAGTTTATTGATTGTATTCCTCCTCAATCCCGTCTAACAGCTGTCTAGTTTACTGATCCGTTAGGAAAATTTAGCAGCCAGTTCTACTGGCTGTACACTAAACTCACAGGATCTCCTTCCGTCGGGCCCCACGGTCCATCTTGACCATATGGTTGGGATCCGCCTTCTTGTACCGCGTCTTCACCATGGCCCAAGCCTCCCTGGCACCTTGACGGCAAGCCGAAACCTTCCACAAACGGAAGCGCTGCCGCACTCCCTGCAGCTTCTCTGCAAGCTCCGCGAGGCCCTCGAGCGGGGCGAGGGATGGCCATAAAGCCTGTACGGCGCCACTCATTGCTTGCCGAACTCGTTCGAATAGCTGCAACAGTTCGGGAAGTTGATCACCCGTTGATACGGGCATCTCCTCCGCAGGATGGCCCGTGAGTATACCTACAAGACATTTACGTCAAATCACTTCATCGCCGAACTCTTCTTCCTTAGAGAGTTCGCTCAAGCACTTACTATAGATGCCGCGACGAAGCCGTTGATTCTCCTTGACGGAGCCGGATAGCTCGGCCTGTGCGCCTTTCAGCTCTTCTTCGAGCTTGGCGTTGGCATCTTGGAGTTTGTTCCTTTCCTGCTGAACTCTGTTCAGCACACTCTCGCCGGCCTTTAGTGGCGCGATAATCTTGCCTGTCCGGATTTTGTTGGCGGCACTGCGATGTCGTTATTAGACTTCGCGCGCATGCCGCTGGCGCTTATATTAATTTATACAAATGTGTTACCAGGGGGTCTTTCCGTCTCCTCCTGCGGCAGCAAGTGCAGCCTCAAGTTGGGCCTTGCAATCTTGCAGCTCCCGAGACAGCTGGCGTTCTTCTCGTTAAGAGCACGAAATTTCAAATGATCCTTAAATCAGTTAACATAACTAATTTAAGTCTTGGGGGCTCTTGGTGTATACAACCATTAAAATTTCCTTACCCGTATGTCTTTAACATCTTGCTGCGTAATACTGGTAAAACCATTTTGAGTAGCCCGGAGATCGCGTCCCTGCGTTAAAGCATCCAATGCCTCGGGGAAAAGCGCCTCTTGAAAAACTGTCCGTGGCGTCTATGATTCATAGCGCTCTCCACCTCTGACTTAGTGGCGGACAGTCTGTTGGTATCCTCCGTTGGAGTAGGATCCGGCTCGCGTCTTGCGCTTGCCTCCTCCTCCATCCGGGCGCTGGAGCCTGGCTGGTGTTGGTTGGGTCGGCAATTCTGTGCTCTCATGATCCGTGGCGCTTTTTCTCCTATAAAGGTCATGAGCACTTAGAAGTTTCCTCGGGCGTTGCTCAAAAGATCAAACACGAGCTATACCTCTGTGGCGACATTTCCGCCCGACGCGGCTCCTTTTCTTCTGCTAGTTGGACTGACCTCTCAGAGGTCGGCCGCCGCAGCTCGGCTCCCTGCCGTAATGGAGCTTCTGCAAGATACCATCATTCGCGAAGGTCGAAATAGGCAAGGATAAGGGAGCGGTGTCGGACTTGGTCTTGGTCTGGGATGCCGAACTTAGCCCGGGGTAGTCTGCCGTAATGGCGACCAGAGCATCATCAATGCTGAGCTGGTGATACACCCCGTCGATTAGCTCCACCTCGATGTCCGGATCCTCCTCGGAGGCCGGACCCAGGAATCCTTCCGGATCCTCGGGTTGTGGAGCAGGACTCACCATGTCCTCCACGGTCCGGCGTAGACCCTGTGCCGAAGATGTAATGTAAGAAGCTTCAACTTCAAAGATACGGGTAAAGGCCCTTTTGAGGTGTTCGCTTACCCATCCTCTGGGGTTGATCATGGAAAAGCCCTCCAGAGGGTTCGGGCGAAGGAAGTCCTCCTTCTCCCCCTTGTACAGACCAGACAGGATCTTCACCAGATCCTCGGATGAACCCGGCCCTTTGCGGCCGTGCCGGGTGGCATCGTCCTCCCCATTGAAATCCCACATGGGGTGGCCTCTGTATTGCAGCGGCTGCACCCCCCGCTTGATGCACGTCGCCATGACTCCAATCATGGTCAAGCCGGAATGAGCCTTAATCTTATCCGGCCCATCAAGTAATGGGCGCTCTTGTCTTCCTCCAAGCGGGGCTCATGGGCGCCCGGTGGCGTTTCTTCAAGGGAGCAGCATCAAACTCCGGAGGCCAATCCGGACTGGGTCGGGCAACAGGCGTCTACAATATAAAACCACTCCGAGGGGCGGTCTTGGACGCCCTCTTGGGGAGTGCGGATAGGTATCCGGTCCCAGCGATCGCCATATTTGGCGTCGCCCACTTGATATATGGACCCCTGGTGAGAGCGGAGTGCGAGGAGAACAACCTCTTCCACAATGCGAAATGGGGCTCGATGCCCGGAATAGCTCATAAAGAGCTACATAGCCCGCGATGTGTAGCCATGAGGCGGGCGTGAGGTGGTGGAGCTGGAGTCCATAGAACTTGAGAGCCCGCGGAGGAGCGGATGTATTGAAATCCGAGTCCCCTTATCAGATAGGGGACGAAACACACCCGCTCCCCCTTGTTGGGGCTTGGGGTGTCCTCCGCCTGCCTCCCACCTTGATAAGTAACCAGCCCGGCTCAGACTGGAACCATGAAGGACGGAGGAATAAATCCCTCCGTTTGGAGCTTTACTAGCTCATTGTGCGAAATAGAGCACCTCCTCCAATCCCCTGGCGCTGGGCTAGGAGCGCGTGAGGAAGAGCCGCGTTGACGATCCAAGGTGGAATGGATTTCAGGGTCAGAGGCGCTTCGATGGAGTATCTGTGAGAGGAAGGCAGTGCGGTTTGGATCTGGATCCTGCCCCTTTTATGAGCGGGCGACCCGCACAATTAGGGGTGGAATGTAAAGACACCTGGCTTTTCGCATTCGTGCGGCACGCGTGGAAGAGGGCCATAATTTGGCGTAGAAGCCAAGAAGCACGAGATTCGAGGTGAAGCGGACATTATTCGGCGGTACATGGATTTGAAGGGGAACCCGCCTTGCAACGTGAAGACTACAAGCACGCTGGACTTATCGTCATTGAAGCCTGGTTCGGGGCTCTTGAGGAGTCTGGAATAGGGGTGTCCGGACAGCCGGACTATCAATATCCGCCGGACTCCCGGACTACGAAGATAGAAGATTGAAGACTCGGCTCGTGTCAGGAAGGTACTATCCTTGGCGTGGAAGGCAATCTTAGCGATACGGATATGTAGATCTCCTACCATTGTAACCGACTGTGTAACCCTAGCCTCTCCGTTGTCTATATAAGCAGGAGGGCCTTAGTCGAGAGGGCGAACATTACATCTCAACAATCATACCATAGGCTAGCTTCTAGGGTTTAGCCTCCTTGATCTCGTGGTAGATCTACTCTTGTACTACCCATATCATCAATATTAATCAAGCGGGGCGTAGGGTATTACCTCCATCGAGAGGGCCTGAACACAGGTAAAAACATTGTGTCCCTCGTCTCCTGTTACCATCCGCCTAGACGCACAGTTCGGGACCCCCTACCCGAGATCCGCCGGTTTTGACACCGACAATGCCCCCCTACAGCAGGGTGCCGGAGACGGCCTAGATTGATTTCTCGTGGCTACAGAGGCTTGCGGCAGCGGAACCTCCGATCTAGGTTATTTCCCGAAGGTTTCTATATTTATAGGAATTTTTGGTGTAGGTTTCACGTCAGGGGGGTCTCCGGGCTGTCCACGAGATAGGGGGCGCGCCCTAGGGGGGTGGGCATGCCCCCACTCTCGTGGCCAGCCCGGGACTCTTCTAGCCCAACCTCGATGCTCCGTGGTCTTCTTTTTGTCCATAAAAAATCATGAAAAATTGGCACGTCAATTGGACTCCGTTTGGTATTCCTTTTCTGTAAAACTCAAAAACAAGGAGAAAGCGAAGCCGCTTTGGGCTCTAGGTTAATAGGTTAGTCCCAAAAATCATATAAAATGGCATATAAATGCATATAAAACATCATATATGGATAATATAATATCATGAATACTTCATCAATTATAGATACGTTGGAGACGTATCAGCATCCCCAAGCTTAATTCCTGCTCGTCCTCGAGTAGGTAAATGATAAAAGAAATAATTTATGAAGTGTGAATGCTAGCAGGTGCACAAGTTTGATCAATAATAATTTCAATCACCTTTTCTAGCATCAATATGTGTCATAATAGTAGCTTATCTCATAAAAATTTTCATGATCAAGTAACAATCTATTCACAATGTCAAGTATGGTTCATAAACTTCATTGAGAACTAACAAACTATAATCTCAGTCATTGAAGCAATTGCAATTTATCATAACATCAGAAAGAGTCAAGAATAGAGCTTTTTAGCAAGTCCACATACTCAACTATCATTTAGTCTTCTACAATTGCTAACACTCACACAATACTTGTGGTTATGGAGTTTCAGCCGGACACTGAGAAAGATAGGGGCTTATTGTGTTGCCTCCCAACGTATTCACCTTTAGGTGATGTCAACAATAATAGCCCATGCTAACTTACATCCAATTGGATATATATATATCATGATCTTTCAAACACGACGAGCTTGCCAAATGATAAAATGAAAAAGGGAAAGGTGAGGATCACCTTGACTCAAGCATAAAGTAAAAACATAAAGTAAAAGATAGGCCCTTCGCAGAGGGAAGCAGATGTTGTTATGTGGGTTTCGGGTTGGATGCATAAAATCTTAATGCAAAAGAACGTCACTTTATATTGCCCCTTGTATGTGGACCTTTATTATGTAGTCCGTCGCTTTTATTGCTTCCACAACAAGATCGTACAAAGCTTATTTTCTCTGCACTAATCAGTCATACATATTTAGATAGCAATTTTTATTGCCTGCAACATGACAACTTACTTGAAGGATCTTACTCAATCCATAGGTAGGTATGGTGGACTCTCATGGCAAAACTGGGTTTAAGGATATTTGGAAGCACAAGTAGTATCTCTACTTGGTGCAAGGAATTTGGCTAACATGAGGGCGAAAGGCAAGCTCAACATATTTGGAAGGTCAATGATAATATACTTTAACTGAGATGTGAGAAAACATAAACCATTACGTTGTCTTCCTTGTCCAACGTCAGCTCTTTTAGCATGTCATACTTAATGAGTGCGCAATCATATAATATGTCCAAAATAATATATTTGTATGTGAACCTCTATTTCCGTATTACTACCTATTAATTGCAACGATGACCAAAACTACGTTTGCCAACTCTCAACAACTTTTATGCCTCATACTCTTTATATGTGAAGTCATTACTATCCATGTTATAAGCATATGAAACATTTAGAAATTCAGATTTATGACATTCAATTCATTCCCCCATTTACTCATAGGATATACATGAAGCACATGAGTAAATGACAAACTACTGCAAAAGATATGAGTGAGGGACACTGAGTAGTCAAATAATTAACTAGACATGGGAGGGTTCCTTTTTTTATTCAATATTTCAGATCCAATGACTTTATTCAAACAGCAAGTAAAATTGAAAATACGCTCCAAGCAAAACACATATCATGTGACGAATAAAAATATAGCTCCGAGTAAGGTATACCGATAGTTTTGAAGACGAAAGAGGGGATGCCTTCCGGGGCATCCCCAAGCTTAGGCGCTTGAGTCTTCCTTGAATATTACCTTGGGGTGCCTTGGTCATCCCTAAGCTTAGGGTCTTCCCACTCCTTATTCTCCTCATATCGATATCTCACCCAAAACTTGAAAACTTCAATCACACAAAACTTAATGGAACTTCGTGAGATAGTTTAGTACGATAAAGAGTAAACCATGCACTTTGGTACTGTAAAAGACAACTTTCATAATTGTTTTCACATAATGCCTGCTGTACCATATCATTTCTACAATTTATATTGAGAAATATAAGCCATATAAACTAGAAAACAAGGAAACTATGCAATGAAAACAGAATCTGTCAGAAACAGAAAAGTCTGTAACGATCTGAACAATAACCATACTTCTGCTACTCCAAAAATTATGAAATAAATTGCTGGACATGAGGAATTTTTCTATTAATCTTCTGCAAAAAGAATCAACTCAAAATCACTCTTCTGTAAAAAATGACAGCTAATATCGTGAGCGTAAAGTTTCTGTTTTTTACAGCAAGATCACATTAACTTTCACTCAAGTCTTCCCAAAGGTCTTACTTGGCACTTTATTGAAACAAAAACTATAAGACATGATTACTACAGTAGATTAATCATGTAGACACACAAAAACAGTAAGGGCAAATATTGGGTTGTCTCCCAACAAGCGCTTTTCTTTAATGCCTTTTAGCTAGGCATGATGATTTCAATGATGCTCACATAAAAGAAAAGAGTTGAAACACAAAGAGAGCATCATGAAGAGTATGACTAGCACATTTAAATCTAACTCACTTCCAATGCCAAGGGATTTTGTGAGCACACAATTTATAGGAACAAAAGTCAACTAGCATAGGAAGGCAAAACAAATATAACTTCAAAACTTTAAGCACATAGAGAGGAAACTTGATATTATTGCAACTCCTACAAGCACATATTCCTCCCTCATAATAATTTTCAGTAGCATCATGGATATCAACTTTGTTCTCATACTCAATTGGAACCTCTTCTGAAATAGTGGAATACTAACTAAAGTTGACACTCTTCCAAATCCACTTTCATAAATATCGTACGAAGATTCAACACCCTCCAAGATAGTGGGATCACTAATTCCTAAAGTTGACACTCTTCCAAACCCACTTTAAATTATAGTATTATTCATACTCAAAAAGATATAAGTGAAGTTCCTGGAGCATTCTACAATTAATATAGACTAGCCAATATCCATGCTCAAAATATATAAGTGAAGCGCACGAAGTATTCTATAAAACCATACTCAGACGATTTAGGTGAAGCACAAAGAGCAATTCTATAAGATCATACTTAAAAGATATAAGTGAAGCACATGAAGTATTATATAAATCAATGAAGAGCTATCTCATACTAGCATGATTCTTAAAGAAAAATAAAAAACACAAAGGACACAAATCATGTGAACAAAACAAAAACGAGGTATACCGATATTTGTTGAAGAAGAAAGATGGGATGCCAACCGGGGCATCCCCAAGCTTAGATGCTTGAGTATCCTTTGAAATATTTACTTGGGGTGCCTTGGGCATCCCCAAGCTTGAACTCTTGTCTCTCTTTATTCTTCTCACATCGGTAACTCCTCGTTCTTCAAATACTTCATTCACAAAAACTTAAACAAAAACTTGTGAGATCCGTTAGTGTAATAAAGCAAACTACCACTTTAAGGTACTGCAATTAACTCATTATTTGTTTATATTGGTGTTAAACCTACTGTATTCCAACTTCTCTATGGTTCATACCCTTACATACTAGCCATAGATGCATCAAAATAAGCAAACAACACACGAAAAACAGAATCTGTCAAGAACAGGACAGTCTGTAGTAATCTGGAAGTTTAGTAAACTTCTGTAACTCCAAAAATTATAAATTTGACAAATTGAAAAATTTGTACAGAAGTAATGTGCAAAAAGTTTCATACCTATTTGACTTTCCAGTAAAAAAAATGTAAATTCATGCACTACAGCCAAAGTTTCTGTTTTTGTTTTGCACATAGTAAGCAAGCAATCTTATCATACTAAAACCAAATCTTGGCACATTATTTTTATAATACCATGGATATATACAAGGGGATAATTATTTACAGAGAAACTTCCATGAAAAATTCTACATTGTTTCCGTGAGCATGAACACAAGTGCTCAAGGTCGACCCTCACTTCTTCAATGCATAACTTTCCAATCACTTCTCTTTTTGAAAAACTTTTTTAGGCATGAGAGGCAAGTAAATATTTTTTGGTATTTTCATTATTTTTAATTTTTTTTGTATGTTTCACCCACAACTAAACAGAAACAAAAAGTAAAAACAAAATCTACTTAGTGAAGAAAGCAAACAAGCACACACGGGAATATCAACCCCACGCTATTGCTCCCCGGCAACGGCGCCAGAAAAGAGCTTGATAATCCCCAAGTGCAGGGAATCATCGTATCAATTTCCAAAGGTGGAAGTGATAAGTATGGAGTGTCGAACCCACAAGGAGCTAAAGGTAAGATCAATATTCTCTCAAGCCCTATCTGCCACTGATACGACTCTACGTGCATCGAACGTTTGCTTCCAACTAGAAACAAGAAATAAAACTGTGTTGTGGGTATGAAGAGGATAAGTTTGCATGACATCGGAGAGCTAAATATAAAAGTAGGTGCTGTTATCATAAAGTTATAATATATTACTAAATAATATAAATAGCGAGTGTGGAATAATGATGGATCGGTGTGCGGAATTGTCCTAGGCAATTGTTAACAAGACCGGTGATCACTATTGCAGTTTCATATGAGGGAGAGGCATAAGCTAACATACCTTCTCTTCTTGGATCATATGCACTTATGATTGGAACTCTAGCAAGCATCCGCACTACTAAAGATCATTAAGGTAAAACCCGACCATAGCAGTAAAGCATCAAGTCCTCTTTATTCCCATACGCAACAATCCCTCTTACTCGGGTTTGTGTTTCAGTCACTCACCAACCCACTATAAGCGAATCATGAACGTATTGCAACACCCTACAGCAGGAATCCCTCATGCTTGCATGACACGGAGGGCACCATAGGACAGCATCAAAGTAAAACATACAACTCATACCAATCTAGATCATCAATCAACCCAAAGACAAAAGTTATCTACTCAAAACATCATAGGATAGCAACACATCATTGGATCATAATATGTGGCATAAAGCACCATGTTCAAGTAGGGATTACAGCGGGGTGTGGGAGAGTGGATCGCGTAAAAGAGATGAGGATGGTGATGATGATGGTGATGTTGATGAAGACGATCACCGCGCTGATGATTCCCCTCCCGATGGCACTCCGGTGCCACCAAGAGAGAGGAGGAGAGGTTCTCCCCCTTGTTCTTCCTCCTCCATGGCTTTTCGTGATGATGGCCCCCTCCAGCAGGGTGCCGGAGATGGCCTAGATTGATTTCTCGTGGCTACAGAGGCTTGCGGCGGCGGAACTTCTGATCTAGGTTATTTCCCGAAGGTTTCTGTATTTATAGGAATTTTTGGCGTAGGTTTCACGTCAGGGGGGTCTCCAGGCTGTCCATGAGATAGGGGGGCGCGCCCTAGGGGGGTGGGTGCCCCCCACTCTCATGGGTAGCCTGGGACTCTTCTGGCCCAACTCCGATGCTCCGTGGTCTTCTTTTGGTCCATAAAAAATCATCAAAAATTGGCACGTCAATTGGACTCCATTTGGTATTCCTTTTACGTAAAACTCAAAAACAAGGAGAAAATGTAAACCGCTTTGGGCTCTAGGTTAATAGGTTAGTCCCAAAAATCATATAAAATGGCATATAAATGCATATAAAACATCATAGATGGATAATACAATAGCATAATACTTCATAAATTATTGATATGTTGGAGACGTATCAGGGAGTCACCGCCGCCGCAAGGAGACCTCGCCCACGTATGCACCCTCTCCTTCCCCACCCTCTCCTCTCCCCCCACGCCTCAGATTTGCCTGTGTTGGGCCTACTGATGAACACTTGCTAGTTTGTCAACAATAGCTGAGGGGCAGGGGAGAAAGAGAGAGATAATTTGAGTTTTATTATCTTACTAGTTGAGGGGCAGGGGATGAACACACCTCTCAGTATGAACCCCTCTCCTCTCCGGATGATCTTGTTTCTAGGTAGAGAACTTTGTTTGAATCCTAGGAAATGTTTGTGTGGAGAACTGATAGGAATTAATTTGTCTGATCTGATCATAGGTATGTAGAGAACTTTGGACTGTCCAGAACTTTTAACTTTGCTCCTAAACTGAATTTGTCTGATCTGAATCTGTGAGCATTGGGCAATGTAACTATTTTTGTGGATGTTATTATGTGTGTGTGTGTGTGTGTGTGTGTGGTTGCATGAATAATCGATCTGCACCTCTGAAGTTCCAGCCTTAGGTGTTTGTATATTTGATGTAAACTTGGAAAATATGAAGGGAGTTGATGTAGATTTGATGTTACACCTCTGAAATTTCAGCCTCAAATCTGTTAAAGAACATCAATATTGATGTAGACTTAATGGAAACTAGGAAAATCTCATTGATGTAGATTTGATGCAATCTTGGAAATGTCATTCATGTAAATTTGCAGTGCTATTATTCTTGGTGGTTTAACTACAATAGTTCTTTGTGGCAGCATATGTTGTTATTGTTGGTGGTTTAACCACAGTAGTTCTTTGTAAACAACCTATGTTTTTTTGTGAACCAGGAGGTTTTTGTTAGCTTTTCTTTTCTCCCATGTGAAATATGTACTTCCTGTGATCTGCTTTTTATTGCTCCCATGTGAAATTAGTAAACCATGTGAACTGGACTAAAGTAGTGAGAAAATGGAAATAGCTGAATGTTGTGGTTAGGCAGTTAGCATATAAAGTTGGGTGCCATTACTGCCATCCATTTTCATTAATTAATGTTGATGCACTTAGATTGATTTGCTAAGTTGCAATAATTTGTTGTCTTTGGCAGATGGACAGAAGCTGGATTAGAAAAGGAGTTAGAAAGTTTTTGAAAGAACATATGAAAGGAGTTGATGATTTCATGGCATTTGTTCGGGCAAATTTTGCCAATGATGCTCACATTCTTTGCCCATGCTGCAATGCCTAAACCGTTCAAGAATGGCTCAAGGAAGAGTGGAAGATCATCTGCTTCTTAATGGGATGTCCAACACATATGATAGATGGATATATCATGGAGAACCTTTAGACGGACAACCTCAACATTTTGAAGCTGATACACAGGCCCCTCATATGATGGGTGGTGATGATGCTGGCATCAATTTCATGGAAAAGGTTTTGCGAGATAATGCTGGTTTGGAGGAAGAGGATGGGCATGAAGATGATAGGATTCTTGACCTATTGAAGGATCTATATGATGCTGAAGATCGTGCTGATGGACAAAAGTCGATGTTTGCTGAGGTGTTAGAGGAGGCGAAGCGCGCAGCTCATGAAGGGGGTAAATTTTCAAGATTTACCTTCACCATGAAGTTACTCTACATTAAGTCTTTCTACCGGATTAGCAATGCTGCATTCAACGTAATACTCCGCCTTTTGAGCTTGCAATTCCCTGATAGCTATGTTCCCAGGTCTTATGATGAAGCATTGAGCAAAATCTGCAGGCTAGGGCTAGGTTATGTTTCAATACATGCGTGCCCAAATAACTGTGTCTTGTTTTGGAATGATTTAGCAAAGCATGATCACTGTCCAAAATGCAATGCCTCTAGGTGGAAAGATGTTGATGGGAAGAAGTCAATACCAGAGAAGGTACTGAGGCACTTCGTTGATACCAAGGCTGCAGCGGATGTTTATCTCGAAGAAATCATCATTGGAGGTACAATGGCACAAGCTGAAGCGGCAACCTTTGGACAATGAGCTGAGTCATCCAGCGGACGGAGAGGCATGGAAAGAGTTTGACTGTAAACATGTAGATTTTGCTGCAGATCCAAGGAACATAAAACTTGGCATTGCCACCGATGGCTTTAATCCGTTTGGGAACATGAGCACGTCCTATAGCATGTGGCCCGTTTTTGTGGTGCCGTACAACCTGCCACCATGGGCATGCATGGATCAGTCCAACTTCATGACGTCATTGCTTATCCCAGGTCTAGAGTCTCTAGGAAAGGATTTTGATGTCTTTATGGAGCCCCTCGTAGAAGAACTGCTCCAACTCTAGACTGGTGTACCTACATACAATGCATTGACTCTGGAAGAAAAGTTCAATCTACGTGCTGCAATCCTATGATCCATCCATGATTTCCTAGCGCTGCACACTCTGTCTGGGAGGATCACAACGTGCTGCAATCCTGTGCCCATTTTGACAAAGACCCTTGCTCGAAGAGAATAAGGAGCAAGATCTGCTATATTGGGCACCGTCGCTTTCTTCCCCGAAACCATCACTGGCGAAGAAGCAAAGATTTTAATGGTGAGAATGAAACCCATGACAAGCCAACTGAATTCACTAAAGAAGAGCTAGAGCAACAACTTGAAAAGGTGAAAGATGTGAGACAAGGAAAGCTTACGAAGAAAAGAAAGCGTGAGGAATGTCAATGTTGGGACCGGAGGTCTTGTTTGTGGGACCTGCCATACTGGGCTGATCTGAAATTAGGGCATAATCTTGATGTAATGCATTGTGAGAAAAACATAAGCGAGAATCTGCTAGGGTCGTTTCTGAACATTGAAGGGAAGACAAAGGACACAGTTAGTTCTAGGCTTGATTTGGAGGACATGGGCATAAGAGAAGATTTGCATCTACAGCACAATGAAGATGAAGATTCATTTGAAATGCCACGAGCATGGTATAAATGAGTATAGAACAAAAGCTTGCATTCAGTGAATTCCTAAGAGCGGTGAAATTTCCAGATGGTTATGTTGCTAACCTAGTAAAGTGTGTTACTTCTAATGGATTCAAGCTTTTAGTACTGAAAACCCATGATTGTCACATCTTCCTCCAAAGGATTTTACCGGTGGGCCTCCGAGGAATTATGGACAAGGATATATATGAAGCGGTTGCTGAGCTGGGAAATTTCTTTAGAGAACTGGGCTACAAAACGCTCAAGTTAACTGTCCTGGAAAGACTTGGAAAAGAAATCCCAATTATTCTTTGCAAGCTTGAGAAGATTTTCCCTCCATCTTTCTTCACCGAGATGGTCCATTTGGCGGTGCACTTACCAAAAGAGGCAATGCTTAGAGGCCCTGTGCAATATGGTTGGATGTACCCAATCGAAAGAAGGTTGCTTACCTGTAAGCGTTATGTGCGAAACACGGCAAGACCTGAAGGTTCGATTCCTGAAGCATATGTCGTTGACGAGTGCTTGACTTTTTGCTCTAGATACTTTGGCGATGTGGAAACAAGATGGAACCGGCCGGGCAGAAATAGAGAGCGGTCTGATTCACAAAGTGGTGATGTCTCTGTTTTCAACCATGGTGTGAACTTTCTTGGAGCCTCCCAATACTTGGAGGCTGGTGATGAGTATGACAAGATGGTTTGGTATGTGCTCAGTAATCGCACCGAGGTTCTACCATATATCAAGTACGTTATATCTTGTGCACTTGAGGGAGTCCTGGACTAGGGGGTGTCCAGACAGCCGGACTATCATCGTCCGCCGGACTCCAAGACTACGAAGTTACAAGATTGAAGACTCCGTCCCGTGTCCGGATGGGACTTTCCTTGGCATGGAAGGCAAGCTTGGCGATACGGATATGTAGATCTCCTACCATTGTAACCGACTCTGTGTAACCCTAGCCCTCTCCGGTGTCTATATAAACCGGAAGGCTTTAGTTAAATGAGGACACAACAACCATTACAACAATCATACCATAGGCTAGCTTATAGGGTTTAGCCTCCTTGATCTCGTGGTAGATCCACTCTTGTACTACCCATATCATCAATATCAATCAAGCAGGAGTAGGGTTTTACCTCCATCGAGAGGGCCGAACACAGGTAAAAACATCGTGTCCCTTGTCTCCTGTTACCATCCGCCTAGACGCACAGTTCGGGACCCCTACCGAGATCCGCGTTTTGACACCGACATTGGTGCTTTCATTGAGAGTTCCCTCGTGTCGTCACCGATAGGCTCGATGGATTCTTCAAACAACAACAAAGCCGTCGGTGAGACTTTTCTCCCGGACAGATCTTCGTATTCGGCGCGCCGCTGCGGGCAATTCACTTGGCCATCTGGAGCAGATCGAAGCTACGCCCTGGCCGTCGAGTCGATTTGGAAGCCTAAACTTCACGGCGGACATCGCGGAGACTTGATCTTCGATGGATCCGATCCTGACCGAAGCGCGCCTTTGTCGTGATGGGCACGATCTAGTTCTGCTGCCGGACAACGCCTTGGAGGCCGCACATGAATCCGCTCCGACCTGTAGTTCGGAGCCGATCGCGCAGATCGAGGACGAGTGGCTGGACACCTCCTCGGGAGCTGCAACTTCCACGGCGATGGAGCTGAACACTGGCCTTGTCCCCTATAAAGCTCGTGACTCTGAGGTGCGGGACTCCCTGCCGGACTCCAAACCTCCTGCGCCCCCGCCAATCGAATCCGATTGGGCGCCGATTATGGAGTTCACCGCTGCAGACATCTTTCAGCATTCACCCTTTGGCGACATCCTAAATTCGCTAAAGCATCTCTCGCTATCCGGAGAGCCCTGGCTGGACTATGGCCAGGATGGTTGGGATGCGGATGACGAAGAAATTCAAACCCCACCCACCACCCACTTTGTAGCCACTGTCGACGATCTAACCGACATGCTAGACTATGACTCCGAAGACATCGACGGTATGGACGACGATGCCGGAGGCGAACAAGAACCAGTGCCCACGGGGCACTGGAATACCACCTCGTCATATGACATATACATGGTGGATACCCCAAAAGATGGGGACGGGGAAGAAGCAGCGGAGGCAGATTCCTTAAAGAAATAGCACAAGCACCGACGTCAGCGGCGCCGCTCTAAATCCCGCCACAGCAAGAATGTAGATTCCGGCACAGGGGATAATAAAACCCCAGAGAGTGCCGAAGACAATCCCCTCCTGCAAGATTCAGCGCAGGAGGATGCAGAAGCAAGCCCTCACGAGAGAGCGGCAGACGAAGAGGTCGAGGATGATAATTACATACCTCCCTCCGGAGGCGAGGCAAGCCTCAACGACGATTTAATTCGTCGTGCCGAGGATCCCGTCGAGCAGAGGCGTTTCAAACGCAGGCTAATGGCCACGACAAATAGCCTAAAGAAAAAGCAGCAGCAGCTTCAAGCTGATCAAGACCTGCTGGCCGACAGATGGACCGAGGTCCTCGCGGCCGAAGAGTATGAACTCGAACGCCCCTCCAAGAGCTACCCAAAACGCAAGTTGCTCCCCCGATTAGAAGAGGAAGCATACATACCTTCATCACCAGCGCTGTCGACCGACCGACCACCCGTGGTCGCGGAGAAGCATCCGGGCCTTCCATCAAGACTATACCCGGCATCGCTCGAAAAGTACGAAGTTACGGGAAGCGCGCGGACTTGCGGGATATATTGGAGGATAAGGCAAGACAATCCAGATCTATTTATGGATCACGTGGGCGCCCGACCCACGGCGAATACCGTCGAGCGGATACAATAACTCGGCGGGCGAACACAGCAGACAACGCCCACGGAGCTATGTCGTGATATTGCTCATCTGAGGCACCGCACACCGCTATGCTTCAGCGACGAAGTAATGGATCATCAAATCTCGAAGGGTTTAAACCCGTAAACATTGAATCCTATGATGGCACGACAGACCCGCGGTTTGGATCGAAGATTATCTCCTTCACATCGATATGGCCCGCGGCGACGATCTCCACGCCATCAAATATTTCCCACTCAAGCTTAAAGGACCAGCTCGGCATTGGCTTAACAGCCTGCCCGCAGAGTCAATTGGGTGTTGGGAGGACACGGAAGCCGCATTCCTCGACAACTTCCGGGCACATCGTGCGACCACCGACGCCGATGACCTAAGCCACATAATCCAGCAGCGACGAATCGGCGGACAATTACGGACACGGTTCTTAACAAAGAAAATCAAATCGTCGATTGTCCGGATCAGAGGCCCTCGCAGCCTTCAAACATAACATCCACGACGAGTGGCTAGCCCGCACCTAGGGCAGGAAAAGCCGAAATCCATGGCAGCCCTCACATCATTAATGACCCGCTTCGTGCGGGAGAGGATAGCTGGCTAGCTCAAGCAACAACCTCGGCAAAAATGCTGGTAGTCCGGACACTAAGGACCACAATGGCAGGTCGCGTCGAAGCAAAAATAAACACCGCGTTAACGGCGACGACAAGGAGGATACGACAGTTAACGCCGGATTCCGAGGCTCAAAACCCGGTCAGCGGAAGAAGCCATTCAAAAGAACCACTCCGGGTCCGTCCAATTTGGACCGAATACTCGACCGCTCATACCAGATACATGGCACCCCCGAAAAGCTAGCTAACCACACCAATAGAGATTGTTGGGTATTTAAGCAGGCAGGCAAGTTAATTGCCGAAAACAACGACAAGGGGCTGCACAACGACGACGAGGAAGAGACCCAACCGCCGAAAAATAGAGGACAGAAGGGTTTCCCCCCACAAGTGCGGACGGTGAACATGATATACGCAACCCATATACCCAAGAGGGAGCGGAAGCGTGCACTAAGGGACGTATATGTGATGGAGCCAGTCGCCCTAAGTTCAATCCATGGTCCTCTTGCCCGATCACTTTCGATCGAAGAGACCATCCGACCAATATCCGCCATGGCGGATTCGCCGCATTGGTTTTAGACCCAATCGTCGATGGATTTCACCTCACGAGAGTCCCGATGGGCGGCGGCAGTGCTGAACCTGCTTTATCGGGATCTGATTGCACAAGATGGGCATAGACCCTCAAGGATTAAACCTACAAAGACGACCTTCAAAGCGTCATACCGGTGTTGAGGCCAATTATGCGAGCACAGTCACTGCCGAAGTGGTCTTGGATCCCGGACAATTTTCGGGCGAGGAGTTAATCTTGACATAGTCCCGTTCATGGCGGCTATCATGCTCTACTCGGACGAACGCGTTACATAAAGTTCAACGCGTGCCGCGTACACATACCTCAAGCTCAAGATGCGAGGCCCTCGTGGAGTCATCACGGTCAGCGGAAATACGGAACGCTCCCTCCGAGCAGAGGAACATACAGTGGCTCTCGCGCCAGAAGTATAGAGCAGCCTTTTAAGGCAATTTTGAGTCCGGCCGTTAAGCGGCGGACACGCCAAACGCGCCCGGAGCAACATCAACCAAGACCACAGCACGTTACGAGCATCGCGTAGCAATGCGGCCCCAACCCTAGCCCTTGCATGATTGCAAGACCAACCCTCCACATACATCATTACGCTCTGGAGATACCATGGGCCTAGGGGAGGGCACACGACCTATGAGACCCAAAGTGCGGCTCGACCACACCAGGGGCTCACAAGTGTGTCACTCTTTTTTATTATTATTTTCCTTCTTTGTATACACAGGACTCCGTTTACCAGAGGCCCTGTCCGGCGGTGAACCCGCCGAACTCACGATGCAACAGCCAGCGAGGGAAGAAGGCTGCGACGAACACTCAGGTGGTCTCCATTACGAGCATTAAATTAGATTATATACACCATTCCGCAGCCCACCCCTGTAGGGGGACATGTTTAATTAGTCCAATCCCTTGCTTATCGCACTATTTGTATCATTCCGCACTCATAGCAGAATTCCTTGAATAAATAATGCAGCACTTTTTGCCTGTAATCGCATTACTTTTAATATATGTTCACTAATGACATCCTGCACCCGTATATTTTGGTACGGCCGAACACACCAGGGGCTTATGTTCCCTGCATTATGGTGTGATAAGTCCGAACACTTTCACAAGTGCGGCACCCCGAACTTATAGCATTATATGAATCGGCTCCGAATCATGTCTTGGGTCAATAGTTGGGTTTGCCCGGCTCCCACGTTTTGGTACCTTACATTCCGTTCTATCGGCTAAGGTGGCCTTTGGGAGAACCATCTGCGATTGCGCCCAGTTGAGCTGGCGAGCACCTCGATGGAAAGCTAAAACTATTTGTCATGATAAGGCGAGAGACTGGTTGCTGTTTGAGAGGTCTTTTCGAGTCCTTCAAGACTTATGCGCGTCAGCGAAGAACCGGATAATGTCCGCCAAGGCGTGGATAGCGCCCCAACTCGGTCTTCGAATACTAGGGGCTTCGCGAAATTTAAAATTATAGAATTCTATGGCTAAGTGAGAGTGTTCAAGCATTATAAGTCCGGTTGCCTTGTTCGTTGTGTTGGCGCCTCCTAGATGGACCCAAGAATGGGAGCGAGAGTGCTCAAGTTTATCCCGAACACCCGGCACTTTCGTGGCTTGGGGCTGAAGCCGACGACTTGCCATCTCTCGATTTTATAAGCGGCCGCACAAAAGGTAATATTTTAAATCAAACAAGCGTTGCTTAGCGCATATGAACAAAGTTTTCAGCACAGGATAATACATAGCGAGTCTACTCAATAATTACATCTCGGGGCACTCATCCGCAATCTTGCGGGCACCCTTGAGACAGTCTTATAGTACATCTCGGCGCGACGATACTCCTTACCCGCTGGCGGCGCGTCGATGATAAGCATCTCCGCATCCAGCCTGCCCGGTGCACCTTTTGCGGGCAAGGGCCCGATGAGCACCTTCAATCTGGCGGGGCGCAGCGACCTCCAACAAGGCACGCATCCACCAGCCGCCACACAAGGCGAAGTAACTCCAGGCATGGCCTCTCCGAGCCCTGGCCGGACTATAAGGCCCTTCATGGCCTGCTCGGCTACCTTGTGGAGCTCGACCAGCTGCTTCAGCTGGTCGCTAGGGGGCACCGGAAGGCCGGCCTCAGCGTACTGAGACTAGAAGACCTTCTCCGTTGAGCTCCCCTCCTCGCCACGGTAGAATGCGGCGGCATCGGATACATTGCGAGGCAGATCTGCAAACGCCCCTGGAGAGCTCCGAATTCGGGTAAGTGTCAGGTAGTTTACATTAACATGCTTGCTTTGCATGAAAAATGCCTTACCTGCCGCTATTTTCTTCACATCCTCAACCTCCTGAAGGGCCTTATGGGCCTCGGCCTTGGCGGCTTTGGCACTTTCGAGAGCCAAGGCAAGCTCGGACTCTCGAGTCTTTGAGTCGCGCTCCAAACTCTCATGCTTTTCCATGAGAGCCTAGAGCTCTTGCCGCACTTCCGCCACCCGCGCCTCCTGCTTCTCTCGCTCTGCCCGTTCCGCGGCCGCACTGCGTTCGGCCGCGGACATAGCCTCCTTCAGGGTTGCCACCTCTTTCGTGGCCCCTGCAGTACCCACGTTATCCTTGTCATTTTTATTGCAACCTAAATCCTTTTCTGTAAGGTAACTATTCAAAGTGGTGTTACTCACCTTCTTTGTCCTCGAGTTGCTTCTTGGCACGGCCGAGCTCTTGCTCGGACCGCTCGAGATCCTCCTTCAATGCACCAACCTCCGCAGTCAGTGCGGCAGAGGTTAGCAGCGCAACCTACAAACCCATATTGACATAATTTTTAGCAACCCTGCGTAAATCTTTTTTAGATCCTCAGTCCGGCTTTTCTTTCCGAACACCGAACCGAGCATCAGGGGCTACTGTCTATGCAGTATTACATTACATAATTTTAACTTCTTACCTCAAAGCCTGTTAGAAGGCTGCTGCATGCTTCGGTCAGCCCGCTCTTGGCGAGCTGAACCTTCTGAATCACCGCACTCATGATAGTGCGGTGTTCTTCCTCGATGGAAGCGCCTTTGAGCGCCTCCAACAAGTTGTCCGGCGCCTCCGGTTGGACGGGGGCCGCCGGTGTCACGGTCTTGCCCTTCTTGCGAAGGGGCCGTCTGCCGGACTCCGGGACCACTGCGGGTTCCGGTGTGGAGTCCGGCGCAAAGTCCAGGAGGCTGCCTTGCGGCGCCTCCGGAGCCTCCTCTTGATGGGTCCTCTCCTGGGATCCCACCTCGGCGTTCTCAGCGGCGTGAGGGGTGGAGGCAGTCGGAATGGAATCCACATCCGACGGAGCCAACGACCCGCTCGATGAAGCGGGGAGATCATCGTCGGCCGGACTGCAGGCAGTATGCGGCATTAGAAGAACACTATGTGACATGAAAAGAAATTATAAATCATTCAGGAATCCGGATATTTACGATCTCGCCGGAGGCCTGGCCCTCGAGGACCACTCTTCTTCGCCAACGTTGGTGTTGGCGGAGCTGTCCGGGGGAATAGTTCTTCCCCTCTTGGACCCTTCGGCCTCCCCTGTTGGGGAGGCCTTCCTCTTCCTCTCTCCCTCCTCTGGGAGAGAGTCCTCTGTTTCCTTCTCGTCTTCAGGGGAGGAATCCGCCTCGGAGTCGTCGGATACCAGCACGGAACTCTTCGAGTACCCGTGGCCACCTTCTTGGCCTTCTTCTCCGGCACCACGTGTGGTGCCGGAACCAGCAGCCCCGCTAGACGGGCATCCACTGGGTTTTCTGGCAGGGGAGCTGGGCAGCTGAGCTGCTCGGCCTTCTTCATCCAGTCCTATCAAAGGAAAAGGGAGATTGAAACCCGCTTAGGGTCGAATTATTAACAACAAGTGTCCCGTAAAGGGGTAGAATCACTTACCACGTCGGCTGGACGCTGCGAGTGAAATCCGCGATCTTCCGTCGCGGATGCGGGGGCTTCGGCGCCCTTAAACAGCACCCTCCAGGCGCCTTCGTACGTCCTGTCGAAGAGCCCGCTCAGCGCCTGGTGCTGTGCCGGATCAAACTCCCACAGGTTAAATGCCCGTTCTTGGCATGGGAGAATCCAGCGGACGAGCATGACTTGGACCACATTGACAAGCCTGAGGTTCTTGTTCACCGGCTTGGATCTGAGCTTGGAGTCCGTCGGCTCCTTGAACTACCCCATAGCAAGCCCTTCTCTTTCCGGAGGTGAGCTGCACAGGATACGGATCTGAACTCGGGGCCGCCGCCCACATAGGGGCCGCGGCTCGGTGATGTTGAACCACCCCGATCGCCACCCCTTGGCGGACTCCACGAAGGCCCCTCGAACCAGAGGGCGTTGGGCATCTTGCCCAACATGGCGCCTCCGACTCCGCTGCGTGCCCTTCACTACCTTGCTTGACATTGAAGGTCTTGAGCCACAAGCGAAGTGGGGCTGGATGCAGAGGAAGGCCTCGCACTGACGATAAACGCCGAGATGTTGAGGATGAAGTTGGCGCGGATCATGGAAATCTAGGCCGTAGTAGAACATGAGCCCCGGACAAAAGGGTGAAGTGGAAATCCCAGTCCGCGGAGGAAGTGGGGAAGGAAAACAACCCTCTCATGGGGCCTGGGGGTGGGGATGAGCTGCCCCTTGTCGGGAAGCCGGTGCGCAATGTCGCCGGAAAGGTATCCGGCGATGCGCAGTTTGGTGATGTGCTCCTCCTTCACGGTGGAGGCCAACCATTTACCTCCCACTCCGGACATGGTCGGAGAAGGTTGAGACGAGACGCACGGACTTGGGCGCTGGAGCTCGAGAGTGCGCAAAGATGGATAAGCAAAGGAGGAAGAAGGCGTAGGTGAAAAGGTGGATCCTTATCCCCTTATATATACGCGGACGAAGACTATCGTCCCCACCGCCTAGTAAAACTCGCTTATCTCGGCGCCACCATCAATGGCGCGTTGGGTTACCCACGTCCGTATTGATGAGAATCCCGGAATAAGGGAACACGATCTCTGCTTTGACAAGGCGTGCCAAGGAAACCGCCGCTAAATCGCCGAGGTGGTATAATAAAAACAATTCAAGTAAGGACTTGGTAGTGGCGTGGCGTCACGCTACAAGATCGTCGCCAGATTGAACCTGTGTACATATTATTCTCTCTGATGGAATGTGGAATTTATTTTGCGAGCGGACACTATCCTGGTCTTCACGATCTTCTATGGATTATTCGAGGAGGAACCCGCCTTGCAATGCCGAACATTATGCGCGCCGGACTCATCGTCATTGAAGCCGAGTTAAGGAGCTCTTGAGGAGTCTGGACTAGGGGTGTCCGGACAGCGGACTATCATCGTCGCGGACTCCAAGACTACGAAGATACAAGATTGAAGACTCATCCCGTGTCCGGATGGGACTTTCCTTGGCGTGGAAGGCAAGCTTGGCGATACGGATATGTAGATCTCCTACCATTGTAACCGACTCTGTGTAACCCTAGCCCTCTCCGGTGTCTACATAAACCGGAAGGCTTTAGTCCGTAGGACACAACAACCATTACAACAATCATACCATAGGCTAGCTTCTAGGGTTTAGCCTCCTTGATCTCGTGGTAGATCCACTCTTGTACTACCCATATCATCAATATCAATCAAGTAGGAGTAGGGTTTTACCTCCATCGAGAGGCCCCAAACCTGGGTAAAAACATCGTGTCCCTTGTCTCCTGTTACCATCCGCCTAGACGCACAGTTCGGGACCCCCTACCCGAGATCCGCCGGTTTTGACACCGAGAGCACTCATTATATTTTTTTTGCTTGGGTTGGCACCACCCTAATGTTTTAATTCACATGTTTTGTTGGCATTGCACGAAATTCAAGGAAGAGTTAAATCAGGAAGAAAGCAAGATCCATGTTGATAAAAGGGTTGCCAAGGGGTTTGCTAAGTGGTTTAAAAATCATGTGAGATCTTTAGCCACATGTTTTATGTTTTCTGTGTTATTCACCAATTGTTAAATACCATTGTTACTAAATGGTTTATTTGTGCCGATTGGGTTGCATGAGGAGAAGAAGGTCAGTGATGATCTATTTGCTTTGGCATGCTTACCAGATAAGCGAGTGAGAGTGTATTCAACATGCATTGCTGACGGTGTTCGGTACCACACCATTGAACGCGAGGAAAAAAGAAGACAAAGAATAGTGGAATCGTCATGATCGTCAGATCATTGACTTCTATGGTCAGTTGAGAAGCATCGTAGAGTTGCAATACAACTCTAGTGGAGGCATCCATCGCTCGGTTATCTTATTTTGCTGTGAATGGTTTGAGCTTGGTAGCAAGAAGAAGAGAGACTCTTTTGTCAAATATGATGGCCACTTCAAGGTACTTGTATAAGAGTGATCCCTTTATTCTAACAACACAAGCAACAATGGTTTTATCTGCCAGACACTCTTTTGCATGGAAAATGGCGAGTTGTGCAAAACTTTGAGCACAGACTCTTGTGGAGTGTGACTGAAACTGAAGTGGAAAAGGGCCCCGGTGGTGGACTAACATACCAGGATGATGACTCTACGGAAGTTTCGTTGCAAGCTGATGATGACTCTATGGAAGTTCCGATGCAAAGCAGAGTGCGAAGGGACAGGGAACGTGTGCTCGTTGATGCTGCAACAGTTGAAGGCATCAAGAAAAGAAGAAAGGTGGTAGCGGATGGACATGAGAGCGGGGATGAGGGAAAGCATGACTGATCATACTATGCTGCAATATTGTAGTGATGATGAGGAAAACAGGAGTGGGCATAGAGTTCCTTGTTTTCGTATCGATGATGATGAGTATTGAATGGACATGAAGGTAAATTTTGTCTCCTTGGTGATCCTTGTTTTGATTGGTAGTTTTTGTAGATGTGATCCTGATATAGTTTTTGTACTACAATTCTCTCCAGGTACCAAAATGCATGTGATGGAGGCAGGTGATGGTTGAAGATACAAAATGAAGAGGCAAAATGAAGTTTTGGTGATCCTGATCCTGATCTACAAGTTTTGAAGATACAAGATGATGGTTGATGTGATCATGATCTACAAGTTTTGGTGATCATGAAGTTTTGGTGATCAATAAGTTTTGGTAATGGAGAGGCAAAATGCCCATCATGCTCTAGTAGTGGTGAACATGCTCTAGTAGTTTTGGTCAGAACTATTTAGTAGTTTTCAAAATGTTGTCTTATTATGCAAAAGGTTGCAAAAATGATCAGACAAAAGATGTTGTTTTTGTGATCATTTAGTAGTTTTGGTCAGAACTATTAAGTAGTTTTGGTGATCATTTTTAGAACTGTTTAGTTCAAGTTTTTTTGAACTGAAGATGTTGTTTTCAGAGCTGTTTTGGTCAGAAATGAAGATGTTTTGGTCGGAGCTATTTTGGATAGAAGATGTAACTGAATTTTGCTTGGGCGCACTCCATCAGATAGCCCGTCTAGTCTGAAGCACGACTCCATTTCACGCAAAAACATGTGCGCGAGCGGGGACTCGACCCCACGACTGTGCGCGCATTTCACTGTGTTTCTACCACTGGGCTACGAAGAGGCTACTGGTCTTCTACTCTATACCATATCTTTTCAAATCATTAAACCAGGCAAGTATTTAACAAATACCTCACTAACAAGTGGGCCCCTCGACCCACTCGCTGACAAGTGGGCCATTTTTCTACTCTACCCACTCAACCCACTCCCCAAAAAATATTGGCGTGCGGCCAAAAAATATGCGCGAGCGGGGGCTCAAACCCACGACCGTGCGCTTATTTCACTTGGTTTCTACCACTGGGCTAGGAAGAGGTTGTTGGTTTTGTACTCTATGTCCACCCTTTTCAATATATCAAACCACTTGCTGACAATTGGGCCCGTGATACGTCTCCAACGTATCTACTTTTCATGTTGTTTTGGACTCTAATTTGCATGATTTGAATGAAACTAACCCTAGACTACCGTTGTTTTCAGCAGAACTACCATGGTGTTGTTTTTGTGCACAGATAAATGTTCTCGGAATGGAACGAAACATTGCGAGGATTTTTTATACAATAAAAGAGAATTTCTGGAGCCAGGATGGACCTGAGGGGGGCACCTGGGTAGGCACAACCCACCAGGGCGCGCCAACCCCCCAGGCGTGCCCAGGTGGGTCCTACCCACCTGGTGGCCCCATGGTACGTCTCCAACGTATCTACTTTTCCAAACACTTTTGCCCTTGTTTTGGACTCTAACTTGCATGGTTTGAATGAAACTAACCTGGACTGACGCTGTTTTCAGCAGAACTACCATGACGTTGTTTTATGTGTAGAAAAGAGAAGTTCTCAGAATGTCCTGGAAATCCACGGAGGCACTTTTTGGAATTAATAAGAATTTTTGGCGAAAGAATTAATGCCAGGGGGCCCACAGGCTATCCACGAGACAAGGGGCGCCCCCCTAGGGCGCGGCCTCCTATCTCGTGGGCCCCCTGGACCTCCACCGACGTCAACTCCAACTCCATATATTCACGTTCGGGGAGAAAAAATCAAGGAGAAAGTTTCATAGCGTTTTACAACACGGAGCCGCCGCCAAGCCCTAATCTCTCTCGGGAGGGCTGATCTGGAGTCCATTCGGGGCTCCGGAGGGGGGATTGGTCGCCATCGTCATCATCAACCATCCTCCATCACCAATTTCATGATGCTCACCGCCATGGGTGAGTAATTCCATCATAGGCTTGCTGGACGGTGATGGATTGGATGGGATTTACCATGTAATCAAGTTAGTTTTGTTAGGGTTTGATCCCTAGTATCCACTATGTTCTGAGATTGATGTTGCTATGACTTTACTATGCTTAATGCTTGTCACTAGGGACCGAGTGCCATGATTTCAGATCTGAACCTATTATGTTTTCATGAATATATGTGTGTTCTTGATCCTATCTTGCAAGTCTATAGTCACCTATTATGTGTTATGATCCGACAACCCCGAAGTGACAATAATCGGGATACTTCTCGATGATGACCGTAGTTTGAGGAGTTCATGTATTCACTATGTGTTAATGCTTTGTTTCGGTTCTCTATTAAAAGGAGGCCTTAATATCCCTTAGTTTCCGTAAGGACCCCGCTGCAACGGGAGGGTAGGACAAAAGATGGCATGCAAGTTCTTTTCCATAAGCACATATGACTATTTACGGAATACATGCCTACATTACATTGATGAATTGGAGCTAGTTCTATATCACCCTATGTTATAACTATTACATGAGGAATCGCATCCGGCATAATTATCCATCACTGATCCATTGCCTATGAGCTTTTCATATATTGTTCTTTGCTTATTTACTTTTCCGTTGCTATTGTTACAACTACTACAAAAACCCAAAAACATTTATCTTTACTTTTGCTACCGTTACCTTTATTATCATACCACTTTTGCTACTAAATACTTTGCTGTAGATACTAAGTTATCCAGGTGTGGTTGAATTGACAACTCAACTGCTAATACTCAAGAATATTCTTTGGCTCCCCTTGTGTCGAATCAATAAATTTGGGTTGAATACTTTACCCTCGAAAGCTGTTGCGATCCCCTACACTTGTGGGTTATCACCCCGCTGACCTCCAAACCGACGCTATAAAATCCCATATTTCAGAAAAAAATCAGAGAGAAAGAATTATCGTGTTTCACGAGACGGAGCCGCCGCCAAGCCCTGTTCTTCCTCGGGAGGGCAGATCTGGAGTCCGTTTGGGGCTCCGAAGAGGGGGATCTTCGATCTTCGTCATCACCAACACATCTCCATCGCCAATTCCATGATGCTCCCCACCGGGAGTGAGTAATTCCTTCGTAGGCACGCTCGTTGGTGAGGAGTTGGATGAGATTCATCATGTAATCATGTTAGTTTTGTTAGGGCCTGATCCCTAGTATCCACTATGTTCTGAGATTGATGTTGCTATGGCTTGCCATGCTTAATGATTGTCACTTTGGGCCCGGGTGCCATGATTTCAGATATGAACCATTTATGTTATCACCTTTATATCTATGTTCTAGATCTGATCTTGCATGTTATAGTCACCTACTACGTGTTATGATCCGGCAACCCCGGAGTGACAGAAATCGGGACCATTCCCGGTGATGACCGTAGTTTGAGGAGTTCATGTATTCACTGAGTGCTAATGCTTTGTTCCGGTTCTCTATTAAAAGGAGGCCTTAATATCCCTTAGTTTCCAATAGGACCCCGCTGCCATAGGAGGGTAGGACAATAGATGTCATGCAAGTTTGCCATCTTTTAACTTCTTCTTTAAACAGTTTGGCATTCTCATAGGCTTGGGTTCTCCATTCATCAAGTGAGCTAATGTCAAATAACCTCTTCTCATCGGCAAGTTTGAAATGATAATTGAGCTCTTTAATGGCCCAATATGTTTTATGTTCTAGTTCGAGAGGTACACTACTAGGGAAAAGGCTATACACAGAATCTTAGCAAAGACAGCAGTTCAAAAACTGCGCTAGTGCTATGTAGCGAGCGAGCTATTAAAACCGCTCTGATGACACAAACTTAGCGATGGCGCTGTAGTAAAAAAGCGCTACTACTAATATTCCCATTGGTAGAATGCTAGGCTACGCATAGCGATGGCGAAGCTAATGTAAACGCAGCCATTGCTAGAGCACGATTAGCGGTAGCGTTTCAGAGAAGAGAGCCACTAATAACGGAAATAAAATAAGATGATAAACAAATAGAAATTTAAATGAAAATGAAAGAAATAGAAAAGGAGAAAGGGAAAAATAAAATGTAAAGCAAAATAAGCGAAAAAGTGAAAAATCGGAGGAAGGCATACCAAAGCAGCGTTTGTTTGTAAGAGGCGCTATAGCTAACGTAGGCTGCGTAGCGTGCCCTAGACCCCGCTATAGAAGCAGAATAGGAAATTAGCTATAGCAGCAGCGTTTTGAGGAAAGCGCTATAGCTAACTTAGCTATAAGCGTTTTTTGAAATCGCTACCGCTAAGTTTGACTTAGCCAAAAACCGTTTCCCCGCCACCACTTCCCCAAATCCTCAAATCCACCCAGCGCCGCCTCTCCCGATTCGTCGCCCACACGCCGCCCGCCGCCGCGCAAGACCAGAGCCGTCTTGCCGTCGACGACACCGAGCCGCCCAACGCCACGGAGCCGCTGCCTCGTCAACGCCACCGGAGCCGCCGTCGACGCCACCTTCCTCGCCGTCACCGGAGACGCCCCTACCTCCCTCGCCACCACACTGCCTCCGTCGCCACCACCGGAGCCATCATCTGTAAGCCCCCACCCCTCCTCTCTCTCTCATCCATAGGTTAGCCAGTTTTTAATTAGGTTAATTATCTAGGTTAGGGCAAAATTTTAGTTAGGGCATTGACAGAGAAGTAGTTAGGTTAACTAGTTTAATTAGGTTAATTATCTAGGTTAGTGCAAAAACTTAGTTAGGGCTTTGACAGAGAACTAGTCAGGTTAACTAGTTTAATTAGGTTAATTATCCATGTTAATTAGTGCAAAAATTTATTTTAGGCTTTGACAGAGAACTAGCTGCGTTAACTAGTTTAATTTGGGTTAATTATCTAGGTAAACTAGATTAACTAACTAGGTTAAATAGGTAGGTTAATTAGGTTCGTTTGATTAAGAAGCTAGGTTAAGTAGATTGGCAAAGGTTTTTGATTTTTCAAAAGACCACTATTTTTCAAGGAAAAGAATTTAGGCAAATTTTATTTTTCATTGAAGTGGTCATGTTATATCTTTTCATTGAAGTTGTTCGATTGTGCCCAAGTGGTGGCTTTGTTGTTTCGAGGAATGATCTTTGAGTGGCCTATGTTTTGCGAATTTTGATTCATTTCATTCCGGCAAATTTCAGGTTCTCGATTTGTCCACTTTTTAGCAAAGGTCATGCCGAAATTTCCCGTGAATTTCGGCATGACTTGTGCTACAAACTAGGACATATCGAGTGTCCGGGATTTGCCGCACCAAGAAGGAGTCAACATTCCTGCAAAACAATAGTCCTTTTTAATGTCATTATTCATTTTATTAGGTCTAGAATTAATTGACTAGATTTAATCATAGGAAACATGGCTAGCAACGATGAAGGACAGGGTTCTGGTGATTGCGACGACGTCTAGTTATTGTGATTGCGAAAATCACTCTAGTTAGGTCATTTGGGTACGATGAACTTTGTTATTTATGCTTATGATATGTTGTTTCTATTTTTGCCAAGTCTGTCTCTTTGTGTTGCTCAACTATATATGTTGCATATCATCGACTCATGTGACGATGCAGGTGCATAGATCATAAATGGCGAAGAAGTGCTACGCCAGAGTATATATCGACAAGTGGCGGAGTGTCGAGCCCAGTGTACGGTTTTCGGTTTCGGCGACACATGAGACTTAGTTTAGGTTCATGCTAATGCGAGAGAGGATCTGAACTCATGTACTCAAAGTGATAGCTATTCTCATGTATATCATTGTTTAGATGGATGACGATGTATTTGCAAGTAATCGAGACTTGTATCGCTATTTTTGAGATTGATGACGAGAGACCACTTTGTGTTGGATGATGATTATGATGATGACATGATTTGATGAGACTAATTGTATGTATATGCTATGATTACATTTGTATGTGGATGATATGCTAAAGATTATTGTATAAAGCCTATTCAAATGCAAAACAAATAAAAACAAATCTGCAGGAAAAAACTAATAAAACTAGTAGTAGCGAGGGGATTTAGCGATGGCGCCGACTTACCGATGGCGCTTACACCAAAACGGCGCTGCGAGACAATACCAAGATGGCGTCCTTTTCTAAACAGCGCTGCAGCTATTCATGTGTAGCGATGGCGTGTGTCAACACGCGCTCTCGCTATACATTAGTCAGAAGGCTTATTAGTAGCGCCGGTACCAGCGCTACTGAGAGGGCCCAAACCCGCGCTGCTGCTAGGCTTTTCCCTAGTAGTGGTAAGTGACACACTTTTCCATAAACCATTTTATATGAAGACATACCCATAGGATTCTTATATGCAGTTCTATAAGCCGATAATGCATCATCAAGTTTCTTGGACCAATTCTTTCTAGATCTATTAACAGTTTTTGCAAAATTAATTTAAGCTCTCTATTACTCAATTCTACTTGACCGCTAGACTGTGGGTGATATGGGGATGCAATTCTATGATTAACATCATACTTAGCAAGCATTTTACGAAGAGCGCCATGAATAAAATGTGAACCACCATCGGTCATTAGGTATTTAGGGACTCCAAACCTCGCAAAAATAACTTCTTTAAGCATATTAATAGAAGTGTTATGACCATCACTACTAGTTTGAATAGCTTCTACCCACTTAGTAACGTAATCAACAACAACTAGAATATGTGTATATCCATTAGAGGAAGGAAACGGTCCCATATAATCAAAGCCCCAAACATTAAATGGTTCAATAACAAGAGAATAATTCATAGGCATTTCTTGACGTCTACTAATATTACCAATTCTTTGACATTCATCACAAGACAAGACAAACTTACGGGAATCTTTGAAGAGAGTAGGCCAATAAAAACCGGATTGCAATACCTTGTGCGCAGTTCTATCTCCAGCATGATGTCCTCCATATGCCTCGGAGTGACACTTGCGTAGGATCTGTTCATGTTCATGCTCAGGTACACAACGTATAATAACACCATCTACTCCTTCTTTATAAAGGTGTGGGTCATCCCAGAAGTAATGTCTTAAATCATAGAAAAACTTTTTCTTTTGCTGGTATGTGAAACTAGGTGGTATAAATTTAGCAACAATGTAGTTAGCATAATCAACATACTATGGAGCAGTACGAGAAGTATTTGTGATAGCTAATTGTTCATCGGGAAAGCTATCATTAATAGGTAGTGGGTCATCAAGAACATTCTCTAACCTAGACAGGTTGTCTGCAACGGGATTCTCAGCTCCCTTTCTATCAATAATATGCAAATCAAATTCTTGTATTAGGAGAACCCATCTAATAAGTCTAGGTTTAGCATCTTTCTTTTCCATAAGATATTTAATAGCAGCATGGTCAGTGTGAACAGTTACTTTAGAATCAACAATATAAGGTCTAAACTTATCACAAACAAACACAACTGCTAAAAATTCTTTTTCAGTAGTAGCATAATTTCTCTCGGCACTGTCTAGATTTTACTAGCATATTGAATAACATTTAGTTTCTTATCAACTCTTTGTCCTAGAACAGCACCTACAGCATAATCAGTAGCATCACACATAATTTCAAAGGGTAAATTCCAATCAGGTGGCTGAACAATAGGTGCAGAAATCAAAGCTTTCTTAAGTATTTCAAATGCTTCCACACAATCATCATCGAAGACAAATGGAATATCTTTTTGTAAGAGATTAGTTAGAGGCCGAGAAATTTTAGAGAAGTCCTTAATGAACCTCCTATAAAAACCGGCATGACCAAGGAAACTTCTTATACCTTTAATGTCCTGGGGACACGACATCTTTTCAATAGCATCAACCTGAGCTTTATCAACTTCAAATTTTATGCCCCAAAATAATGCCTTCATTAACCATAAAGTGACACTTCTCCCAATTCAAAACAAGACTAGTGTCTTCGCATATCTGCAAAACTCGTTCAAGGTTGCTCAAACAATCATCAAAAGAGGATTCATAAACGGAGAAATCATCCATGAATACCTCACAAATCTTTTCACAAAAGTAAGAGAATATAGCCATCATGCATCTTTGAAAGGTAGTAGGTGCATTACATAAACCAAAAGGCATACGTCTATAAGCAAAAGTACCGAAGGGGCAAGTAAAAGTGGTCTTTTCTTGATTCTCTACTGACACAGGAATTTGAGAGAAACAAGAGTAACCATCTAGAAAGCAAAAATGTGTATGTTTAGATAATCTTTCTAGCATTTGATCAATAAAAGGTAGAGGGTAATGATCTTTTTTAGTAGCTTTATTTAACTTACGGAAATCAATTACCATCCTATAACCTGTAACAATTCTTTGCGGGATCAATTCATCTTTATCGTTAGGAACGACAGTAATACCTCCCTTCTTAGGGACACAATGGGCAGGACTTACCCACTGACTATCAGCAACGGGATAAATTATACCTGCTCCAGGAGCTTTCGTATTTCCTTTCTTACCACTTCTTTCATCTTAGGATTTAACCGTCATTGGTGATCAATAACTGGTTTGGCGTCTTCCTCCAATTTTATTTTGTGTTGACATAAAGTGGGACTAATGCCCTTAAGATCATCAAGAGTATATCCAATAGCAGCACGGTGCTTCTTCAGAGTTTTCAATAATCTTTCTTCTTCCTGCACTGAAAGTTTAGCACTAATAATAACAGGATATATCTTCTTTTCATCAAGATAAGCATATTTAAGAGTATCAGGTAATGGTTCAATCTCAAACACAGGATCACCCTTGGGTGGTGGAGGATCCCCTAAGATTTCAACAGGCAAGTTGTGTCTCAAAATAGGTCTGAGGGAGTCCTAGACTAGGGGGTGTCCGGACAGCCGGACTATCATCGTCCGCCGGACTCCAAGACTACGAAGATACAAGATTGAAGACTCCGTCCCATGTCCGGATGGGACTTTCCTTGGCGTGGAAGGCAAGCTTGGCGATACGGATATGTAGATCTCCTACCATTGTAACCAACTCTATGTAACCCTAGCCCTCTCCTGTGTCTATATAAACCGGAAGGCTTTAGTCCGTAGGACACAACAACCATTACAACAATCATACCATAGGCTAGCTTCTAGGGTTTAGCCTCCTTGATCTCGTGGTAGATCCACTCTTGTACTACCCATATCATCAATATCAATCAAGCGGGAGTAGGGTTTTACCTCCATCGAGAGGGCCGAAACAGGTAAAAACATCGTGTCCCTTGTCTCCTGTTACCATCCGCCTAGACGCACAGTTCGGGACCCCTACCGAGATCCGCGGTTTTGACACCGACATTGGTGATTTCATTGAGAGTTCCTCGCGTCGCCGTCCGATAGGCTCGATGGCTTCTTCAATCAACAACAACGCCGACCAGGGTGAGACTTTTCTCCCCAGACAGATCTTCGTATTCGGCGGCTTCGCACTGCGGGCCAATTCACTTGGCCATATGGAGCATATCGAAAGCTACGCCCCTGGCCGTCAGGTCAGATTTGGAAGCCTAAACTTCACGGCGGACATCCGCGAAGACTTGATCTTCGATGGATCCGATCCGCAGCCGAGCGTGCCGCACTGTCGCGATGGGCACGATCTAGCTCTGCCGCCGGACAGCGCCTTGGAGGCCGCACATGAATCCGCTCCGACCTGTAGTTCGGAGCCGATCACGCAGATCGAGGATGAGTGGCTGGACACCTCCTCGGGAGCTGCAACTTCCACAGCGATAGGGCCGAACACTGACCTTGTCCCCTGTAAAGCTCGTGACTCTGAGGTGCCGGACTCCCTACCGGATTCCGAACCTCCTGCGCCCCTGCCAATCGAATCCGATTGGGCGCCGATCATGGAGTTCACCGCTGCGGACATCTTTCAGCACTTGCCCTTTGGCGACATCTTAAATTCGCTAAAACATCTCTCGCTATCCGGAGAGCCCTGGCCGGATTATGGCCAGGATGGTTGGGATGCGGACGACGAAAAAATTCAAAGCCCACCCACCACCCACTTTGTAGCCACTGTCGACGATCTAACCGACATGCTAGAATACGACTCCGAAGACATCGATGGTATGGACGACGATGCCGGAGACGATCAAGAACCAGCGCTCACAGAGCACTGGAAGGTCACCCCAACCCATGATGTATATATGGTGGATACCCCAAAAGGAAGCGATAACGAGGACCAACGGGGCGCGGCAAAGGATAATCCCGCTGATAGACAACCAAAACGGCGACACAGACGCCGCCCTAAGTCCCGCCTCGACAACAACAACGCTCCTAATGACCCAGCAATAGAGCAGGGCAAACCAGTGGACGACGAACACGCAGCCAGGCAACCATCCGAACAGGACGAATCGGATAATCAATCCATGCCCGGCGAAACCAATAGTCCAGATGACCTCATGCCAGACACACCACCGGAGAATAAGAGCCTTCGGAAAAGACTCGTCGCCACTGCAAGAAGTTTGAAGAAGGAAAAACGGAAGCTCAAAATAGCGGAAGACATACTCAGAATGAGGTGGAGCAAAGTGCTCAAAACCGCAGACAAATACGGCAACGGCCATCAATCAAAGAGCTACCGAAGCGCAAGCTGCTGCCAGAATTTGACGAGGAAGCCATAGAGCCCCCACAGTCAAAAAACAAAGAGGCCGCCTGGCCGGATAGACGGCCAGATGATAGGCCAAAATCTACAAGCGGCGCCGCACACAAGCCGACTCATGACCCTGGGAAAACAGATGGCCCATCCAGGTCCATTTACGGGCCAAAAAAGAGGGCCCTAGGAAGCAACACAACACGCCAAGTGTTCGAAGACAGCGGTACACCCAAATACAGGGGCGCCGCACACCCACTATGTTTCACCAATGAGGTGCTGGATCATGAATTCCCAGCAGGGTTTAAACCCATAAACATAGAGGCTTACGATGGAATAACAGACCCTGGAGTCTGGATAGAGGATTATATACTACACATACACATGGCTAGAGGAGATGACCTCCACGCCATAAAATACCTACCCCTCAAGCTCAAAGGGCCAGCTCCGCATTGGCTCAAAAGCCTCCCAGAAAACACTGTTGGAACTTGGGAAGAGCTTGAGGACGCGTTTAGAGCAAATTCTCAAGGGACTTATGTCCGCCCGGATGGATTGAGCGATCTAAGTCATATAACTCAACAGCCCGGAGAGTCAGCGTGCAAATTCTGGAACAGGTTCCTTACTAAAAAGAACCAAATAGTCGACTGTCCGGACGCCGAAGCCTTAGCAGCTTTTAAACACAACGTCCGAGACGAATGGCTCGCTAGACACCTCGGCCAAGAGAAGCCGAGGACAATGTCCGCGCTAACAAGCCTCATGACCCGCTTTTGCGCGGGGGAAGATAGCTGGCTAGCAGGATGCAGCACCAGCGACCCAAGTACATCCGAGATCAGAGATGGAAATGGAAAATCACGGCGCAGAAAAGATCAGCGCCGGAATAAAGAGAAAATCCCAAAGAACACGGCGGTCAACGCCGGATTCAAAAGCTTGCGGCCAAACAACAAAACACTGTCTCTTAAGGACAACAGTGACGAGCTATCCAACTTAAACAAAATTTTGGATCGGATATGTCAAATCCACAGTACCTCCGGAAGACCTGCAAACCACACCCATCGAGATTGTTGGGTTTTCAAACAGTCCGGCCGACTCAACACCGAACACAAGGGGCTCGACGCACCAAGCGAGGACGATGACGAACCCCACCAGCAATGCACCGGAAAACAAAAGACTTTCCCACAAGAAGTCAAAGCAGTAAACTCACTTCATGTGATAATACGGAAAAACAATGCGGCACCCGCTAAGATGGGTCTCGCACGGTCAACGCCGCGGAACCTCGAGATTGGATGTCAAAACCAATCACCTTTGACCACCTGGATTATTCCAGAAGTGTTCGAAATGCAGGATGGACTGCCCTGATATTGGATCCTATAATCGACGGACTACAATTTACACAAGTCCTGATGGACGGAGGCAGCGATTTAAACCTGCTATATCCGAACACAATCCGCAAGTTGGGGATAGACCTTACTAAAATTCAACATAGCCGCACTTCCTTTAAAGGAGTGACGCCAGGCCCTTACGCCAAGTGCACAGGCTCCTTATTACTAGAAGTTGTGTTCGGGTCGCCGTACAACTTCTGACGCGAAAAACTAATCTTTCATGTCGCCCCATTCAAAAGTAGCTATCAAGCACTATTGGGACGTGAAGCTTTTATCCGCTTTAACGCAATACCACATTACGCGTCTCTTACACTTAAAATGGCCGGTCCACGTGGCATCATTTCATTAAGAGGGTCAACTAAAGACCCCGGACAGGGCTAGACGAGTCCGGCATAAATAAGCTAGGGGCTGCCTAGCCGCACCCCCTTCACAAGGGGCTGCGCGTATAAGCAATAATGAGCTAATATAGACTCCGCTTTATTTATTTATCGATATTTTTCATACACTTTTTCGCACGATTTCCTTTCAAACTAAGTTCCTCTCTTTTTACAGATGAACAACGTGCATACCCGCCCGTGATAACGGCACAACGGAGACACAGTGCGAGCGTGCGGAGGGACCCGTCGCAAGGATTCTTTTGATTAAGACCTGCGTAAACCTTTTTCTTGTCTCTTGTTGCTATAATCCCTAGTTTTTCACTATAACCAGAGAGGAGACTGACGTTTTGGCATCGGCCGCGTCAGTGGACCTCGCCCGTACCTGGACACTAGGGGCTTAGGGCATTGTTCTGCCCATTATTATAAAAGACCGAACACCTTAGGGAGTGTTCGGCGTCTTGAGTTAGGCCTTATATGCATCAGCTCCGAATCATGTCTTTGGTCAAATGTTGGGTTTGCCCGGCTCCTGTGTTTTGCTGCCTTACGTTCCGTATCATCGGCTAACGCGGCACCAGGAGAACAACTGCGATTGTGCCCCAGTTCGGCTGGGCGAGCTCCTCAGTAGAGAAAGCCGAAAACTGACTGTCATGATATAGCGAGAGACTGGTCAACCACTCGATCGACCACCGGAATGTTTAGAATTCCTCCACTTTGACGAAGGACCATTTCCCGGTCAGGCACACACGCGCCCCGAATTCAGAGAGCGCGGTGCCCCCAGGGGCTATATCGTAGTCCCACCCTCGAACTCCAATGGCTAAGTGAAAGTGATAAAGCATTATAGTCCGGTTGCCTCGTTTGCTACGCTACCACCTCCTCAATAGGACCGAGACGTCGGATTAAGTGCGAAAAAGCGCTATTTTTGCGAACACCCCCGCATCTTGTGCGTGGGGGCTGAAGCCGAAGACTGCCATCTTTCAGGTTATACACACGTATACATAAACGGCCGCATAGGAGATATTTCAATACTTGAAACGCACAAGTATAAAAAGCGAGTATATCATAACAATTGTTTGACAAAGTAAAACGTTCATTTGAACGTGACATTTTTCGAGCACTGCGACTCCATTACACGAGCACCACGCAGAACTTCCCCAAAATAGTGCTCGGCGGGTAACCGGCTCTCGTCCGAACCCTGGGTTGCAACAGCAGTGGCATCCATCTCTGTCCAATGTGTCTTCACCGGGCAAGGGCCATCCGCGCACCCTCTATGCAGGCCGACCGCTTCATCAACTTGAGATGCGGCACCGCCCCAAGAAATTGCTGCAATAAGCCAAAATAGCTTTTCGCCTTGGGCCTCTCCGGCCAGACATGAGTCACGATATCCGTCATGGCAAGTCCGGACAACCTATTCAGCTCAGCCCATTCGGCCAACCGATCGGTCAGCGGAAGTGAACGATCCGGACTATGGAATTGAGACCAAACCAGCTCTTCCGTCTTGTGATCCTTCCGACTTCGAAGTGCTGGCGGCATCCGCCGCTTTTCGCCGCTAAGTCCATATATGGATCCTCCGGACCCCACACTGGCCAAGCTGGGCATACTTTGATCTGTAAACTGCGGCGCAGCAAAAAGGCTTGCCAGCCACAATGTCTCCGCCCGACGCAGCTCCTCCTTTATAGCCGCATTGCGAGCGGGCATCCTTGGCTTCGGCGGTGGCCTTCCTGTGTCTTCCCGCTCCGATAGGCGCTCCTTTTCAAGAGCCTCATTGCGGTCGGTAGCATCCTTCAATTTAACGGCGGTTCGCCATCTCTTCCTGCTTCGGCGATGTGCAGCCCTTTCGGCTTCTAACTCCTCGGCCGCCCTCGAGGCAGCCGCATCACTCCTTCGGGCTTGCTCCTTGGCTTGAGCAAGTTCTGCCCGAAGGCTCTCCACAGCAGCAGCACCATCTGCGTCAAGCATAAATATTATAAGTAGTGGGCTTTTGCTCCCTTAATAGGTGACTGCAGAGACACAATTCACCTTGCGACTCGTCAAGTCGCTTGTTGACTAGCGCGATGTCCGCATTCGCAACATCGAGTTGCCGCATTAATTCAGCAACTCCATCAGTCCGGCTAGCCCCTGGACTATCCGCCACTTGCATAGGAAAGGCGACACTCAATACCTGTGATTTTGATCCTCGGCACGCTGTCGCTTTCGACAACCTACCGAGTCTCAGGGGCTACTATCTATACAGGGCGCACTTTATGTGTAAAACTGTCAAAAAGGGGTGTCATTTTTACATACCTCAAACCCCGCCAGCAAACTCCTGACGGCATTATGCAATCCGCTTTCAGCGGACGAAATCCTTCTAATCACCATACTCATCAATGCACGGTGATCTTCTGAGATGGACGCCCTCTCAAACAGATCCTTCAGCTCCCCCGGCCGAACACTAGTTGGCGCCGAACTCTTCGGCTCCACCGGGTTCGGGGATACCCTCCGTGACGACAATTCAGGCTCGTCCGCCCTCTCCGACGGCGCAGCAGACGGAGGCGTCTCGCTCTCCATCATGTCCGGACAAAGATCCCCCAAAGACGAGCTCATCTGAGAAGGTCGGAGATCCAAACTACAAGGTAAAAATTTCGGTTATCCCCAGAAGCACAAATAGGGATGTTTCTTATTAATGAACTCCCCTTTTTCTACTCACGGCTCGCTGGAGGGCTGATTCTTTAGAGAAGACTGTGCGGCCGGGACCTCCCCGGACGCAGGACCCTCCGGTGAACATTTCTTCCCCCGCTTAGGGGCTTTGGCCTCCGGGGTCTTCGGAGGTGGTCCTCTTCTCACCCTGGAGGGAGGGATTCTCGATCCCCCTTCTTCAAGCGCCCCCTTGGGCGAGGCGGTAGCTCCTCTGTTTTCCCCTTCGCCTTCTTCTGAAGGCACAACCTCCAACATGCTGACCAGCACGGGATCCGGCGCGGTCTCTGGGATGGGGGCCGGACACCGTATCAGCTTTGCTTGCGCTATCCACTCATGTTGAAGGATAATGGGTTAAAAGGCGAATTGTAGAAAGGCAAACAAACGATACGTCCGAACACTGAGCTACTTACTTGAGTATCCGGGCGATTGCAGCTTAGGCCGGCATCCTCGGTCAATTCCGGACATGCCGCCTGCGGTCCGAAGAATAACTTGTACATCTCCACGGGTGTCGTACCCATAAAGTGTTAGAGAATTCGTGGTCCCTCCGGATTGAACTCCCATAGCCGGAGAGGACGGCGTCTGCAGGGCAGAAGACGCCTGATTAGCATGACCTGCATCACCACAACCAGATCGATCTCCCTCGCCTGGAGGTCTCGAATCCGGCCCTGCAATAGGGGCACGTCTTTTGACGGCCCCCAGTTGAGCCCTTGGTTGACCCACGACATCAACCGTCGAGGAGGTCCCGAGCGGAATATGGGTGGCGGCTTTTGCCTGCTGCCCTTCGGAGCGGTGATATAGAACCACTCCTGCTGCCACAAGCCAAGCTCCTCTTGGAAGGAGCCCTCTGGCCACGGGGCATCGGCCCTCCTTCTCACGGCCGCCCCGCCACACTCTGCTTGACGCCCCCCGATCATCTTCGTCTCCACATTGAAGGTCTTCAGCCACAGGCCGAAGTGGGGGGTGACGCGGAGGAAGGCTTCGCAGACGACGATGAATGCGGAGATATGGAGGATGGAATCCAGAGCCAAGTCGTGGAATTCCAACCCATAGTAGAACATGAGCCCTCTCACAAAAGGATCCGTCGGGAAGCCTAAACCCCGACGGAGGTGGGATACAAAGACGACATACTCGCCGGGCTCGGGGGTAGGGATGGCCTGCCCTTCGACGGGCAACCTGTGCGAAATCTCATAGGACAGGTATTTGGCCTCTCGCAACTTTAGTACGTCCTCCTCCGTGACGGAGGAAGGCATCCACCGGCCCTGAAGGTCGGAGCTGGACATTGTTAAAGGTCCGAGGCGCTCGAATCTGGGGCTTTGGGTGTTGGAGCTCGGGGTAAGGAGAAGATTCGATGGAGGATTGAAGAAAAGAAACGAGCCTTGGTCCTGTTATAAAGAGGAAGAATACCAAGAGCTGTCTCTGTGACCGTTCGGGACTCGCCTTCGATAGAGGGGGCGTGGCGACGGGCACGGTTGGGCTACCCACGTCCGTATTGATGAGAATCCCGGAATAAGGGGAACCCGATCTCTGCTTCGACAAGACGTGCCAAGGAAACCGCTTCGCTAAACGCGCTGAGGTGGTATGATAAAAAACAATTCAAGTAAGGACTTGGTAATGGCGTGACGTCACGCTACAAGATACGTCAGCAGACCGAACCTGTGTAAATATTATTCTCTCTACGGTGGAATGTGGAATTTATTTTGCAGAGCCGGACACTATCCTGGTGTTCACGATCTTCTATGGATTATTCGGAGGAGGAACCCGCCTTGCAATGCCGAACATTATGCGCGCTGGACTCATCGTCATTGAAGCCAGGTTCAGGGGCTACTGAGGGAGTCCTGGACTAGGGGGTGTCCGGACAGCCGGACTATCATCATCCGCCGAACTCCAAGACTACGAAGATACAAGATTGAAGACTCCGTCCCGTGTCCGGATGGGACTTTCCTTGGCGTGGAAGGCAAGCTTGGCGATACGGATATGTAGATCTCCTACCATTGTAACCGACTCTGTGTAACCCTAGCCCTCTCCGGTGTCTATATAAACTGGAAGGCTTTAGTCCGTAGGACACAACAACCATTACAACAATCATACCATAGGCTAGCTTCTAGGGTTTAGCCTCCTTGATCTCGTGGTAGATCCACGCTTGTACTACCCATATCATCAATATCAATCAAGCAGGAGTAGGGTTTTACCTCCATCGAGAGGGCCCGAACCTGGGTAAAAACATCGTGTCCCTTGTCTCCTGTTACCATCCGCCTAGACGCACAGTTCGGGACCCCTACCCGAGATCCGCCGGTTTTGACACCGACAAGGTCCCTTTTAAAGAATACTTCATCTATTTCCCTTCTTTCATTCATAAACATATCATTTTCATGGTCTAGCAAATATTGTTCTAAAGGATCATTAGGAGGCACGACAATAGAAACAAGACCAATAATTTCATCCTTACTAGGAAATTCTTTATCATGGGGTTGTCTACACTAGTAGAAAACCACCCATTAGTCCCGGTTCGTAAGGGCCTTTAGTCCCGGTTCATGAACCGGGACTAATGGGTCGTTACTAATGCCACCAGACATTAGTCGGTTCAAAGACGAACCGGGACCAATGTGTCTCCACGTGGCGATGTGCACCGAGCCCGGTCGGAGGTCTTTGGTCCCGGTTGGCGGCTCCAACGGGACAAAAGTCTTCTTTTTTAAGAAAGTGGCTGCTTTAGGGTTTTGTGGTTTATTTTAGGTTGTTATTTATAGCTAGCTAATAGAGAGAAGTGTCCTCTCTTATCTTCGTCCTTGGTTTATCAACGCTGCTGCTATATGTTCATTGCACCCGCAGATATATGACATGGCTCATGCATGCTTTGCATCATACATCATCATATATATGTATATAATAAAGTCCTACTAATCATGCATCATCATACTACTTCTACTAGCTCGTTATTAATAATAAGTCATACGATCATCATCCTCGTATATAGTCATCGAACCCAACCCTACATATATAATTGTTCTTAGCACATGATCATCGATTGCGGTATAGGACCTAAAACACCCTTAAGGTAAAATAGCATAAAACAATATAGACCCCGACTCTCCATTATGAAGAATGGCGATCATCCTGTCTCCAATTCTTGCCTTTCGCTGCTTATTGCTTCCAAGAAGCTCCTTACGATTGTCCATACATTTTTCCATTCTTTGATTGTTATGTCTCCACTTCTTTTAGAAACCCGATATGGACAGTTGAGATTCAGTAGGACGACCTGGTAGTATGTTCAAAACATGAAGGCTACCACGCGTATACATCGATGAGGGACACACTCATTCGGGATTATCTGTTGAAAAACATAGTAATAACTTCATAGTTAGCAATGATGTACTAGTTTAGAAGTGTGCAAAAGATGCACGGATGTTGTAATAGTAAAAATAATCGTACCAAGGTATCTCCATGGTAGTTACAGTAGTTCAACACGTGCACTAGTGGCACGTATTGACCATAATGTTGAGGAGTTTGATTGTAGATATTGTAATTCTCAAGATCTCTACAAAATCCGACTAGATGTCGTTCTCCCGATAAGTTAATTAGCAGCCTTCGTGTAGTATGTTCATCTACCATCTTCCGCACATTCTTTGAAGAATGAAAATAAGCTGTCAATGGAGATAAGTTGTCAACTATATATTTTGAAATAAACAATATAAATTACTTAATAACTATGTTTAGCTCACATGAGGGAAGAACTGGAGGTGTATGCACAAAGACCCAAATCGTAGGTGTCTCTTGCTCGATTGTAGGATCACCAAGATCCATGGTGATAATCATACCCTCATCAAGACCATACATCTTGCAAAATGCATCCCAATTTTGCAACCAAAATGGGTTACACTCTGAGCATTGTACAGCTTTACTTGAAAATCCACATCATGTTCGGTACTTAGGACAATTTTTTTTGTTTCGAAATTTTCATGGTCTTCAAAATCCATCCTCTCCAAGACATAGCGTCTTGCAAAGCATGGGATAAGCTAGTCGAATTGAAAAAGATGAAAATTACACGTTAAAATAGTTGAAGTCGTGCTTAATTACGAAAAAAAACTATTGTTGTCGTTGCGTACCGTATGAACATCGCAAGTCTCCTCGAGCTTAATGCGAAGCGCCGATCTTCCTCCAGCTCAATGAATCATCGCACATACCTCGGTCATCGTGGCACCAGTCGCACTCCCCCGGGCGATTTTCGTCGTCAGATGAGGACGACATTTCCGGCCTACGTTCATAATTCAAATATTAAACTAGATCATTATTATAAATCACGGGTTGACTATAGATGATCGATGTACATACGGGTTGAATATTATACCAAATTGTCTAGCACACGGGAATGAAGGAGAACTTATCCAATATGAGCATTCAATAAGCAAAACCAAATCACATAATAAAGTATAGTATTCAAATTAGCATGCATTCAATAATTATAAGCAAAACTACATCATCTCTTGGTGTCCGTACATCATCGAATATTATCACTAATAAAAGTAGAACCGTGGCGCCCGACGGGTATCGGCAGGCGGTGGACACCAAAGATAAGGAACCATCACAGGATCATAGCTCGGTGAGATCCTCGAAGAACATGCCGGTATTGTCGAACCTCCCTCCAATGCAACCATATGTAGCGACGGACGTGCTCGTCCTCCTCGCCGACACGATGACGTACCACCTCCGCGGTGTCCGGATGCCTCACCACCGTCATCGCCCACGCGACCGCCACCAAACAAGGATCGGGTCAACAACGGGCTGCCTCCTCACCAACCTACTACGTCCCCGAAAGGTAGCACCGATCCCAATACCAACCAGCGGAGCCCAGTCCGAACATGACCCGATCAAGCAGGCCTCCATCGCCGACTCGGCGGCAGCGAGGATGCGGGATAGGCATCGCCGACGTCGACGAGGAACTACTTCTATATATAGTTAAATAAAAGTAGTCTTATTAATTAAATCTATCTAGCTCAACTACTAAACACTTACTATAAATAAATAAGTAGTACTTACTAAAACAAACTACTTCATATATAAACTACTTCTTCTTTTTTCCTTTTTCTAAATTACTACACATCTAATCCTACATAAAGATCTAAATTACTACACATCTATTTACAGAAAAAATCTAACATAAAAATCTAACATAAAACATGTAACATAAAAACTTACATAAAAAATCTTACATAATATGAACAAATCTTTTTACAGAAAAAAAATCTAACATAAAAACTAACAAATTAATTACACAATCTACATTAACTACATATCTAAATTACACAATCTAATCTAACAAAAATATCTATGAACTACAAAAAATCTAAAAAAAATCTAACATAAAAAACTAACATAAAAATCTAACATAAAACATCTAACATAAAAACTAACTAAAAATCTTTTTACAGAAAAAAATCTAACATAAAGAAACTAACATAAAAAACTAACATAAAAAATCTAACATAAAAACCTTACATAAAAAATCTTACATAATATGAACAAATTTTACAGAAAAAAAACTAACATAATATAATACATATCTAAAAAAGAAACTAACATAAAAAACTAACATAAAGAAACTAACTTAAAAAATCTTACATAATATGAACAAATCTTTTACAGAAAAAAAATCTAACATAAAAACTAACAAATTAATTACACAATCTACATTAACTACATATCTAAATTACACAATCTAATCTAACAAAAATATCTATGAACTACAAAAAATCTAAAACAAATCTAAGAAAAAAAAAAAAGGCGACTGCCGGCGACGGCGACGTGAGGTGCGGTGTGGGCGGCGACAGCGTCGAGGCGGTGAGCAGGCGTGCAGCTGCTGGCAGGCAGGGGTAGCGAGGCAGCGTCAGGCGGGTCGGTCGGGTCGGGCGGCGACACGTGACGCGCTGTTGGCATGCATGTGGGCGGACGGCGACGGCCTGGCAAGCAGCAGGACGGCGACGGCAAGGGCAAGGCAGGCGATGACAGCGTCAGGCGAAGGCGGCGACGGTGTCGGGCGGCAGGAGGGCAATGCGAGGAGCAGAGAGATCGAAGTGGGGATGCGGTTCGAAATTTTCCTAAGTGCTACTTATATTGCAAAGGCTTTTGTCGGTTTGTGCCATAAACCGGGACCATCTCCCTCTTTGTCGGTTTGTGCCACCAACGGGACCAAAGACCTCTTTTTCAAGCAGCCCAAAGGGCGGAACGAACCTTTGGTCGGTTGGTGGCACAAACCGACAAAAGAGAGATTGGTCCGGCCATGACGACTAACCGGGACAAAGAGAGATTGGTCGGTTGGAGCCACCAACAGGACCAATGAACTCTGCAATTGTTTTGATAAATATAGCAGAGAAAGAAAAACTATATAGAAAACTACTCGAAATGAATAGAAGCAAAAATAAAAAAAGGAGCATATATGCTTATTTTAATGGCTTATTACAACACGAAATAAAAAGAAAAAATAAATATAGCAGAAAAAGAAAAAACTATATAAAGAACTACTCAGAAATGAATAGAAGCAAAAAATAGTTGTGATTAACTATAGTAAAAAGGAGCATATATGCTTATTTTTAATGGCTTATTACAACACGAAATAAAAAGAAAAAATAAATATAGCAGAAAAGAAAAATATATAAAAACTACTCGAAATGAATAGAAGCAAAAAATAGTTGTGATTAACTATACTAAAAAGGAGCATATATGCTTATTTTAATGGCTTATTACAACACGAAATAAAAAGAAAAAATAAATATAGCAGAAAAAGAAAAACTATATAAAGAACTACTCGAAATGAATAGAAGCAAAAAATAGTTGTGATTAACTATAGTAAAAAGGAGCATATATGCTTATTTTTAATGGCTTATTACAACACGAAATAAAAAGAAAAAATAAATATAGCAGAAAAAGAAAAACTATATAAAAACTACTCGAAATGAATAGAAGCAAAAAATAGTTGTGATTAACTATACTAAAAAGGAGCATATATGCTTATTTTAATGGCTTATTACAACACGAAATAAAAAGAAAAAATAAATATAGCAGAAAAAGAAAAACTATATAAAAACTACTCGAAATGAATAGAAGCAAAAAATAGTTGTGATTAACTACACTAAAAAAGGAGCATATATGCTTATTTTTAATGGCTTATTACAACTCAGAAATAAAAAGAAAAAATAAATATAGCAGAAAAAGAAAAAAAAACTACTCAGAAATGAGTACAGATGCGCTTATAGAGGTAATCCAACTTAAATTCATAACGAATTTCAAGAGAAATCCGTATGAATTTATGCTATTTTCATTATCGGAGGAGCTCAATAAAGTAGAGAGGGAGGGGCTTATAAACCAGTCCCGTTCCCCTTCGGTTGGCGAGGTGGGACTAAACTCAGTCGCAACGGCACCAACCATTTAGTCGGTTGATGGCTCGAACCAGGACTAATGGAGCCCATTGGTCCCGGTTCAAGCCGCCAACCGGGACCAGATGGTTTGGGCGAGGCGAGACCATTGGTCCGGTTCGTCCACAAACCGGGACCAATAGGTCCAGATGAACCGGGACCAATGGCCCACGTGGCCCGGCCGGCACCCGGGGCTCACGAACCGGGTCCGATGCCCCCATTGGTCCCGGTTCTGGATTGAACCGGGACTAATGGGCCGGACCGGCCTGGACCATTGGCCCCTTTTCTACTAGTGCTACGAAACTTAGCAAAATTAAACTCATGAGACATATCTCCCATGCCAATAGTAACATCCTTTTCGCAATCTATATTAGCATTGACAATGTTCAAGAAGGGTCTACCAAATATAACGGGATAAAAATCATCTTGTGGGGAACCAAGAACAAGAAAATCAGCAGAGTATTTAACTTTCCCACACAAGAATTCAACATCTCTAACAATCCCAATTGGCGTAATAGTATCTCTATTGGCAAGCTTAATTGTAACATCAATTTCTTCTATCTCAGCAGGTGCAATATCATGCATAATTTCTTTGTATAAGGAGTGAGGTATTGCACTAGCACTAGCACCCATATCACATAGGCCATGATAACAATGATCTCCTATCTTACCAGAAATAACAGGCATGCCTACAACAGGTCTATGTTTATGTTTATTATCTGGTCTAGCAATTCTAGCGGCTTCATCACAAAAGTAAATAACATGCCCATCAATATTATCAGCTAAGAGATCTTTAACCATAGAAATACTAGGTTCAACTTTAATTTTCTCAGGTGGTGTAGGTGTTTTAGTATTACTCTTGCGAACCACAGTTGAAGCTTTAGCATGATCCTTTATTCTAACAAGGAAAGGTGGTTTCTCGACATAAGTAGTAGGAACAATAGGATCATTATAAGTGATAGTCTTTTCTTCAACTTTAATAGGTGCAACTTATTTTACTTTAGTGGGAGGATTATATTTAAACCACTTCTCCTTAGGGAGGTCAACATGAGTAGCAAATGATTCACAAAAGGAAGCTACTATCTAAGAGTCAAGTCCATATTTAGTGCTAAATCCATGAAAAACATCGGTATCCATAAAAGATTTAACATAATCAAACTTAGGTGTTATACCTGACTCCTTACCTTCGTCGGAATCCCAATCTTCAGAGTTGCATTTAATTCTTTCCAATAAATCCTATTTGAATTCAATAGTCTTCATCATAAACGACCCATCACAAGAGTATCGAGCATGGAGCGATTGTTGAGAGAAAGCCGAGCATAAAATTTTTGAATAATCATTTCTCTTGCGAGCTCATGATTGGGGCATGAATATAACATTGACTTAAGCCTCCCCCAAGCTTGAGCGACACTTTCTCCTTTGCGAGGCCAAAAATTATATATATAATTACGATCACGATGAACAAGATGCATAGGATAAACCTTCTGGTGAAATTCCAATTTCAATCGTTTGTAGTCCCATGATCCCATATCATCACATAGCCTATACCATGTAAATGCATCTCCCTTCAAAGATAAAGGGAATACCTTCTTATTGACAACATCATTGGGCATACCTGCAAGCTTAAATAATCCACAAACTTCATCCAGCCCAGAATTGCTGTTTTTTGCCTTTTCAGTATTTCGAAGAAACAGAATACTAAACGGAGTCCAAACGGAATGAAACCTTCGGGAGCGTGATTTTCTCATCAGATAAGATCCAGGAGACTTAGACCCTCTGTCAAGAAAGCCACGAGGCGGTCACGAGGGTGGAGGGCGTGCCCTCCCCCCTGGGCGCGCCCCCCTGCCTCGTGGGCCCCTCGAAGCTCCACCGACGTACTCCTTCCTCCTATATATACCTACGTACCCCCATTAGACCAGAGATGGAACCAAAAACCTAATTCCACCGCCGCAACCTTCTGTATCCACGAGATCCCATCTTGGGGCCTGTTCCGGAGCTCCGCCGAAGAGGGCATCCACCACGGAGGGCTTCTACATCAACACCATAGCCCCTCCGATGAAGTGTGAGTAGTTTACTTCAGACCTTCGGTTCCATAGCTAGTAGCTAGATGGCTTCTTCTCTCTTTTTGGATCTCAATACAATGTTCTCCCCCTCTCTCGTGGAGATCTATTCGATGTAATCTTCTTTTTGCGGTGTGTTTATTGAGACCGGTGAATTGTGGGTTTATGATCCAACTTATCTATGGAAAATATTTGATTCTTCTCTGAATTCTTTTATGTATGATTGAGTTATCTTTGCAAGTCTCTTCGAATTATCCATTTGGTTTGGCCAACTAGATTGGTAGTTCTTGCAATGGGAGAAGTGCATGGCTTTGGGTTCAATCTTGCGGTGTCCTTACTCGATGATGTAAAGAGTTGCAAGGCACGTATTGTATTGTTGCCATCGAGGATAACAAGATGGGGTTTTTATCATATTGCATGAATTTATCCCTCTACATCATGTCATATTGCTTAAAGCGTTACTCTGTTTTTAACTTAATACTCTAGATGCATGCTGGATAGCGGTCGATGAGTGGAGTAATAGTAGTAGATGCAGAATCGTTTGATCTACTTGTCACGGACGTGATGCCTATATACATGATCATTGCCTAGATATACTCATAACTATGCTCAGTTTTGTCAATTGCTCAACAGTAATTTGTTCACCCACCGTAGAATACTTATGCTCTTGAGAGAAGCCACCAGTGAAACCTATGGCCCCTGGGTCTATTCTCATCATATCAATCTATATCACTTTATTTACTTGCTTTGTTTTTACTTTGCCTTTACTTTTTACTTTGCATATATCTATCAAAAATACCAAAAATATTATCTCTATCAAATCTCACTCTCGTAAGTAACCGTGAAGGGATTGACAACCCCTAAGCGTTGGTTGCGAGTTGCTATCGTGTTGTGCAGGTACGAGGGACTTGCGTGACCTCCTCTTGGATTGATACCTTGGTTCTAAAAAGCGAGGGAAATACTTACGCTCTTGTGCTGCATCACCCCTCCTCTTGAGGAAAACCAACGCTAGCTCGAGGCGTAGCAAGAAGGATTTCTGGCGCCGTTGCCGGGGAGGCTTACGCAAAAGTCAACATACCAAGTACCCATCACAATCCCTATCTCTCGCATTACATTATTTGCCATTTGCCTCTCGTTTTCCTCTCCCCCACTTCACCCTTGCCGTTTTATTCGCCCTTCTCCCGTGCGATCTAATTTTTGCTTGTACCTTCTTTTTGCTTGCATCTTCGCTCGCTAAAAGTCCATGGATCTTGATCAGCTTGCCAATCTTTTTAAGGGATCCAATTATGATGAACCAATTCCTAGTAATTTGGATGCACTAGATTATCTTTATAAGGTTTTGCCTGAAATCCGTGAAGTGACTCACGATAGATCTTTGAATAAAAAGCATGATTGGAATGATTTTATTATAAAATCTTTTGTTGTCAATTGTGCTAATAAGATGCAAACCCTAAGCTTGGGGATGCTAGTTTTTCTATGTCCTCTACTTGTTGCAATGATCATGATTGGGGTGATTCTTCTTATGATCTTGAAAATTTATTTAATCCCCATGATGAATATGAGATTGATAATAGTGTTTGCAATAATATTGAAGGTGGGTTTGGAAGAGTGTCAACTTTAGATCCCACATATTTGGATAATGTTCAATCTTATGAAGTTTTTGATAAACATGGGTTTGGAGAGGTCATGACTTTAGTTAATGTTAATCCCACTATTTTGGAAGAGTGTCAACTTTGCATACATGTGGATCGTGTTAAGAATATGTTTTGTGATAGCTATATTATTGAATTTGCTTATGATCCTACATGTAATTATTATGAGAGAGGAAAATATGGTTGTAGAAGTTTTCATGTTACTAAATTACCTCTCTTCATGTTGAGATTGCTATCATCTCTTTGTTCTTCCTTGCATATGCTAGTTTTTGCTTGCCTTGATAATTTGTTTGCTTACAAGATGCCTATGCATAGGAAGTATGCTAGACTTAAGTGTGTTTGTCACATGTTTTATGACGCTCTCTTTGTGCTTCAATTCCTATCTTTCATGTGAGCATCATCATAATCTCAATGCCTAGCTAGGGGCGTTAAACGATAGCGCTTGTTGGGAGGCAACCCAATTTTATTTTATGTTTCTGTTTTTGCTTCTGTTTAGGAATAAATAATCCATCTACCTTCTGTTTGGATGTGGTTTTATGTTTTAATTAGTGTTTGTGCCAAGTAAGACCTATAGGATAACCTACGATGATAGTTGGTTTGATTCTGCTGAAAAACAGAAACTTTGCGCGCACGAATTTAGTTATGATAAATCACAGGAACGTGCTTTTGCATTGGTTCTTTTTGCTTCTGCTCATGAAACAAAATTTCCAGGACTTCCTATTTTGGAAGAATTTTTAGAGTTCCAGAAGTTTGCGTTAGTTACAGATTGCTACAGACTGTTCTGTTTTTGACAGATTCTATTTTTCGTGTGTTGTTTGCTTATTTTGATGAATCTATGGCTAGTAAATTAGTTTATAAACCATAGAGAAGTTGGAATACAGTAGGTTTAACACCAATATAAATAAAGATTGAGTTAATTACAGAACCTTGAAGTGGTCTCTTGTTTTCTTTCTCTAACGGAGCTCACGAGATTTCTGTTGAGTTTTGTGTTGTGAAGTTTTCAAGTTTTGGGTGAATTCTTTTGATGGATTATGGAACAAGGAGTGGCAAGAGCCTAAGCTTGTGGATGCCCATGGCATCCCCAAGATAATCCAAGGACACCAAAAAGTCAAAGCTTGGGGATGCCCCAGAAGGCATCCCCTCTTTCGTCCACTTCCATTGGTAATTTACTTGGAGCCATATTTTTATTCACCACATGATATGTGTTTTGCTTGGAGCGTCTTGTATTATTTGTGTCTTTGCTTGTTAGTTTACCACAATTATCCTTGCTGTACACACCTTTTGAGAGAGCCATATATGATTTGAAATTTGTTAGAATACTCTATGTGCTTCACTTATATCTTTTGAGCTTGATAGTTTTGCTCATAGTGCTTCACTTATATCTTTAGAGTGTGATAATTTTTGCTCTAGTGCTTCACTTAGATCTTTTAGAGCACGGTGGTGGATTTGTTTTAAAGAAACTTGATCTCTCATGCTTCACTTAGATTATTTTGAGAGTCGTTAATAGCATGGTAATTTGCTTAATGTTAATATACTCGGTATTCAAGATATGTGAAACTTTCTTTTAAGTGGGTTGAATACTAAGATAAGTTTGACGCTTGATAATTGTTTTGAGATATGGAGGTAATGTTGGGAACGTAGTAATTTCAAAAATTTTCCTACGCACACGCAAGATCATGGTGATGCATAGCAATGAGAGGGGAGAGTGTTGTCTACGTACCCTCGTAGACCCGAAGCGGAAGCGATCACAACGTAGAGGAAGTAGTCGTACGTTCTCCTCGCGATCCGACCGATCCCGGCGCCGTTACTCCGGCGCCCCCGAGTTCTTGACACACGTACAGCTCGATGACGTCCCTCGTACTCCGATCCAGCCGAGTGTCGAGGGAGAGTTTCGTCGACCGACGGCGTGGTGACGATCTTGATGTTTCACGGCGCGAGGCTTCGCCTAAGCGCGACGGTATGACCGAGGTGGAATATGGTGGAGGGGCACCGCACACGGCTAAGGAACGATCCGTAGATCAACTTGTGTGTCCATGGGGTGCCCCCTGCCCCGTATATAAAGGAGCAGGGGAGGGGCGGCCGGCCAAGGGAGGCGGCCAGGAGTCCTACTCCTCCGGGAGTAGGATTCCCCTCAATCCTAGTTGGAATAGGATTCACCGGAGGGGAAAGAGAGAGGGGCGGCCCACCTTTCCTAGTCCTAGTAGGACTAGGAGAAGGGGGGGAGGCGCGCGGCCACCTAGGGCTGGCCCTTTCTCCTTTCCACCAAGGCCCACTATGGCCCATTTACTTCCCGGGGGGTTCCGGTAACCTCCCGGTACTCCGGTAAATTCCTGTTTTCACCCGGAACCATTCCGAACTCCAAATATAGGCTTCCAATATATCAATCTTTATGTCTCGACCATTTCGAGACTCCTCGTCATGTCCGTGATCACATCCGGGATTCGAACTTCTTGGTACATCAAAATACATAAACTCACAATAAGCATCATCGAAACCTTAAGCGTGCGGACCCTACGGTTCGAGAACAATGTAGACATGACCTAGAACTATTCTCGGTCAATAACCAATAGCGGGACCTGGATGCCCATATTGGTTCCTACATATTCTTCGAAGATCTTTATCGGTCAGACCGCATAACAACATACGTTGTTCCCTTTGTCATCGGTATGTTACTTGCCGAGATTCGATCGTCGGTATCCAATACCTAGTTCAATCTCGTTACCGGCAAGTCTCTTTACTCGTTCCGTAATACATCATCTCACAACGAACTCATTAGTTGTAATGCTTGCAAGGCTTGATGATGTGCATTACCGAGAGGGCCCAGAGATACCTCTCCGACAATCGGAGTGACAAAACCTAATCTCGAAATCGTCAACCCAACATCGCCTTTGGAGACACCTGTAGTACTCCTTTATAATCACCCGATTCGTTGTGACGTTTGGTAGCACCAAAGTGTTCCTCCGTAAACGGAGTTGCATAATCTCATAGTTACAGGAACATGTATATGTCATGGATAAAAGCAGTAGCAACATACTAAACGATCGTGTGCTAAGCTAATGGAATGGGTCATGTCAATCAGATCATTCTACTAATGATGTGACCTCGTTAATCAAATAACAACTCTTTGTTCATGGCCAGAAAACATAACCATCTTTGATTAACAAGCTAGTCTTGTAGAGGCATACTAGTGACACGTTGTTTGTTTATTCATTCACACATGTATCATGTTTCCGGTTAATACAATTCTAGCATGAATGATAAACATTTATCATGAAATAAGGAAATAAATAATAACTTTATTATTGCCTCTAGGGCATATTTCCTTCAGTCTCCCACTTGCACTAGAGTCAATAATCTAGATCACATCACCATGTGATTAACATCGATAGTTCACATCATCATGTGATTAACACCCATAGTTCACATCGCCATGTGACCAGCACCCAAAGGGTTTACTAGATTCAGTAATCTAGTTCACATTGCTATGTGATTAATACCCAAAGAGTACTAAAGTGTGATCATGTTTTGCTTGTGAGAGAGTCTTAGTCAACGGGTATTTCACATTTAGATCCGTTATGTATTTTGCAATTTTTCTATGTCTACAATGCTCTGCACGAAGCTACTCTAGCTAATTGCTCCCACTTTCAATATGTATCTAGATCGAGACTTAGAGTCATCCAGATTAGTGTCAAAACTTGCATCGATGTAACCCTTTACGACGAACCTTTTGTCACTTCCATAACCGAGAAACATATCCTTATTCCACTAAGGATAATTTTGACCGTTGTCCAGTGATCTACTCCTAGATCACTATTGTATTCCCTTGCCAAACTCAGTGCAGGGTATACAATATATCTGGTACACAGCATGGCATACTTTATAGAACCTATGGCCAAGGCATATGGAATGACTTTCATTCTCTTTCTATCTTCTGCCGTGATCGGGTTTTGAGTCTTACTCAATTTCACACCTTGTAACACAGGCAAGAACTCTTTCTTTGACTGTTCCATTTTGAACTACTTCAAAATCTTGTCAAGGTATGTATTGAAAAAACTTATCAAGCGTCTTGATCTATCTCTATAGATCTTGATGCTCAATATGTAAGCAGCTTCACCGAGGTCTTTCTTTGAAAAAACTCCTTTCAAACACTCCTTTATGCTTTGCAAAATAATTCTACATTATTTCCGATCAACAATATGTCATTCACATATACTTATCGAAATGTTTGTAGTGCTCCCACTCACTTTCTTGTAAATCTGAGGCTTCTTTGCAAGTCTGTATAAACTATATGCTTTGATCAACTTATCAAAGCGTATATTCCAACTCCGAGATGCTTGCACCAGTCCATAGATGGATCGCTGGAGCTTGCACACTTTGTTAGCTCCTTTGGATCGATAAAACCTTCGGTTGCATCACATACAACTCTTCCTCCGAAACCCATTCAGAATGCAGTTTTACATCCATTTGCCAAATTTCATAAATTGTGGCAATTGCTAACATGATTTGGACAGACTTAAGCATCGCTACAGTTGAGAAAATCTCATTGTAGTCAACACCTTGAACTTGTCAAAAAACCTTTTTGCGACAAGTCGAGCTTTGTAGATAGTAACACTACTATCAACGTCCGTCTTCCTCTTGAAGATCCATTTATACAATATGGCTTGCCGATCATCGGGCAACTCCACCAAAGTCCATACTTTGTTCTCATACATGGATCTCATCTCAGATTTCATGGCCTCAAGCCATTTCGCGGAATCTGGGCTCATCATCGCTTCCTCATAGTTCATAGGTTCATCATGATCTAGTTACATGACTTCCAGAACAGGATTACCGTACCACTCTGGTGCGGATCTCACTCTGGTTTACCTACGAGATTCGGTAGTAACTTGATCTGAAGTTACATGATCATCATCATTAGCTTCCTCACTAATTGGTGCAGTAGTCACAGGAAGAGATTTCTGTGATGAACTACTTTCCAATAAGGGAGAAGGTACAATTACCTCATCAAGTTCTACTTTCCTCCCACTCACTTCTTTCGAGAGAAACTCCTTCTCTAGAAAGGATCCATTTATTAGCAACGAATGTTTGCTTCGGATCTGTGATAGAAGGTGTACCCAACAATTTCCTTTGGGTATTCTATGAAGACGCACTTCTCGATTTGGGTTTGAGCTTATCGAGGATGAAACTTTTCACATAAGCATCGCGACCCCAAACTTTAAGAAACGACAACTTTGGTTTCTTGCTAAACCACAGTTCATATAGTGTCGTCTCAACGGATTTAGATGGTGCCCTATTTAACGTGAATGCAGCTGTCTTAATGCATGATCCCAAAAGCGATATTGGTAAATCGGTAAGAAACATCATAGATTGTACTATATCCAATAAAGTATGGTTATGACGTTCGGACACACCATTATGATGTGGTGTTCGGTGGCATGAATTTGTGAAACTATTCCACATTGTTTTAATTGAAGACCAAACTCCTAACTCAAATATTTGTCTCGCGATCGATCGTAGAAACCTTATTTTCTTGTTACGATGATTTTTCCACTTCACTCTGAAATTCTTTGAACCTTTCAACTATTTCGGACTTATGTTTCATCAAGTAGATATACCCATATCTGCTCAAATCATCTGTGAAGGTCAGAAAATAATGATACTTGTCGCGAGCCTTAATATTCATCGGACCACATACATCAGTATGTATGATTTCCAACAAATCTGTTGCTCGCTCCAATGTTCGGAGAACGGCGTTTTAGTCATCTTGCCCAAGAGGCATGATTCGCAAGCATCAAGTGATTCATAATCAAGTGATTCCAAAATCCCATCAGCATGGAGTTTCTTCTTGCGCTTTACACCAATATGACTTAAACAGCGATGCCACAAATAAGTTGCACTATCATTATTAACTTTGCATCTTTTGGTTTCAATATTATGAATATGTGTATCACTACGATCGAGATCCAATGAACCATTTTCATTGGGTGTGTAACCATATAAGGTTTTATTCATGTAAACAGAACAACAGTTTATTCTCTTACTTAAATGAATAACCGCATTGCAATAAACACGATCAAATCATATTCATGCTCAACGCAAACACCAAATAACATTTATTTAGGTTCAACACTAATCCCGAAAGTATAGGGAGTGTGCGATGATGATCATATCAATCTTGAAACTCCTTTCAACACACATCGTCACTTCACCCTTAACTAGTTTCTGTTCATTCTGCAACTCCCATTTCGAGTTACTACTCTTTGTTGGAAATATGCCCTAGAGGCAATAATAAAAGTATTATTATATTTCAATGTTCATGATAATTGTCTTTTGTTCATGCTATAACTGTGTTATCCGGAAATCGTAATACACGTGTGAACACTTAGACCCCAATATGTCCCTAGTGAGCCTCTAGTTGACTAGCCCGTTGTGATCAATAGATGGTCATGGTTTCCTGACTATGGACATTGGATGTCGTTGATAACGGGATCACATCATTAGGAGAATGATGTGATGGACAAGACCCAATCATAAGCATAGCATAAAAGATCGTATAGTTCGTTTGCTAGAAGCTTTGCCAATGTCAAGTATTTCTTCCTTCGACCATGAGATCGTGTAACTCCGGTTACCGTAGGAGTGCCTTGGGTGTATCAAACGTCACAACGTAATCTGGGTGACTATAAAGGTGCATTAGGTATCTCCGAAAGTATCTGTTGGGTTGACACGGATCGAGGCGGGATTTGTCACTCCGTATGACGGAGAGGTATCTCTGGGCCCACTCGGTAATGCATCATCATAATGAGCTCAATGTGACCAAGGTGTTGGTCACGGGATCATGCATTACTGATGCGAGTAAAGTGACTTGCGATAACGAGACTGAACAAGGTATTGGGATACCGACGATCAAGTCTCGGGCAAGTAACGCATCGATTGACAAAGGAATTGCATATGAGGTTTGATCGAATCCTCGACATCGTGGTTCAACCGATGAAATCATCGAGGAGCATGTGGGAGCCAACATGGGTATCCAGATCCGCTGTTGGTTATTGCCCGAGAGTCGTCTCGGTCATGTCTGCGTGTCTCCGAACCCGTAGGGTCTACACGCTAAGGTTCGGTGGCGCTTAGGGTTAGTAGGAAGTCAAGTATGTGACTACCGAATGTTGTTCGAGTCCGGATGAGATCCGGACGTCACTAGGAGTTCGGAAGGGTCCGGAGGTAAAGAATAATATATAGGAAGTGGTGTTTCGCCATCGGAAAGCTTGGGGTTACTGGTAAAGCACCGGGACCACGGAAGGGTCCTGGGGTCCACCGGTGGGGCCACCTATCCGGAGGGCCCCATGGGCCAAGGGGAAGGAACCAGCCCACAAGGGCTGGTGCGCCTTAGGGCCACCCCGCCTAGGGTTGAAACCCTAGGGGTGGGGCGCCCACCGGCAGGGGTACTCCACCCCCCTGGCCGCCGCCCGAGATTGGATCTCAGGGCCGCCACCAGGGGCCTATATAAAGGGGGAGGGGGCTGCTGTACCAACTCCCAAGGCGCAGCCCTCCCTCCCAACACATCTCCTCCTCCGTAGAGCTCAGTGAAGCCCTGCTTGAGATCTTGCTTCTCCACCATCATCACGCCGTCGTCTTTGCCGGTGGAGCTGTCTTCCTCAACCTCTCCTTCCCCTTGCTGGATCAAGAAGGAGGAGGCGTCGATCGTCCGTGCACGTGTGTTGAACGCGGAGGTGCTGTCCGTTCAGCACTTGGCATCGGTGATCTGAATCACGTTCGAGTACGACTCCATCATCACCTTGCAAGCTTCCGCACGCGATCTACAAGTGGTATGTAGATGCAAACTCTCTCTCGTTACTCGTTGCTTAGATGAACTCATAGATGGATCTTGGTGAAGCCGTAGGAAAAATTTTAATTTTCTGCAACGTTCCCCAACACTCTTAGCAACTGAACCAGTACCAAATACCGAGGGGTTGCTATAAACACTAGTAAAGTACACATCAATAACATGTATATCAAATATACCTTTGTTTATTTTGCCATCCTTCTTATCCGCCAAATACTTGGGGTAGTTCGCTTCAAATGACCAGTCCTTTGAAGTAGAAGCACTTAGTCTCGAGCTTAGGTCCAGACTTGGGCTTCTTCACTTGAGCAACAACTTGCTTGCCGTTCTTCTTGAAGTTCCTTCTATCCCTTTGCCCTTTTCTTGAAACTAGTGGTCTTGTTAATCATCAACACTTGATGTTCTTTCTTGAATTCTACCTTCATCGATTTCATCATCATGAAAAACTCGGGAATCATTTTCATCATCCCTTGCATACTATAGTTCATCACGAAGTTCTACTAACTTGGTGATGGTGACTAGAGAATTCTGTCAATCGATATCTTATCGGAAGATTAACTCCCACTTGATTCAAGCGATTGAAGTACCTGCACAATCTGAGCACATGCTCACTAGTTGAGCGATTCTCCTCCATCTTTTAGCTATAGAACTTGTTGAAGATTTCATATCTCTCAACTCGGTATTTGCTTGAAATATTAACTTCAATTCTGGAACATCTCATATGGTCCATGATGTTCAAAACATCTTTGAAGTCCCGATTCTAAGCTGTTAAGCATGGTGCACTTAAACTATCAAGTAGTCATCATTGAGCTAGCCAAACGTTCATAACGTTTGCATCTGCTCTTGCAATAGGTCTGTCACCTAGCGGTGCATTAAGGACATAATTCTTCTGTGCAACAATGAGGATAAACCTCCGATCACGGATCGAATCCGCATCATTGCTACCAACATTTTTCAACACAATTTTCTCTAGGAACATATCAAAACAAACATATGAAAGCAACAACGCGAGATATTGATCTACAACATAATTTGCAAAATACTACCGGGACTAAGTTCATGATAAATTTAAGTTCAATTAATCATATTACTTAAGAACTCCCACTTAGATAGACATCCTCTAATCCTCTAAGTGATCACGTGATCCAAATCAACTAAACCATAACCGATCATCACGTGAGATGGAGTAGTTTTCAATGGTGAACATCTTATGTTGATCATATCTACTATATGATTCACGCCGACCTTTCGGTCTCCGTGTTCGAGGCCATATCTGCATATGCTAGGCTCGTCAAGTTTAACCCGAGTATTCTGCGTGTGCAAAACTGGCTTGCACCCGTTGTAGATGGACGAGAGCTTATCACACCCGATCATCACGTGGTGTCCGGGCACGACGAACTTTGGCAGCGGTGCATACTCGGGAGAACACTTCTTGATAATTTAGTGAGAGATCATCTTATAATGCTACCGTCAATCAAAGCAAGATAAGATGCATAAAAGGATAAACATCACATGCAAATCAATATAAGTGATATGATATGGTCATCATCATCTTGTGCTTCATGATCTCCATCTTGCAGCACCACCATGATCACCATCGCCACCGGCGCGACACCTTGATCTTCATCGTAGCATCATTGTCGTCTCGCCAATCTTATGCTTCTCGACTATCGCTACCGCTTAGTGATAAAGTAAAGCATTACGAAGCGATTGCATTGCATACAATAAAGCGACAACCATATGGCTCCAGCCCGATTGCCGATAACCGGTTACAAAACATGATCATCTCATACAATAAAATATAGCATCACGTCTTGACCATATCACATCACAACATACCCTGCAAAAACAAGTTAGGCGTCCTCTACTTTGTTGTTGCAAATTTTACGTGGCTGCTACGGGCTTAGCAAGAACCGTTCTTACCTACGCATCAAAACCACAACGATAGTTTGTCAAATAGACTCGTTTTAACCTTCACAAGGACCGGGCGTAGCCACACTCGGTTCAACTAAAGTGAGAGAGACAGCACCCACCAGTCACCTTTAAGCAACGAGTGCTCGTGGCGGTGAAACCAGTCTCGCGTAAGCGTCACGCTGTAATGTCGGTCTGGGCCGCTTCATCTCACAATACCGCTGAACCAAAGTATGACATCTTTGGTAGGTAGTATGACTTGTATCGCCCACAACTCACTTGTGTTCTAGTCGTGCAAAACATCAAACCATAAAACCTAGGCTCGGATGCCTTTGTTGGGAACGTAGTAATTTCAAAATTTTCCCACGCACACGCAAGATCATGGTGATGCATAGCAATGAGAGGGAGAGTGTTGTCTACGCCCTCAGAGACCCAAGCGGAAGCGATCACAACGTAGAGGAAGTAGTCGACGTTCTCCTCGCGATCCGACCAATCCCGACGCCCGTTACTCCGGCGCCCGAGTTCTTGACACACGTACAGCTCGATGGCGTCCCTCGTACTCGATCCAGCTGAGTGTCGAGGAGAGTTTCGTCAAGACGACAGCGTGGTGACGATCTTGATGTTTCACGGCAGCAGGCTTCGCCTAAGCTTCGCGACGGTATGACCGAGGTGGAATATGGTGGAGGGGAGCACCGCACACGGCTAAGGAACGATCCGTAGATCAACTTGTGTGTCCATGGGGTGCCCCCCTGCCCCCGTATATAAAGGAGCAAGGGGGAGGGGGCCGGCCGGCCAAGGGAGGCGCGCCAGGGAGTCCTACTCCCTCTGGGAGTAGGATTCCCCCTCCAATCCTAGTTGGAATAGGATTCACCGGAGGGGGAAAGAGAGAGAGGGGGCCGGCCCACCTTTCCTAGTCCTAGTAGGACTAGGGGAAGGGGGGAGGCGCGCGGCCACCTAGGGCTGGCCCTTTCTCCTTTCCACCAAGGCCCACTATGGCCCATTTACTTCCCGGGGGGTTCCGGTAACCTCCCGGTACTCCGGTAAATTCCTGTTTTCACCCGGAACCATTCCGAACTCCAAATATAGGCTTCCAATATATCAATCTTTATGTCTCGACCATTTCGAGACTCCTCGTCATGTCCGTGATCACATCCGGGATTCCGAACTTCTTCGGTACATCAAAATACATAAACTCATAATAACTGTCATCGAAACCTTAAGCGTGCGGACCCTACGGTTCGAGAACAATGTAGACATGACCTAGAACTATTCTCGGTCAATAACCAATAGCGGGACCTGGATGCCCATATTGGTTCCTACATATTCTTCAAGATCTTTATCGGTCGAGACCGCATAACAACATCGTTGTTCCTTTGTCATCGGTATGTTACTTGCCCGAGATTCGATCGTCGGTATCCAATACCTAGTTCAATCTCGTTCGGCAAGTCTCTTTACTCGTTCGTAATACATCATCTCACAACGAACTCATTAGTTGTAATGCTTGCAAGGCTTCAGTGATGTGCATTACCGAGAGGGCCCAGAGATACCTCTCCGACAATCGGAGTGACAAAACCTAATCTCGAAATACGTCAACCCAACATCTGCCTTTGGAGACACCTGTAGTACTCCTTTATAATCACCCAGTTATGTTGTGACGTTTGGTAGCACCCAAAGTGTTCCTCCGGTAAACGGGAGTTGCATAATCTCATAGTTACAGGAACATGTATATGTCATGGATAAAAGCAGTAGCAACATACTAAACGATCGTGTGCTAAGCTAATGGAATGGGTCATGTCAATCAGATCATTCTACTAATGATGTGACCTCGTTAATCAAATAACAACTCTTTGTTCATGGTCAGAAAACATAACCATCTTTGATTAACAAGCTAGTCTTGTAGAGGCATACTAGTGACACGTTGTTTGTTTATTCATTCACACATGTATCATGTTTCCGGTTAATACAATTCTAGCATGAATGATAAACATTTATCATGAAATAAGGAAATAAATAATAACTTTATTATTGCCTCTAGGGCATATTTCCTTCAGGTAATAATATCAAAGTCGTGCTAGTTGGGTTATTATGAATTTGAGAAATGCTTGTGTCTAAGTTAGCAAGTCTCGTAGCATGCACGTATGGTTAAAGTTGTGTAACAAATTTGAAACATAAAAGTGTACCTGGCTTGTGCATCCTTATGAGTGGCGGTCGGGGACGAGCGATGGTCTTTTCCTACCAATCTATCCCCCTAGGAGCATGCGCGTAGTACTTGAATTTTTGATGACTTCTAAATTTTTGCAATAAGTATATGAGTTCTTTTGACTAATGTTGAGTCCATGGATTATACGCACTCTCACCTTTCCGCCATTGCTAGCCTCTTCGGTACCGTGCATTGCCCTTTCTCACATTGAGAGTTGGAGCAAACTTGCCGGTGCATCCAAACCCCGTGATACGATACGCTCTATCACACATAAACCTCCTTATATCTTCCTCAAAACAGCCACCATACCTACCTATCATGGCATTTCCATAGCCATTCCGAGATATATTGCCATGCAACTTCCACCACCATCATCATCATCATGACATACATTACTTTTGTCATATTGCCATTGCATGATCTTGTAGTTGACATCGTATTTGTGGCAAGACCACCATGCATTATTTTTCATACATGTCACTCTTGATTCATTGCACCATCCCGGTACACCGTCGGAGGCATTCATATAGAGTCATATCTTGTTCTAAGTTTTGAGTTGTAATCCTTATGTTGTAATCAATAGAAGTGTGATGATCATCATTATTAGAGCATTGCCCAAAAAAAGAAAAAAAGAGAGAAAGGCCAAAAAAGGGAAAGGCCCAAAAAAGAGAAAGGCCAAAATAAAAAAAAGGCCCAAAAAAAAGGGCAATGCTACTATCTCTTTTTCCACACTTGTGCTTCAAAGTAGCACCTTGTTCTTCATGTAGTGAGTCTCATATATTGTGCTTCAAAGTAGCACCTTATTCCTCATGTTGTCAGTCTCATAAGTTGTCTTTTTATACTAGTGGGAATTTTTCACTATAGAACTTGGCTTGTATATTCCTACGATGGGCTTCCTCAAATGCCCTAGGTCTTCGTGAGCAAGCAAGTTGGATGCACACCCACTAGTTTTCTTTTGTTGAGCATTCATAGCTCTAGTGCATCCGTTGCATGTCAATCCCTACTCGCTCACATCGGTATCTATTGATGGGCATCTCCATAGCCCATTGATACGCCTAGTTGATGTGAGACTTTCTCCTTTTTTGTCTTCTCCACACAATCCCCATCATCATATATATTCTATTCCACCCATAGTGCTATATCCATGGCTCACGCTCATGTATTGCGTGAAGGTTGAAAAAGTTTGAGATTATTTAAGTATGAAACAATTGCTTGGCTTGTCATCGGGGGTATAGAAGTTGGGAACATCTTTGTGTGACGAAAATGAAGCATAGCCTAACTATATGATTTTGTAGGGATAAACTTTCTTTTGCCATGTTATTTTGAGAAGACATGATTGCTTTGATTAGTATGCTTGAAGTATTATTATTTTTATGTCAATATAAAATTTTCTATTGAACCTTTCGGATCTGAATATTCATACCATGATTAAGAAGATTTACATTGAAATTATGCCAAAGTATCACTCCACATCAAAATTCTCTTTTTATCATTTACCTACTCGAGGACGAGTAGGAATTAAGCTTGGGGATGCTTGATACGTCTCCAACGTATCTATAATTTTTTATTGCTCCATGCTACTTTATCTACTGTTTTGGACTATAATGGGCTTTATTTTCCACTTTTATATTATATTTGGGACTAACCTATTAACCGGAGGCCCAGCCCAGAATTGCTATTTTTTGCCTTTTTCAGTATTTCGAAGAAACAGAATATCAAACGGAGTCCAAACGGAATGAAACCTTTGGGAGCGTGATTTTCTCATCAGATAAGATCCAGGAGACTTGGACCGTCCGTCAAGAAAGCCACGAGGCGGTCACGAGGGTGGAGGGCACGCCCTCCCCCCTGGGTGCGCCCCCCTGGCTCGTGGGCTCCTCAAAGCTCCACCGACGTACTCCTTCCTCCTATATATACCTACGTACCCCCATTAGACCGGGGACGGAGCCAAAAACCTAATTCCACCGCCGCAACCTTCTGTATCCACGAGATCCCATCTTGGGGCCTGTTCCGGAGCTCCGCCGGAGAGGGCATCCACCACGGAGGGCTTCTACATCAACACCATAGCCCCTCCGATGAAGTGTGAGTAGTTTACTTCAGACCTTCGGGTCCGGAGCTAGTAGCTAGATGGCTTCTTCTCTCTTTTTGGATCTCAATACAATGTTCTCCCCCTCTCTTGTGGAGATCCATTCGATGTAATCTTCTTTTTGCGGTGTGTTTGTTGAGACAGATGAATTGTGGGTTTATGATCCAACTTATCTATGGAAAATATTTGATTCTTCTCTGAATTCTTTTTTGTATGATTGAGTTATCTTTGCAAGTCTCTTCGAATTATCCGTTTGGTTTGGCCAACTAGATTGGTAGTTCTTGCAATGGGAGAAGTGCATGGCTTTGGGTTCTATCTTGCGGTTTCCTTACTCGGTGACAGAAAGAGTTGCAAGGCACGTATTGTATTGTTGCCATCGAGGATAACAAGATGGGGTTTTTATCATATTGTATGAATTTATCCCTCTACATCATGTCATCTTGCTTAAAGTGTTACTCTGTTTTTAACTTAATACTCTAGATGCATGCTGGATAGCGGTCGATGAGTGGAGTAATAGTAGTAGATGCAGAATCGTTTCGATCTACTTGTCACGGACGTGATGCCTATATACATGATCATTACCTAGATATACTCATAACTATGCTCAATTTTGTCAATTGCTCAACAGCAATATGTTCACCCACCGTAGAATACTTATGCTCTTGAGAGAAGCCACTAGTGAAACCTATGGCCCCCGGGTCTATTCTCATCATATCAATCTATATCACTTTATTTACTTGCTTTGTTTTTACTTTGCCTTTACTTTTTACTTTGCATCTATCTATCAAAAATACCAAAAATATTATTTCTATCAGATCTCACTCTCGTAAGTAACCGTGAAGGGATTAACAACCCCTAAGCGTTGATTGCGAGTTGCTATCGTATTGTGCAGGTACGAGGGACTTGCGCGTGACCTCCTACTGGATTGATACCTTGGTTCTCAAAAACTGAGGGAAATACTTACGCTACTATGCTGCATCACCCCCTCCTCTTCGGGGAAAACCCACGCTAGCTCGAGACGTAGCACTGCCTCCTCCTTCTCCGCCTCGCCAGCAAGGGCGGAAGAGACCCGCCGCCGCCCCGGCTGCTCCGGCACGTCGTAGTCCTTCTCCTCCGCCTCGTAAGCAAGCACGAAAGAAGACATACGCCGCAGCCGCTCCGTCTGCTCTAGCGTCTAGCAGCACAACCACAGGCGGGAGGCAATACAGATATGGTCCACCTCTCAAGCCTCTAGAGAAGTTACCGTATGAGAGGACCGAGGAGGAAAACACGACGATCGTGCGGACCCACGTGAAGGAGTTCTTTGAAGGGCTAAAAGCAAAGAGACATCCACCTCCGGAGGAGAAGGTAGATCCGGTGAAAGCAAAGCGCACTCTCGATGCCCTGAGGAAACCGGAAAAGTCTCCGCCGAGAACCAACTATGAGCGCATTACTGAACAGACATATCTCCAAGCGGAGCGGTCGGGAAGTACTGTCAGACATCAAAGGTCAAGAGAACGAGCAACTGCGAAAAAAATTGACCAGCTCGGCGAACAAGCAAACCAATCGTGCCCCCCGCTCAATGTGTCTAGCGGCAACATCGCCGCTAATGCTCGGGATGGTGGCGGTTATGGCAATCGACAAGATTACCGCCTGACGATCAACTTCCGATTTCATGGAGGTGGGCGAACACGATCTGAGTACGGAAGCCTCTCGTCAAAGATGAAAAATCTCTAACAACGATGATGCGAAGATTCCATACTTGGTACATGAAAACTGCGGATAGTCCGGGGGACGAATAGTTTGTATCGAACATTAAAGAGGAGCACGACCTCGTTGCAAGTGATCTGTTGTGTGTTCCATTTGAGGAGTTCTTCGCGTTCTTCAATCAAAAGGCCCTCGATAAATTAACGGTCTTTTGCTACTGCTGTAAGTACTATTTCGTCATTAAGTCTCTATATATAGCTCGGCTCTTTCATTGCATGTATTTATAACTAATTATCCTCAATATATTATGTAGATTGAAGATCGTCGAGTGCAAAAACAAGAAATTTATGATATTGGGTTCATTAACACAAATATCATAGATGAATTTCTGGTTAAAAAGCACGCCAAAGAGGCCGAGGACAACTTGCTACAATCGTTGATCAAAAATCAAAACAAAGATACCATACTCTTTCCTTACAACGGCAAGTGAGTGTTACTGTCGTGTGCATATTCGGTTTCCCTTATTACTCGAGCGAGGTTATAGTAATGTAATTGATGAGTTATGCATGCGTGTGCAGGTACCACTATGTTCTTCTGGAGATTAAGCTTGAGAGGGGACTAGTAACCATCTTAGACTCGAGACGAAAAGATCCCGAAACCTATGCGGACATGACTGAATTGCTCAACAAGTAAGTTCAATTGATCATTATCGCACCATATCGGCAACTTTTTGTTCATTTCCTGATATCTCAAGTAATAATAATTATTTTCTTTGTCTTGCGGGGTTTGGAAACAGTTCACCATGAAGCTCGGGACTGCCAAGGAGCTGCGATATACATACCAGAAAGTAAGCTCTTGGCTAGCTAGTTGCGCGCATCTCCCGTTGATTCTATAGCTATACTTTCATCAATGCCATTTATAATGCTTCATTATCAGTTTGATTGACCTCTATTTCTCATAAAGTGCTTGTGGCAGGAACAAGGGAATGATTTCTGTGGATACTGGGTGTGCGAGTTCATCCACAACGCGACTTTGAAAAATAAGCGGGGCTACTCTAAAAGACAATTTGAAGTGCGTAAGCAATAATATTCACAATTTCATTTTATTACACCATCATTTCTGTTGAGTTTCATTCATATATATGTATTAATTAACCCCCTTCTTCAAATTAGATGTGGCAGATGCGGAATGAACTCCTAGAACCAGATCGCATGAAAGCAATTCAAGAGGAATTGGCGGGATTCTTTCTTGACCACGTCATCAATAAAGCCGGAGAATACCATGTGGAAGTTCATTTCAATTGCTAGGGGATTGTAATTAAGAGATCTTACATATTGTACATGTATGTAGCCAGTAGCGTCGGATACATGATACGAAAATTTGTTGTTCGACCAATCTCTCGGAGAAGGAGAGGTCGATCGATCACTTCTCTCGGTATGCATGACGAACTTCTGTACTCAATGGTTCCCTTCATTTTCTTACTAGCTAGCGTGTCGAGGGCCTCTCTATGTATATAGTACGTAGCGTCGACCAAGCACGGACATAAGAGAGGACACTTCTCTCTATTAATTAGCTAGCTAACACAATATATGAAACACCTAAATTAACCCCCAAAACCCCCAACCCCCCTTTCAAAAAATCAAAACCCCAGCCCTTTGGAATGGCGTGGATGCCTTTTGGTCGGTTGGTGCCACCAACGGGACCAAAGGCCCCTACTGGGCTTGGCGCACCGCCACGTGGAGGACCATCTGTCCCAGTTCATGTTTGAACCGGGACTAAAGGGGGAAGGTATTAGTAACGACCCATTAGTCCCGGTTCATGAACCGGGACTAAAGGCCCTTACGAACCGGGACAAATGCCCCCTTTTCTACTAGTGACAGTTCATATGGTGTCGTCTCAACGGATTTAGATGGTACCCTATTTAATGTGAATGCAGCTGTCTCTAATGCATAACCCCGAAACGATAGTGGTAAATCAGTAAGAGACATCATAAAATGCACCATATCTAATAAAGTACGGTTACGACATTCGGACACACCATTACGATGTGGTGTTCCAGGTGGCATGAGTTGTGAAACTATTCCAGATTGTTTTAAATGAAGGCCAAATTCGTAACTCAAATATTTGCCTGTGTGATCATATCGTAGAAACATTATTTTCTTCTTAAGATGATTCTCCACTTCACTCTGAAATTCTTTGAACTTTTCAAATGTTTCAGACTTGTGTTTCATTAAGTAGATATACACATATCTGCTCAAATCATCTGTGAAGGTCAGAAAATAACGATACCCGCCGCGTGCTTCAATACTCATCGGACCGCATACATCGGTATGTATTATTTCCAATAAGTTATTAGCTTGCTCCATTGTTCCAGAGAACGGAGTTTTAGTCATCTTGCCGATGAGGCATGGTTCACAAGTATCAAATGATCCATAATCAAGTCATTCCAAAATTACATCTGCATGGAGTTTCTTCATGCGCTTTACACCAATATGACCTAAATGATAGTGCCACACGTATGTTGCACTATCATTATCAACTTTGCATATTTTGGCATCAATATTATGAATATGTGTATCACTACAATTGACATTCAATAAACCATTCACATTGGGTGTATGACCATAGAAGGTTTTATTCATGTAAATAGAACAACAATTATTCTTTGACTTAAATGAATAAAGATATTGCAATAGACATGATAAAATCATATTCCTGCTCAAGGCAAACACCAAATAACATTTATTTAGGTTCAACACTAATCCCGAAGGTAGAGGGAGTGTGAGATGGTGATCGTATCAACCTTGGAATCACTTCCAACACACATCGTCACCTCGCCCTTAACTAGTCTTTGTTTATTCTGCAACTCCTATTTCAAGTTACTAATCTTAGCAACTGAACCGGTATCAAATACCCAGGGGCTACTATTAACACTAGTAAGGTACACATCAATAACATGTATATCAAATATACGTTTGTTCACTTTGCCATCCTTCTTATCGGCCAAGTATTTGGGGTAGTTCTGTTTCTAGTGACCATTTCCTTTGAAGTAGAGGCACTCTGTTTCAGGCTTGGGTCCATCTTTGGGCTTCTTCATGGGAGCGGCAACTTGCTTGCCATTCTTCTTGAAGTTCCCTCTCTTTCCCTTGCCTTTTTTCTTGAAACTTGTGGTCTTGTTAACCATCAACACTTGATGCTCTTTCTTGATTTGTACCATCGCCGATTTTAGCATCGCAAAGAGCTCGGGAATCATTTTTGTCATCCCTTGCATATTCTAGTTCATCACGAAGTTCTAGTAGCTTGGTGATAGTGACTAGAGAACTTTGTCAATCACTATCTTATCTGGAAGATTAACTCCCATTTGATACTAGCGATTATAGTACCCAGACATTCTGAGCACATGCTCGCTAGTTGAGCTATTCTCCTCCATCTTGTAGGCAAAGTACTTGTCAGAGGTCTCATACCTCTCGACACGGGCATGAGTCTGAAATACTAATTTCAGCTCTTGGAACATCTCATATGCTCCATGGCGCTCAATTTTTTTTTGAAGTCCCGGTTCTAAGCCATAAAGCATGGTGCACTAAACTATTAAGTGGTCATCATATCAAGCTTGCCAAAACGTTCATAACGTTTGCATCTGCTCCTGCAATAGGTTTGTCACCTAGCGGTGCATCAAGGACATAATTCTTCTGTGCAGCAATGAGGATAATCCTCACATCACCGACCCAGTCCGTATCATTGCTAGTATCATCTATCAACTTAGTTTTCTCTAGGAACATATCAAAAACATAGGGGAGCAACAACTCGAGCTATTGATCTACAACATAATTTGCAAATACTATCAGGACTAAGGTCATGATAAATTAAAGTTCAATTAATCAAATTACTAATTAACTCCCACTTTAATAAACATCCCTCAAGTTATCTAAGTGATACATGATCCAAATCAACTAACCCATGTCCGATTATCATGTGAGATGGGGTAGTCATCAATTGTGAACATCTCTATGTTGATCATATCTACTATATGACTCACGTTTGACCTTTTATTCTCCAGTGTTCCGAGACCATGTCTGTACATGCTTGGCTCGTCAAGTTTAACCCAAGTATTCTGCATGTGTAAAACTGTCTTACACCAGTTGTATGTGAACGTAGAGTCTATCACACCCGATCATTACGTGTTGTATCGAAACGACGAACTGTAGCAACGGCGCATACTCAGGGAGAACACTTTTACCTTGAAATTTAGTGAAGGGGTCATCTTCTAATGCTACCGTCGTTCTAAGCAAAATAAGATGCATATAAGATAAACATCATGCAATCCAAATATGTGACATGATATGGCCATCATCATCTTGTGCTTTTGATCTCCATCTCCAATGCATCATCATGATCTCCATCATCACCAACTCGACACCTTGATCTCCACTATTGCGTCATGTTCGTCTCGCCAACTATTGCTTCTACAACTATTGCTAACTCATAGCAATAAAGTAAAGCAATTACATGGCGTTTGCATTTCATACAATAAAGAGACAACCATAAGGCTCCTACCGGTTGCCTGATATCTTACAAAACATGATCATCTCATACAATAACGACTATAACATCATGTCTTGACCATATCACATCACAACATACCCTGTAAAAACAAGTTAGACGTCCTCTACTTTGTTGTTGCAAGTTTTACGTGGCTGTTACGGGTTTCTAGCAAGAACCGTTCTTACCTACGGCAAAAACCACAATGGTGATTCGTCAAGTTTGCTATTTTAACCTTCTTCAAGGACCAGCCGTAGTCAAATTTGATTCAACTAAAGTAGGAGAAACAGCCACCCGCTAGCCACTTTTATGCAAAACTAGTTGCATGTCAGTCGGTGGAACCGGTCTCATGTGCGTGGATATGTAAGGTTGATCCGGGCCACTTCATCCCACAATACCGCTAAATCAAAATAAGACGTTGGTGGTAAGTAGTATGACTATCACTGCCCACAACTCTTTGTGTTCTACTCGTGCATATCATCTACACATAGACCTGGCTCATGATGCCACTGTTGGGAAACGTTGCATCGAAAACAAATTTTATTCTACGCACACGCAAGATCTATCAAGGAGATGCATAGCAACGAGTGGGGGAGAGTGTGTCTACGTACCCTCATAGACCGTAAGCGGAAGCGTTTTATAATGCGGATGATGTAGCCAAACTTTCTTCGCGCTCCAATCGATCTAGTACCGAACGCACGACACCTCCGCGTTCTGCACATGTGTAGCTTGGTGACATCCTCGGCCTGATCCAGCAAGACGGCAAGGTAGTAGATGACTTACGGCAGCATGAAAACGTGATGATGGTGACGGTGATGTGATCTCCGCAGGGCTTCGCCTAAGCACTACGAAAATATGACCGGTGGTGTAAATGGTGGAGGGGGCGGCGCACACGGCTAACAATTGATCTGGGGTGTTCTAGGAGCCCCTCCCACATATATATAGGTGGGAGGAGGGAGGAGCAGCCCAAGGAGGCGCCCAAGTAGGAGGAATCCTACATGGGATCCCTCCCAAGCCAGGCCCCACTTTCCTTATTTGGAGTGCGGGGAAAGGCAGGGGAGAGTGGCGCCCCCTCTTTCCTTTCACCCATGAGAGGGAAAGGCAGGAGGGGCTAGCCCTCCCCCTTTTCCTTCCCGAGGGCTGGCCAAACAAGGAGGAGGCACACCAGCCACCTTGTGGGCTGGTCTATCCCCTCCTTTGGCCCATAAGGCCCATAACTTGCCAGGGGGTGCCCGGAACCCCTTCCGGTGACCCGATTCCTTCCCGATACGTCTGAAACACTTCCGGTGTCCAAATACCATCGTCCTATATATCAATCTTTACCTATCGACCATTTCAAGACTCCTCGTCATGTCCGTGATCTCATCCGGGACTCCAAACAACATTCGGTCACCAAAACATATAACTCGTATAACACTATATCGTCAACGAACATTAAGCATGCGGACCCTACAGGTTTAAGAACTATGTAGGGGAACCTGGATGCCCATATTGGCTCCTACATATTCTACGAAGATCTTTATCAGTCGAACCGTTATGACAACATATGTAATTCCCTTTGTCCGTCGGTATGTTACTTGCCTGAGATTCGATCGTTGGTATCTTCATACCTAGTTTAATCTCATTACCGGCAAGTCTCTTTACTCGTTCCGTAATACATCACCTTGTGACTAACTTCTTAGTCATTTGCTTGCAAGCTTATGATGTGTATTACCGAGAGGGCCGAAAGATACCTCTCCGATACTCAGAGTGACAAATCTTAATCTTGATCTATGCCAACTCAACAAACACCTTCGGAGATACCTGTAGAGAATCTTTATGATCACCTAGTTATGTTGTGACGTTTGATAGTACACAAGGCATTCCTCCGGTATCCGGGAGTTGCATAATCTCATAGTCATAGAAATATGTATTTGACATGAAGAAAGCAATAGCAATAAACTGAACGATCATTATGCTAAGCTAACGGATGGGTCTTGTCCATCACATCATTCTCCTAATGATGTGATCCCGTTATCAAATGACAACACATGTCTATGGTTAGGAAACCATAATCATCTTTGATCAACGAGCTAGTCTAGTAGAGGCTCACTAGGGACACGGTGTTTATGTATCCACGCATGTATTTAAGTTTCCGGTCAATACAATTCTAGCATGAATAATAAACCTTTATCATGATCAAGGAAATATAATAATAATCATTTTATTATTGCCTCTAGGGCATATTTCCATTACTTTGAATGCGGCGAGGAGGCGTGCTCAGCCGGGTGTGCAGCGGGCGGCGTCCTCGTCCGGCGCGCCGCTTCAATGGCAGAGGCAGCGAGAGATCACGTCCGCCATGAGCCGCCTTCAATGTGGAACGGCGCGCTCTATAGGGGCAGGAATGCGGGCAGCTGGCGCTGGGATGGAAGCACGCGCGGGAGGTGGAAGGGGTTTTTGGTGGGTCAGGGCGGTCAGAACCAGGTCTGGGATCGGTCCAGACTCCTACAAACTTCCCCCGCGTTTATCTCAGATTTGCGGGAGAAACGGACCATGCCACAGACCGATACAGAACCGTATTGGATGGCTTCCAAGGTCTGGAAAGTGCGGTCCAAATGGTGGGCGGGAGGTTTAAGGGTCAGCGTTGGAGAGCCCTTAGAGCAACTCCAACGCAGTGACCCATTTCGTCTGCCGTCGTCCGTTTGGGTCGCGCGGACAAAACTGCTGGCCCAATGCGCCGACCCATTCACAAAAGGCATCCGCTTTGCATCCGCGCGTACCCATTTGTGGCCCAGAATTGGGCCTAAAATGCATTGGCGTGGACGCGAAGCGAACGCGCCGTGCATCCCCTTGGTGGCCGCTGAGGCCCCACATGTTGGCCGGGGAACCACCGGCTGTGGTCATAGTAAATGTGCCCACCTACTTCAGGCCCGCCTGGAAGTGGGTGGAAACGCCGCGTGCTACTCCTTTTTAATGGAAGCGTGCAGCGGGCCGGCCTCATCCACTTCCACCGCCAGTCCCCATCTAGAAACGCCTGCTCCCTTGCCAGCGACAAGAAACCCTAGCCAGCCAGCTAGAAAGACAGCTAGCCATGGGGTTCTTCAGCGGGAAGGGGAAGGGCAAGTGCAGTGCCGACATGAGCTCTTCCCGCGAGCCTCCTCCATCGCCGCCGCCGGCTCGTCGTGGCTTGCCACCGATGAGCGGGAGCGGCTGTACATACCAGTCCACCATGCGCCATGGCACCGGCAGTACCGCTGCCCCCTGCAATACCCAGATGTCAGCTTGTTGCACGACTGGCATCTAGAACCGCAGAGGATCCCCATTCCGGTAGAGCCACAAACAGGGAGGGCGCACGCCGAGCAGGTTCGGCGGCGGCGTGAGCTCCTCACGTCGGACCAATGCGCAATGCGTGGGTACGCGCCAGACTCCCCCAACTGGGAGCGCTAGTTTGCTCTAGAGCACGAGGAGGAGCGTCCCTGTGACGTCAATGTCGACCATGTCGTACGCCCTCCGCCACCAAACGTCTTGCCGGAGGAGAAGGAAGCGGAGGCGACCTACCAGGCTGCGTTGGATCCCGCCATGCGACGCGCCCTAGAGGAGAGCCAACACAAGGAGGATGCGCATTGGGTCGGCATAGAGGAGGCCCTCATGATGTCAATGCCGACGACTATGTCATGCCCCCTCCCCCGCCACCGCCGGAGTTCCTCCCCGAGCCGAAGCTCCTGGAGCGTCAGCCGGAGGTCTACTAGTGGATCGGCGAGCTCCGCAGATGGGTCAGCGTGCCGCCCGTCTGGTTCAGGGCGACGCCGGAGCAGGAAGCCGCCTACCTCCAACAATGGAAGGTGTGCCGGCTGGCGGAGGAGTGCGCCGACGGCAAGCGGGAGATAGAGCTGGAGCGCCGCATAGCGTGGGAGAAGGAGGAGGAGCATTGGCGAGGAGGAGGAGGGCAGCAGCAGCGCGGCGTCAGCCGCCACCACCAGACACCGCACACCCATGGGACACTGGCGGAGGACGCGACATGTGCTGCGTGGTAGACCGCCTTCCCCTTGGCTGGGCCGGCGCCGGCGTTCATCGACCTCACCGGCCCCGGGGAGGAGGACGACGACGACGCCTAGGGCAGCGCGCTGACGGCGCAATTTTTTTTTTAGTTTTATTAATATTTAAGTGGACATTGGCCGGCCGGTAGATTTCACCCATTTATGTTTAATTATGCTTATTTTTCGCCCACATGTGTACGATTTGTTTTTATGGCCGCCCGTAGATTTGGGTCTGCCACCCGTTTGGCGCACCTGCCGATTCAAATAAAAATACGGACGCAAACGTATGCTTGACCAATTCAAACGGACAAAAAAAGATAAAATCGCACCTTTGATTGCGTCGGCGTGTTGGAGATGCTCTTAGGTCGCAGGTAAGGCATCATGGCACACGCGAAAGCGACAATTGCTGAAGACTGTCGGTGGCATCATGGCTGAAGCGTCATTTGTCCTCTGGTGACTGTCCACACTGAAACAAAAGGTCCAGGGCAACGACCAATAATCGGCAACCTCGTACGGACTACATGTACATACGGTAAGGTCGACATGCATATTAGTCCACATAGCCTTTACATACTACTCGTATCATCACACTGCGACAAAAAACACATGCACAGGTGGACCTATCACCTATGTTATAGCACTACCAGTCTACCACTTCGCTGAGCTCAAAGGGCAACTTTTTTTTTCTGCGGGTGTGATCAAAGGCCAACTTAATTTTGTGTTTTGCTTGGTTGTCAGAAGAGCAAATCAACATATTTTACTTCATACCTCCTGGAGTATCGAAGGATAATTTTTTTAAGGAGTGTCCGAGGATATGAATCCAAAAGGAAGGTATATTAATTAGTATTCTAATAAGCTAGCGTCTAAATTAGCATATATTTAATTTGAACCACAACTGTATATGATATATGGCGAAGCTAACAAAGCAAAAAAGAAAAGCATCGCAATTCAATTCTTCTCAACGCAAGAGATATTCTAAACGAATCGTGTGTTATTTCAAGCGTTTTGTGGTTGAGAAAACTAGCAGAATGGCTCGCTCAAATATGTGGTAAGCTAGCTATTGCAGTGTGACACTACATTTCTCTTTACTCTATACCCAAGAAAAGTGAGGTCTTGCCAGAGAAGGAATTTGCAGCTGATCATACTTGGAACCTCTTTGTTGAAATTTTTCCCATTGCGCTGTTTCCAGATGTCCCTTCATCCAAGAATGACAATGTCCATGACAATCTTTTTAGGAAGCAACTCAGAGGCCAAAATGACTTCATCATAAATGGAAATGCCTCTGTTTGACCAACTGAGAATTGTGCTCGAGAATTTTGGAGCAAAGTTGCAGTCCCAAAAGAGGCGGAAGTTTCCTCTATTTTCTCATTATCGAAAACAATATCAAAATAGGCTTTCGTCCTGCTTTATATATAAGGCACCAAAGTCAAACAATATATTGTAGTGAAGAAGCCCTCATACAAGCAGATCAAAAAAATAACTGGACAACATAAATACTGCAAAAATAGCACAAAAGATCACTAAAAATGAGACGGCTAAAAGCCGAGCATGAGCACATGACAAGCTGAAGATGATACCACATAATGACCAAAGGCACCTTGAGCTCCAGTGAGCTCCACGACAACATACCCAGGAGAGTAGCAACGCAAAGTGTAGCCGCCACCGGGTCTAAAGAGATGGACAAGGGTTTTCATCTAGAGCCCTTGGCATGGGAATGAGAACCACAACCACACCCTGAAGAGGAAAATGGAGCCCGCAGGTGTCACGATCGTCGGCGCCAAATCGCAGAGCTTTCACTCAATAACTCCCACGTACCATGACGAGGTTCCCGGACCACCATCCAGATCTGGGTGCCCCACTCCTGGACGATATGACCACCGGCCGCCACCCCCTGATCTACCACACGACCGATGGACGCAACCACTGATGTGGTCACCTATTACAGGTAGGGTCAAGGACCCATCATTTGGGACCCACATAGGGTCCATCACCATCATAGGAGGGTCACTGGACCCTGCCAGCATTTGGATGCATACATCAGGAGGTTCACTCGGACGGCTCTGCAGCACTTAGACAATCGTACGTCACTCAGCGGACGAACTACCACTAAGACGTACAGGAAAAGGAGGCGTCTTGGGAGCTACAACGGTCAAGGAATCCTAAGTCATCCACTAAATAGAGTTATAGCTACCATTACCTGTAACTGTTGTAGTAGATGCTCCTTACAGTAGTAACTGTCTCATCCAATGACATTAATTGCCTCGGCGGAGTGGGAGACATGGGGCTGCAGCACACTATATATAAGCCGCTCCCCTCTCCATAGCCAGGCACGTTCAACCCTTGTAACCATATCCATCAAATCAAAGCAAGCCTCAGAGCACGAGACGTAGGGCTTTTACCTCCACCGAGTGAGGGGCCTGAACTCGCTAAACACCGAGTGTTACACCTGCGCCGTAGCTAGACTCTACCCCTTATTCGTACCCTAGTACTCATTGTCTGGATCATAACCCCGACAACCACCACCGCAGCCATGATAGTCGTTAGAGAGCCAAATGGACAGCCAACCACCCGGAGCCCGTGGCGAGCTTGCGTGAGAGAATCGACTTTTGCACATCTTAATGTACCCAACCATAACTATTTTTTCATTTCTGTTTTGCGAATTGTTTTCGGTTTTGTTAAAGCACATTTAGACACTAGTAGAAAACGACCCATTTGGCCCGGTTCCAGAGGCCCTTTAGCCTCGGTTCAAGAACCGGGACTAAAGGGTCGGGACTAAAGCCCAAACCCTTTAGTCCCGGTTCACTTACGAACTGGGACAGAAGGGCTCCACGTGTCCGCTGCGGGGCGCCTAGGCAGGAGGACCTTTAGTCCCGGTTGGTAATACCAACCGGGACCAATAGGCCTCCACGCGTCAGCAGCTGGTAGGAGCTAGGTTTTTTTGAAGGGGGGTGTTTAGGGGTTTTGGAGCGTTAATTTAGGGGTTTCATATTGTGTTAGCTAGCTAATAGAGAGAAGTGTCCTCTCTTATCTCCGTGCTTGGTCGATGTTAGCTACTATACGTATAGAGAGAAGTGTCCTCTCTTATGCTACTATAATTTTGTGTAATGCAACAAAGAGGAAAACGTTTCTACTTAATTAAACATCTCATTGCATAACAACTTCACTTCCAGTACATAACAACTTGACATTGCTTAAACAGCTGCAGTACATAACAGGTTCAGCATACTAAACATAAACACTGACACTTGTCTAACAGACACTCACCGCACTTCTTCATTTCTACATCTCCTTCATCTTCTTGATGCAGTCAGAGTGGCGAATGCCGACGCGGATGTAGGTCTCCGCCTCGATTGGCATGCTCATGTCACCGAGCTGCGGGATCCCCGGCGCCACCATGTACAGGTCGTCGCCGGCTCGCAGCTGCAGCTGCTGCGCCACCTCCCCCTTGCTGTCGTCCTCCACCTCCACCACCAGCTGCTCCTGCTCGCTGTCATCCTCCACCTCCACCACCACGTCTGCACCTGGCCCCTCCTCATCCTCCTCCTCATCTTCACTGCTCTCTTCCTCGTTGTCAGAGTGGACAATCACCTACTTCACTGCAGCTGGTACAGCGACCACGACACTGACAAGACCTTCAACTGGAGCTGGAGGGGTGCGACGATGGGAGCAGTACTCGTACCACCTAGCACGCTGACGCGGATCTGGTGAGTTTTCCGCTTCATTCATAGCCCAAAGTGAAACAGCGACAGGAGGAATTCCATGGCCGCCGGCGAACATCGTCTTCTTCTCATCATCCGTAGCCACGGCGATGAGGCCTCTAGCGTGGTCGACGCACATCTGCAAGCTGGGAAACTTATTGCAGATCTCCTCTACACCCGCCCTTTTCTCTGAATCTCCCTTGCAGAATTTGCTGACAGTCTCCTCCCATCGATCCTGAGCACGGTGAAAAGCTCTTTCAGACGGCCTCTTCTTAGGCACCATGACCGGTGTCGAGAAGTGATGGGAGTGGCCGGATGATTTGCTTATCCCCTGAATCAAGCCCAAGTGACCAAAATGTTATTTAGTCTTATCTAGAACAATAAAAGCACAAAGAATTATTCAAAGACCAAAATGATATTCAAAGACCAACTAGGTGAGGTAGATCAACACTCAAGGCAAACACTTCAGCCTAAAATGATATTCAAAGACCGACTAGGTGAGGTAGATCGATGGAGAATGCAGAGCCAAAGCTGTGTGTAGCACTAGAGTCCTCTTATATACAAGGCATTCATACACTCAGTACTAGTAGTAATTAAGCTACTAGTTGGATAGAAAGAAGGACAGAGTTTACTTTATTCATTGCTCCTATCTGTATAAAAATAGATTTTCAATTATTTTAAGTAGAATATCACTAGAAAAGGTAGCTAAAGGTTTTGCAATATGTGTGACAAATACAAACTATATGCTGGTTGTTGCCACTATGGACCTTCAAGGCGACATAAGATTTTGATGCAACAGCTTTCGAAGGTTAAGGGGAAGATCATGCAGATGTAGTTTTGCTAATCAATACGATTGACGTAAGCTCAAAAAGTGTCTATGCTTAGTATAAGACATATAGCAGTGTAAGAGAACTATGTGTTTATGGACATATATGATCTTCACCACAATATCAATGCCGAGATGCCCAAATGGATCATATGTCTTGCCGCTAAAGATAAAACGAGGGTTGCAGTGTCCAGGAACCAGTTCCTGGAAAGATTCTTGATTTATCAAAAAAGAAAAGTAAGCTTTTGTACATGAGCTGCTTTAGAAAAATGACCAAGAATGTGTACTAGTGGATTGAATTTGAACATTGTTAAAAAATGAGATAGATACACAAATCTAGCTAGATTGGGTCAGCATAGGTATGAGACGACCTACAACTCGAGTAGTCAAGTGCTGCATTTTCTCTTCCTCTTGCCATGTGATCTCTCTCATTTTATTAGTGCACTGGAGAAAAGCTATCAGTTGTCAGTGTTAGAGATAATCATGATTGATGTCGGTACAATGTCACTGATACCTCCATAACCACCAAGTCCATTCCCTGGTTGCAATAAATAGTCAAGTAATCCTTCTAAGCCAAGCACTTTGTATGTCATGACAAAGCCAACAATACATATTTCTTATCTAAAAGAAACTTGGCATACTATTCTGAGTCACTCATGCTTTTGAGGGCCAAATCATGAGTGAAGGATTAATATGGTTGTTATAGGAGTATTAGTGTTGAAATATTGTTACAATATAGCATTGTTGATTCTCTCGGGGGCAAGAAGTCCAAGCGAAAGCTATGCTCACTTATTCATTTATTTCTAAAGTACTTCTGTTCAAAACTTACAAGGAACTAGTCGCCAACCCGTGCATTCGCACGGACGTGTTTGGTAAGCTACTACTTTAACTTGGCCTATATTAGGGAAAGATGGGATGCAATTTTATTTTTTTGGCTAATTTTGTTTACCTTGAGCAAGAAATTGAAATGCCCGGCATTTTTTGGTGGAAAAGTATCATCTTGTCTTACCGCTGGGTTTAATATCCATATCTTTTGTACTAAAAAGGAAAAATGTATATTCAATAATAGAATATGACATGAAGAATATACTAATGTTTTCTCCATTTACATAAAAATCAAACTACTTTTTACTTCTGATGACGGTATGTAATGCCTTCACAATATTGATTTTTTTTCTTATTGTCTTTTCACCTGTCACCTATCCTGCACGTCTCTAGGGAAATTTACCAATTTACTATTAGATAGACAATTAGAGAGCATCACAAAATCAATAATAAGAAAACAATTTGACTTTTTATATTTTTCAAATATAATAGATATCAATGCAGACATCAGATACCCTTTTATATATTATCTACCCTTTTTTATCAATGCAATCATCATATAGATGAACAAAAAAATTATGCATAATCAGGACATGTCATCATATATACACATACATATCATCATATACACTACATATCATCGTGAAAAATCATCATATATATATATATATATATGTGGGGGACCGAGCGGGAGGAGAGGTGCGGCGTGGTCGGGCAGGCAGGCGCGGGCGGTGTTGGGGCGAGGGGCACGGGCGCGGCGCCGAGGCGAGGGGGCACGGACGGCGTGTTGGGGCAGAGGCAGGAGCACGGGGCGGCAGCGACCTCGGCCGAGGCGGCGGCACGGCGACGAGTAGCGGGCAGCGACGGCGACGAGGAGCGGGCGGCAACGGCGATGGTGACCTCGGGACAGCTCGGGGAGGCGACGACAACGTCAGGGCAGGGGTGCGGCATCGAGGATCAGCAGCAGTCGGGCGGCGTTCGAGGGAAGAATGGCGGGTGGGGGAAATTTCCTAATTATTGGGTTATATAGCAACCACCTTTGGTCCCGGTTCATGGCACCGGCCGGGACCAATGCCCCCCTTTAGTCCTGGTTGGTGCCACAAAGCGGGACCAAAGGTCAATTTCCAACAACCCAAAGGGCGGGAAGTAGAGACCTTTGGTCCTGGTTGGTGGCACCAACCGGGACTAAAGGTGGACATTGGTCCTGGTTGGCGACATGAACCGGGACCAAAGATCAATTTCCAGCAGCCCAAAGGGCGGGAAGCAGAGACCTTTGGTCCCGGTTGGTGACACCAACCGGGACTAAATATGGGCATTGGTCCCGGTTCTTGCCACCAATTGGGACCAATAGCCTGTGCGTGGCACAGCCGCAGTGCGGTGGAAGTTTAGTTCCGCCTCGCTAGCTGAGAGAGGCCAGGACCTGTTTATAAGCCCTGCCGCCCCTTCGATGTCGAGCTCCTCTCTAATGCAGGATTACAGGCCTAAACACACTGTATCTGCCTGTGGGCCTACAGGGCCTTCTGCGGGCCTGAATCATGGCCCATGGTTGGGTTTCTAGTCGTATTCAGGCCGTGGTGGCCCAGCAGGTGGCACTTTTTTAATATTTTTTTCCAGTTTTTTCCAAAAAAAATTTTGCTTTATTTGTTTTCTTTTGTTTCTACTTACAGTTTTTCAGTGATTCTTTTTGCTTTTAGGTCACAAAAATTATAAACTTTTTGTTAGTGCCATTAGTTTTCAAATTTGAATAGTTTAAAATTGAATTCTATGAAATTTGTGTGAATCACTAATTTGTGAATAACTTTACTATAAAAATAAACTTTTGAGTGAATCTTTTTCCTGCTATTTAATATTACTGTGTTTTATCATTACATTCAATTTTGTAATAGTTAGGTTATTTTAAATGCATGTTTTAATCAAAAAGCAACTTTGTTATTTTAGTTTGGTATTAAAGTTTCCAACAAAAAAATCTTTATGGAAATTCTTTTTGCTATTAATGTTTTGAACAAAAAGTACTTTGATAATTTTAGTTGCATAACTTTTATATGATTTTAGTTTCAAAAATACTAGAGGTTTGTAAAACTTTACAAAGGGATTTCATTTTTTTTGAACTTATTTGAACTCCACACTTTTTGTGTATTCAAAATGCACCATTCAAAGCCACATCATCAATTTTCAACCATTTCTGACTTCATTTGCTATTTTCATGCATTTACTGATTTTTTGAGCTAAATGACCCTGAAATTGAGAAACACTACAAATGAACTGTGAAAAGGTTAAAAGTTGGCATGGTATCATCATTTCACCCACATAGCATGTTCTAAAAAGTTGAGAGGGTTACGGAAAAAACTTGATGCACTTCCTGTACAAAACGGACAATCTCTTTCGAAGTATCAAGGTTTCGAACGGAAACTCATTTGTTACAAAGGGATTTCATTTTTTGAACTTATTTGAACTTCAGACTTTTTGTGTGTTCAAAATGCACCATTCATAGCCACATAAATAATTTTCAACCCTTTCTGACTTCATTTGCTATTTTTCATGCATTTACTGATTTTTGAACTAAATGACCCTGAAATTGAAAAGCACTACAAATGAACTCTGAAAAGGTTGAAAGTTGGCATGGTATCATCATTTCACCCACATAGCGTGTTCTAAAATGTTGAGAGGGTTACGGCAAAAACTGGATGCACTTGGTGTAGAAAACGGACAATCTCTTTTGAAGTATCAGGGTTTCGGACGAAAACACATCTATTACAAAGGGATTTCATTTTTTTGAACTCCAGACTTTTTGTGTGTTCAAAATGCACCATTCAAAGCCACATCATCAATTTTCAACCCTTTCTGACTTCATTTGCTATTTTTCATGCATTTACTAATTTTTTGAGCTAAATGACCCTGAAATTGAAAAGCACTTCAAAGGCATCATCATAATTGAAATTTAAAAGTATTTTTTCCATTTATTACAAAGGGATTTCATTTCTTGACATGTAACTGTGGTGGTATTCTAGATCAAAGGCATCATCATAATAGTTGTGGAGAGAAAGTCTTCACTTTTTCTTCAGTTGCGTCCTTTGCTTATTGCACCGTAACCATGGATAATCTTCATCATTTAACAGGGTGCTTGGGTCAGCCTTGACTTTGAAGGGAGGAATTTCGTGAAACTTTTCATAATCTTCAGACATGTCTGTCTTGCCCTCCACTCCCACGATGTCTCTTTTTCCCGAAAGAACTATGTGGCACTTTGGCTCATCGTATGATGTATTCGCTTCCTTATCTTTTCTTTTTCTCAGTTTGGTAGACATGTCCTTCACATAGAAAACCTGCACCACATCACTGGCTAGGAGGAATGGTTCGTCTGTGTACCCAAGATTGTTCAGATCCACTGTTGTCATTCTGTACTATGGGTCTACCTGTAACCCACCTCCTGACAGATTTGACCCATTTTCACTGACACAAAGGGATCTTAAAATCATGTCCATAGTCAAGTTCCCATATGTACACTATGTAACCATAATATGTGTCCTTTCCCCTCTTGATTGCTGCATCAAAGCAGACACCACTGTTTTGGTTGGTGCTCTTTCGATCTTGGGTGATTCTGTAAAATGTATTCCCATTTATCTCGTACCCTTTGTAAGTCAATTCAGTTGAAGATGGTCCCCCGGCCAACGAGTACAACTCATCAGAAACAGTGTTGTCACCCATGAGACGTGCTTGCAACCAACTGCCGAAAGTCCTGATGTGTTGCACATGTAATCTAGTCGTCACACTGCTCCAGGTGTTTGGAGTGCAGAATATTCTTGTGTTCATTGACATACGTGGGCATCAAGGTAGAATTTTGTAGAACTGTGTAGTGTGCTTGAGACCAAGAATGCCCGTCCCTACATATTATTGAGTCCCCTCCTAGCATGCCTTTTCCAGTCAGTCTCGCCTTTGAAATACTTGCCTTTCTTTTGACATTGATGGTTGGTCAGAAGAAATCGACGATGCCCCAGGTAAACATTCTTCCTGCATTTGTCCAAATATATACTTTCGGTGTCATCTAAACAGTGCATGCATGCGTGGTATCCCTTGTTTGTCTGTCCTGGAAGGTTACTGAGAGCAGGCCAATCATTGATGGTTACAAACAGCAACACATGTAGATCAAATTCCTGCTGGTCTTGCTCATCCCACACACGTACACCTTTTCCATTCCACGGTTGTAAAAGTTCTTCAACTAATGGCCTTAGGTACACATCAATGTCGTTGCCGGGTTTCTTAGGACCTTGGATGAGCACTGGCATCATAATGAACTTCCGCTTCATGCACAACCAAGGAGGAAGGTTATATATACATAGAGTCACGGGCCAGATGCTATGATTGCTGCTCTGCTCCCCAAAATGATTAATGCCATCCGCGCTTAAACCAGACCATACGTTCCTTGAGTCACCTGCAAAGTCCCCCCACTTTCTCTCGATTTTTCTCCATTGTGACCCGTCAGCGGGTGCTCTCAACTTCCCATCTTTCTTACGGTCCTCTTTGTGCCATCGCATCCACTTGGCATGCTCTTTGTTTCTGAATAGACGTTTCAACCGTGGTATTATAGGAGCATACCACATCACCTTGGCAGGAACCCTCTTCCTGGGGCGCTCACCGTCAACATCACCAGGGTCATCTCGTCTGATCTTATACCGCAATGCACCACATACCGGGCATGCGTTCAAATCCCCATATGCACCATGGTAGCGGATGCAGTCATTAGGGCATGCATGTATCTTCTGCACCTCCAATCCTAGAGGGCATACAACCTTCTTTGCTCTGTACGTACTATCGGATCAAATCTGTCAGGAGGTGGGGTACAGGTAGCTTCTTCTTCAATATTTTCAGTAGCTTCTCAAATCTGTTGTCAGATACACCATTGTCTGCCTTCCATTGCAGCAATTCAAGTGTGGTGCCGAGCTTTGTGTTGCCATCTTCGCAATTGGGGTACAACCCTTTTTTGTGATCCTCTAACATGCAATCGAACTTCAACTTCTCCTTTTCAGTTTCGCATTGTCTCTTTTCATCAACAATAACCCGGCGAAGATCATCACCGGGCACATCGTTTGGTTCCTCTTGATCTTTAGCTTCCCCCGTTGCAGCATCACCGTATTCAGGGGGCACATAGTTGTCATCATCCTCGTCTTCTTTGTTGTCTTCCATCATAAACCCCCTTTCTCCATGCTTGGTCCAAACATTATAGTGTGGCATGAAACCCTTCTCAAGCAGGTGGATGTGAAGGGTTTTTCGGTTAGAGTAAAACTTCGTATTCTCACAAATAGGGCATGGACAACACATAAAACCATTCTGCTTGTTTGCCTCGGCCACTTCGAGAAAATAATGCACGCCCTTAATGTACTAGGAGGCGCGTCTGTCACCGTACATCCATTGTCAGTTCATCTGCGTGCATTATATATAATTAAGTGTGACAAACCCCATTACAGAACATCATGAATAGAGAAGTGACCAAATTAATAGAAGTTCATCATCACATTAAAACCAAATTAATAGAACATCATTTTTTTTCTTTTAGAAAGAAGATAAGAACAAGAGGCTCACCACGGTGGTGCCGGCGATGAGATCGGCGTGGGCGATCGACGGCGGTGAGGATGGGGACGGGACAGGATGGTCCGCCAAACCTAGACAAATCTTGAGGAAAATGGAGTTTGGACAAGGAGCTTCGAGAGGAGAAAGCTTAAGTGTGGCTCGGGCATTTCATCGAACACCTCATGTGCATAGGAGGTGAGCTAGAGCACCACAAAGCTCTCCCACGGGCGGCCAAAAACAGAGCAGTGAACTGCTCTGCTTGGAGGCAGGGGGTATATATAGGCCTATCTTTAGTCCCGGATTGTGACTAAAACCGGGACTAAAGGACAACATTTGGTCCCAGTTCCAGACATGAAGCGGGACCAATGGGCCTCGCTCCTGGCCCACAATCTTTAGTCCTGGTTTGTGTCTAGAACCGGGACCAAAGGGGTCAGACGAACCGGGATCAATGGCCCCCGAGGCCCGGCCGGCCCCTAGCCTCACGAACCGGGACTAATGCGCCCATTGGTCCCGGTTCGTAGGAGAACCGGGATTAATGCCCTCTTTAGGCCTAGACCAAAGCCTTGTTTTCTACTAGTGAGATGTGCCTTAATATTGCACATCTAAGCCTTAGGTCATTGATTTTATGCGAGGATTCATATGGGTATTTTCTTCTTCTTTTTATGTGTGATTGAGTCACTTAGATGAGCAATAAGTAGGTATAGACTGACCATGTTCTTTTTTCCAATTTACTCATCAAACATTACGAGAGTACAAAGAACGACAAAATATCAAATATTATATCCATGTCCATAGATCACCTAGTAACGACTACAATTACTGGAGCGAGCCAATGAAACGACGCCATCATCGCACATGCCTCACTGGATCCAGACATACCTTGTTTGTAGACTTGTAGTAAACAGTTAGGAAGTCATCGTGTTGATGCCGAAAAGTACCAGCGCACCAGTGCAGCAACCGTTGCCGATGAAGTGAACCGTAAATCTGAAGGATACAACAAATGAACATATGAACGTAGACGAACGAATATCGGATCCATGCATATACACCAAAGACAAACACCGGCCAAATCCAACAAGATCAGACGGAGACACACCCTCTGACATTGTTTAGGCGGGAAAACTTTATTTCATTTTCAGGTAGTCGTCGCCGCCTCACCTCCTGAGCAGGACCAAACCCTAAGCAGACAAAAAAACATATAAAAATGAACCGCGAGCGCTCCTACGGGCGAGGGTCGGGATTCATCACACCTAAGGCCACACAAAACGAGATAGATTGGCCTATATTTATTTGTTTAATCTCACATTGCTTTTCTTTTGTTACGGGTGAGATCAATATATGTATTGCCCCCAACCTGTTTTGTTTCTCCTTAATTTGTCGCACGATGGTTCGATATGGAGTATTGTAGTATGTACTAATGGACATGAATTTTTGATCTATGAGTGTATATACACCCTATATGAATTTTTTTTTACTAATTAAATAAAAGGTCAACAAATCCTAAAAATATTTTAAAATAAATTTGACCTTCAATTGTAGTTGTAAAATAACTCCACAAAGAAAGAAAAAATCTTGTTGATTTCTTTCCAAAAGACAATATTTCTATCAAAATAGTGTGAATAGTGACCTATATTACTCCCTCCATTCCACAAAGTAGTGCGCCCGCGCTTTCCGAGGTCCAAATTTGACCGTAAATTTAGCCAACAAGAACAATTGCGGCGGGGACAAAAATTATACCACTGAATTCATATAGAAAATATGAATTCAGTGGTTTAATTTTTGCCCCGCCGCAGTCGGTCTCGGTAGTTAAATTTACGGTCAAACTTGAATCTCGGAAAGCGCGAGCGCACTACATTATGGAATGGAAGGAGTAGCAAATAATTTTTGTCTTTTTCCCTGAAGTCAAAGCCGGTTTTCTATTCGTGAAAATTTATATACTAGTGCAAAAGAAAGTCAAGTTTATTGTAAAAAAATTCAATTTTTTTGAGTTTTTATTTAATTATTTAAAAAATTCCCCATATGAGGTGTATATACACCGAGAAACCAATGGGTATTTCCCATGTACTCACACTGTAGTGTCAAAAAACGCTCTTATATTATGGGTCGGAAGGAGTACTTTTTTAATCAATTTCCCATGTACTTAGTACACTACTTTTGCGACACGCGTCCAGTTGCCACCATATGTGTGGACAAGCTAAGCGGTCTTTTTCTATTTCTGTTACGAGTCACACCACCCATGTGACTAGAGGAGACACTCCGTACTGTCAATGCGACAAACGCACTTGGTGCGGTGGGGGGTCCGGTTGTGCTCAGAGTGGATCTGTGGTCTATTGGACCCGCCAATTAATTAGGCGACGCTGATGGCAGTGCACTGTGACCGCTACTGTCATAATTGGTGCCAAAGGTAGTACGCCAAGTGACACCACAGTTGGCCTGGAGCTGCAGTATCTGTGATGTGTCATGCATGCTGTCCTTGCTAGCATATGTGCCACAGAACCTTTTTAGTACAGTACATATTATTATCATCATATGGCGTCACCAATAGATGAAGCATGTCGACCTGTGTCCCTCTTCGCGCAGCTCAAAGGCCAACGTATGTGTTTCGCTCAGTTTTCAGCAATAGCAAATTTATAGAGGTTTTCTCCATACCATGAAGGACATGATCCAGCACGATGGTTGATTAATTAAATTTTTTAACTAGATCGTAAAATAGTTTTAGGACGCTGAACGTTAGTGATTTGACCATGGGAAATCAAGCGTTTTCGATCGCAATTCTACTATTCTAGTGAAGAGAGGGTGGCAAGCCTGACAAATCCATGTGTAGTGTATTTTTTGCCAGAAAACTGCCGTGCGTGTCAACTAAACTTGTCATTCTCGTATCACTAAAATTGTCATTGAAAACATTTGATTTGCCATGGGAAAATCCTAAGCGTTCGGGATTTACCATTTCCATAGTTTTAAGCTAGCGTCTTAATTAACACATATTCCGTTTTACAGTTAGGACCACAACTAAACACTCATATTATATGTTAAGTCGACAAAAAAACATCACAAATCAGTTCTTCTTAATGCATGAGATACTCGATGAGAATAGTACATTATTCCAAGCGTTTTGTGATTGAGAATTAAAACTAGTAGAATGGCTCGCTGAGTTATGGGGCTAGCTACTCCATCGGAAATGTTATGGCCCGCAAAAAAAACACTACTTCCTCTATTCCATAATATAAGAGCGTTTTTTACACTAGTGGTGTAAAAACGATCTTATATTATGGGACGGAGGGAGTACCTATCATACGAGTAGGGCGTTTTGGAGATCGGCCTCAATGGAGGCCATTTTTTTTTTGAAAATTTCAAACTTAGTCGGAAAAAAATTGTACAAGTATACAAGGATGTAATGTGTATGTGTGAAAAATTTCAAGATGAAATACCTTGGAATGTGAGCTGTGCAAGAAAAATGATAGACTTTGAGGATGAATAGTGCATGTACTAAAAAGTAGCAGATTTGTTTTTTTGGTGTAGCACACACTTTAATGTATCGTCCTGAAATTTACACACTTGTACATTATGTCTCTAAGTATATGTGTATTTGTTTTAAAAAATTGAAACAAAAAAATGTGAATTTTGATCATACAAATAAAATTACTTTTACTTCATTAAGATTTTAGCATGCAGGCAACCATAGAGGTGTTTATTTGCCGGGAACCATACACAGGTGTACTGATAGCGAATGCTACAATATATATCTTTCTTTGTATGAGAAATACTCTATGTCAGTAGCACAGATATGTGTGTGCATTGGCCACTGGTACCATAGAGAAGAGGACAGACATATGGTCACCGCTTTTGCTTTCGAGGTTCAGTAAGCAATTTATTTTGAAAACACCCTAAACATATTTATGGATCTTAACAAAATCTCATGAAGGTGCCAAACCGAAAAATTGGTGTGAGAGTAAAGGATGCCAATGGTGTGCATGGCAAAGGATAGTAACGCCCACATGACAACAGAGTCAGGGAGAGGAAAAAGTAGCACTCTAGAACTTGCCTTATGGGAAGGTTGGACAAACAAATTAAAGGTGTATAAAAGCTAGGCGCATAGTCCTTTTCCTTCTCTATTAGCACTAGTCACACCAGAGACGATATTAGGCCCTTCCCAATGCTCCACCTCGTATTGGTGCTAAGGATGCCATGTAGGCCAAAAAAATCTGTTGTGACAAGATAATTAAGGGGAGAGAAATGAGTTTGGTGACCCCGGAAAGAAACAATACCAAACACGTGAACCTAGGCAAAACACTTAAATAAAAGAAGCTCACCAATGCATGCAAGAGTTTAGTTGTGAAATCACTACTACCTCCGTCTCAGTGAATAAGTCATTCGCGTAGTTCTAGGTGGACGATTTAACTATCTAAATATGTATTATATGTGACAAAAAATATATCTTTAGAAACTACATCCGTGTACAAATCTAGTGATATAATTTTCATGACATATAACACATATTTAATTCCTCAAATCGATGACCTAGAACTACGCGAATGACTTATTCACCTAGACGGAGGTAGTATATGAAGAGAGTTTAGCAACAACAACTTAAGCACTTATGCATTGACGGATTTGGTTGCTATACTTTTTAATATGTTTAGCACCTCATTTAAGCGCCTGTGTATTTAAAGAGGCCTTAAATGACACGCTCGAAACACTAGGTGTGGTGGCGCACTATAGGATTCTGCCGGACTGGACCGGCCCAGTGACGTAGATGAACGAGGGTCGTTGATGATAATTGGTGCCAATACCAGTGCACCAAGTGATGCGCACCTGGAGGAGTATGTTTTTAGGTATGCCATCATGGCTATGAAAATGCTAGTCTGGCCATAGCTTGGACATACATACATTTTTGACAAAGCATGGATTTTATTGAGTCAAAATAAAGCATTAATTATAAGAAGATACAAATATAATAAGCACACACTTGACCTCTGCATAGCTAGAATGCACATAGTCAACAACGAACGCGCTGACGCAAATAAAAAAAACTGTAAATAGCATAGTCATATAAGACCAAAGCTGCTTTGCAAATAGCTTAGACATATATACATGGGATAGTTCGAGTCTTTAAGAGACTTCTCATGTGTGGATAAAACGGAACTTCGATCCTGTTTAGCAGGTCTTTATGTTACCATTGCCATGCACAAAGCCATTTATCCTCGATACTGACTGCTTTTTCGTGAAGAATTACTTGTGTGATGTTTCTCTCGACAGGTCAGCTTTTGTCGACTTGAAGAGAGAGGCTTTAGGGTCTTGAGCCTTATGCCCCAATGCACCATCGCAAAGGTGAATCGTGCCGGCAATAGAGTGGCCCATGAGATTACTAAATTTTGTTCAGTTTCTAGAGATGATGGTCTGCTTGTTGGGAACGTTCCGTCATGTGTGACGAATTTGTAACGAATGGTTGTCAATGATAGGTTTCTATGGATACCAAAATTTGTATTAGGCCCGGACTACCATCATCCCTTCATCAAATGGATAGGAATAGCGACAGATGTTGCCTAGTCGGCGGCTTCAGACTTACTGTTGTATTTCTTTGTAAGGTATTTTGTGAATAATCAATAAAGTGACTGCATGCATCCCTAGATGCAGAGGCCAAGGGTCTTCCTCCTTTTCTAAAAAAAATGGATACCAAAATTTGACTAGTCTTCATAAACTGCAAGGCTCAGACCGTCAGGGGTCATGGAACTTCGCAGGGGGCAACGTTCTCAACGTTCACGGGCCGATCACTTCTTTCAGCGTCTCTCTTATGTAGATCACGCTTGCATGAGGCAGTTGAACCTATTTAAAAATACATCATCGTGTCACTTTGTCGGTGTATGGCGACATTCTTTTAAGCCTGTTGTACACACACGTACATACATTTCTCTAACCACGCTACTAATCGAAAGTACCTAGTAAGTTATTTTTTATAAAATAACATACCGCGGCTTGGGCACGCCGAAACAACAGGGGGTGTTACAAAATGATCCTTAGGGTTCTTTCCCTTTGTCAGGAAAAAGCGATTTTGAGGACTCTAGTCATGTACTTTCATGCCTACTATATAGGCTATTGGATGAAGCTATCCAACGGTTGAGAGGTGGAAAATCCGAATAGTGTTAACCATTGGATATTCTGCCTGCTACGCTGGATTCTATCACGTGTACTAATCCAAAAGATTGCATACTTGAGCTTATGCACAAATCTCAAAACAAAGACACTTCTCCTTTGTTCTAAACTCCTCCATACTTTAAATCTTCATTGTTAAAGGAATTGACGTTCATTTTTATTTTATCATTTACATTTCATAATATGCACATAACATGTAGACTTCTCATTTGCTCCAGACTCTCGGAAATCCAATTCGGCTCCCGGGAACATATGCTCTTGTGCACTAAAAATGTTTTGTGAATGACGAAAAATATAAAAAAAATGTGTTCATTGTCACATCCAAATGGTACCTGCAAATTTTTAGGGGAAAATATGTGCGTGCGTGCGTGCGTGCGTGTGTGTGTCTATTTCATGTCTGCTTTCTCATATGTTTGTAGAACCCAACATTGGCAACTCCTCTCTTGCCGAATTTAGCAGCAGAATGTATTATCAGTCTGCCGTGCAACAAAACAAAAATGAAACAGGGGCAAAAGCTTCAAACTTCAAAGGAGTGGTATTATACCGTGTTAATTATATACTCCATACATCGATATTTCCCTGTTGGCGTCCAAAACTCCATATTAACACTTTCTTTTTCTTTTTTTAACTTTGGCAACTTTATTTAACTAATAATCACATGCTTTAAAATAGTGGAATCAGGAAATCAGGGGGTTTATCATGCGGCACCCTTTATTCCTGACCCAAAAAACTAAAACGTGCAATGGTATAAGAAACTCGTTTACATCACGCACACAGTGATTTATCAGCGCCTTGCCGAAAGAACTCATCAACCTTCGACAATCATCAGTAATTACCGGCACTGATGCCCGATAGTCATCCGGATTCTGGATACTGTTATACGTGAAACAGTATTAACAGTTTCTTTCAGGAAGTTCTATTAACCACGCGCAGTGGGGAAGCCACATTGAGAGGAGTGTGGTCAATTGACCACACAGGTTTTTGGCAAATCCTTTGTACACAAGTAGAGATCATGTATTATTTTTTATAAAATTGGTGAAAACACATGTATTTGACATCATAGATTTAAAATGACATCACAGACCTCTGATCCTGGCACCGCCACTGACCACGCGAGCAACAAGAAAACACTCACTGCAAAATAACAACAAAATAACGCTGAGGCATGGAGAGCTCTCCCTCCCAGTAAACGATAAATGATGCGACGACGAACTGCAGGCTCGCCGCCAATATCGCTGATATGCGCGATTCGATTAAAACCTGACAATTGAGCACGCAGTTTATTAGTAATGGAGTGTAATTTGTTAATAATTAATTAAGCTTGGCGCTTCAAGCAACACCTAGCTGCAGAAATCGGCAAAGAAAGCGCTAATGGACGGCGTGCTACCTTAATTAATCACGGCAAAGAGGGAGATCTATGAGGGAGTGGAGAGTTAAAGTTGATATTGTAGCAGGTACCTGTGCAAGTAGACGCATGGTGCTGGTGCCCCAGAAATCCTAGAGGCGGAGCTCGAGCTCGAGCTCCTCACCGGCACTGCTAACGGAGGCCCTCGTGCTGAGCATGTCCACGGCGCCGTCATGTCCGGCGGCTGGATCCACAAGGAGCTGCGCCTGCGCGTGCTCTGCAAAGCGTGGAGCGGCACTGCCCCACCTCTCAGGCCTGGCATCAGCGCCCGCCGGCGCCGACACGCGGCTACCGCCGTGCGATAGGACGGAGGTGCTCATGGACCGGCCGCTGCCGGAATCAACGGCGGTTCCGCGGAAGGGGCCTTCGCCGTAGGGGCCGTACATGTATGGGTCGCTGAAGCTGCCGAGTCGGTCCTTGCGGTGCGCGTTCTGGTGGCCGCCGAGCGCCTGCGACTTGAGGAAGGTCTTGTTGCAGAAGAGGCACGGGAACAGCCGCACGTCCTTGCCGTTCACGCGCGCTGTCGGCGCTACCGCCTCCCTGTTCTCCTCCCAGCCTCGGTTGCCGCCTGCCGGCCCGAACGCCAGCGTCAGGTCCGCTGCCGCTGCCGCTGCCTGCGCGTGGAACCACGATGACTTGGTGTTCTCCATCCAAGTATATATATACTGCTGTTGCTGCAGTGGCACTCTAAGCCCTCTACTACACAAGACTATGGGGGACAGATGATCGCTGATAATGGTAGCGGCGGCACTTCTATATTGGGAATCTAGAGGACGGGGAGCAGAGGAGAGCGGCGGCACTTCTATATTGGGAACATAGAGGACGGGAAGCAGGGGAGAACGAATGGGAGCCGAGTAGGCTGCCGGGGATATGATGGGTATAAATAGATCCCTCTAGCACTAGAATTCTACTATATACTACTACTGTTTTCGTTCGGAAAAGTAATAGATCCCTACATTTGCCAAAAAAGAGGAGGAGGAAATAGATCACATCACATTGGGAGGGAGAGCGGACCGCAGGCTGAGTGACGACAGGATACTCAGTGTAGAGATATTGTTGATCATGCGTGGACAACACTAAGGCTCCCCACATAGGAACACTATAAGGGCATCTCTAACCTTAACTCCTCAAATACAAGGTGTTAAAAAAGTGGCCGGCCCGACCTAACTGAACGCTTTTATTTAGCATCAACAACTTTATTTCCTTGTATAATAGACATATCATTTACAACTTGAGGAAGAATAAAGTCAGGGATAGTAGTCTCTCGGAATTCAGACGAGCTAGACAAAGGAGTGTTTGGCTAAACTATCACTGACTGAATTAACAGGATCCTGAGGTCCATGGATACTCTGGTGCGCACTAGTAGAAAACGGTCCTTTAGTCCCGGTTTTAGAGGGCCTTTAGTCCCGATTCTGGAACCGGGAACACTATAAGGGCATCTCTAACCTTAACTCCTCAAATACAAGGTGTTAAAAAAGTGGCCGGCCCGACCTAACTGAACGCTTTTATTTAGCATCAACAACTTTATTTCCTCGTATAATAGACATATCGTTTACAACTTGAGGAAGAATAAAGTTAGGGATAGTAGTCTCTCAGAATTCAGACGAGCTAGACAAAGGAGTGTTTGGCTAAACTATCACTGACTGAATTAACAGGATCCTTAGGTCCATGGATACTCTGGTGCGCACTAGTAGAAAACGGTCCTTTAGTCCCGGTTTTAGAGGGCCTTTAGTCCCGATTCTGGAACCGGGACTAAAGGGTCGGGACTAAAACCAAAACCTTTAGTCTCATTTGCTTACGAACCGGGACTAAAGGAGCTCCACGTGGGCGATAATTTCTGAATTATTTGACAATTTAATCTCTAATCACCCCTCATCACTGCTCAAGTATGAACCACTTATTTCAAATCGTCTAACTTCCCGGCCGGTCACCCATCCTCTCACTACTCCAGCCTGAGCACGCTTAACTTTCAAGTTCTATTCCCCCTAGTTTCCAAGTCTGCACTTGTTGTTTTCCTGACAATACTAAGTTGTCAAACCTATTAACCCTTAGGAGTTGAACTTGAGCATGAAGCACTGTTTGAGTTTGAAACTATTATTCTAAAAATATTTATAAACACTAATATTTCTTGAATAAGTAGTTTGACCATAGTTTGACCAAAAATTCGAAAAAACTTAAATTTGAGGATAACTTTTTTCCTTTAAGAATTTGACTACAAATTTGCAAAACGGCCTACTGTCGAAATCGGATGCGTATTTTTGTGCTAATTTTTTTGATATATTATGCGTTTTTTTACATCGTATGCAAAAGATATTGTTGTTTTACTTTTTCATAACATTTTTTGAAAAACATGTCCAAATTTAAGTTTTTTAATTTTCCTAACTAGTAGATGTAGTAACATAACTACATCTCGAAGGATTTTAATTTTTGAAGTTTTTATCATTTTCTTTTGTTTTTTACAAAACTGAAATGGCGATACACGTGGGGGGGGGGGGGTTAGAGTTTAAACCTTTTGAGTCCGGGATGGTGTCCATCCAATCCTACCGTCGACTACATCTGGTAGCACTGTCCCAGCCAGAGTCACAACGAAGGTTAACCAAGCCAGAGTCACGTTCTATTAAAGTGACAAAAAGAATTACTTTTTAATATAGTAGAACTAATTCTATCAACTATTATTAAAGGTTAAACAACTATTAATACACAACAGTAGCAAAATTAATATTATTTAATTATAAAAATTTATCTACTGTTGTCTAACAGAAGTGTCGTGGAATAGTCATGTCAGATGTCCTCGTGAAAGGACTTAGTTGTGGAGTCATCGCAACTAGGAAGCTTGAAGGGGTTAAATCGGGACAAGAGACACGAGAGGGTTTATACTAGTTCGGCCCCTTACGGTGAAGGTAAGGCCTACGTCTAGTTGGGTTGGTATTGATGTTTCGATGACCGAGGGCGAGATACGCTATGCGGCTCTCGATGAGTTGTTTTTACCCTAAGCCGCCAAAGCAGGTCGTCCCCTTATATACGGTGACGCCCTATGGCTTCTGAGTCCCGGCCGGCTTATCAACAATGTCCGGCTCGGTGACTAGTTAAATCTACCTTACGTTACAAGTCTTGCCGTCATGGCGGTTTACTACAATGGGCTTAAGCCGCCCGTGGGCCTTAAGCTCTTTATTGAACCGCCATCTTCATGCTTGGTCTTGGGCTTCCTCTGATGAATGATCTTTGCGTAACCCGGCCCCTCCTGGGCGGCTTACACAAATAGTCATATCCCCAACATTAGGCCCCAGATTGATTTGAACATGTTCATGTCAATCTAAAAAACATATTTAAAGAATTAAATCTTGATCTTACGACTATATAGAGGGTTTTGTTAACCCGCCATGGCGTCTATACGGATCCGTCTTAACTTCGGCATGGCGTCATCTTCTTTTAACTCATTTTTTATTCCATCGAATCCTTCAACGGATCTCTTCTTTACTGATTACTCCGAAAATCGAGGCATCGGGGCCGCTGGATAATAATTGTTATCTCCTCGTTTCACGCGCCGTCTCAGTTATCTTCTCCCTATAAATAGCCACGACTTGGGTCCTTTCCCTTTTACCCCTTCAGTCGTCTTCTTCCTCTCCTCTCTGCCTCTCAAGCTCCGCCTTCGTTACCATCGACTCCTTCGTCTTCATCGACTCAGGCCGCTGCATCGACCTGACTACCACCAGAGATCGACGGCGAGCCTCCGCAGTTCATCCTCATCTGTGAGTTCCTTTTTCTTCCCCTTTCTTAGATCTATCTTGAAGTTCTGCCAAGTTCATCGGGTTCATCACTGCCCGATGTGAATCGTTGCTAGTTGCACTTCCACAGCCTGTTTATATTGTAAAAACCGTGCAGAACTGCTACGGTAGTTGTTCATGTTGATCTTGCACAGAAATAGGTCTCATTTCTCTTATCTGGAAACCTCCTTTGGATGCATGAACTTCTCTACCCTGTTTTTAGGTCTAGAAAATTTCTCCTTTAGAGCAATAGTTTGATCCATAATAATAATTGTTATCCGTGAAACTTGTTTCTATCACCCGGAAAGCTTCTTCTGGAAAACTTACTTTTATCACCACTGTATAGGCGTCCGGCTTAAATAAGTGACACTGAACTGTAAGCATTACCTTCCTCTCATGACCTTAAAAAATTTTGAATCACTGTTGATCCAGTTAGCGGCTTAAACTTTACTGCACAATCACCCTTATATCATTAGGCCCCTTGCTTAAGCCGCTATTTTAAATAAATTTGAATATTTCTCCCGGTTAAATGTGAACGGAACTTTTTACTTTGTCGTAGGCCCTTCGCTGTTATGGCTCCTAAAGCGGCCAAGGCCCTGTGACTTGCAACCGGGTTCCATCCACGATCACCAAAAGCAAACTTGCTGAGTTTGTAACATCGGCCATCTACCAAAAAGGAGACCATGTCCTATCGTGCCCCTCACCCGTCTCGAGGAGATACCTCAACCCAAAGGCGGGAGGTAGTCGTTTTACAGACCATATGAACCGGGATTTGCCCCTCCCGGCTCAAAATTCTTCAGGGAAGTTTTGGATTTCTTTGACCTGAGGCCTCAAGATATTGGACCCAATTCCGTGTCCAATCTGTGTAATTTCCAAGTCTTCTGCGAGGTATACTTAGGAGAGGAACCAAGTCTGCTGCTGTTCATAGAGCTTTTTTACTTGAACCGGCAGAATGAGCGCGCCAACGGGCCTAGTCTTGAACTTGGCGCATCTCAATCCAGCAGCGGAGAGACTGCCTTTTTCCTTACACTGAGCTGCCGAGTCACCCAAAAGACTGGAACCAGACGTGGTTCTACTGTCAAGACACCTCTCCGGCTAACGAGAGGCCTCTGCCCGGCTTTCGCGCCCCGTGTCTTGAGTCCAATCATCATCTGGCGGACAAGTTAACTGCTATTGAGCGCCTGCCTCTTAACCCCACCATCAGAAAGATCAAGGCCCTTTTAGGCAACGGGTTAACCGGCATTGATTTGGTCCGGTGCAGGTCACTGGCGGATACTACCATTAAGCCGCCGCTCGACTTAATGTGTACTTACACAGCGAAAAGGGCGACTCAATGCGTCATAGTCACGAGGACTTACCGGATGATGTGGTAGATGCTACGGTCAATCGCTATTGAAGGAGGGCACTATAACCGATAATACTTTCGGTTTGCTTCCTTACGCAAGAAGAATCCGGCTCTGCGAGAAGTTACTAGTCTTCACAAATACTCTTTAATATGTTACCTTACGGTACTTATGATTCTTTGTCTTTTTCCACAGGCCGACGACAAATTCGGAAGGTCAAGTATGACCATGAGGTTGCAAAAGCGGCGGGTGGCCAAGAAGACCGAAGGAAAGCCGCCAGGCGGGTACCTCCAAAAGAAGAAACCGCGCCTCGATATGCTTAAATTGGACGACTCTTCTTCAGATGAGGAAGAGGTAATCTTTTTGATTTTCTTTAACTCCTTCGCCGTTACCTTACTGACATTTGATCCTTTCAGGAGGATACTGGGAACAGTCAAGCAGCTGGTGAAGAGGTAACTATAATTTCCTCCGACTCAGAGCCTTTGCCAACACAAAGAATCCGAAGGGTGACCCGGAAAGTAAGGTTTTCACACCCTCTCGCTTACCAAGATCCTCAATTTCTTTTGAAGCAACAGCAGCTTGAGAACCGGCGGCAGACTCGGGCCAACCAGGACGCAGAACTTTCCTCCGGCTTACCCGATGTAACCAGGAAGCGTCGGACCGAGGTTATCTCCGACTTACGTTTTGTTTTACCCTTGATGGGTTTGGTTCGCCAACCTCTCAATTCATCTGACTCCAACTATCAAGATACCTCCCCTTCTTCTGATGAGTCGATGCAATCGAACATGCCGGCTTTCAAAACGGCTCCCTGGTAATATAACCTTTCCTACTTTGAGGTTATCCATACTTAAACTTTGATACTTATCTTTCCAATTTGTTTGACAGCTTGCAAGTAAAGCCCAGCAAGAGGGCAAAGAAGAATAAGCCGTCCCAAGACCCGGTGGTTACTGAACCAGTGCTTGACTCATCCGTTCCAGACAGCTCCACTCATCAGCCACCGCCTGAACCGGCTTATGATATTCCGGAACCAACTTCTGACCCGCCTGCAGAGGACGTGATTCACAACTCGGATGACCCGGAAATCCCTAGTCCGGCCAAGATGGCTGACCCGGAAGTTGAAATTGTGAAGAGCCAGTATGTTGAACCGGGCCGGCCTACTGCCCTTGCCCAATGCACCGCCAAGGAAGAATTTGCCCAGCGCCGGAAGTCCAAACAAGACATCACTGATTACTCTCACCTAAGTATTGGTGATATAGTCTCGGGCTATCTGAACCAAGTACACAGTAGTTGTCGTGGATTTGTCACGGCAGATGTCCTAGTGAAAGGACTTAGTCGTGGAGCCATCGCTACGGGTTTACTTGAAGGGGTTAAAGCGGACACAAAGACACAAGGGTTTATACTAGTTCGGCCCCTTCGATGAAGGTAAAAGCCTACGTCTAGTTGTGATGGAATTGATGTGGTTTCGATGGCTAGGAGCAAACAAGCCGCCTAGGCTCGAGTTGTGGTTGTCGTCCTTGAACCGTCATTGGGTCGCCCCTTATATACACGTGGCGCCTGTCGGTTCATAGAGTCCCAACCGTTCATACTGTATCCCGGTTGGTATCTCTCTATTCCTTACTTACAATACAAGTATACATCGGGCGGTTTACGGCTACAAGTTCTAAACCGATTATAGGCCTTGGGCCTTTCTCTCGCTTATACCACTAACGGAGTTAACTCGCCCAAGCTGGCGGTTTACACCTAGTGGTAATATCTAACATTAGGCCCCGATTGATTGGGCTGGTTCATGTCAATCCTTCACAAAGCTTGTATCTTGGACATCTTCTAATGGTGGTAAACCGCCATGTCGTCATCACTTCTGGTTACTGTAAACCGGCATGACGTCATCCTGAAAATTTATCATTTTTAATGCCCTCTTTTAATAGCAGTTCCTGGATCCACGCGCTTGACCTAGCTTGGCTGCCTTATAAATAGGACCGAAGGTACATTTCTTTCTTCCCTTCGTCTCTTCTTCGTCTTCCTCGCGCCGCTGTTCTTGGAGCTCCGCCACCGTCGTCGACTTCATCCTCGTCCTGGGCCGCTGCATCAACCTGAACGTACCAGAACATTGCGGCCTTTTTCCGCGTCTTCTCCGTTCCCGGTAAGCTTCTTCCCCTTCTTGACTCAGATCTGTTTTTAGGGTTCCAGCTTCATACTGTGTTCTTCACGCGTTCCTGTCCGTTCTTTTAACTTTGAACAACACCGTGAACCTGTACTGTATTCATAGAGATCCCTGCGCATCCGTTGTACTTTCTCATCTTAAGTTCATGGATCTTCTGCATAGATATCTGCTCCATAGTCCACTTCAGTTTCTGCCTTACTTCCATGAAATATTTTCTGTTTTCTGTGAGCCTGCGTTTGATCCGTAGCTATAATAGGATCTTGTGAAACTTGTTTCTGCAGATTAACTATCCATAGCTTCAATTGCTTCCAAAACCTAGATTAGGCGGTTTAACTCACCATAGGAGAAAACGCTAAACCGCACATATATATCATTAGTCCCCTTGTTGAACCGCCGAATCCACGATATCATATCACAGAAACCGGTTTATAGACACCGCCTCCGGTTTATCATAACCTTAGATCAACACCTTGTATCAAAACATGCTCTTGAACCGGATCAATTATTTCTTGTAGATCTTATCATGGCCAAACAAGTGTATGAATGCAATGGGTTCCTTCTCGTGTCACCGAAGTCACAAACTGAATGATCTGGTCTCGATTGGCGCTTTAGATGACAAAGATCTGATCCTTTGGAGGGTCCACGAGAGGAATGTCCTCCACACCCCGGAAGGAGAAGTTGTGGTCTTCGCAGATCACTGGCCGGGGCTTCAAACCGCCCGGTTCAAAATTTTACCGGGACGTGTTAGCCAATTTTCAGCTCCGTCCCGGGATATTGGCTAACTCCGTCACCAATTTATGCCACTTTCAAGTACTATCTCAAGTATATCTTCAAGAGGAACCTTCATTGAACTGTTTAGAGACCTCTTCCATCTAAACCGCCGCACTGAATTCACTGACGGCCCCAATACTGAATTGGGTGGCATGGCTATTCAAAAGAGGAAGGAGATCACCTATCCTCACGTCAAACTCCATACTCACCCCAAGGAGCGGAATGCAACTTGATTTTATTGCAAAGATACTTCTCCTGAAGGTAAAAATCCCTTACCTGGCTTTCGTCCAGAGCGGCTAAGCAACACCCATCCGTTTCCACAAAGACTGAGCGCCAAAGATAGAAGCAAATATGCCCCGCAACTGTCCAAGCTCCGAGCTTTTATGGCCAACGGTTTGACGGGAATAGACCTTGCATGCTGCTGGTTATCATGGGGCATACTGCCTCTGAGTCGGCGCTCCGGTTTGATGTGCCAGTATACTGATAGTGTCGACGACCCACTCCGACACACCAAACTCTAACTCTCTGATGATGAAGTTACGGACTCAGTAAAAAGGATGCTGAATGAACCGGAGCACCTTTGTGCTCAAACCGGTCTAGCTCCTTACTGCACCACCAACAAACCGCCTGCAGTAAGTTTCTAGTTGTTCCATCATTAAACCTGTTATTGCTTTATGTATTTAACATTTAATTATTTCGATCCGGGGTGATAATCCGTTTTGGAGCAAGAAACTTTCCCAAGATAAAGCGGAGAAAGCGGGCGCCAACCCGCCCAAAACCAAAGTTATCAAGAAACCAGCCCATAAGAGAAAGACCACTGCTTCATCTGACCCAGCCATTGGCGATGATGTGGGTAATCCGGATCTTAAGGTAGAACTTGATTCTCTTGGCTTGCTTTTTACACGCCTTATTGATGATGATGCTTGTCGGGATGACGCCGAGGCCAACAATGCAGGATTTCACGAGGTAACTTCTCTCTCTTCCGATTCACCAAATTTGCCTTTGCCAAAATTTCGCCAACAAACCGGAAAGTTAATTTTCTCACCCTCTTGCTTATTTGGATCCCAAATTTCTTATGAAGACGCAGCAACATGAAGCTCGCCGCACAACCCCACGATGGTGGTCGGTAGTTACCTCTGCGGTTTACCAAACAGCCCGGTTCGAAAGCGCCGCTCCGAGGTCTCCGACCTTTTTATTGCTTTAAATTCCAAAGCGGGTTTCTTCCGTCAACCTCTTAATCCGTCCGACTCCGATTATCAGGTCACTTCCCATTCATCCTCTGGTGAATCCTCGGCCACTCAGCTACCACCATTGAAGATAGCCGCCGGGTAAGCCAAACCGGCCATATGCTTCTAATATATTTTGTAATGGCTATGCTTTTCCCTGACGCTTTGTCTCTTAGAACCAAACCGAAACCAAGCAAGAAGGCCCGTTTGGATAAAACGGCTGAAGAAGCTGCCACCTCAGATCATGAGAGAGCGCCGGATCTTGAAAATTTTGCCTCTGAAGACATTCCCAATGATCCTCCGGTACAAGATGATGTTATCCCCGAAGAGAGGCCTGTCAACACTTCAATCTCTGCCGATCCACCTGCCAGCACCGTCCGGTTTGATAAATCCCACAGTCCTGCTAATAAAACAGCCGTGCCCACACAATCCGTCGAGTCCAAAGATGATGACGTTGTGATTACTGGTATGGGCCGCTCTGAACCGGGGAATCCTGCAACCTTAACTAGGCACACTGTGAAAGAAGATTTCTGCGCTTTGAATAAAGGAAAATGGGATGTTGAACTGGAAACATATGCTGCTCTAAGCACCCAAGACCTTCATTCGGGCTATTTAAACCGGCTTTATACTAGCCGTGACTACGAAGCTGGCCTGGTCAAATTAATGAGAGACAAGTTTGAGGTAACCCACTCCGTTACTTACTGCCATTATATCAGTCCGTGTAGCCCCCAAGGGCCGGTTTGCAATCTTGATCAAACCGGGACTTGAATATATTCCTTTGCAAACTTAAAAATCCACCTGCATAGCCCCCAAGGGCCGGTTTAACTTTGCATATTTAAACCGGGGCTTCAATGAAAACTGCCTTTCGAAACATACGTAGATCAAATAACCATTAGCCCCCAAGTGCCAAGTTGAATACTTGTATTGAGCTTGGGACTTTGCCATCTAGCAGATATATAAAAAATCGAAGGTACATTAGCCCCCAAGTGTCAAGCATATAACTTTGTTGTGTGGTTGAGACTTTGACTTTCTGGAATTGCTTGCTGAACATAGTATCAATACACAGGCTGAGGTGAAAATCAAGGAGGATCGGATTGCCGATTTACAAGCGGCGTTGAAAACCCAGTGGCGAAGCAGAGAAGGCCAAGAAAGAATTAACCAAAGTGCTTTGAGCATACAGAACAAGTGAAGGAAGGCTTCAAGAAAGAACAGGCTGACTAGGCCACCGAGAAGGCCAATTTAATCAAACAAGCAGAAAATGCTGAAGCTGCCCTTAAACCGGTGGTAGATGATCGGCAGCCGTGAAAGCGGCAAGTACACTCTATGAACTGCGGCAATCTTTGGTAAGCTCCTTCGAACAATTGTGATGTTTTGAACCCGCTGTAGCATAACTCCGGTTTGAGACTAACTCTTCTTTGTTGTAGGCACGCATTGGGCACTTAGGAAGCGATGTGCGGAAGAAACTCAAGGCTGTCTACACCTTAGTAGAACAGATTATATACCGGAGCCGGCGATCATCACCACAGCCTCGCACAACAACCCGGCACCTTCCTTGATCCAAGATACTTTGAACCGGTTGTCCATGCTTCGCCCGGATTGAGGAGGTGAAAAATCTGCTTTGCCGGACCGGAGCTATTAATCGTTGATCCGAGCCAAGGCATGGGTACAGATTTTGACCGGTGGAAGCAGCTCAAGGCTACCCAGTGTGACGGAAGATGGTTCTGATTTTAATGAAGAGGTTTTACGGCAATAAACCGTGCGATCGCCCTCGGCTTGTCGGTGGTGAAGAAGCAGATTTGGAGAATTATCAAGCACAATACAATGACCGAACAAGCGAGTGCCAGCCCCAACTTTTGAAGCGGAAAATCTGATCCCTCCAATCCGTAAGCATACTTACGCTCGATATTGAACCGTCTTCCCGATCCACGAAGAGGCTGTTTTCCAAGCGCTAATGGGAATCGTTGGACCTTTGTTTATTTCAGCCAATGGGTAGAGACGAGGAGGCTGAAGCGGCGGAGGATGAAAGCGAGCTTGAACCGATGGCGGTTTTAAATATCGTCGTTGGCGGTTTGCCCAAAGAACAATGATCTTACTTGGGCACCGTGTTGCCTTGTAATAACTTTAGTTAATACTTCCGTATTGAATATGCCTTCGTGCATAAGTGGTGCAACTTGTGCTTGATTCTTATTCCCTGCAACTAGAAAAATTTGAACTTCGGTGGCAGTGATACCGCCAGCCGGTTTATGATGTCGAAAACATGTATCAGAAATCCAACAAATATGTGATACAAATACCTGCCATGTCTGGGCATGAAGCTGGTGTAGCCAAGCGTAAAGTGTAGGCCTTAGAAACCATGATCATCGGTAAAGCGGGGAGAGAACAACTCCCATATAAACCGTGCTGAATCAGCACAATCCTCCTTGTTATTCAATGATGATAACAAGAAAAGAGGTAAACCGGGCAGATAAACTCCGGAGTAAGAGTGACCCGTGTTCTGTCAATTTGTAATTGACAGTTGAACCGGATGAAAAGGTTGTCGGTTTAAAAAACACAACAAAAAATCAAATACCAATTATGAAAAAATATGGCAACAAGGAAACAACTTTTTGCAAAAGAAAAGCTTTACTGAGCTGGTCAGATGGCATTACCATGGTCAGACGCAACCAAGCTCCCCGAAGGCATAGCGATGGTGCCAGTCGGCCAGGTCCCCAAAAGACTCGTGGCAATACGCCGGCCAAGTGGCATGACATTGGTTCGGGTTCGACCAAGCCCCCAAATGACTCTGGCCCTGTAGGCCGACCAAGAGGCGTGACCGGTTCAGACTTGACCGTGTCCCCAAATGATCTGGTGGCTTTCGCCTATCAAGAGGTGTTGCATTGGTTCGGACACGACCAAGCCCCCAAGTGATAAAAAACAAATGTCAAGGGGTAAACCGGAGGCCGCTTTAAAAAACAGAATCACTCCATGTAACCACGCATGATGAGAAAGACAGAGACCCGCTTTAGCCGAGGCTCGGTTTTATTATATCGAAGATAATATATACATTGTCATGATATGTACATAAATAGAGCCGATGGCTCAAGTGTAGTAAGGCGAAGATGAGCTATGTTCCATGGCTGTTGGTCTCCTCCTCGGCGTGCGTGAGTCTTTATGCTCTCGAATATCAATCGATAGTATGACCCGTTGTGCAGATTCTTGCCGACCACAAAGGTCCTTCCCAAGGTGGGGATAGCTTGTGCATATCTGTGTGATCTTGGATGAGCGAAGCACCAAATCTCCTTCTTGAAAGGTTCGGTTTTAACCGGCGGCCGTGATAACGACGAAGATCTTCTTTGGTAAATCACCGACCGAGCAGCTGCCATATCACGCTCCTCATCCAATAAGTCCAAAGCGTCTTGCCGTGCCGTCTCGTTGTCGCTTCAACATAAGCCGCCACACGAGGCGAATCGTGCCGGATATCACGGGGAGAAGCGCCTGCGCTCCGTAGACCATGAAGAGCGGTGTATATCCGGTGAGACCGGTTTGGCGAGTATTGATACTCCATAGCACCGATGGTAGCTCTTCAACCCAGCACCACGGTGTTCTCATGCGGGACCATAAGCCGGGGTTTGATGCCTCGTAGGATCTCTTGATTAGCTCGTTCTGCCTGCCCGTTGGACTGGGGGTGAGCCACTGATGACACGTCAAGCCGGATGTGCTCACGTTCACAGAACTCTTTCACAGCACCCTTGGATAAATTAGTACCATTATCAGTAATGATACTGTGTGGAAAGCCAAACCGGAAAATCACCTTTTTGATGAACTGTACCGCTGTTGCTGCATCACACTTGCTGACAGGCTCCGCTTCAACCCACTTGATAAATTTGTCCACTGCCACCAATAGGTGGGTCTTCTTATCCTTGGATCGTTTAAAGGGTCCAACCATATCCAGCCCCCAAGTTGCAAACGGCCACGTTATTGGGATCATCCTCCACTCTTGTGCCAGTACATGAGCATGTCTTGAAAATTTCTGACATCCATCACACCGTTTAACCAAGTCCTCCGCATCAGCGTGTGCTGTCAACCAGTAAAATCCGTGACGGAACGCCTTTGCCACCAGAGACTTTGAACCAGCATGATGTCCACAATCGCCTTCATGGATTTCTCTTAAGATTTCACAGCCTTCCTCAGGAGAAACACAACGTTGAAACGCCCCTGATACACTGCAATGATGCAACTCACCATTAAGAATCGTCATGGACTTGGGCGCGGATTATCGTTCGGCGTAATCTCATCTTCGGCAATTCCTCGAGTCATATATGCAAGAAAAGGAACCGTCCAATCCGGAATAGCATGCGGTGCCGCCACTAATTGGGCCTCCGGATCAGAATAGCCAAATCCGCTTCACAGGAGCTGGGTGACGGGTTGTGTAATACATCCAAAAGACATTAGGCGGGACCGGTTTACGCTGAGAACCCAACCGGCTTAAAGCGTCCGCCGCTTCATTCTTCCGGCGATCCACATGATCCACTTGATAACCTTTGAAGCAACGCACAATATTATCCACTTCCCGACGATATGCGGCCATAAGCGGGTCCTTAGAATCCCAAGTGCCAGACACTTGCTGAGCCACCAGATCCGAGTCACCAAAGCACTTAACCCGACTTAAGTTCATCTCCTTAGCCATCCGGAGACCATGGAGCAAGGCTTCGTACTCAGCTGCATTATTAGTACAAGGGAACATTAAGCGGAGAACATAACAAAACTTATCACCTCGTGGGGAAGTTAAAACGACTCCAGCCCCCGAGCCTTCCAATTGCCTGGATCCATCAAAATGAATAGTCCAGTACGTGTGATCCGGCTTCTCCTCTGGTGCTTGTAACTCCGTCCAATCATTGATGAAATCAACAAGTGCTTGAGATTTCACCGCTGTCCGTGGTATATACTTTAGTCCGTGCGGCCCAAGCTCTATGGCCCATTTGGCAATCCGCCGATCGCCTCCGGTTCTCAGATGATATCACCCAAAGGAGCTGAAGCCGACCATTGTGATAGGGTGCCCTTGGAAATCTTGCTTCAACTTCCGATCGCCATGAAAACACCATAGACTAGCTTCGCCAATGCGGATACCTTTGCTTGGACTCAATAAGCACCTCATCGATATAATAAACCGGCCGCTGAACCGGATACTCCTTGCCTGCCTCCTTGCGTTCCACCACAATAGCTACGCTTAATCTTTCGAGCATTGGCCGCAACATATAACAACAGCGGTTCCTTGTCAACCGGAGCCGCAAGAACAGGCGGATTGGCCAATTGCTGCTTTAAGTCCTCAAATGCTTCATCAGCAGCCGGACTCCAGATGAAATTATCTGTCTTCCTCAGCATCTGGTACAAAGGGATGGCCTTTTCTCCAAGGCGGCTGATAAACCGCTCAACAGCAAGCGATTCTCGCCAAATAAGCGAACATCATTGATACACTTCGTTTAGCCAAGGAAGTAATAGCTTTAATTTTCTCCGGATTAGCCTCAATTCCTCTGTTAGACACCAGGAACCCCAATAACTTGCCTGCCGGAACACCAAAGACGCACTTGGCCGGGTTAAGCATCATCTTGTAAATGCGCAAGTTGTCAAAGGTTTCCTTCAAATCATCCACCAGTGTCTCCTTTTGTCTTGATTTCACTACAATATCATCCACATAAGCATGCACATTGCGGCCGATCTGTATGCTGAGCAATTCTGGACACCGCCGATAAGTAGCTCAGGCGCTCTTGAGCCCGAAGGCATAGATACATAGCGAAGGCTCCAAAGGGAGTGATAAACGCTGTTTTCTCCTGGTCCTTAACCGCCATTTTGATCTCGATGATATCCAGAGTACGCATCCAAAAAACTTAAACGCCACACTCTTTGTGGCATCGATAATCGATCAATGCGGGGAGGGCAAAAGGATCCGCTGGACAGGCCTTGTTTAGATCTGTGTAATCCACACAAATACGGCAAGTGCCGTTTTTCTTAGGACCAGCACCGGATTAGCAAGCCACCCGGATGAAAGACTTAAATGATAAAGCCAGCTGCTAAGAGCCTCGCCACTTCCTCTCAATGGCTGCGCGCTTTCTTCGTTAAACCGGCGGAGGAACTGTTTCACGGTTTATACTTAGGATCCACATTAAGTGTGTGCTCACGAGTTCCTCGGTACACGGCATGTCGGATGGCTTCCATGCAAAGATATCCGGTTCTCACGGATGAACTCGATGAGCGCGCTTTCCTATTTAGGATCCAGTTAGCAGCGGCAAGGAACTGCTTGGACGAATCGCCGCACGAAGTTAACAAGTTTGGTCTCATTTGCCGATTTAAACTTCAGATCCGATTCATGCTCAGTAGTTGGTTTCTTTAAAGGGTCATATCTGCCGGATCAACGTTGTCCTTATAGAACTTCAACTCCTCCGCGGCATGCACCGCCTCTGCATAAGCTGCATCACCTTCCTCACATTCCAAAGCGACTCGGCGGCTTCCATGCACCGCTATCGTTCCTTGTAACCCGGCATTTTGAGCTGTAAGTAGATATAACAGGGTCGTGCCATGAACTTAGCATAAGCCGGCCGCCCAAACAAGGCATGATATGGACTCCGGATCTTTACTACCTCAAAGGTTAGCTTTTCAGACCGGGAATCGTGCTCGTCTCCAAAAGCCACATCCAGGGCTATCTTACCAACAGGATAAGCAGATTTGCCTGGTACTACGCCATGGAACACTTGTATTGACGGTGCGAGATCCTTATCTGTTAGACCCATGCGACAGAAAGTTTCATAGTATAGTATATTAATACTGCTTCCTCCATCCATAAGTACCTTAGTGAATTTATAACCCCCCACCTGAGGGTCTACCACTAATGCCAGCTGGCCCGGATTATCAACCCGGGGGGGATGGTCCTCTCTGCTCCATACGATAGGCTGCTCCGACCAGCGTAAATAACGTGGCAAGGCCGGTTCAACAGAGTTCACTGCTTGCTTGTGAAGCTTTCGGTCGCGCTTATCCAAGCTAGTTGTGAAAACATGATACTGCCCATTGTTCAACTGCTTTGGTTGGCTCTGATAACCCGACTGCTGCTGCTGCTGCTGTTGGCCGTTCTGATTATTCTGATTGTTTTGGCCGCCCTGATTAAGACCTGAACCGGAAGCTCCATCGTGACCCGGCCAGTGGAAACCGGATCCTGAACCGCCACCTGACCCCTGGCCATACCGGAAAGCATTAGAATTTTTGAACTCCTGCATAATGTAACAATCTTTCCAGAGATGGTTAGCTGGCGACTCCTTCGTCCCGTGCTTGGGGCAAGGTTGATTCAACAAGTAATTCAAACGGCTTGCATTAGGATTTTGACCCCGATTAGCCTTGCCTCTGCGCCGCTGCCCCCTGTCCTGTGCATTAGTATTGGCCACGAAATCCATGTTGCCATCCGCTTTGCGCTTGCCTCCGTTTCCATGACCCGCCGATTTGTACTGTTGCCCCTTAGAGTTGCCGTTCTTCTTTCCCTTCCCTGCTTCATCATCATCAGCCTCGGGATCCTTGGTACTGTCCGAATCAGCATACTTCACCAAAGCGGCCATGAGGGTTCCCATGTCATTACAGAACCACTTCATGCGCCCCAATTTCAATTTCAAAGGCTCAAACCGGCAGTTGCCTTCTAGGGTTAAGATTGCCGAGTCAGCGTTGATCCTGTCAGAGGAATGCAAAATCTCGGAAACACGGCGTACCCAACGGGTCGTTGATTCCCCTTCCTCCTGGACACAAGCCGCTAGGTCTACTATGGACTTGGGCTGCTTACATGTATCTTTGAAATTCGGATAAACCGGCTCAGAATGGGCCCATGAGCTGATAGAGTTGGGCGGTAGGCTCTTCAACCAAGTACGAGCCGTGCCTTCAAGCATCATGGTGAAATACTTTGCACACGCAGCCTCATCCACATCTAGCATCTCCATGGCCATCTCATAACTTTCAACCCACGCTTCAGGGGACAAATCGGCGGTGTAATTCGGCACCTTGCGCGGACCCTTAAAGTCTTTGGGCAGGCGTACATTGCGTAAAGCGGGGATCAAACAGGGCACCCCTAAAGCGGATGCGACACCTGGTCCGGCGAAGGTGGTTGGGCGAACCGGTGTGTGTTGACCCGCGTCATCCTGCGCTGCTAACTCCGCCTCTCTTCGCGCCCGGGCCCGATCCACCACCTCCTGAGCATCACGAACACCACCCGCCGGGTTATTGCCACGGGCCGCTTCACGGTCCCGCGCGTTGCTTGATATAGCCGGTTCATCCACGCGCCTGCTATAACTCCGGCTTGGACGGGGCGTAGAGTGAATCCGATCACAGCTATATGAATATGCCTCCTGTTGAATTAGTGCAGTCCAAGAAGCTCCTTAACCCGCGCGCTCTCATCGCTTGGGGAATCCCCTTCAACCGGGATAGCCTCCAATCGTGCCGCGGCTGCAACAAGGTTGTCCATAGGATTAGAATAATGACCTGGGGGTGTTTGAACCGGCGGGGGAACCACCATGTTCTGCTGAGGAGGCTCCATCTGGCGTGGTTGGACCGTCGCCCCTGGTCCCGGTGCCTCAATCCGATTTGCCTCCCGGTGCTGAGGCGGATTACTGGGTCCCGCTCCTGGGGTCTGAAAGAGATTTCTGGGATCAAACCCTAATGGTAGGCGTGATCTATATTTCCGCTTCAACACCTCCTGTGATGCACTCTCGTCAAGCATGAGTTTGTAAGCCTGGGCGTCCAGAGCGGCTCGCTCTGCAGCCATCCGCTCCTTTTCTGCCGCTAGATTCGCTTTGGCTTGCGTGATCTGCTCTTTCACTTTTGCAATTTCTGCATTATGAGCCTCCTGATCCGCCGGGTTGTCCTCTGCCATAAGCGCAGCTAGTGCATCAAACAGATCTGATAGAACTTGAACCGGCGGGCGACGGGCCTCCGCCCCTCGCCGCTTGCGCCGCCGATCTGGAAAGTATCGCTGCAGCGGTTGAAGAGTGGTTCGTTACTGCGCATCGCCATGAATATTCCAACCCGTTGATCTCGCTTGGGGGTCCGAATATCGCCGCCATCGAACAGCCCCGATCATATCGCCCCGCAATCTGGTACAATGACTCGGCCTCTCTGTTGAAGATTAAATCGCCGGAATAAATGACGGTCTCACTACCGTGTTACGAACCGGCGTCGTGTTCTCCTCCGTGGATGACTCCAACGAAGACATGCTTCATGGCCGGTTTAACCTGGGCGGGTCGTGCACGCTGAGCCGTCTCGACGAGGTTGGTGCAGATGTCGGCCAGCCGGGCTCCCCAATCTTGCCGATGAAAACATGTATGCCACCAAAGGGGACCCGTACCGTACTCAATTGAATCGCCTCGGGACCCCATCCGGCGTCGTCGATGTAGATCCGCCGCGACGACTCTTGGTCATCCGCCCACGACGTAGCCATCGAGTCCTTTGAGCTTGCCCTCCAAGATCGTCAAACCATCGCGGCGATAGCCCCACGGTGGGCGCCAACCGTCGATGGATTTGTCACGGCTTTTGCCCTAGTGAAAGGACTTATCGTTGAGCCATCGCTACGGGTTTACTTGAAGGGGTTAAAGCGGACACAAAGACACAAGGGTTTATACTAGTTCGCCCCTTCGATGAAGGTAAAAGCCTACGTCTAGTTGTGATGGAATTGATGTGGTTTCGATGGCTAGGAGCAAACAAGCTTCGCCTAGGCTCGAGTTGTGGTTATCGTCCTTGAACTGTCGCCGGTCGCCCCTTATATACACGAGTGACGCCCGTCGGTTCATAGAGTCCCAACCGGTTCATACTCGTATCCCGGTAGGTATCTCTCTATTCCTTACTTACAATACAAGTATACATCAGGCCGGTTTACGGCTACAAGTTCTAAACCGACTATAGGCCTTGAGCCTTTCTCTGCTTATACCACTAACGGAGTTAACTCGGCCCAAGCTGGCCGGTTTACACCTAGTGGTAATGTCCCCAACAGTAGTCGTGACCTGGAAATTGACATGGTGAAGCAGATACAGCATAAATCTGAGGTAAAATTTAAGCTTTCACTCTGAATCTTACTTACTGTACCAGCCCCCAAGTCTATTGCTTATGAATGAATATGTTGTAGACTTAATAATCTGCTAGCTATTAGTTTTGTCCGGTTTAATTTGAATATGTTTAACCCGGAGATAACATGATACTTTAAATTTGGGTTACATTAGCCCCCAAGTGTCAAGTACCTTTGCTTGTAAAGTGCTTGAGACTTAATATGTGTGACTTAGTAAAATAGACTAAAAATTCTTTAAACATACATTAGCCCCCAAGTGCCAAGTATCTTTACTTGTAAAATACTTGGGACTTAAATGTTATCTTACCAAGATTCTTACCATAACCTGATGTCAATGCAGGCCACCGTAAGTCAATTTGAGGCGGAGATTGCTGATTTGAAGAGCCAGCTGAAAACCCAAGAGCTCGAAGCTCAGAAAGCCAATTCCAAGTTTGAATTCAGTGTCTCTGAACAAGAGAAGCTGAAGAAAAATTTTGAATCGGAAAAGAAGGCTTGGGTTGATGAGAGGGCTTCACTGGTGACCCGGGTGGAAACAGCTGAGGCATCTCTTGCCGAGGCAACAAATGAGCTGTCCGACTTAAAGCAGCACATATCCCAAATGGTCTCAGCTATCTTTGGTAAGCCGCTCATAAATATTATAATCCTTCAAGTGTTATCGTAGTAGTTGCCTCCGGCTTACTGTTATACCTGTGAACATGCAGGCCCTGTGAGTACCAATCAAGGAAAATATGCTTGTCAAGCTTATGGCGGTGTACACCTTGGTAGAGCAACAGATTCGGTCACTGGCGTGCGTTGACCGCTGTGGCTTTATCAAATACCTCTCCCCGGCTCCTGCAAGACGTGTTGAGACACCTGTCGGTGCTACCTCAACGCATTCAAGACTTAAGGCGGGCATCTCCGAGAGCCGGAGCCGTGGCTGCGTTGAGTCGGGCAAAAGCATGGGTGCGAGCTTGACCTTCTCGACCTCTCTCTTGGATATCCAAGTCTTAAGGAGGACGGCATTGCTTTGGCGTAACAGGACTTCACCGCTGTGTTAAAGTCGTACGCCCTCTGGCGACTCTCATTGGGGAGGACACTGATCTCACCAAGTATTCGCCGGGTTATGATAGCGACAACCGGAGAATCCCAAATGTCCCATATGACCAAGTCAGCCTGCTCCCTCCAACGCATAAGCATACCTTTGCCCCTGAAGTGGACCCGGCCAGTTTAATAGATGATGAAGCTGAATTTGAAGCTTTAAGCGGCATTGACTGGGCCTCGTCCACCTTCCAGGACACAACAACCGAATGAGAGGCGGGGAAGGATAACCCGGAGTCATCAAGCCAGCCGGATGAATGAGCCGCTAGCCGGGTTATAACTTGGCAAAGAACAATGCTTCACTTGTTCAGACTCGGGGAGTCTTGTAATAGGATAGAAAAACTCCTTAATGCATGTCATGCCTTATGGTACTTATTGCTTTTGTTAAGCCGCCAGTACTAAATTCATCTTGCTTATGTTAATCAAGTGTTTCCTTGATCCTTCACCTTGCTCTGTTTTAACCTGCACGTAAAACAAGCAAGGCTTTCCTGGACGATTCACTGCACCAGCGGGTTATAGAATATTGATAACCCGGACATGATAAAAAATCATATGTATAAGCCGGTTCATGATTAGTTAAAACATAATCATAACAGCATACCTGCGACCCTTTTTGATAACCTCTCCGGCTCATATAAGTTTTTACCTGGCACTTGTTAGAACTTGAAGTAACTAATATAAAACCGAAAGATCAAGAACCATCTCCTCAAGAGGGTTTCAATGATAGTGAAAATAATCATACTTGCAATGTTCACGTGCTCTCGATTCAATACGATCGAGAACCGCTCCAAAGGGGTTAAGCTAAGATTCGGATACGATCATATAGCCCCGGTGGCTTTGGCGATGCCGATCAAGTGGGTATCGACAGCTATGTTCTCTTTGGTTCAATCGACCTATGTTTGAACAGAAGCCCCAAGTGAACATAATAGTTGTTTAATGACGCTGATTCGAATACGATCCACGTCAGACCCAAAGGGGTTAAGCTATGATTCAAATTTGATTAGGAAGCCCCCAAGTGGGTTTGGCAACATGTCGATCAAGTGGGTATCGACAGCTATGTTCTCTTTGGTTCGAATACGACCTATGTTTGAACAGGAAGCCCCCAAGTGACCAAGGCTAGATGCAAATATGATCATAAGCCGGACCAAAGGGAAATCCGGATTCAGATATGATCCGTCCCCTGTTGGCAGTGTCCATCACCTGATAAAGAAAACAGGAAACATTTCTTTATGGGAAAAAAGGACAGAGGTCCTGCTTTATTGCTTTATATAATATGTACATTATAAAAAGTATCTTAAAAAAGTAACTTAAGTATAGTAAGGCCGGAGATGAGCTATGTTCCACGGTCGGCGGGTCTCTTCCTCCGATTTAAATGAGTCCTTGTGCTCTCGAATATCGATGAGATAATATGAACCGTTATGCAGATTCTTGCTGACCACAAAGGGTCCTTCCCAAGGCGGGGATAGCTTGTGCATATCAGACTGATCTTGGATGAGCCAGAGCACCAAGTCGCCTTCCTGAAAGGTTCTGCTTCTAATCCGGCGGCTGTGATAGCGGCGCAGGTCTTGTTGGTAAATCGCCGAACGGGCTATTGCCAAGTCTCGCTCTTCGTCCAACAAGTCAAGTGCATCCTGACGAGCCTTTTCGTTATCCGCCTCAACGTAAGCCGCCACTCGGGGTGAGTCGTGCCGGATGTCACTTGGCAGGACCGCCTCTGCTCCATAAACCATGAAGAAAGGTGTGTATCATGTAGATCTGTTAGGCGTAGTGTTGATGCTCCATAACACGGAGGGTAACTCCTCCACCCAACAACCCGGAGTCCGTTGTAAGGGGACTAAGAGCCGGGGTTTGATACCTTTCAGGATCTCTTGATTAGCTCTCTCTGCTTGACCATTGGATTGAGGATGAGCAACGGCCGAAACATCAAGCCGGATATGTTCTCTTTGACAGAACTCTTCCATGGCACCATTAGAGAGATTAGTGCCATTATCAGTTATGTGCTATGCGGAAAACCAAAACGAAAGATCACCTTTTTTATGAACTGAACCGCCATGGCTGCATCACATTTACTGACCGGCTCTGCCTCAACCCACTTGGTAAACTTATCTACTACCACCAGTAGATGTGTCTTTTTGTCTTTAGACCTTTTGAAAGGTCCAACCATGTCAAGCCCCCAGACTGCAAACGGCCAAGTGATTGGGATCATCCTCAATTCTTGAGCCGGCACATGAGCTCGTCGTGAGAACTTTTGACACCCATCACATTTACTGACCAGATCCTCCCCATCAGCATGAGCCGTCAACCAATAGAAACCATGACGAAAAGCCATGGCTATGAGGGATTTTGACCCGGCATGATGGCCACAATCTCCTTCATGGATCTCACGGAGTATTTCTTGGCCTTCTGCAGGTGACACACAGCATTGAAACGCCCCGGTGACGCTGAGGTGATGTAATTCGCCGTTAACAATCGTCATGGATTTGGAGCGCCTAATGATTTGTCTCGCCAATGTCTCATCCTCCGGTAATTCACCCCGGGTCATATAAGCCAGATAAGGCACTGTCCAATCCGGGATAACATGAAGAGCCTGAAGGAAATATGCCCTAGAGGCAATAATAAAGTTATTATTTATTTCCTCATATCATGATAAATGTTTATTATTCATGCTAGAATTGTATTAACCGGAAACATAATACATGTGTGAATATATAGACAAACAAAGTGTCACTAGTATGCCTCTACTTGACTAGCTTGTTAATCAAAGATGGTTATGTTTCCTAACCATGAACAAGTAGTAGTTATTTGATTAACAAGGTCACATCATTAGTTGAATGATCTGATTGACATGACCCATTCCGTTAGCTTAGCACCCGATCGTTTAGTATGTTGCTATTGCTTCCTTCATGACTTATACATGTTCCTATGACTATGAGATTATGCAACTCCTGCCATCGGAGGAACACTTTGTGTGCTACCAAACGTCACAACGAATCGGGTGATTATAAAGGTGCTCTCAGGTGTCTCCGAAGGTACTTGTTGAGTTGGCGATTTCGAGATTAGGATTTGTCACTCCGAATGTCGGAGAGGTATCTCTGGGCCCTCTCGGTAATACACATCACTTAAGCCTTTCAAGCATTTCAACTAATGAGTTAGTTGCGAGATGATGTATTATGGAACGAGTAAGGAGACTTGCCGGTAACGAGATTGAACTAGGTATTGGATACCGACGATCGAATCTCGGGCAAGTAACATACCGATGACAAAGGGAACAACGTATGTTGTTGTGCGGTTTGACCGATAAAGATCTTCGTAGAATATGTAGGAACCAATATGGGCATCCAGGTCCCGCTATTGGTTATTGACCGGAGACGTGTCTTGGTCATGTCTACATTGTTCTCGAACCGTAGGGTCCGCACGCTTAAGGTTTCGATGACAGTTTCATTATGAGTTTATGTATTTTGATGTACCGAAGGTTGTTCGGAGTCCCGGATGTGATCACGGACATGACGAGGAGTCTCGAAATGGTCGAGACATAAAGATTGATATATTGGACGGATATATTTGGACACCGGAAAGGTTCCGGGTGAGAATGGAAATATACCGGAGTTCTGGGAGGTTACCGGAACCCCCCGGTAAGTATATGGGCCTTATTGGGCCTTAGTGGAAGGGAGGGAGAAGGAGCAAGGAGGGGCGCCCCAAGCCCAATCCGAATTGGGAGGGGGGTCGGCCCCCCCTTTCCTTCTCTCCTCCCCCTCTTCCTTCCTTCTCCTACTCCTAATAGGAAGGGGGCCAAACCTACTTGGAGTAGGTTTGCCCCCCTATGGCGCCTCCTCCTAGGCCGGCCTCCTCCTCCTCCTCCTTTATATACGGGGCGGGGGCACCCTAGACACACAAGTTGATCATTGAGATCGTTCCTTAGCGTGTGCGGTGCCCCCTCCACGATATTACACCTCGGTCATATTGTAGCGGTGCTTAGGCGAAGCCCCGCGACAGAGAACATCAAGATCGCCACCACGCCGTCAGTCTTGGCGGAACTCCTCCCAGCGCCTCTGCTGGATCGGAGATCGGGTGGGTCATCGAGCTGTACGTGTGTCAAGAACTCGGAGGTGCCAGAGTAACGGTGCTTGGATCGGTTGGACCGGGAGGACGACGACTACTTCCTCTACGTTGCGTCAACGCTTCGCTTCGGTCACGAGGGTGCGTAGACAACACTCTCCCTCTCGTTGCTATGCATCACCATGATCTTGCGTGTGCGAGGAAATTTTTGAAATTACGACGTTCCCCAACAAGTGGTATCCGAGCCTAGGTTTTATGGTTTGATGTTATATGCACGAGTAGAACACAAGTGAGTTGTGGGCGATATAAGTCATCTTGCTTACCAAAGCATGTCATACTTTGGTTCGGCGGTATTGTTGGATGAAGCGGCCCGGACCGACATTACGCCAGACGCTTACGCGAGACTGGTTTTACCGCCGTGCTTTGCACACGGTGACTAGCGGTGTCGGTTTCCCAACTTTAGTTGAACCGAGTGTGGCTACGCCCGGTCCTTGCGAAGGTTAAAACAGCATCAACTTGACAAACTATCGTTGTGGTTTTGATGCGAGGTGAGATTGGTTCTTGCTTAAGCCCGTAGCAGCCACGTAAAACTTGCAACAACAAAGTAGAGGACGCCTAACTTGTTTTTGCAGGGCATGTTGTGATGTGATATGGCCAAGACATGATGCTATATTTTATTGTATGAGATGATCATGTTTTGTAACGAAGTTATCGGCAATCGGCAGGAGCCATATGGTTGTCGCTTTATTGTATGAAATGCAACGCATACTGTAATTGCTTTACTTTATCACTAAGCGGTAGCGATAGTCGAGAAGCAATAGATGGCGAAACGACAACGATGCTACGATGGAGATCAAGGTGTCGCGCCGGTGACGATGGTGATCATGATGGGGCTTCGGAGATGGAGATCACAAGCACAAGATGATGATGGCCATATCATATCACTTATATTGATTGCATGTGATGTTTATCCTTTATGCATCTTATCTTGCTTTGATTGACGGTAGCATTTTAAGATGATCTCTCACTAAAAATTATCAAGAAGTGTTCTCCCTGAGTATGCATCGTTGCCAAAGTTCATCGTGCCTAGACACCACGTGATGATCGGGTGTGATAAGCTCTACGTCCATCTACAACGGGTGCAAGCCAGTTTTGCACACGCAGAATACTCAGGTTAAACTTGACGAGCCTAGCATATGCAGATATGGCCTCGGAACACGGAGACCGAAAGGTCGAGCGTGAATCATATAGTAGATATGATCAACATAAGATGTTCACCATTGAAAACTACTCCATCTCACGTGATGATTGGTTATGGTTTAGTTGATTTGGATCACGTGATCACTTAGATGACTAGAGAGATGTCTGTCTAAGTGGGAATTCTTAAGTAATACGATTAATTGAACTTAAATTTATCATGAACTTAGTACCTGATAGTATCTTGCTTGTCTATGTTGATTGTAGATAGATGGCCCGTCTTTGTTGTTCCGTTGAATTTTAATGCGTTCTGGAGAAAGCTAAGTTGAAAGATGATGGTAGCAACTACGCGGATCGGGTCCGTAACGAGGATTATCCTCATTGCTGCACGAAAAATTACGTCCCGAAGCACCGCTGGGTGCCAAGCTCTGCCTTGATGTAACCGACGACGTTAAGAACGTCTAGCGAGCAAAGATGATGACTACTCGATAGTTCAATGTGCCATGCTTTACGGCTTAGAACCGGGACTCCAACGATGTTTTGAACGTCATGGAGCATATGAGATGTTCCAGGAGTTGAAGTTAATATTCCGAAGAATGCCCGGATTGAGAGATATGAAGTGTCCAATAAGTTCTATAGCTGCAAGATGGAGGAGAATAGTTCATCAAGTGAGCACATACTCAAGATGTCCGGGTATTGTAATCACTTGATTCAACCGGGAGTTACTCTTCGGATGATAGCGTCATTGATGTAATTCTCAATCACTTCCACCAAGCTACAAGAGCTTCGTGATGAACTATAATATGCAAGGGATGGATAAGACGATTCCCGAGCTCTTCGCAATGCTAAAGGCTGCGGAGGTAGAAATCAAGAAGGAGCATCAAGTGTTGATGGTTCACAAGACCACTAGTTTCAAGAAAAAGGGCAAAGGAAGAAGAAGGAACTTCAAGAAGAACAGCAAACAAGTTGCTGCTCAAGAGAAGAAGCCCAAGTCGGACCTAAGCCTGAAATCGAGTGCTTCTACCGCAAGCGGTAGGTCTTTGAAGCGGAACTGCCCCAAGTATTTGGCGGATAAGAAGGATGGCAAGGTGAACAAAGGTATATGTGATATACATGTTATTGATGTGTACCTTACTAGAGCTCGCAGAGCACTGGGTATTTGATCTTGGTTCATTGCTAATATTTGCAACTCTAAGCAGGACTAAGGATTAGCGAACACGGCAAAGGACGAGGTGACGATGCGCGTGGGAAATGGTTCCAAAGTCGATGTGATCGCGGTCGGCACGCTACCTCTACATCTACCTTCGGATTAGTATTAGACCTAAATAATTGTTATTTGGTGCCGCGTTGAGCATGAACATTATATCTGGATCTTGTTTGATGCGAGACGGTTATTCATTTAAATCGAGAGAATAATGGTTGTTCTATTTATATGAGTAATATCTTTTATGGTCATGCACCCTTGAAGAGTGGTCTATTTTGATGAATCTCGATAGTAGTGATACACATATTCATAGTGTTGAAGCCAAAAGATGCAGAGTTGATAATGATAGTGCAACTTATTTGTGGCACTGGCCGTTTAGGTCATATCGGTGTAAAGCGCATGAAGAAACTCCATACTGATGGACTTTTGGAACCGCTTGATTATGAATCACTTGGTACTTGCGAACCGTGCCTTATGGGCAAGATGACTAAAACGCCGTTCTCCGGTACTATGGAGAGAGCAACAGATTTGTTGGAAATCATACACACAGATGTATGTGGTCCGATGAATGTTGAGGCTCGTGGCGGATATCGTTATTTTCTCACCTTCACAGATGATTTAAGCAGATATGGGTATATCTACTTAATGAAGCATAAGTCTGAAACATTTGAAAAGTTCAAAGAATTTCAGAGTGAAGTTGAAAATCATCGTAACAAGAAAATAAAGTTTCTACGATCTGATCGTGGAGGAGAATATTTGAGTTACGAGTTTGGTCTACACTTGAAACAATGTGGAATAGTTTCGCAACTCACGCCACCCGGAACACCACAATGTAATGGTGTGTCCGAACGTCGTAATCGTACTTTACTTGATATGGTGCGATCTATGATGTCTCTTACAGATTTACCGCTATTGTTTTGGGGTTATGCTTTAGAGACGGCCACATTCACGTTAAATAGGGCACCGTCGAAATCCGTTGAGACGACACCTTAGGAACTATGGTTTGGCAAGAAACCAAAGTTGTCATTTCTTAAAGTTTGGGGATGCGATGCTTATGTGAAAAAGCTTCAACCTGATAAGCTCGAACCCAAATCGGAGAAATGTGTCTTCATAGGATACCCAAAGGAGACAGTTGGGTACACCTTCTATCACAAATCCGAAGGCAAGACATTCGTTGCTAAGTATGGATCCTTTCTAGAGAAGGAGTTTCTCTCGAAAGAAGTGAGTGGGAGGAAAGTAGAACTTGATGAGGTAATTGTACCTACTCCCTTGTTGGAAAATAATACATCACAGGAACCAGTTTCTGTGACGTCAAAACCGACTAGTGAGGAAGTTGATGATGATGATCATAGAACTTCAGATCAAGTTAGTACAGAACCTCATAGGTCGAACAGAGTAAGATCCGCACCAGAATGGTACGGTAATCCTATTCTGGAAGTCATGCTACTAGATCATGATGAACCTTTAACTATGAAGAAGCGATGGTGAGCCCAGATTCGCAAAATGGCTTGAAGCCATGAAATCTGAGATGGGATCCATGTATGAGAACAAAGTATGGACTTTGGTTGACTTGCCCGATGGTCGGCAAGCAATTGAGAATAAATGGATCTTCAAGAAGAAGACTGACGCTGACGGTAATGTTACTGTCTACAAAGCTCGACTTGTTGCAAAAGGTTTTCGACAAGTTCAAGGGGTTGACTACGATGAGACCTTCTCACCCGTAGCGATGCTTAAGTCTGTCCAAATCATGTTAGCAATTGCCGATTTTATGATTATGAAATTTGGCAAATGGATGTAAAACTGCATTCTGAATGGATTTACGGAAGAAGAGTTGTATATGATGCAATCGAGAAGGTTTTATCGATCCAAAGGAGCTAACAAAGTGTGCAAGCTCCAGCGATCCATTTATGGACTGGTGCAAGCCTCTTGAGTTGGAATAAATGTTTTGATAGTGTGATCAAAGCATTTGGGTTTATCTGCACTTTGGAGAAGCTTTGTATTTACAAGAAAGTGAGTGGGAGCTCTGTAGCATTTCTAATATTATATGTGGATGACATATGATTGATTGGAAATGATATAGAATTTCTGGATAGCATAAAGGGATACTTGAATAAAAGTTTTTCAATGAAAGACCTCGGTGAAGCTGCTTACATATTGGGCATTAAGATCTATAGAGATAGATCAAAACGCTTAATTGGACTTTCACAAAGCACATACCTTGACAAAGTTTTGAAGAAGTTCAAAATGGATCAAGCAAAGAAAGGGTTCTTGCCTGTATTGCAAGGTGTGAAGTTGAGTAAGACTCAAAGCCCGACCACTGCAGAAGATAGAGAGAAAATGAAAAATGTTCCCTATGCTTCAGCCATAGGCTCTATCATGTATGCAATGTTGTGTACCAGACCTGATGTGTGCCTTGCTATAAGTCTAGCAGGGAGGTACCAAAGTAATCCAGGAGTGGATCACTGGACAGCGGTCAAGAACATCCTAAAATACCTGAAAAGGACTAAGGATATGTTTCTCATATATGGAGGTGACAAAGAGCTCATCGTAAATGGTTACGTTGATGCAAGCTTTGACACTGATCCGGACGATTCTAAATTGCAAACCGGATACGTGTTTACATTAAACGGTGGAGCTATCAGTTGGTGCAGTTCAAAGCAAAGCATCGTGGCGGGATCTACTTGTGAAGCGGAATACATAGCTGCTTCGGAAGCAGCCAATGAAGGAGTCTGGATGAAGGAGTTCATATCCGATCTAGGTGTCATACGTAGTGCATCGGGTCCAATGAAAATCTTTTGTGACAATACTGGAGCGATTGCCTTAGCGAAGGAATCCAGATTTCACAAGAGAACCAAGCACATCAAGAGACGCTTCAATTCCATCCGGATCTAGTCCGTGGGAGACATAGAGATTTGCAAGATACATACGGATCTGAATGTTGAGACCAATGACTAAGCCTCTTCCACGAGCAAAACATGATCAACACCAAGACTCCATGGGTGTTAGAATCATTACTGTGTAATCTAGATTATTGACTCTAGTGCAAGTGGGAGACTGAAGGAAATATGCCCTAGAGGCAATAATAAAGTTATTATTTATTTCCTCATATCATGATAAATGTTTATTATTCATGCTAGAATTGTATTAACCGGAAACATAATACATGTGTGAATATATAGACAAACAAAGTGTCACTAGTATGCCTCTACTTGACTATCTTGTTAATCAAAGATGGTTATGTTTCCTAACCATGAACAAGGAGTTGTTATTTGATTACCAAGGTCACATCATTAGTTGAATGATCTGATTGACATGACCCATTCCGTTAGCTTAGCACCCGATCGTTTAGTATGTTGTTATTGCTTCCTTCATGACTTATACATGTTCCTATGACTATGAGATTATGCAACTCCCGTTTACCGGAGGAACACTTTGTGTGCTACCAAACGTCACAACGTAATAGGGTGATTATAAAGGTGCTCTACAGGTGTCTCCGAAGGTACTTGTTGAGTTGGCGTATTTCGAGATTAGGATTTGTCACTCCGAATGTCGGAGAGGTATCTCATAATACACATCACTTAAGCCTTGCAAGCATTTCAACTAATGAGTTAGTTGCGAGATGATGTATTACGGAACGAGTAAAGAGACTTGCCGGTAACGAGATTGAACTAGGTATTGGATACCGACGATCGAATCTCGGGCAAGTAACATATCGACGACAAAGGGAACAACGTATGTTGTTGTGCGGTTTGACCGATAAAGATCTTCGTAGAATATGTAGGAACCAATATGGGCATCCAGGTCCCGCTATTGGTTATTGACCGGAGACGTGTCTCGGTCATGACTACATTGTTCTCGAACCGTAGGGTCCGCACGTTTAAGGTTTCAATGCGGTTTCATTATGAGTTTATGTATTTTGATGTACGAAGGTTGTTCGAGTCCGGATGTGATCACGGACAAGACGAGGAGTCTCGAAATGGTCGAGACATAAAGATTGATATATTGGACGGATATATTTGGACACCGGAAAGGTTCGGGTGAGATTGAAATATCTGGAGTTCCGGAGGTTACGGAACCCCGGTAAGTATATGGGCCTTATTGGGCCTTAGTGGAAGGAGGAGAAGGAGCAAGGAAGGGCGCCCCAAGCCCAATCCGAATTGGGAGGGGGCCGGCCCCCTTCCTTCTCTCCTCCCCTCTTCCTTCCTTCTCCTACTCCTAATAGGAAAGGGGGCCAAACCTACTTGGAGTAGGTTTGCCCCCCTGGCGCCTCCTCCCTAGGCCGGCCTCCTCCTCCCTCCCTCCTTTATATACGGGGCGGGGGCACGCTAGACACACAAGTTGATCATTGAGATCATTCCTTAGCGTGCAGCGGTGCCCCCTCACGATATTACACCTCGGTCATATTGTAGCGGTGCTTAGGCGAAGCCCTGCGACAGGAGAACATCAAGATCGTCACCACGCCGTCGTGCTGACGGAACTCCTCCCCGCGCCTCTGCTGGATCGGAGATCGGGGTGCATCATCGAGCTGTACGTGTGTCAAGAACTCGGTTGTGCCGGAGTAACGGTGCTTGGATCGGTTGGACCGGGAGGACGTACGACTACTTCCTCTACGTTGCGTCAACGCTTCCGCTTCGGTCTACAAGGGTACGTAGACAACACTCTCCCCTCTCGTTGCTATGCATCACCATGATCTTGCGTGTGCGTAGGAAAATTTTTGAAATTACTACGTTCCCCAACAGAGCCGCCACTAGCTGTGCCTCCGGGTCTGGCACTGCTAAGTCTTCCTCGGTAGGTACCTTGACAGAAGGGTTATGTAACACATCAAGAAAGGTGTTGGGCGGCACCGGCTTACGTTGGGATCCCAACCGGCTTAAAGCATCAGCCGCTTCATTCTTCCTTCGATCAATGTGCTCCACTTGATAACCCGTGAAGTGACCAGCCACAGCATCTACTTGACGACGATAAACCACCATGAGGGGGTCTTTGGAATCCCACTTGCCTAACACTTGTTGAGCCACCAAATCTGAGTCGCCCAAGCATCGTACCCGGCTTAAATTCATCTCCTTAGCCATCCGGAGACCATGAAGTAATGCCTCATATTTAGCTGCATTGTTAGTACATGGAAACATAAGCCGGAGTACATAACAAAATTTGTCACCTCGAGGGGAAGTTAACACCACTCCAGCCCCCGAGCCTTCTAGCTGCCTAGACCCGTCAAAGTGAATAGTCCAGTATGTGTTATCCGGCTTCTCCTCAGGGGCTTGTAACTCTGTCCAATCATTGATGAAGTCCGCCAAGGCCTGAGACTTAATAGCCGTCCGGGGCATGTATTTCAAGCCATGAGGCCCAAGCTCAATAGCCCACTTGGCGGCTTGTCCTGTGGCCACCCTGTTCTGAATGATGTCTCCAAAAGGGGCAGAACTTACCACATTTATAGGATGGCTTTGAAAATACTGCTTCAACTTCTAGTTTGCCATGAACACCCCATAAACAAGCTTCTGCTAATGCAGGTATCTTTGCTTGGATTCAATGAGCACCTCACTGATGTAATAAACTGGCCGTTGAACCAGATGTTCCTTACCGGCTTCCTTACGCTCCACCACAATGGCAACACTGACGGCTCGGGAATTGGTAGCCACATATAACAGCAAAGGCTCCTTGTCAATTGGAGTCGCGAGAACCGGCGGCTCGGACAATTGTCTCTTTAAGTCTTCAAAAGCAGCATCAGCGGCCTCAGACCAAACAAAAGTGTCAGTTTTCTTCATCATCTGATATAATGGGAGGGATTTCTCACCGAGCCGACTTATGAACCAACTTAAGGTGGTGACGCAACCCACCAGTCGCTGAACATCATTGATGCACGCCGGTTTAGCCAGAGAGGTAATCGCCTTAATCTTCTCCGGGTTAGCTTCGATGCCTCTGTTGGACACCAGAAAGCCCAAAAGCTTGCCTGCAGGAACACCAAACATGCATTTGGCCGGGTTAAGCATCATCTTGTAGATCCGGAGATTATCAAAGGTCTCCTTTAAGTCGGATATCAAGGTTTCCTTTTCTTTGGACTTCACCACAATGTCATCCACATAAGCATGGACATTACGCCCAATTTGGTCGTGCAAACAGTTCTGCACACACCGCTGATAAGTCGCCTGGGCACTCTTGAGCCCAAATGGCATAGATACATAGCAGAAGGCTCCAAACGGAGTGATGAAAGCCGTCTTCTCCTGGTCCTTAACGGCCATCTAAATCTGATGATAACCGGAATAAGCATCCAAAAAGCTCAAACGCTCACAACCCGCCGTAGCATCAATGATTTGATCAATACGGGGAAGAGCAAAAGGGTCAGCTGGACAAGCCTTGTTTAAGTCCGTGTAATCCACACACATCCGCCAGGTGCCATTCTTCTTGAGGACGAGCACCGGGTTAGCCAACCACTCCGGGTGAAAAACTTCAATGATAAACCCGGCCGCTAAGAGCCGGGTGACTTCTTCCCCAATAGCTTTCCGTCGTTCTTCATTAAAACGGCGAAGAAACTGCCTGACCGGCTTATACTTTGGATCAATATTGAGAGTGTGCTCAGCGAGTTCCCTCGGTAAACCCGGCATGTCAGAAGGTTTCCATGCAAAGATGTCTCGGTTCTCATGGATGAACTCGATGAGTGCACTTTCCTATTTGGGATCCAAGTTGCTGCTGATGCTGAACTGTTTAGAAGAATCACCGGGGGTAAAGTCAACAAGCTTTGTCTCAGCTGCCGACTTAAACTTCAACGCCGGGTCATGCTCTGTAGTTGGCTTCTTCAGGGATGTCATATCCGCCGGGTCAACATTATCTTGGTAAAATTTGAGCTCCTCTGCTGCGCAGGCCAACTCAGCATAAGTCGCGTCACCTTCTTCACACTCCAATGTTACCTTACGACTGCCATGTACAGTGATGGTGCCCTTGTAACCCGGCATCTTGAGCTATAAATAAACGTAACATGGCCGGGCAATAAACTTAGCATAAGCCGGCCGTCCAAACAGAGCGTGGTATGGGCTCCTGATCTTGACCACTTCAAACATCAACTTCTCAGCTCGGGAGTCATGCTCGTCTCCGAAAGCCACCTCCAGCTCAATCCTGCCAACTGGGTAAGCCGACTTACCAGGGACAACTCCATGGAAAACAGTGTTGGACGTTCTCACATTTTTATCAGTCAACCCCATGCGCTGAAAGGTCTCGTAGTAAAGGACGTTGATGCTACTACCCCCATCCATGAGCACCTTGATGAACTTATACCCACCAACCTGAGGCGCCACTACCAAAGCCAACTGATCCGGGTTATCGACCCGTGGAGGATGATCCTCCCTGCTCCATATGATGGGCTGTTCTGACCACCTTAAATAACGAGGGATGGCCGACTCCACGGAATTCACAGCCCTCTTATGAACCTTCTGGTCACGTTTGCACAAGCTAGTGGTAAACACGTGATACTGTCCATCACTCAACTGCTTCGGATGGCTTTGATAACCCGACTGTTGCTGCTGCTGTCCACCTTGACCAGACTGCTGCTGACTGTTGCCACCTGGATGCCCCTGAAAGCCGGAATTTGAACCGCCGCCCGGGCCATGAAAGCCGCCGGCCCCTGAACTGCCACCAGATCCTTGACCGCCGTCGAAGGTGTTGGAATTTTTAAACGCCTTCATGATCGCACAATCCTTCCATAGATGTGTGGTCGGCCGCTCCCGGGTGTCGTGTCTCGGGCAAGGCTCATTGAGTAGTTGCTCCAGCGATGGGCCTGACCCGCCGGATCGCAGCGGTTTACCCTTACGTCTCGGATTGTTACCTCGTACATTGGCATTGGCCACAAACTCCGGGTTACCGTCTGCCTTACGCTTATTGCCGCCTTGATTCCCCGGGTTATGCTGCTGACCCTTTCCATTCCCGTTCCTTTTTCCCTTCCCTGTCTTCTCATCGTCAGACGCGGGATCCTTGGTACTATCAGAATCGGCGTATTTGACTAAAGCTTCCATCAGCGTACCCATATCTGTGAGGTCACGCTTAAGGCGCCCCAGTTTCTGCCTCAGCGGCTCAAAACGGCAATTTTTCTCCAGCATAAGAGCTGCAGAGCCGGCGTCCATCTTATCAGAGGAATGAATTATATCTTTGACCCGGCGTACCCAATGGTGGTGGATTCGCCTTCCTCTTGCTTGCAGTCCGTCAAGTCCACAATCGACATGGATTGCTTACATGTGTCCTTGAAATTCTGGATGAACCGGGCCTTTAACTCGCCCCATGAACCAATGGAATTGGGTGGTAAACCCTTTAGCCAAGACCGGGCCGTTCCATCCAACATCATGGTGAAATACTTAGCCATTGCCGCGTCACTGACCTCTAGCAGCTCCACGGCCATCTCATAACTCTCAATCCACGCTCCGGGCTGTAAATCGGCCGTGTAATTTGGTACCTTTCGAGGTCCCTTAAAGTCCTTGGGCAGACGTACATCGCACAGAGCCGGCACCAGGCAAGGGACTCCGCCGTTTCTAGTGGCTACTCTCGCCTCAACAGATGTCATTGGATACTCCGGGTGATCATTCTCCTGACGTACTTGGTCCTGCGCCGGATTATGGCCCCCGGGCTGCTTATGTCGTTGGGCATTGCTTGACAAAGCTTCCGACTCCATGCGTCTGCTGTAAATCGGGCTCCGGTTCTGGTGAGGTGGTGCTAACCAAGGCGGGGGAGTTGAATGAATCCTATCCCGGCTGTAAGAATAGGTCTCCTGATGAGCCAGGGCTGTCTGGAGGAGCTCCCTGACCCTCCGGGTCTCCACTGCCGTCGGGTCATCTCCTTCCATAGGAAGAGCCGCTAAACGCGCTGAAGCTGCGATCAAGTTCTCCATGGGGTTGGAAAAGTGACCTGGTGGAATCGGCACATAACGCGGTGGTGGCATGCTCACGTGAGGCGGCACCATATCCCTAGGCTGAGCCGGTCCTCCTGTTCTGGCTGTTATAAGCCGATCGGCCTCTGGCGGGTTACTAGGGCCGGCTTCGGGTGTAGCAAAGAGAACCCGGGGGTCGTAATTCGGAGGTAGACGGGACTGCGTTTTCTGATGTATCCTCCTCATTACCTCATTGGAGGTGTTTAAGCTCATCGTGAGCTGGTAAGCTCGATCGCAGCGCTGTGTGCCGGGCGTCGAGCCGCCCGCTCCGCAGCTAGTCTAGTATCCTCAGCTGCTAAAGCCTCCTTGGCCTGAGCTATCTCCTCACGCACCTGAGCTACTGCTGCGTCATGCTCATCTTTATCTGTAGGAATAACCGTGGCAGTTAACAGGGCCGTAAGCTTGTCCATGAGGTCCATCAGCACCTGAGCCGGTGGGCGCACGGGGCCGCCTGCCCCGGTTGCTCCTGATCCGGACATGATCGCCGCAGCTGCTGTAGAGTTTGACCCAGGCTGAGTCCCAGCCATGAAGATTCCGGCCCATCTTGGCGGCTCATCGGGGTCCGGAATACTGATGCCATCGGAACAGCCCCCGAGCGTGCCGTCTTGTACCTAATACAATGAATCTGTCGAGCCGGCGGACGAGTCACCGTCTGAAAGGATGGCCGTCTCACCCCCATCTTCAAATCCAGAAAGTTCCTCTCCGTGGATGCAGCCCACGAAGGCACGCCTCATGACTAGCTGAGTCCGGGTCTTCCTCGGACGCTGAGCCGTCTCGACGAGGTCGGTGCAGTTGTCCGGCTCAGAGCCCGGCTCACCGATCCGGCCGTTGAAGACGTGGATTCCGCCGAAGGGGACCCGGTACCCGTACTCAATTGAGCCGGCGTCGGGGCCCCAGCCTTCGTCGTCGATGTAGATCTTGCCGCGACGACTCTTGGTCATCCGGCCCACTACATACCCCTTGAGCCCTTCGAAGTTGCCCTTCAAGAACTCAAATCCACCGTGCGCTGGCCCCACGGTGGGCGCCAACTGTCGTGGAATAGTCACGTCAGATGTCCTCGTGAAAGGACTTAGTTCTGGAGCCATCGCAACTAGGAAGCTTGAAGGGGTTAAATCGGGACAAGAGACACGAGAGGGTTTATACTAGTTCGGCCCCTTACGGTGAAGGTAAGGCCTATGTCTAGTTGGGTTGGTATTGATGTTTCGATGACCAGGGAGCGAGATATGCTATGCCCGGCTCTCGATGAGTTGTTTCTTACCCTAAGCCGCCAGCAGGTCGTCCCCTTATATACACGGGCTGACGCCCTGTGGCTTACAGAGTCCCGGCCGGCTTATCAACAATGTCCAGCTCGGTGACTAGTTAAATCTACCTTACGTTACAAGTCTTGCCGTCATGGCGGTTTACTACAATGGGCTTAAGCCGCTCGTGGGCCTTAAGCTCTTTATTGAACCGCCATCTTCATGCTTGGTCTTGGGCTTCCTCTAATGAATGCTCTTTGCGTAACCCGGCCCCTCCTGGGCGGCTTACACAAATAGTCATATCCCCAACAAGAAGCATATTACAACATGTTAAAATCTACGGAAAGAACTAACTAAAAATAATTGAAAACAACAATTAAAGGACTAAAACAACTATATATGCAAAGCAGTACTGTTTTAAATCCTAATTTAAATTATTCTAAAAAATAACCATCTAAATCTTACTGTGGCAACAATCTGACATGTGACTAGGAGCAAAAGAATTAAATTAAAAACTATTTTAAACTCAAATTATTCACAATCTAGGGTTTGAAGAAAATTTGAAAAGAAATCATATTTAAATCATTCAAATTTGAAAACTAATGGTACAAACAGAAACTAGACAAAATTTTGAATCTAATGCAAAATGAATCACTCAAAAACATCAAATATCCTAAAAATATAAGCAATTTAAAATGAAAACAAAAAACAAAAAACAAAAAACAAATTTCTGAACCCCTTTAGTCCCGGTTTGAGACACGAACCAGGACTAAAGGGCATCGCACCCTTTAGTCCCAGTTCATGTCTCAAACCGGGACTAAGGGTCCCATTTGAACCAGGACTAATGCCTTCCCGACGCCCTAGCCGCTCGAACCGGGACTAATGCTCACATTAGTCCCGGTTCGTAATGCAACCGGGACTAATGTGTACATTGAGCTTGGACCAAAGCCTTGTTTTCTACTAGTGGCGGAAGCTGACGCCTAGGTGGCAGAAGAGCACCACGAGTAGGAGTGTAGCCTCCAACCTCAGGCCAACCGACACCAGGGGCATCACAGTCCTAGCAGGGTAGAATACAGAACGATGCAGCTGCCCAGATATGTCAAAGGGGAGCAACTATGTCAGAGCGTCGTAAAGGCGCACACGGGTGGCATAAAACTCGGAGCGAAGAGCTCGATTAGCTTGATCCAGACCATCGGCATGCTTGACCATGGTCTGGCGGTAGACAGGCTCATGGGTGAGAGTGGTGTAGGAAGCAGTGTAGTATCCCTCTTCACCCTCACTGGATGCAACCACAATGTGTCTGAAAGGGGAGTTATCCAAGTCCCGATATTCTCCATGAAGATGTGTCAAACAAGCATAAGCAGCATCGTGGACAGCCATATGAATGGTCACACCAACACCATGAGTGGTGTGCAAAACAGAGGAGGAGCCATCCTCAGGATAATAGATACGGGGAATGGCAAGGTACTGCTCCTAGTTAAAGTCCGATACTGCTCATACAGAGTGTACATAGGATGCCAGCGATAACCCAGGTAGGTCATCATCTCAACTAGCACAGCAGGTGAGCCTGAGGCTCCAACAGCCGTCGTGTGGCGCACGACCTGTCTCGAGGGATCCATCTGAAAGCAAAGATGTTTCAAGGAGTCAAACTTCATAAGTTGAAGGTATAGCGGAATGAAGGGGTGATTGAAAGTAATCAGAGCTCTGGAACAAAATCATTACCTGATCCTAGAGTAAGAGTTAGTAAAAGTTTAAGCCAAAGAGAAAAGTGATCAGAATCCCAGAGTAAAGGAGCGGAATAAAAGATCCTAATCCCACCCATAGGTGATGTGGGCCCATAAGCCGCACAACACAGTTAGTAAAATAGTTTTTCTTTCAAGTCTAGACTCAACATCGACCAAGGAGTTTGGAGGGGTTCCTACAGGCAGTCGGCTCTGATACCAACTTGTGATGCCCCCATTTATAATTATGCACAAATCATACACGCATCATGTACGACCACGAATGGTGACTCACGTCAATATCACAACACAACTCTATGGCACAAAGGACAAACATAAATCTTTAGATTACAAGCCAAGGGCCACTAGGACCCAAAATACGTAAGTCATCAAAGAAATATTATCTGAGTATTGATGTCTACTACACAACATTCTTCTTGTTGTTGGGCCTGCAAGTGCATAGGTTTGTAGGACAGTGGCAAATTTCCCTCAAGTGGATGACCTAAGGTTTATCAATCTGTGGGAGGCGTAGGATGAAGATGGTCTCTCTCAAACAACCCTCCAACCAAATAGCAAAGAGTCTCTTGTGTCCCCAACACACCCAATACAATGGTAAATTGTATAGGTGCACTAGTTCGGTGAAGAGATGGTGATACAAGTGCAATATGGATAGTAGATATAGGTATTTGTAATCTGGAAATATAAAAACAGCAAGGTAACTAATGATAAAAGTGAGCGTAAACGGTATTGCAATGGTAGGAAACAAGGCATAGGGTTCATACTTTCACTAGTGCAAGTTCTCTCAACAATAATAACATAGATAAATCATATAACAATCCCTCAACATGCAACAAAGAGTCACTCCAAAGCCACTAATAGCGGAGAACAAACGAAGAGATTATGGTACGGTATGAAACCACCTCAAAGTTATTCTTTCGGATCAATCTATTCAAGAGTTCGTACTAGAATAACACCTTAAGACACAAATCAACCAAAACCCTAATGTCACCTAGATACTCCATTGTCACCTCAAGTATCCATGGGCATGATTATACGATATGCATCACACAATCTCAGATTCATCTATTCAACCAACACAAAGTACTTCAAAGAGTGCCCCAAAGTTTCTACCGGAGAGTCAAGAAAACGTGTGCCAACCTCTATGCATAGGTTCATGGGCGGAACCCGCAAGTTGGTCACCAAAACATACATCAAGTGGCATGTGATATCCCATTGTCACCACAGATAAACACGGCAAGACATACATCAAGTGTTCTCAAATCCTCAAAGACTCAATCCGACAAGATAACTTCAAAGGGAAAACTCAATCCATTACAAGAGAGTAGAGGGGGAGAAACATCATAAGATCCAACTATAATAGGAAAGCTTGCGATACATCAAGGTCGTGCCATAGAGAGAACACGAGAGAGAGAGAGATCAAACACATAGCTACTGGTACATACCCTCAGCCCCGAGGGTGAACTACTACCTCCTCATCATGGATAGCACCGGGATGATGAAGAACCGGTGATGGGTTCCCCCTCCGGCAGGGTGCCGGAATGGGCTCCCGAGAGGTTTTTAGTTGCTACGGAGGCTTGCGACAGCGGAACTCCCGATCTATCTTCTCCGTGAATGTTTTTAGGGTACGTGGGACTATATAGGCGAAAGAAGTCGGTCGTGTTAAAAATATGCCCTAGAGGCAATAATAAATTAGTTATTATTATATTTCCTTGTTCATGATAATTGTTTATTATCCATGCTATAATTGTATTGATAGGAAACTCAGATACATGTGTGGATACATAGACAACAACATGTCCCTAGTAAGCCTCTAGTTGACTAGCTCGTTGATCAATAGATGGTTACGGTTTCCTGACCATGGACATTGGATGTCGTTGATAACGGAATCACATCATTAGGAGAATGATGTGATGGACAAGACCCAATCCTAAGCCTAGCACAGAGATCGTGTAGTTTGTATGCTAAAGCTTTTCTAATGTCAAGTATCTTTTCCTTAGACCATGAGATTGTGCAACTCCCGGATACCGTAGGAATGCTTTGGGTGTACCAAACGTCACAATGTAACTGGGTGTCTATAAAGGTGCACTACAGGTATCTCCGAAAGTATCTGTTGGGTTGGCACGAATCGAGACTGGATTTGTCACTCCGTGTAAACGGAGAGGTATCTCTGGGCCCACTCGGTAGGACATCATCATAATGTGCACAATGTGACCAAGGGGTTGATCACGGGATGATGTGTTATGGAACGAGTAAAGAGACTTGCCGGTAACGAGATTGAACAAGGTATCGGTATACCGACGATCGAATCTCGGGCAAGTACAATACCGTTAGACAAAGGGAATTGTATACGGGATCGATTCAGTCCTTGACATCGTGGTTCATCCGATGAGATCATCATGGAACATGTGGGAGCCAACATGGGTATCCAGATCCCGCTGTTGGTTATTGACCAGAGAACGTCTCGGTCATGTCTACATGTCTCCCGAACCCGTAGGGTCTACACACTTAAGGTTCGATGACGCTAGGGTTATAAAGGAAGTTTGTATGTGGTTACCGAATGTTGTTCGGAGTCTCGGATGAGATCCCGGACGTCACGAGGAGTTCCGGAATGGTCCGGGGGTAAAGATTTATATATGGAAAGTTGTTGTTCGGGTTCCGGGAAAAGTTCGGGTTTTTCAAGATTGTACCGGAAGCTTCGGAAGGTTCCGGAGGATTCCGGAGGGGTCCGGAGGTCCGGAAATTGTTCCACCACGTCCAATACAGTAGCATGGGCTGTAAGGGGGCGCCCTAGCCTTAATGGGCTAGGGGCACCAGCCCCCCCAAGGCCCATGCGCATGGGGAGGGAAAACCCTAAGGGGGGAGGGCCTCCACTTGACTTGGGAGGCACTCCTCCCCCCCTTGGCCGCCGCCCCCTCCTCAGATTGGATCTGAGGGGGCCGGCCCCCCTCTCCCTTGCCCCTATATATATGTGGGGGTGGGAGGGCAGCCGCACCACAAGTTCTGGCGCAGCCCTTCCCTCTCCCAAGTACTCCTCCTCTCCCGCGGTGCTTGGCGAAGCCCTGCAGGATTGCCACGCTCCTCCATCACCACCACGCCGTTGTGCTGCTGCTGGATGGAGTCTTCCTCAACCTCTCCCTCTCTCCTTTCTGGATCAAGGCATGGGAGACGTCACCGGGCTGTACGTGTGTTGAACGCGGAGGTGGCGTCCGTTTGGCACTAGGATCTCTGGTGATTTGGATCACGACGAGTACGACTCCTTCAACCCCGTTCTCTTGAATGCTTCCGCTTAGCGATCTACAAGGGTATGTAGATGCACTCTCCTTCCCCTCGTTGCTGGTTTCTCCATAGATAGATCCTGGTGACACGTAGGAAAATTTTGAATTTCTGCTACGTTCCCCAACAGTGGCATCATGAGCTAGGTCTATTGCGTAGATTCTTTGCACGATTAGAACACAAAGTAGTTGTGGGCGTTGATTTTGTTCAATATGCTTACCGTTACTAGTCCAATCTTGTTTCACCGGTATTGTGGGATGAAGCGGCCCGGACCGACCTTACACGTACACTTACGTGAGACAGGTTCCACCGATTGACATGCACTTGGTGCATAAGGTGGCTAGCGGGTGCCAGTCTCTCCCACTTTAGTCGGAACGGATTCGATGAAAAGGGTCCTTATGAAGGGTAAATAGCAATTGGCATATCATGTTGTGGTGTTGCGTAGGTAAGAAACATTCTTGCTAGAAACCCATAGCAGCCACGTAAAACATGCAAACAACAATTAGAGGACGTCTAACTTGTTTTTGCAGGGTATGCAATGTGATGTGATATGGCCAAGAAGAATGTGATGAATGATATCTGATGTATGAGATTGATCATGTTCTTGTAATAGGAATCACGACTTGCATGTCGATGAGTATGACAACCGGCAGGAGCCATAGGAGTTTTCTTAATTTATTGTATGACCTGCGTGTCATTGAACAACGCCATGTAATTACTTTACTTTATTGCTAACCGGTAGCCATAGTAGTAGAAGTAATAATTTGGCGAGACAACTTCATGGAGACACGATGATGGAGATCATGATGATGGAGATCATGGTGTCATGCCGGTGACGATGATGATCATGGAGCCCCGAAGATGGAGATCAAAAGGAGCAAAATGATATTGGCCATATGATGTCACTATTTGATTGCATGTGATGTTTATCATGTTTATGCATCTTGTTTACTTAGAACGACGGTAGTAAATAAGATGATCCTTACAACAATTTCAAGAAGTGTTCTCCCCTAACGTGCACCGTTGCTAAAGTTAAATGCTTCAAGCACCACGTGATGATCGGGTGTGATAGATCCTTACGTTCACATACAACGGGTGTAAGACAGTTTTACACATGCAAAACACTTAGGGTTAATGAAAGTGCAACTAATCCCCGGGTGGTTTTGGTAATTAATAACAACATATATATCATTGAACTAATTATTTCTTGAGAATATTTCAGAAAGTTCAGTGATATGGGTATGGCAATGACTGATGATGTGGACCCTCAAAATGCTAAGGAAAACATTGGCAAAAGCTCAAGACTCCATTTTTGGTTTAGTGATCCAAGATCACATTGAGTCCATAGGAAAGCCAATACTATTAAAAGGGATGAGGTTATGATGATGATCTGGTTGCTCAAAGTGCTTAGTGATTTATCTCTCAAACTATCAGCAATATTTCATTCCAACATAAACCCATAAGTAATCTCGGTCCCACCGATTCCATAAACTCACCACACCGAGATGAACCACCTCACCATATACCCAAACCCTAAGAATTTCGGATTTTCCGATTCCAAACTCGGTCATACCGAAATTGGTGTTGCCAAGCTTCAGAACCTTCAGACTCAAATCGGTGTCACCGAGATGAGAAAGTCGGTCCCACCGAGAATGGCAAACCCTAGACTTTGGAAGAATCGGACTAACCGAGATTGTATTTTCGGTCCCACGAAAATCCCAACGCTCACAAGATTTGAACTTTCGGTCTCACCGAGTTGTCAACTTCGGTCCGACCGAGATTGGTCAAATGTGTGTAACGGTTGGATTTTGTGTGGAGGCTATAAATACCCTCCACCTCCTCTTCATTCGTGGAGAGAGCCATCGAAAGAACTACCACTCCTACCTTACATTTCGAGAAGAAAACTACCTACCCTTGTGTTGAGATCAAGTTGCTCCACTCCCACCATATGAAACTTGATTTCTAGCCTTCCCAAGTTGCTTTCCACTCAATTCTTTCTTCCACCACAGCCAAATCAGTGAGGAGAGTTGAGTGTTGGGGAGATTATCATTTGAAGCACAAGAGCAAGGAGTTCATCATCACCAACACCATCTATTACCTTTTGGAGGTGGTGCCTCCTAGATTGGTTAGGTGTCGCTTGGGAGCCTCCGTCAAGATGTGGAGTTGAACCAAGAAGTTTGTAAGGGCAAGGAGATCGCCTACTTCGTGAAGATCTACCCGAGTAAGGCTAGTCCTCCGTGGGCGTAAGCCATGATGGCATAGACAAGGTTGCTTCTTCGTGGACCCTTCGTGGGTGGAGCCTCCGTGGACTCTCGCAGCCGTTACCCTCCGTGGGTTGAAGTCTCCATCAACGTGGATTGACGATAGCACCACCTATCGCAACCACCAGAAAAATCTCCGTGTCTCCAAATTGCGTTTGCTCTTCTCCACCTCTTATTTACTACATGTGCAATTTACTTTCCGCTGCCATTACTCTAGAATTGCATGTGTAGGGTGATACTTGACTTGGTCATCATTGTGAACTTGCTAAAACTTGCCCTAATCAAAAGGCTAAACTTTTAAGTTGTCAAGTAGTCTAATCACCCCCTCTAGACATACTTCCGATCCTACAAGTGGTATCGAGCTTTGGTCTCCATTGGATTGGTTTTCATTGCATTGACTCCATAAGCTTGGTTTCACAACCTAGGAGAGTATGGCATCTAGTGAGGGTAATTTCAGAGAGGTCCTTACTTTGATGGTTCAAATTTTGCTAGTTGGAAGCACAAAATGAAAATGCATATTCTTGGACATAACCCCGCCGCATGGGGCATTATTTGTGTTGGCTTGCAAGGTGAGTTCTTCGAGGAAGGAAAAGTTCCGGATCGCGCGGCTACTGCGGATGAGTTGCGGATGTTCTGAACAATGCTCAAGCTTGTGACATTCTCTTCAATGCTTTGTGTCCCGAGGAGTTCAACAAGATCAGCCGTCTTGAGAATGCAAAAGAGATTTGGGATACTTTGGTCAAAATGCACGAAGGTACCGAGTCCGTGAAAAGGAATCAAAGCTAGATGTTCTTCAAGGTCAGCTTGACAAGTTCAAGATGAAGGAAGGTGAAGGAGTCGCTGAAATGTACTCTAGGCTTGCTCTCATCACCAATGAGATGGCAGGCTTAGGAAGCGAAGAAATGACCGACCGATTCATCATCAAGAAGATTCTCAGAGCTTTGGATGGAAAGTATGACACCGTGTGCACTTTGATCCAAATGATGCCAAACTACAAAGATCTCAAGCCTACCGAAGTCATTGGAAGAATTGTTGCTCATGAGATGACACTTAAAGATAAGGAAGAGCTTCACAACAAGTCAAGTGGTGCTTACAAAGCTGCAGTTGAAGCTCCCACAACCTCAAGTGACAAGCTAGTTTCCAATGAAGAGATAAGCCTTATGGTGAAGAACTTCAACAAATTCTACAAGAGTAGAAGCAAGGAAAGAAGCTCAAAGTCTAGATCATATGATGAAAAGAGATCTTCTAGTCGTGATCGAAATCTGCTACAATTGTGGAAGACCGGACACTACTCAAATGAGTGTTCGACTCCCCACAAGAGAAGAGAAGAATCTCCAAGAAGAAGAAGCTCAAGAGAAGAGTCGCCTCTAAAAGAGAGAAGGAGTAGAGATGATCGTTATGAACGAAGATCCTCTCGGAGAAGCAAGGATTCGGAAAGAAAGACAAGTCATCAAGGAGCTACACAAGAAGAAAACATCAAGCTCATGTTGGTGAATGGGTTTCGGCCCGACTCCGACAATCACTCGAAAGAAGCTATCACTCCAACTCCGAATATAGTCAAGATGAAGGTGTTGCCGGTCTTGCTCTCGTGTCCTCCAACTCCAACTCCTATGACTTGTTTGATTCACCAAATGAGGGAATTGGAAGATGCTTCATGGCAAAAGGCCCCAAGGTATCACACCCTGAATTTATTGACTTTGATAGTGATGAGGATGACTTGCTTGGTGAAGATGAGCTTTTACATGACAAATCTAGTGAGCTTAGTAATGATGAACATGCTAGTAGTCTTTATAGTCGAGAAGAGTCGAATGACAATGCTATGAAGGAGATTGAGCGTCTAACTAAAGAACTAAACACTCTTAAGTTAGCTCATGAAACAACTCAAGAAGATCATAGAGAGCTCCTAAGATCTCATGAGAAGCTACGCTTCGAGAAGCTCAATCTAGAGCAAGAACATGAGTTTCTAAAAGCTATCAATGACGATCTTCGAAAGAAGAGTTCTTCATATCTTGCCAAACGACTTCTCTTGTCTAATCTCTTGCCACCTATTAAAACTAAGCATGACAAGCATAAGAAAAATTCTTCATCTAGTAGTAACAATAATCATGCAAAATCAAATGTTGTTACTTCTAGTAATTCTCTTGATTCCACTAACAATGTTTCAAGCCAAGTTTCACTTGAGCAAGAAAATAGTCTATTGAAAGGGATTATAGAGAAAGGTGTCTACAAGAGTCTTGCGGAAGCAAGAACTTTGAGGAAATTGTTCGCAAGCAAGGAAGACAGGAAGAATCAAGGAATTGGTTTTGAGCGAAAGTTCAACGCCGAGGGTGTTGAATGGGAAGAAGGTCAATATCCCACTCCAAAGTTTGTTTCTCAAAAGGAGAAGTATGATCCTACTTCTTCCAATGTGGAACAAGCTCAAGATGACCTTCCACCACAAGACCACAAGCTAAAAGGCAAGGACAAGCTTCAAGAGGAGATTGATGCATTCTTTGAAGCACCCAAGGCCATGGTCAAGTGGGTTCCCAAGGCAACTTCAAGTTCTACTTCGACAAGCTCAACTACTACCCCAAGGATTCCCATCAAGATGATGTGGATCCCAAAGAAGAAGAACTAGAGAGTTCTTGAGGGTGACTCCGCCAATATACTTCACTCACATTCATTTTGGCAAGAACTTGTGCAATCAACTTCCACATCTTGCACTAGTTCATGGAGTCACAAACCCTCATGTTGGTAAGTCAAGGGACAAGGTAATCATTGCTTTCATGGACATCATCTATTGTGTACCTCAATCTATGTCCATGGATATCCTTGTTTGTTCCTTGTGGGACTAACCCATGTAGGTATTGAAAGTGCCCGAATCCAAAGGATTGCTCCCAACTCTTGATGATCTTCATCAACATTGAGCATCCACATCTTCAACATCTACATGAAGTCTTCAACGACAACCCAAGGTTAGTTTGACCCTTTAAAAGGGGTTCTCACATCAAGGGGGAGCTTTGCTCTAAAAAAATTGAGTTAAAGCATCTTCTAATGATGTGAACATATTAATGCTTTAAAGAAAAGTGGTAACCCCACTTGTGCTTAAACGATGAGTATGACCTATGATCAAATGTTCTCATTTGACTCCTAAGTCAATATACTCATATATAGATGACCTAGTCATCGCCAAATTGTGTGCTAGTAGCTAGTGTTTTGTTTGTGCATGTTTGACACATATTTTATTTGCTATCTTATTGTGTGAGCATGTTGGATGCATGATTTTATCCATTCGAGGACATCCATTTGTTGCTTTGGTCTTTTGGATTTTTCTTTCTGACCAAATGGATAGACAAGAATGCCTAAGTTCCTCCCCTAGCTATCTATGCTTTCTTGTCTCAAACTCTATTCATGCTTATATCACAAACTTTGAACAAGACTTTTTCGGACAGACCGAGTGAGGAGCACTCAGAGCCACCGATCCGTCAAAAGCTTAAATTCCAAAACCTTCTAAGTACTTTCGGTCAAACCAATATACTCAAATCGGACAGACCGAAATCACTTGGATTGATCTAGGTTTTCACCTCGGTGAAACCGAAGTTACAAATTCGGCGTGACGAAGTGAGTAATCGCACGCAGCTAACCATCTCGGTCCCACCGAAGTTTTCCAACTCGGTCCCACCGACAACCGAAGGGTATATATACCCGAGGGCAGCGCTGATTATTCCTTCAAACGTCTCGCCCCAAACCCTTATTTGCCGTCGCCGTGGTCTCTGGATCGTCTCCGCCGTCGCTTCATGCGCCCTCGCCATGGTCTCCATCGCCGTCAGCGGTCAATCTCATCGCACCGTTGCCGCCGTGAGTGAAGCTCCACCAGATTGGGTGAGTTTCATCCTCTCGTGCTTCAACCTCGATTCTATGCACGATAGGTTTTGCCTAGCTTCTTGCCAAGATTGAAATCTTCCTATCCAGCAGATTAGATCATAGAAAAAATTCGAGTGAAAATTTTAGGTTAGGTTTCCGCCGAACACATCTCGGTGTGACCGATTCTACATTCTCGGATCGACCGATTTGGCCTCTGGCCAGACCGCACTTTTCGGTTAAACCGAAGTTGTGCAAATCGGTAAGACCGAAGTGAGGATTTAGTGAAACCCTAGTGCTCTCGGCTAGACCGAAACCCATTTCGTCCAACCGAAAGTGGTGTGTACGGTTAGGTTTAGACACTTGGATTCACGAATTTTAGACTCGGTCGACCAAATGCATTCTGTGAAAACCTAAAACTAATGTTTGAACTCATTTATTTTGCAAAATCCTCTGCAGTTTGTGATAACTCTTCTATTCTGCCTATACCTATTCTTTTCACAGGTTGTCAGTCATGTCTGATGCAAGTGACAGCCAGAACAGATCTGAATCGCCAGTTGAGATACCAGAGGCAGTTACAAGTCCTGAAGCAAGCAGTTTTTCAGATGATGGAGAAAGGAGCACTCCAAGTGGATTGCCTCCTGCTGCCACCAGGGCCAGGAAGAAGAGGAATTCTGATGAGGAAGACTCTGACTTTGTTGCTGATGAGGAGATTACTTCTAAGCCAAAAAGGAAAGTGGTTGCCAAAGGCTATCAAGGGCAACAGACAAAGAAAGGCACCAGCAAAGAGAAGAAATCCACAGTTGCAAAGAAGCTGAGCATGGAAGAAGAAACCTCCAGCAAGATCAAGAAAACTTCCAAGAGGAAGAGGCTAGTTCATGAAGAAGCTGATGATGACTCTGAAGAGGAAGCACCCCAGCCTCCTCAGAAGCAAAAGTTGATGGGAGATGCCATCAGGGCAGGAGCACCCACAAAATCTAAGCCATCAGCTCCAGCCAAGGCAGCCCAAGCCAAACCTGCTGCCAAGCCAAAGAAAACTGTGAGAAATATTCCTGCTTCAGAGAAGAAGAAGGACAATGTGCCACCTGCTGAATCTGATGAAGAGGCACATGTTTTGCTGAAGCTCAGACAAAAATTGCCAGCTCATAATGATGCTCATCCTCGAGCTGAAAATATGAAGGAAAGGAAGGACAAAGGTCTCAGGCTATGGAGGCAAGTTGATCCATATGCCACCAGGAGAAGGACAGCTGTTGACTCTAGATTCCACACCGAGAGCAACAAGATTTTTATGAGAGACAGTGCTCATGGATAAGAAGCCAATTGTTGCCGACACCAGATACGTTGACCGGGATTACATCGACAAAGTGAAGAGCACAGAGATTATTTCCCACATGTGCATGAGAGCTTCACCGCATGTGGAGTTGCTGAGTTTGTTGGTCGAAATTGACCGCTTGGAATGATGAAATGATCATGCGTTCTATGCCACCGCACATTTCTATCCGGATGGCGAATTGTATGGATGATGAAGGCCGAGATTCTCTTCAACTGTTGAAGAATGGAGAGCGTTCTGAATGCACCAAAGATCAAGGGATGATGATGTTGATGTCTATGGCATTCCAAAGAAGAATCACGAGTCTATGAAGAACATGTACAATGAGGTACCAGACAAGGATGTTGAGATATGGAAGCTTGGATCAGTATATCATCTCCAGGCAGGTCTCCCAACCACTAACACCATTCTGAGGCATACTTTGATGCCCAAGTCAGGACACCACCGCATGATAAGAGGCTATTCTATCAACATGCTGCACATTCTAGATCAGAAGACACCTTTTAAGGTGATGGACCTGATAGTAGAGACTATCAAGAGGACAGCAGCAGACCAGAAGAGGCCGTGTGGGTTTGCTCCGCACATTCAGATGCTCATCAATGCCAAGTTTGGCACGGGCACCTACCTGTTGGATAGACCCCATTTGCCACTACATCCTGAACATGAAGATAATGAAGTTGTTATGACTGAGGATGCTCCCACATCTATTGAAGGTCACGCTAAGTCTGAAGCTGCCAAACAAGCTAAAGCTGAGAAGGAAGCAGCAGCAGCAGCAGCAAAGCCCAAGAGCATTGGAGAACAACTTCTTGAAGCCACTCAGAGAATTGAACTACGCTTTGCCAAAGATAGTGCGATCTCGTGGAGAGTCTTGAGAGGATAGTTGAAGATAAGTTCCATGCTCTGGATGTCACGCCGATCAAGTGCAGGTCACCGCCAACAAGCTTGAGGCGACATTGAGGAAGCGAAGAGGAGAAGGCAGAGCTCATGAAGGAGATGGAAGGTGATATGGTCCAGATGACTATGAGCAGCCTGCTCCAAAGGCCCACAAAGCCCAGATCAGCTGCTATTCCAAAGGATGCACCCTGGGCTACTACATCAGCACCTCCACAGCTCCATCGGCCCAAAGACCAGCTCCAGTGTCCACTCCTCCAGCTCCACAGACTTCAGCATAAGCTTTGCAGATGCAGCTATCTCCACTCCATCGACGCAGACAGGAGCCGCCAGCAGAGTCCCTAGTGACGATTAGCTCTATACCTTTCGAACTTTTTGGTAACTTGTTGCCAAAGGGGGAGAAATTGTATAGATCATAGGACTTCGAGAGAGAGAGTGCTCGTTTTTGCTCTTTCGTTTGCGGTTTTCCTTGAGATACTTTTGAGTTCTTCGAGACATTTCGTGTGTTTGATACTACGCTTGCTCTATCTTTGATGAGTGCTTGATCATACTATGCTTAATGTGTGCTTAATGCTTATCATATTCTATTCATATCTTGTATGATCACTTACTCATGTCTTGGTGATTGGGTGCATGCTATTCATTCTTATCATTTTGTGCTCTCCACCAAGATGTATGTGACATGGAAGAGTAACCCATGATCCTAATCGATTGTGCATTTGCATTCAAACGCAAATCTTAAATAATGCACAAATTTAGGGGGAGCTCTTGCTTATCACATACTTCTCAAAGCGACGATGTTATTCATTGATTATATCATTTGTCGAAGCTTTGATCTATATGTTGTCATCAATTACCAAAAAGGGGGAGATTGAAAGTGCAACTAATCCCCGGGTGGTTTTGGTAATTAATAACAACATATATATCATTGAACTAATTATTTCTTGAGAATATTTCAGAAAGTTCAGTGATATGGGTATGGCAATGACTGATGATGTGGACCCCTCAAAATGCTAAGGAAAACATTGGCAAAAGCTCAAGACTCCATTTTTGGTTTAGTGATCCAAGATCACATTGAGTCCATAGGAAAGCCAATACTATTAAAAGGGATGAGGTTATGATGATGATCTGGTTGCTCAAAGTGCTTAGTGATTTATCTCTCAAACTATCAGCAATCTTTCATTCCAACATAAACCCATAAGTAATCTCGGTCCCACCGATTCCATAAACTCACCACACCGAGATGAACCACCTCACCATATACCCAAACCCTAAGAATTTCGGATTTTCCGATTCCAAACTCGGTCATACCGAAATTGGTGTTGCCAAGCTTCAGAACCTTCAGACTCAAATCGGTGTCACCGAGATGAGAAAGTCGGTCCCACCGAGAATGGCAAACCCTAGACTTTGGAAGAATCGGACTAACCGAGATTGTATTTTCGGTCCCACGAAAATCCCAACGCTCACAAGATTTGAACTTTCGGTCTCACCGAGTTGTCAACTTCGGTCCGACCGAGATTGGTCAAATGTGTGTAACGGTTGGATTTTGTGTGGAGGCTATAAATACCCTCCACCTCCTCTTCATTCGTGGAGAGAGCCATCGAAAGAACTACCACTCCTACCTTACATTTCGAGAAGAAAACTACCTACCCTTGTGTTGAGATCAAGTTGCTCCACTCCCACCATATGAAACTTGATTTCTAGCCTTCCCAAGTTGCTTTCCACTCAATTTTTCTTCCACCACAGCCAAATCAGTGAGGAGAGTTGAGTGTTGGGGAGATTATCATTTGAAGCACAAGAGCAAGGAGTTCATCATCACCAACACCATCTATTACCTTTTGGAGGGTGGTGCCTCCTAGATTGGTTAGGTGTCGCTTGGGAGCCTCCACAAGATGTGGAGTTGAACCAAGAAGTTTGTAAGGGCAAGGAGATCGCCTACTTCGTGAAGATCTACCCGAGTAAGGCTAGTCCTCCGTGGGCGTAAGCCATGATGGCATAGACAAGGTTGCTTCTTCGTGGACCCTTCGTGGGTGGAGCCTCCGTGGACTCTCGCAGCCGTTACCCTCCGTAGGTTGAAGTCTCCATCAACGTGGATTGACGATAGCACCACCTATCGGAACCACGAGAAAAATCTCCGTGTCTCCAAATTGCGTTTGCTCTTCTCCACCTCTTATTTACTACATGTGCAATTTACTTTCCGCTGCCATTACTCTAGAATTGCATGTGTAGGGTGATACTTGACTTGGTCATCATTGTGAACTTGCTAAAAACTTGCCCTAATCAAAAGGCTAAACTTTTAAGTTGTCAAGTAGTCTAATCACCCCCCCTCTAGACATACTTCCGATCCTACAGTTAACTTGACGAGCCTAGCATGTACAGACATGGCCTCGGAACACAGAGACCGAAAGGTCGAGCATGAGTCGTATGGAGGATACGATCAACATGAAGATGTTCACCGATGATGACTAGTCCGTCTCACGTGATGATCGGACACGGCCTAGTTGACTCGGATCATGTAATCACTTAGATGACTAGAGGGATGTCTATCTGAGTGGGAGTTCATAAGTTGAACTTAATTATCCTGAACATAGTCAAAAGATCTTTGCAAATTATGTCGTAAGCTCGCGCTTTAGTTCCACTGTTTAGATATGTTCCTAGAGAAAATATAGTTGAAAGTTGACAATAGCGATTATGCGGATAGTAGCAAGCTTATGTCCTTAATGCACCGCTCAGTGTGCTGAACCCCAAACGTCGTTTGTGGATGTTGCGAACATCAGACATGCACGTTTTGATAACTACGTGATAGTTCAGTTAAACGGTTTAGAGTTGTGGCACCAAAGACGTTTTCGAAACGTCGTGGAACATATGAGATGTTTCGAGGGCTGAAATTGAGATTTCAGGCTCGTGCCCACATCAAGAGGTATGAGACCTCCGACGATTTTCTTAGCCTACAAACCAAGGGAGAAAAGCTCAATCGTTGAGCTTGTGCTCAGATTGTCTGAGTGCAACAATCACTTGAATCGAGTGGGAGTCGATCTTCCAGATGAGATAGTGATGTTTCTCCAAAGTCATTGCCACCAAGCTGCTAGAGCTTCGTGATGAGCTATAACATATCAGGGATGGATATGATGATCCTTGAGGTATTCGCGATGTTTGACACTGCGAAAGTAGAAATCAAGAAGGAGCATCAATTGTTGATGGTTGGTGAAACCACTAGTTTCAAGAAGGGCAAGGGCAAGAAGGGATACTTCATGAAACGGCAAATCAGCTACTGCTCTAGTGAAGAAACCCAAGGTTGAACCCAAACCCGAGACTAAGTGCTTCTGTAATAAGGGGAACAACCACTAGAGCGGAATTACCCTAGATACTTGGTAGATGAGAAGGCTGGCAAGGTCGATAGAAGTATATTAGATATACATTATGTTAATGTGTACTTTACTAGTACTCCTAGTAGCACCAGGGTATTAGATACCGGTTCGGTTGCTAAGTGTTAGTAACTCGAAATAAAAGCTACGGAATAAACGAAGACTAGCTAAAGGTGAGCTGACGATATGTGTTGGAAGTGTTTCCAAGGTTGATGTGATCAAGCATCGCACGCTCCCTCTACCATCGAGATTTGGTGTTTGCGTTGAGCATAGACATGATTGGAGATGTCTATCGCAATACGGTTATTCATTTAAGGAGAATAATGTTTACTCTATTTATTTGAATAATACCTTCAATGGTCTTGCACCTAAAGGAATGGTTTATTGAATCTCGATCGTAGTGATACACATTTTCATGCCAAAAGGTATAAGATAGTAATGATAGTACCACTTACTTGTGGCACTGCCATGTAAGTCATATTGGTGTAAACCGCATGAAGAAGCTCCATGTTGATGGATCTTTGGACTCACTCGTTTTGAAAAGTTTGAGACATGCGAACCATGTCTATTGGTGTATACGCATGAAGAAACTCCATGCAGATGGATCGTTTGGACTCACTTGATTTTGAATCACTTGTGATATGCAAATCATACCACATGGGCAAGATGACTAAAAAGCCTCGTTTTTCAGTAAAATGGAACAAGATAGCAACATGTTGGAAGTAACACATTTTGATGTGTGCAGTCCAATGAGTGCTGAGGCATGGAGTGAATATCGTTATGTTCTTACTTCATAGATGATTCGAGTAGATGTAGAGTATATTTACTTGATGAAACACAAGTCTGAATTATTGAATGGTTCAAGTAATTTCAGAGTGAAGTTGAAGATCATCGTGACAAGAGGATGAAATGTCTATGATATGATCATAGAGATGAGTATCTGAGTTACGAGCTTTGGCACGCAATTAAGACATTGTGGAAATTGTTTCACCATTAATACCGCCTGGAACACCATAGTTTGAGGGTGTGTCCGAACATCATAGTTGCACCCTATTGGATATGGTGCGTACCATGATGTCTCTTATCGAATTACCACTATCGTTTATGGGTTAGGCATTAGAGACAACCACATTCACTTTAAATAGGGCACCACGTAATTCTGTTGAGATGACACCGTATGAACTATGGTTTAGAGAAACCTAAGCTATCATTTCTTAAAGGTTTGGGGCTGCGACGCTTATGTGAAAAAGTTTCAGGTTGATAAGCTCGAACCCAAAGCGGATAAAATGCATCTTCATAGGACACCCAAAACAGTTGGGTATACCTCCTAATTCAGATCCGAAAGCAATAGGGATTGTTTCTTGAATCGGGTCCTTTCTCGAGGAAAAGTTTGTCTCGAAAAGTTGAGTGGGAGGATGATGGAGACTTGATATGGTTATTGAACCGTCACTACAACTAGTGTGTAGCAGGGCACAGGAAGTTGTTCCTGTGGCACCTACACCAATTGAAGTAGAAGCTTATGATAGTGATCATGAAACTTCGGATCAAGTCACTACCGTACCTCGTAGGGTGACAAGAATGCGTACTGCTTCAGAGTGGTACAGTAATCTTGTCTTGAAGGTCATGTTGCTAGACAACAATGAACCTACGAGCTATGGAGAAGCAATGGTGGGCCCAAATTCCGAAAAATGGTTAGAAGCCATGAAATCCGAGATAGGATCCATGTATCAGAACAAAGCATGGACTTTGGTGGACTTGCCCGATGATCGGCAAGCCATTGAGATAAATGGATCTTTAAGAAGAAGACGGACGTGGACGGTGATGTCACCGTCTATGAAGCTCGACTTGTGGCGAAGAGTTTTTCACAAGTTCAAGGAGTTGACTACGATGAGATTTTCTCATCCGTAGAAATGCTTAAGTCCATCGGAATCATGTTAGCATTAGCTGCATTTATGAAATCTGGCAGATGGATGTCAAAACAAGTTTCCTTACCAGTCTTCGTAAGGAAAGGTTGTATGTGATACAATCCGAAAGTTTTTGTCGATCCTAAGGATGCTAAAAGGTGTGCTGGCTCCAGCGATCCTTCTAAGGACTGGAGTAAGCATCTCGGAGTTGGAATGTACGTTTTGATGAGATGATCAAAGATTTTGGGTTTATACAAAAGTTTATGAGAAACTTGTAATTCCAAAGAAGTGAGTGGGAGCACTATAGAATTTTTGATGAGTATATGTTATTGACATATTGTTGATCAGAAATGATGTAGAATTTCTGGAAAGCATATAGGGTTATTTGAAAAGTATTTTTCAATGGAAAACCTGGATTAGGCTACTTGAACAATAAAGCATCAAGATCTATAAGATAGATCAAAATGCTTAATAGTACTTTCAAATGAGCACGTATTTTGACATGATCTTGAAGGTGTTCAAGATGGATCACCAAAGAAGGAGTTCTTGCACGAGATGTAAGGTATGAAGTTAAGACTTAAAAGCTCGACCACGGCAGAATAGAGAGAAAGGACGAAGGTCGTCCCCTATACTTCGGACGTAGGCTCTATAGTATGCTATGCTGTGTACCGCACCGGAAGTGTGCCTTGCCATGAGTCAGTCAAGGGGTACAAGAATGATCCAGGACTGGATCATCGGACAGCGGTCAAAATTGTCCTTAGAGTAAATAAGGACATGTTTCTCGATTATGGAGGTGATAAAGAGTTCGGCGTATAGGGTTACGTCGATGCAAGCTTTAACACCTATCCGAGTGACTCTGAGTAGCAAACCGGATACGTATAGTGGAGCAACCATTTGGAATATCTCCAAGTGGAGCGTGGAAGCAGCATTTACAGAATGACATAGAGATTTGCAAAGTACATACGGATCTGAAAGTTGCAGACCCGTTGACTAAAACCTCTCTCACAAGCAAAACATGATCAAACCCCATAACTCATTGAGTCTTAATCACATGATGATGTGAACTAGTTTAATGACACTAGTAAACTCTTTGGATGTTGGTCACATGGCAGTGTGACATGTGAATGTTAATCACATGACGATGTGAACTAGATTACTGACTCTAGTGCAAGTGGGAGACTGTTGGAAATATGCCCTAGAGGCAATAATAAATTAGTTATTATTATATTTCCTTGTTCATGATAATCGTTTATTATCCATGCTATAATTGTATTGATAGGAAACTCAGATACATGTGTGGATACATAGACAACACCATGTCCCTAGTAAGCCTCTAGTTGACTAGCTCGTTGATCAATAGATGGTTACGGTTTCCTGACCATGGACATTGGATGTCGTTGATAACGGGATCACATCATTAGGAGAATGATATGATGGACAAGACCTAATCCTAAGCCTAGCACAGAGATCGTGTAGTTCGTATGCTAAAGCTTTTCTAATGTCAAGTATCTTTTCCTTAGACCATGAGATTGTGCAACTCCCGGATACCGTAGGAATGCTTTGGGTGTACCAAACGTCACAGTGTAACTGGGTGGCTATACAGGTGCACTACAGGTATCTCCGAAAGTATCTGTTGGGTTGGTACGAATCGAGACTGGGATTTGTCACTCCGTGTAAACGGAGAGGTATCTCTGGGCCCACTCGGTAGGACATCATCATAATGTGCACAATGTGACCAAGGGGTTGATCACGGGATGATGTGTTACAGAACGAGTAAAGTGACTTGCCGGTAACGAGATTGAACAAGGTATCGGTATACCGACAATCGAATCTCGGGCAAGTACAATACCGTTAGACAAAGGGAATTGTATACGGGATCGATTGAGTCCTTGACATCGTGGTTCATCCGATGAGATCATCGTGTAACATGTGGGAGCCAACATGGGTATCCAGATCCCGCTGTTGGTTATTGACCAGAGAATGTCTCAGTCATGTCTACATGTCTCCCGAACCCGTAGGGTCTACACACTTAAGGTTCGATGACGCTAGGGTTATAAAGGAAGTTTGTATGTGGTTACCGAATGTTGTGCGGAGTCTCGGATGAGATCCCGGATGTCATGAGGTGTTCCGGAATGGTCCGGAGGTAAAGATTTATATATGGAAAGTTGTTGTTCGGGTTCCGGGAAAAGTTCGGGTTTTTTCGGTATTGTACCGGGAAGCTTCCAGAAGGTTTCGGAGGATTCCGGAGGGGTCCGGAGGTCCGGAAATTGTTCCACCACGTCCAATATAGTAGCATGGGCTGTAAGGGGGAGCCCTAGCCTTAATGGGCCAGGGGCACCAGCCCCCCCAAGGCCCATGCGCATGGGGAGGGAAAACCCTAAGGGGGGAGGGCCTCAACTTAACTTGGGAGGCACTCCTCCCCCCCTTGGCCGCCGCCCCCTCCTCAGATTGGATCTGAGGGGGCCGGGCCCCCTCTCCCTTGCCCCTATATATATGTGGGGGGTGGGTGGGCAGCCGCACCACAAGTTCTGGCGCAGCCCTTCCCCTCTCCCAAGTACTCCTCCTCTCCCGCGGTGCTTGGCGAAGCCCTGCAGGATTGCCACGCCTCCATCACCACCACGCCGTTGTGCTGCTGCTGGATGGAGTCTTCCTCAACCTCTCCCTCTCTCCTTGCTGGATCAAGGCATGGGAGACGTCACCGGGCTGTACGTGTGTTGAACGCGGAGGTGCCGTCCGTTCGGCACTAGGATCTCCGGTGATTTGGATCACGACGAGTACGACTCCTTCAACCCCGTTCTCTTGAACGCTTCCGCTTAGCAATCTACAAGGGTATGTAGATGCACTCTCCTTCCCCTCGTTGCTGGTTTCTCCATAGATAGATCTTGGTGACACGTAGGAAAATTTTGAATTTCTGCTACATTCCCCAACAGGTCGGGGGGTGCTCGAGGGGCCCACAAGACAGGGGGCGCGCCCAGTAGGGGCGCACCCCTCTATCTCCTGGCCTCCTCGAGTATCTTCTGACGTGAACTCCAAGTCTCCAGGATCATATTCTTCCAAAAAATCACGCTGCCAAAGGTTTCATTCCGTTTGGACTCCGTTTAATATTCCTTTTCTTCGAAATACTGAAACAGGCAATAAAACAGCAATATGGGTTGGGCCTCCGGTTAGTGGGTTAGTCCCAAAAATGATATAAATGTGTAAAATAAAGCCTATAAACATCCAAAAGGGGTAATATAATAGCATGGAACAATCAAAAATTATAGATACGTTGGAGACGTATCAAGGATCCCCAAGCTTAATTCCTGCTCGACCTCGAGTAGGTAAATGATAAAAACAGAATTTTTGATGTGGAATGCTACCTAGCATAATTCTCAATGTAATTCTCTTTATTGTGGCATGAATGTTCAGATCCAAATGATACAAAATAAAAGTTCATATTAACATGAAAATGGTGATACTTCAAGCATACTAATCAAAGTAATCATGTCTTCTCAAAATAACATGGCCAAACAAAGTTATCCCTACAAAATCATATAGTCTGGCTGTTGCTCTATCTTCATCACACAAAGTATTTAATCATGCACAACCCCGATGACAAGCCAAGCAATTGTTTCATACTTTAATAATCTCAAACTCTTTCAACTTTCACGCAATACATGAGCGTGAGCCATGGAGATAGCACTATATGTGAAATAGAATGGTGGTTGTGGAGAAGGATAAAAGGAGAAGATAGTATCACATCAACTAGGCTTATCAACGGGCTATGGAGATGCCCATTAATAGATATCAATGTGAGTGAGTAGGGATTGCCATGCAACAGATGCACTAGAGCTATAAATATATGAAAGCTCAACAAAAGAAACTAAGTGGATGTGCATCCAACTCGCTTGCTCATGAAGACCTAGGGCATTTTGAGGAAGCCCATCATTGGAATATACAAGCCAAGTTCTATAATGAAAAATTCCCACTAGTATATGCAAGTGACAACATAGGAGACTCTCTATCATGAAGATCATGGTGCTACTTTGAAGCACAAGTGTGGAAAAAGAGATAGTAGAATTGTCCCTTCTCTCTTTTTCTCTCATTTTCTTTTTTCTTTTTTCTTTTTTTTTCTTTTTCTCTTTTTTTTCTTTTGGCCTTTATTTTTCTTTTCTTTGGCCTTTCTTTTTTTCTTTTTTTTCTTTTTGTAAAGTCCGAAGTCTCATCTTGACTTGTGGGGGAATCATAGTCTTCATCATCCTTTCCTCACTAGGACAATGCTCTAATAATGAAGATCATCACACTTTTATGGATTACAACTCAAAGCTAGAACAAGATATGACTCTATATAAATGCCTCCGGCGGTGTACCGGGATATGCAATGAATCAAGAGCGACATGTATGAAAATTATGAAGGTGGCCTTGCCACAAATACGATGTCAACTACATGATCATGCAAAGAGCAATATGACAAAAGTAATGCGTGTCATATGAACGGAACGGTGGAAAGTTGCATGGCAATATATCTCGGAATGGCTATGGAAATGCCACAATAGGTAGGTATGGTGGCTGTTTTGAGGAAGGTATATGGTGGGTGCATGGTACCGGCAAAAGTTGCGCGGCACAAGAGAGGCTAGCAATGGTGGAAGAGTGAGGTGCGTATAATCCATGGGCTCAACATTAGTCAAAAGAACTCATGTACTTGTTGCAAAAATCTAGAAGTCATCAAAAACCAAAGCACTACGCGCATGCTCCTAGGGGGATAGATTGGTAGGAAAATACCATCGCTCGTCCCCGATCGCCACTCATAAGGAAGACAATGAATAAATAAAATTGTGCTCCAACTTCATCACAAAGCGGTTCACCATATGTGCATGCTACGGGAATCACAACCCTCAACACAAGTACTTTTCATAATCACCTCAACTAGCATGACTTTAATATCACTACCTCCATATCTCAAAACAATTATCAAGCATCATATTGACAATAGCATCCAATTTACTTTCTATGATAGTTTTTATTATACCCAACTTGGATGCTCATCATTCTAGGACCAAATTTGTAACCATAGCAAATACCATGCTGTTCTAAAAGACTCTCAAAATAATATAAGTGAAGCATGAGAGACTAGCAATTTCTACAAAATATAACCACCGCCGTGCTCTAAAAGATATAAGTGATGCACTAGAGCAAATGACAAACTACTCCGAAAGATATGAGTGAAGATCAATGAGTAGCTAAATAATTATGTAACTATGCGAAGACTCTCTCTCATTTAAGAATTTCAAATCTTGGTATTGTATTCAAACAGCAAGCAAAACAAAATAAAATGGCAATGCAAGGATAGCACAACTCATGTAAGAAGCAAAAGCTTAGGCTCAACCGATACTAATCGATAGTTGTTGAAGAAGAAAGGTGGGATGCCTACTGGGGCATCCCAAAGCTTAGAAGCTTGAGACTTCTTGAAATATTATCTTGGGGTGCCTTGGGAATCCCCAAGCTTGAACTTTTTTGTCTCCTTAATTCCTCTCATATCATGGTTCTCTTTTTATCAAAAGCTTCATCCACAACAAACTCAACAAGAACTCGTGAGATAGGTTAGTATAAACCAATGCAAAACCTTATCATTTTCTACTGTAACAAATCACTTAAATTATTATTCAACATTGCATACTAAATGTCTCTGCATATTTAACACTCCTATCCTCAAATAGAATCATTAAACAAGCAAACATATGAAAACAATGCAACCATAACAGCAATCTGTCAAAACAGTACAGTCTGTAAAGAATGCAAGATTCATCATACTTCCCTAACTCCAAAAATTATGAAATAAATTTCCCACTGTATTAACTTTATCAGAGCTCATTATGCAAAAAGTTTCAACATTATATCATTCTCTGACTTTTCTAGGAAATTTTTGCAACAGCAGTAAACTTTCTGTTTTCAAACAGCAACATGTATACTAGCAAAATAAGCATGGCAAAGGCTATCCTTGACTTTTTTATTGAAACTAAAGATGCAAAACATTATTCTAAATAACAGAAAGCAAAAACTAACAAAAGAAAATGACGCTCCAAGCAAAACACATATCATGTGGTGAATAAAAATATAGCTCCAAGTAAAGTTACCGATGAATGAAGACGAAAGAGGGGATGCCATCCGGGGCATCCCCAAGCATAGGCTCTTGGTTGTCCTTGAATATTACCTTGGGGTGCCTTGGGCATCCCCAAGCTTAGGCTCTTGCCACTCCTTATTCCATAGTCCATCGAATCTTTACCCAAAACTTGAAAACTCCACAACACAAAACTAAACAGAAAACTCGTAAGCTCCGTTAGTATAAGGAAATAAAACCACCACTTAGGTACTGTAATGAACTCATTCTAAATTCATATTGGTGTAATATATACTGTATTCCAACTTCTCTATGGTTCATACCCTCCGATACTACTCATAGATTCATCAAAATAAGCAAACAACACATAGAAAACAGAATCTGTCAAAAACAGAACAGTCTGTAGTAATCTGTATCAAGCGTATACTTCTGGAACTCCAAAACTCCTACCAAATTAGGAAGTCCTAAGAAATGCGTGTACCAATCCAGAGAAAAAAGAATCAGATCAATATCACGTTACTGTGAATTAACAAAACTAATTTACTGGGTGCAAAAGTTTCTGATTTTCAGCAGGATCAACACAACTATCACCGTAAGCTATCCTAAAGGTCTTACTTGGCACTTTATTGAAACAAAAGCTATAAAACATGATTACTACAGTAGCATAATCATGTGAACATAAAAAAAAGTAAAGGTAAATATTGGGTTGTCTCCCAACAAGCACTTTTCTTTAATGCATTTCTAGCTAGGCATGATGATGACAATGATGCTCACATAAAAGATAAGAATTGAAACATAACGGGAGCATTATGAAGCATATGACTAGCACATTTAAGCCTAGCCCACTTCCTATGCATAGGGATTTTGTGAGCAAACAACTTATGGGAACAATAATCAACTAGCATAGGACGGCAAAACAAGCATAGCTTCAAGATTTTAAGCACATAGAGAGGAAACTTGATATTATTGCAATTCCTACAAGCATATGTTCCTCCCTCATAATAATTTTCAGTACCCTCATGAATGAATTCAACAATATAACCTGCACATAAATCATTCTTTTCATGATCTACAAGCATAGAAAATTTACTACTCTCCACATAAGCAAACTTCTTCTTTATGGCATACGTATCATCACAATAATCATCATAAATAGGATGCATGCTTTCATCATAATAAATTTGCTCATCAAAACTTGGGGGACAAAAAATATCATCTTCCTCAAATATAGCTTCCCCAAGCTTGTGACTTTGCATATCATTAGCATCATGGATATTCAAGGAATTCATACTAACAACATTGTAATCATGCTCATCATACAAAGATCTAGTACCAAACATTTTAATGCATTCTTTTTCTAGCACTTGAGCACAATTTTCCTTTCCATCATCCTCACGAAAGATATATAAAAGACGAAGAGTATGAGACAAACTCAATTCCATTTTTTTTAGATTTTCTTTTATAAACTAAACTAGTGATAAAACAAGAAACAAAAAGATTCGATTGCAAGATCTAAAGATATACCTTCAAGCACTCACCTCCCCGGCAACGGTGCCAGAAAAGAGCTTAGTTGACAGGGTGTGAGTGCTGCTTACCTAGCCTCCCCGGCAATGGCGCCAGAAAAGAGCTTGATGTCTACTACACAACCTTCTTCTTGTAGACGTTGTTGGGCCTACAAGTGCACAGGTTTGTAGGACAGTAGAAAATTTCCCTCAAGTGGATGACCTAAGGTTTATCAATCCGTGGGAGGCGTAGGATGAAGATGGTCTCTCTCAAACAACCCTGCAACCAAATAGCAAAGAGTCTCTTGTGTCCCCAACACACCCAATACAATGGATAGGTGCACTAGTTCGGCGAAGAGATGGTGATACAAGTGCAATATGGATAGTAGATATAAGTATTTGTAATCTGAAAATATAAAAACAGCAAGGTAACTAATGATAAAAGTGAGCGTAAACGGTATTGCAATGGTAGGAAACAAGGCATAGGGTTCATACTTTCACTAGTGCAAGTTCTCTCAACAATAATAACAGAGATAAATCATATAACAATCCCACAACATGCATCAAAGAGTCACTCCAAAGCCACTAATAGCGGAGAACAAACGAAGAGATTATGGTAGGGTATGAAACCACCTCAAAGTTATTCTTTTGGATCAATCTATTCAAGAGTTCGTACTAGAATAACACCTTAAGACACAAATCAACCAAAACCCTAATGTCACCTAGATACTCCATTGTCACCTCAAGTATCCGTGGGCATGATTATACGATATGCATCACACAATCTCAGATTCATCTATTCAACCAACACAAAGTACTTCAAAGAGTGCCCCAAAGTTTCTACCGGAGAGTCAAGAAAACATGTGCCAACCTCTATGCATAGGTTCATGGGCGGAACCCACAAGTTGGTCACCAAAACATACATCAAGTGGCACGTGATATCCCATTGTCACCACAGATAAACACGGCAAGACATACATCAAGTGTTCTCAAATCCTTAAAGACTCAATCCAACAAGATAACTTCAAAGGGAAAACTCAATCCATTACAAGAGAGTAGAGGGGGAGAAACATCATAAGATCCAACTATAATAGCAAAGCTCGCGATACATCAAGACCGTGCCATAGAGAGAACACGAGAGAGAGAGAGAGAGAGAGAGAGAGAGAGAGATCAAACACATAGCTACTGGTACATACCCTCAGCCCCGAGGTTGAACTACTCCCTCCTCGTCATGGATAGCGTTGGGATGATGAAGATGGCCACCGGTGATGGGTTCCCCCTCTGGCAGGGTGCCGGAACGGGCTCCCGAGAGGTTTTTGGTGGCTACAGAGGCTTGCGATGGTGGAACTCCCGATCTATCTTCTCCGTGGATGTTTTTAGGGTACGTGGGACTATATAGGTGAAAGAAGTCGATCGGGGGGTGCTCGAGGGGCTCACGAGACAGGGGGGCGCGCCCAGTAGGGGGAGCGCCCCCTATCTCCTGGCCTCCTTGAGTATCTTCTGACATGAACTCCAAGTCTCCAGGATCATATTCTTCCAAAAAAATCACGCTACCGAAGGTTTCATTCCATTTGGACTCCGTTTGATATTCCTTTTCTTCGAAATACTGAAACAGGCAATAAAACAGCAATATGGGCTGGGCCTCCGGTTAGTGGGTTAGTCCAAAAAATGATATAAATGTGTAAAATAAAGCCCATAAACATCCAAAAGGGGTAATATAATAGCATGGAACAATCAAAAATTATAGATACGTTGGAGACGTATCAAGTATAGACATAGTTAGACAAGTTTTGCCTTAAGAAGGCTGAGCAAAACAACGAAACTAGATCAAAAGGCGAGGCCTCCTGCCAGGGACCTCCGGACTACTCTTGGTCGTCAGCCTCCATGTAGTACACGCCATCGGGGAAACCTGCATCCGCGGTGCTACCAGCTGTTGCGGCAAACGGGTCGAATGAAAAAGGTAGCAAAGCAACCATGCATGAGTATTCATCCAAAGTACTCGCAAGATCTACATCAGATCTACACTAGATATGCATCAGTACAAAAGTAATGGGGGTAGTATCTATGGACTAAACTGCAGAAATGGCGGAATAAGGGGGAGAAGCTCATCCTATCGAAGACTACATCTTCTGTAGCCATCATCTTGTAGCAGTACAAGAGAATAGCATAATATAGTAACATCATGTCGCAACATATAGAAATAAACCTACCCGGAGATCCTCTCCTCGCCTCCCTGAGAGAAAGCGATCATCGGGTGTATCTATCTCTTGTCTGGGTGTGTTCTAACAAGTATCCGGTTTTAGTTGTAAGAGGTCAGAATACAACTCGAAGTCGTCCTGTTACCGTGGACATGGCTATTCAAATAGATTACTTCCCTCCAGGGGTGCACCACATTACCTGATACACTCGATTACCTCTGGCCAGACACACTTTTCTGGGTAATGCCCGGCCTCGGATAATCAACACACAGTAGTCCTACCTAGGATCTGCAGAGAGGTCACACGCCTGTCTAAATCCTAAGTGTGAAGGGGTCATGGGCCTATCGTCCAAAGAACTCCTGCGCATTGCGAGGACGGCTGGGACCAGTCCTAGATACTCTTTATACAAAGCATGCACTTCCAAACCACCTGGGCATGTGCCGCTCAAACTGTGACATCTGTAGAGCTTTCGGGAGAAATCGTACGACGCCGAGGGGCCCATAAGCCATTATCCCACGCGGCGGTTAGTGCGTATATGCCAAATGGAAGTCTCAGATAAAATACCAAATCTCGTTTAAGCGTGTTATTATGAAGTAACCGCGCACATCGACCAGGGACCAGGCCCACCTGTCTTCTAGGTGGCCTCTACCTGCCCTGTCGTTCTGCCACAACTGATCACTCGAGGGGCGTCGGGAACCTAGGCCCACCACTATCTGGATGGAACCACCTGTCCATTCAGCCCGCACATTCGAACAGTATCATAAGTATTATAGTAGTAGATAGTATATCCGTGGTCATCGCCTGACTGGATCATGGACCGATAGTATAGCATGGCAAATGGATAAGGATGTAGGGCCACTGATGGAACACTAGAATACCTATACTTAGCATATAGGATAACATGTAATGTATTAACAGTAGTAGCAAGAACAGGTTATGCAGCAGTATAGGATCAACTAATAAGGCAGTAATAGTAACACTACTCTAATGCAAGATGTAGAGGGAAAGAATAGGCGATATCGGAATGATCAAGGGGGTTTTCCTTGCTTGGAAGCTCTGCGGAGAAGGACGGGTCGTCGTCGGCGTAGTCGTACTGGGTGTCACCGGCAGTCTCGGGGACTACAGAAAGAATGGGGAAGAGGGGAAACAAATAAATAATAGGGCAAATAAATGCAACACAATACATGTTATGTCAAAATGTGATGATGATATGCTCTAATGCATCCCTAGGCATTTTAAAAGAAGAGGGAAATTATCTAGTAATAATTTCCCAGCTCTAGGTATTTTCTAGTATATTGCTTCAAGGAAAAATGTCGATTTTCACTATGTTAGAGGGGTGTGGCAGGTATGTGGATGGCATATTCGGCTTCTTCATACTTTTCTGATCAAGCTTCGTATATAAATTATTTTCATCCAAGTTATGGCTTATTTTCTATGATTTTTCAAAGTTTAAATGATTTTCTGGATTTACTGGGTTATTATTAATTCGAAATTACTAAATAGCTAATTGCTATGGGTACACACAGAAGTGCACCCAGAGTGTGCCTGAGGGCCGACAGTGGGGCCAGCCTTCTTTGAGTCGTGGTCAACTGTTGACAGTTATTTGATCGTCTTGATGTCAATGGGGACCCATGTGCCATAGATTGGGGCTAGCCCACTCAACAGGTTGACTCGTCAATAGGGTCCAGTGGGACCTAGTAGTCAATGACTGTATCTAAATTAATAGATTTAATTTATCTAACCGGTTATTTCGTGGGGTGGGGCCTACTGTCAGTGACTACACTAGTAATGGATTTGATTTAAACTAAACTAGTTAATTAACGAGGTGGCCCCACATGTCACTGGGGGCTTTTATTTTAATTCGTGCTAATGATGTGGCTAATCATCGAGGGCCCACTGGTCAGTGACCTAGGGGCCATTTGAACGGCGGCGCGCCTCCGCTGACCAAAACCGCGTTGGCTAGAGGATGAGCGCAAGGGCAGAGAGAGTGGAGAGGAAGAAGAAGATGAAGATCCGGCAATTCGGCGGCTCCGAGCTCTAGGTGGTTGTCATAGAGGAGGTAGGGGACAACGGCGGTCCTGGCAGACACAAAGCGGTGGCGAGGGAGCAATAGTGGCTACGGGGGCGGTGAATCCATGACAACGGCAGCTTGGTGCAGCGAGGGGATGACAGGAGCGATGTGGGTGGAGGGGCAAATGGGCTAGGGTTTGGTTGGGTGGACGCGGCGGCATTCTTATCCCCTCGATGGTCCTGTAGCATCACCGTCGCGAGCATCAAGCCAGGGTGGCTGCAGATGCGCGCCACGCCATGGCCTCGGCTCACGCTGCCTTGGGATAGAGGAAAGGCCGGTTCGGCTCGGCTGGGCCGCACTATAGCCACTAGAGGCCCGGTCCAACAGTAAGTATTAGTCTTTTCTTTTTATTATTTCCTCTTTCTTAATTACTCACTGTTTGCATTTTATTTTTCACACTAAATGAATTTAGTTTAATTTGAGAATTGGTAAATAAATACAAAGCAATATCTTGGGCTGCCACAAAAAGTTTGTAGTCTATTTGAATTCATTCAAATTATGCTTTAATTTAAATGGGGGTAAAATGGTGTTGTTTGGTCCTGTTTTAATTTCCTGGGGTAATTTGGGGATCTTGGTGATGTTGCTTTCCTTTAAAAAAATTATGGATTATTTACAAAATTATGAACTATTTTGGTGGCATGTTTGAAGATGTAGATATTTGACTTGCATTTGAATTTGAATTTGAATTGTTTTTTAACTAAGTGACAAATAAGCTTAGTAAAAAGGAGGTGACATGGCATCATTAGTCAGGGATCATTGTAGCTTCATTGCAGGGGTGTTACAATGTGCATAACGAGCTAACACACCACAAGGCGGCGACTTCCATTGCTACGTCCCGTCGATTTTTGAATAGTTATATGATGTCGCTCTTGTGCTTAAAACAGAATCCTGCAACAAATTTGGAGAAGGGTAAGATAGTGGTGTGATACGTCTCCAACGTATCTATAATTTTTTTATTGTTCCATGCTATTATAGTATCAATCTTGGGTGTTTTATATGTAATTATATATCATTTTTTGGGACTAACCTATTAAGTTAGTGCCAAGTGGTAGTTGTTGTTTTTGGTTTTCTAGGAAATTAGTACCAAAAGAAGTCCAAATGCCACGAAACTTTTTGTTGATTTTTTTTCTAGACATAAGAGAGTCTAGAATCTTTGGGAGGAGACCAGAAGGCGAAGGAGGTGGCCACGAGCCACCAGGGCGCACCCTGGTGCCTCGTGGGCCCCTCGTTCCTCTGTTTGACCTAATTCTGACTCTGTAAATTCTCTAAAATCAAAAACCAATAGAGAGCCACCTAAAACACTTTTTGCGCCGCCGCAACCTTCTGTTCTTGTGAGATCCCAACTGGAGGCCTTTTCTGGCACTCTGCCGAAGGGGGGAATCGATCACGGAGGGTTTATACATCAACTTTGCTACACCTCCGATGATGTGTGAGTAGTTTACCACAGACCTATGGGTCCATAGCTAATAGCTAGATGGCTTCTTCTCTCTCTTTGATCTTCAATACAATGTTCTTCTCGATGTTCTTCGAGATCTATTCGATGTAATCCTTTTTTGCGGTGTGTTTGTTGGGATCCGATGAATTTTGTGCCTAAGATCAGATTATCTATGAATATTATTTGAGTCTTCTCTGAACTTTTTTATGCATGATTATTATAGCATTGTATTTCTCTCTGATCTATCCATTTAGTTTGGCCAACTAGATTGATTTATCTTGCAATGGGGGAGGTGATTTGTGATGGGTTCGATCTTGCGGTGCTCAATCCTGGTGATAGAAAGGGACATGACACATATTTGTATTGTTGCCATTAAGAGTAAAACAATGGGATTTATTCAAATTAATTAGATTTAGTTTTCCTACATCATCTCATCTTGCTTAAGGCGTTACTCCGTTATTTATGGACTTAATACTCTAGATGCATGCTGGATAGCGGTCGATGTGTGGAGTATAGTAGTAGATGCAGGCAGGAGACGGTCTACTTATCTCGGATGTGATGCCTATATACATGATCATTGCCTTGGATATCGTCATGATTATTCACTTTTCTATCAATTTCCCAACAGTAATTTGTTTACCCACCGTATGTTATGTTCAAGAGAGAAGCCTCTAGTAAAAACTATGGCCCCCGGGTCTATCTTTATCTTATATTAAAAATCCAAAAAACCTTGCTGCAATTTATTTACTTTTATTTTATTTTGTTTTTTGTTTATCTATCTATCTGAAAGTGCAACTATCCCTAGGTGGTTTTGGTAATTCATAACAACATATAGCTCACTGAGCTAATGCTATTCCAAGACTATTATTTCAGGAAAGCTCAATGAATGGCATTGCATGGATGATGAAAGTGGATCCCTCAAAATACTAAGGACAAAGGATTGGCTCAAGCTCAAAAGCTCAAGACTCTTCATTTTATATTTTAGTGATCCAAGATCACATTGAGTCTATAGGAAAAGCCAATACTATCAAGGAGGGATGAGGTGTTGCTTAATGAGCCTCTTGCTTCATGTGCTTTGTGATATGCTCCAAAACCCTCAGCTACTTTCCCACATCCACAAATGACCTAAACCCAAAGCCAAAATCGGTCACACCGATTCTTCCTATTCGGCGCCACCGATTCCAAAAGTCATAGCCACTGCCACAAACCCTAAGCAAATCGGTCTTACCGATAGGGATCTCGGTCTCACCGAGATGGGATTGTAATCTCTCTGTTTCCCTTCGTAACGTTTCGGTCTAACCGAAGTGAGCGATCGGTCCAACCGAGATTGCAATATAAACTCTCTATTTCCCTTTTGTAACATTTCGGTCTCACCGAAAAGAGCAAATCGGTCCCACCGAGTTTACCTGAGCAACTCTCTAGAAAGCTCATTACCAAATCGGTCTCACCGAGTTTGTGTAATCGGTCTTACCGAGATTACGTTATGCCCTAACCCTAACCGAATCGGTCTCACCGAGATCCATGTCAGTCCCACCAAAAATCACTAACGGTCACTAGGTTTACTAAATCGGTCCGACCGAGTCTGTTGAATCGGTCCCACCGAGTTTGGTAAATTGTGTGTAACGGTTAGATTTTGTGTGGAGGATATAAATACCCCTCCACCTCCTCTTCATTCGTGGAGAGAACCATCAGAACAAACCTACACTTCCAACTTACCATTTTTGAGAGAGAACCACCTACTCATGTGTTGAGACCAAGATATTCCATTCCTACCATATGAATCTTGATCTCTAGCCTTCCCCAAGTTGCTTTCCACTCAAATCTTCTTTCCACCAGATCCAAAACCTATGAGAGAGAGTTGAGTGTTGGGGAGACTATCATTTGAAGCACAAGAGCAAGGAGTTCATCATCAACGCACCATTTGTTACTTCTTGGAGAGTGGTGTCTCCTAGAATGGCTAGGTATCACTTGGGAGCCTCCGACAAGATTGTGGAGTTGAACCAAGGAGTTTGTAAGGGCAAGGAGATCTCCTACTTCGTGAAGATCTACCGCTAGTGAGGCAAGTCCTTCGTGGGCGACGGCCATGGTGGGATAGACAAGGTTGCTTCTTCGTGGACCCTTCGTGGGTGGAGCCCTCCGTGGACTCGCACAACCGTTACCCTTCGTGGGTTGAAGTCTCCATCAATGTGGATGTACGATACCACCACCTATCGGAACCACGCCAAAAACATCTGTGTCTCCAATTGCGTTTGAATCCTCCGAACCCTTTCCTTTACTTTCTTGCAAGTTGCATGCTTTAATTTCCGCTGCCTATATACTCTTTGCATGCCTGCTTGAATGGTGTGATGATTGCTTGACTTGTCCTAAAGTAGCTAAAATCTGCCAAACTCTAAAATTGGGGAAAGGTTAAGTTTTTATTGGTCAAGTAGTCTAATCACCCCCCCCCCCTCTAGACATACTTCAAGGTCCTACAAGTGGTATCAGAGCTTTGGTCTCCATTTGCTTTGATTTCCATAGCTTTTGGTGGTCATAGCCTTGGTTTCACAACCTAGGAGAGTATGGCATCTAGCGAGGGAAATTATCACCGTAGAAGTCCTTACTTTGATGGTACTAATTTTGCTAGTTGGAAGCATAAGATGAAAATGCATATTCTTGGACATAACCCCGCCGTTTGGGCAATTAATTGTATTGGCTTGCAAGGTGAATTATTTGATGGGAGAGAACCGAACCATGAAGCTAATGCGGAAGAATTGAAGATGCTGCAATACAACGCTCAAGCTTTTGATATAATCTTCAACGGATTGTGCCCCGAAGAATTCAACAAAATCAGCCGTCTTGAGAATGCAAAGGAAATTTGTGATACTTTGATTGATATGCATGAAGGTACCGAATCCGTCAAGGAATCCAAGTTGGATGTGCTCCAAAGTCAGCTTGACAAGTTCAAAATGAAGGATGGTGAAGGTGTCGCTGAAATGTACTCTAGGCTTGCTCTTATCACAAATGAGATTGCCGGCTTAGGGAGTGAAGAGATGATCGACAAATTCATCATCAAGAAGATCCTAAGAGCATTGGATGGAAAGTATGATACCGTGTGCACATTGATCCAAATGATGCCAAACTACAAAGATCTCAAGCCAACGGAAGTCATTGGAAGAATTGTTGCTCATGAGATGTCACTCAAGGATAAAGAGGAACTTCAGAACAAGTCAAGTGGTGCTTACAAAGCCTCAAGTGAAGCCCCCACATCATCAAGTGAGAAGCAAACCTTCAATGAAGAATTGAGCTTAATGGTGAAGAACTTCAACAAATTCTACAAGAGTAGAAGCAAAGAAAGAAGCTCCAAGTCAAGGTCTTACAATGACAAAAGATCTTCTAGTCGAGAGCGCAATTGCTACAATTGTGGGAGACCCGGACACTATTCCAATGAGTGTACGGCACCCTACAAAAGAAGAGAAGATTCTCCAAGAAGAAGAAGCAAAAGAGAAGAATCACCACCAAGAGAGAGGAGGAGTAGAGATGATCGTTATGAACGAAGACCCTCACGGAGAAGCAAGGATTCGGAAAGGAAGGACAAATCATCAAGGAGCTACACAAAACGAAGACATCAAGCTCATGTTGGTGAATGGGTATCCGGCTCCGACTCCGACAATCACTCCGAGAGAAGCTATCACTCCGACTCCGAATATACTCAATATGAAGGTGTTGCCGGTCTAGCACTTGTGTCAACCAACTCCTACGACATATTTGATTCACCAAATGAAGGAATTGGAAGATGCTTCATGGCCAAAGGTCCAAAGGTAACACATCCTGAGTATGTTGATTTCAATAGTGATGAAGATGACTTGCTTGTGGATGATGATTTACTTGTTGACAACTCTAGTGATGAATACGATGATGAAACGTCAATTAATCATGCTAATCAAGATAAAACGAATGACAATGATAAGGAGAAGATTGAGCTTCTAACTAAAGAACTAAACACTCTTAAGTTGGCTCATGAAACTATCTTCGAAGATCATCGAGAACTTTTAAGGGCTCATGAGAAGTTACGCTTTGAAAAGCTCAATCTTGAGCAAGAGCATGAGTTCATAAAGGCAATCAATGATGATCTCCGCAAGAAAAGTTCTTATTACATTGCCAAGCATTTACTCTTATCTACTTACATGCCTCAAGTCAAGTCTAGTAACAAGTACAAGAAAGATACTTCCTCTAGTAGTAACAATGATAATGTCAAATCCAATATTGTTGCTTCTAGTAGTTCTCTTGATTCCACTAATGATTCTCTTAGCCAAGTTACACTTGAGCAAGAAAATAGCTTATTGAAGGGAATTATAGAGAAAGGTGTTTACAAGAGCCTTGCCGGGAGTAAGCAATTCGAGGAAATTGTACGCAAGCAAGGAAGGCACCGGAAGAATTAAGGTGTTGGTTTTGAACGAAAGTTCAATGCCAATGGAGTTGAGTGGGAAGAAGATCAATACCCCAAGACGAAGTTTGTTCCTCAACAAGTGAAGTATGATCCTACTTCCTTCAAGGGAACGTAAGCTCAAGAAGATCTTCCACCACAAGACCACAAGAACAAAGGCAAGGATAAGCTTCAAGAAGAGATTGATGCATTTGAAGAAGCACCTAAAGCCTCATTCAAGTGGGTTCCCAAGACTACGTCAAGTTCTACTTCATCAAGTACAACTACAACTCCAAGGATTCCCATCAAGATGATGTGGATCCCGAAGAAGAAGAACTAGAGAGTTCTTGCGGGTGACTCCGCCAACATTCTTCACTCATATCATTATGGCAAGAACAAGTGCAATCAACTTCCACATCTTGCACTAGTTCAAGGAGTCACAAACCCTCATGTTGGTAAGGCAAGGGACAAGGTAACCTAATGATTTCATGGACATCATCTTGTGTGTGCTTCACTCTATGTCTATGGATATCCTTGTTTGTTCCTTGTGGGACTAACCCATGTAGGTAAGTTGAAAGTGCAACTCACTCCAAAGGATTGCTCCAAATGATCTACATCAACATTGAGCATCCACATCTTCAACACCTACATGAAGTCATCATCGACAAAACCCAAGTTTAGTTCATCCCTCTAAGAGGGATCTCACATCTAGGGGGAGCTTAACTCTAAGAATTGAGTCAAAGCAACTCTAATGGTGTGAACACATCAATGCATTATGTAAAAGTGGTAACCCCACTTGAGCTTAAACGATGAGTATGACCTATGATCAAATGTTCTCATTTGACTCCTAAGTCAATATACTCATATATAGATGACCTAGTCATCGCCAATTGTTTGATAGATGCTAGAATTGGTTGTGCATGCTTTGACACATATTTCATTTGCCATTTTATTGTGTGAGCATGTTGGTGCATATTTTACTCATTCAAGGACATCCACGTGTTGTTTTGATTGTTTGGTTTCTTTTCTTTTTGTCAAGTGGATGGACAAGAATGCCTAAGAACTTTCTCTAGCTATCTATGATTTCCTCATCTCAAACTCTATTCATGCTACATCACAAAATTTGATCAAGTCAGATTCGAACCACTCTGTGTGAGGAGCACTCGGAGTCCCCGATTCGTCATAGACTTAAAACTTCCAAAACCTCTTTGTGACTCTTAGTCTGACCGATTCCTCCATTTCGGTCCTACCGAGATCATTAAGTTGATCTGAGTTTTCAATCTCGGTGCAACCAATTTGAACTTTTCGGTCACACCGATTTGTTGTAACTGTACACAGTTATGCATCTCGGTGCCACCGAGTTGTTCCACTCGGTCACACCGACAGGGTCGGGCTATATATAGTCACGGGCAAAATTTTGGAAATTTCTCCGAAACCCCTTCACCCGCGCAATAGCTCGCTCTGCCATCGAAGGTCCCCGGATCGTCTCCTCGTCGCCAGCCGCCTCCAGTAGCTGGTCTCCGCCGCCGTCAACGGATTTCGCCCCCGCCGTTGCCGCCATAGCGAGTTCATCGCCAAGCTAGGGTATGGACTCGATCTTTGTGCTATCCTCGTCTGATTCCTAGCACATTGTATTCTTATGGATTCTTGCCACGATTGAAACACTCCTATCCAGCCAAAGTAGTCCGTAGAGTAGATGAGATTCAAAATTTTAGGGTTAGGTTTCTGCCGAAACCATCTCGGACCCACCGAGTTGAAAAACTCGGTCTCACCGATTTGGCTTATGCCATTGCCTAGTGACTCTCGGTCTGACCAAGAATTACTAATCGGTGCGACCGATTTTAGGATTCTGTGAAACCCTAGCAGTCTCGGTGCCACCGAACTGAGACTCGGTCCAACCGAGTTCATCAGTTTAGGTTCCAAAACTGCTTCGGTATCACTGAAGGAAATATGCCCTAGAGGCAATAATAAAGTTATTATATATTTCCTCATATCATGATAAATGTTTATTATTCATGCTAGAATTGTATTAACCGGAAACATAATACATGTGTGAATATATAGACAAACAGAGTGTCACTAGTATGCCTCTACTTGACTAGCTTGTTAATCAAAGATGGTTATGTTTCCTAACCATGAACAAAGAGTTGTTATTTGATTAACAAGGTCACATCATTAGTTGAATGATCTGATTGACATGACCCGTTCCGTTAGCTTAGCACACGATCGTTTAGTATGTTGCTACTGCTTTTATCCATGACTTATACATGTTCCTATAACTATGAGATTATGCAACTCCCATTTGCCGGAGGAACACTTTGGGTACTACCAAACGTCACAACGTAACTGGGTGATTATAAAGGAGTACTACAGGTGTCTCCAAAGGCAGATGTTGGGTTGGCGTATTTCGAGATTAGGATTTGTCACTCCGAATGTTGGAGAGGTATCTCTGGGCCCTCTCGGTAATGCACATCACTTAAGCCTTGCAAGCATTGTAACTAATGAGTTAGTTGCGAGATGATGTATTACGGAACGAGTAAAGAGACTTGCCGGTAACGAGATTGAACTAGGTATTGGATACCGACGATCGAATCTCGGGTAAGTAACATACCGATGACAAAGGAACAACGTATGTTGTTATGCGGTCTCGACCGATAAAGATCTTCGTAGAATATGTAGGAACCAATATGGGCATCCAGGTCCCGCTATTGGTTATTGACCGGAGACGTGTCTCGGTCATGTCTACATTGTTCTCGAACCGTAGGGTCCGTGCACGCTTAAGGTTTCGATGATGGTTATATTATGAGTTTATGAGTTTTGATGTACCGAAGGAGTTCGAGTCCCGGATGAGATCGGGGACATGACGAGGAGTCTCGAAATGGTCGAGACGTAAAGATCGATATATTGGACGACTATATTCGGAGTTCGGAAAGGTTCCGAGTGATTCGGTATTTTTGAGTACCGGGAGTTACGGAGAAGTAATGGGCCTTGATGGGCTTTAGTGGGAAGAGGAAAAGGGTGCTGCGCCCCCCTCTCCTCTAGTCCGAATTGGACTAGGGAAAAGGGGGCCGGCCACCTTTCCTTCTCCTCCTATTCCTTCTCCCTTCCTCCCCTCTTGATGGACTCCTACTAGGACTTGGAATCCTAGTAGGACTCCACACCCTGGCGCGCCAAACCCTTGGCCGGCCTCCTCCTCCTCCCTCCTTTATATACGGGGGCAGGGGGCACCCCATGAACACACAAGTATTGATCTACGGATCGTTCCTTAGCCGTGTGCGGTGCCCCCCTCCACCATATTCCACCTCGGTCATACTGTCATGAAGCTTAGGCGAAGCCCCGCGCCGTGAAACATCAAGATCGTCACCACGCCGTCGGCCGACGGAACTCTCCTCGACACTCGGCTGGATCGAGTACGAGGGACGCCATCGAGCTGTACGTGTGTCAAGAACTCGGGGCGCCGAGTAACGGCGCCGGATCGGTCGGATCGCGAGGAGAACGTCGACTACTTCCTCTACGTTGTGATCGCTTCGCCGGTCTCACGAGGGTGCGTAGACAACACTCTCCCTCTCGTTGCTATGCATCACCATGATCTTGTGTGTGCGAGGGAAAATTTTTGAAATTACTACGTTCCCCAACAGTGGCATCCGAGCCTAGGTTTTTATGGTTTGATGTTTTGCACGAGTAGAACACAAGTGAGTTGTGGGCGATACAAGTCATACTACCTACCAGCATGTCATACTTTGGTTTAGCGGTATTGTGAGATGAAGCGGCCCGGACCGACATTACGCGTACGCTTACGCGAGACTGGTTTCACCGCTACGAGCACTCGTTGCTTAAAGGTGACTGGCGGGTGTCTGTCTCTCTCACTTTAGTTGAATCGAGTGTGACTACGCCCGGTCCTTGAGAAGGTTAAAACGGAGTCTATTTGACGAAGTATCGTTGTGGTTTTGATGCGTAGGTGAGATTGGTTCTTGCTTAAGCCCGTAGCAGCCACGTAAAATTTGCAACAACAAAGTAGAGGACGTCTAACTTGTTTTTGCAGGGCATGTTGTGATGTGATATGGTCAAGACGTGATGCTATATTTTATTGTATGAGATGATCATGTTTTGTAATCGGTTATCGGCAATCGGCTGGAGCCATATGGTTGTCGCTTTATTGTATGCAATGCAATCGCCCTGTAATGCTTTACTTTATCACTAAGCGGTAGAGATAGTCGTAGAAGCATAAGATTGGCGAGACGACAACGATGCTACGATGGAGATCAAGGTGTCGCGCCGGTGACGATGGTGATCATGGTGGTGCTGCGGAGATGAAGATCACAAAGCACAAGATGATGATGACCATATCATATCACTTATATTGATTTGCATGTGATGTTTATCCTTTATGCATCTTATCTTGCTTTGATTGACGGTAGCATTATAAGATGATCTCTCACTAAATTATCAAGAAGTGTTCTCCCCGAGTATGCACCGCTGCCAAAGTTCGTCGTGCCTGCACACCACGTGATGATCGGTGTGATAAGCTCACGTCCATCTACAACGGGTGCAAGCCAGTTTTGCACACGCAGAATACTCGGGTTATACTTGACGAGCCTAGCATATGCAGATATGGCCTCGAACACGGAGACCGAAAGGTCGGCGTGAATCATATAGTAGATATGATCAACATAAGATGTTCACCATTGAAAACTACTCCATCTCACGTGATGATCGGTTATGGTTTAGTTGATTTGGATCACGTGATCACTTAGATGACTAGAGAGATGTCTGTCTAAGTGGGAGTTCTTAAGTAATATGATTAATTGAACTTAAATTTATCATGAACTTAGTCCTGGTAGTATTTTGCAAATTATGTTGTAGATCAATAGCTCGCGTTGTTGCTCTCATATGTTTGTTTTGATATGTTCCTAGAGAAAACTGTGTTGAAAAATGTTAGTAGCAATATTGCGGATTTGATCCGTGATATGAGGTTTATCCTCATTGCTGCACAGAAGAATTATGTCCTTAATGCACCGCTAGGTGACAGACCTATTGCAGGAGCAGATGCAGACGTTATGAACGTTTGGCTAGCTCAATATGATGACTACTTGATAGTTTTGTGCACCATGCTTTATGGCTTAGAATCGGGACTTCAAAGATGTTTTGAACATCATGGACCATATGAGATGTTCCAGGAGTTGTAGTTAATATTTCAAACAAATACCCGAGTTGAGAGATATGAAGTCTCCAACAAGTTCTATAGCTAAAAGATGGAGGAGAATCGCTCAACTAGTGAGCATGTGCTCAGATTGTCTGGGTACTACAATCGCTTGAATCAAGTGGGAGTTAATCTTCGAGATAAGATAGTGATTGATGAATTCTCTAGTCACCATCACCAAGTTAGTAGAACTTCGTGATGAACTATAGTATGCAAGGGATGACGAAAATGATTCCCGAGCTCTTCGTGATGTTGAAATCGACGAAGGTAGAAATCAAGAAAGAGCATCAAGTGTTGATGGTTGACAAGATCACTAGTTTCAAGAAAAGGGCAAAGGAAAGAAAGGGAACTTCAAGTAGATTGACAAGCAAGTTGTCACTCCCACGAAGAATCCCAAAGCTGAACCAACGCTCAAACCGAAAGTGCTTACATCGCAAAGGAAATGGTCCTTTGGAAGCGGAAATGCCCTACATATTTGGTGGATAAGAAGGATGGCAAAGTGAAAAAAGGTATATTTGATATACAGGTGTTTGATGTGTGCTTTACTAGTGTTTATAGCAACCCCACGGTATTTGGTACTGGTTCAGTTGCTAAGAGTAGTAACTCGAAACGGGAGTTGCAGAATAAACAGAAACTAGTTAAGAGTGAAGTGATGATGTGTGTTGAAAGTAGTTTCAAGATTGATATAATCATCATCGCACACTCCCTATACTTTCGGGATTAGTGTTGAACCTAAATAAATGTTATTTGGTGTTTGCGTTGAGCATGAATATGATTTGATCATGTTTATTGCAATACGGTTATTCATTTAAGCAAGAGAATAAACTGTTATTCTGTTTACATGAATAAAACCTTATATGGTTACACACCCAATGAAAATGGTTCATGGGATCTCGATCGTAGTGATGCACATATTCATAATATTGAAACCAAAAGATGCAAAGTTAATAATGATAGTGCAACTTATTTGTGGCACTGCCGTTTAGGTCATATTGGTATAAAGCACATAAAGAAACTCCATGCTGATGGGATTTTGGAATCACTTGATTATGAATCACTTGATGCTTGCGAACCGTGCCTTTTGGGCAAGATGACTAAAACTCCGTTCTCGGAACAATGGAACAAGCTCTTGACTTATTGGAAATAATACATACCGATGTATGCGATCCAATGAGTGTTGATGCTCGTGGCAAGTATCGTTATTTTCTGACCTTCACAAGATGATTTGAGCAGATATGGGTATATCTACTTGATGAAACATAAGTCTGAAATAGTTGAAATGTTCAAAGAATTTCAGAGTGAAGTGGAAAATCATCGTGACAAGAAAGTAAAGTTTCTGTGATCTGATCGTGGAGATGAATATTTGAGTTACGAGTTTGGTCTTCAATTAAAACAATGTGGAATAGTTTCACAAATTCATGCCACCTGGAACACCACATCATAATGGTGTGTCCGAACGTCATAACCGTACTTTATTGGATATAGTACAATCTATGATGTTTCTTACCGATTTACCAATATCGTTTTGGGATCATGCATTAGAGACAGTTGCATTCACGTTAAATAGGGCACCATCTAAAACCGTTGAGACGACACTATACGAACTGTGGTTTAGCAAGAAACCAAAGTTGTCGTTTCTTAAAGTTTGGAGTTGCGATGCTTATGCGAAAAAGTTTCATCCTGATAAGCTCGAACCCAAATCGGAGAAGTGCGTCTTCATAGAATACCCAAAGGAGACAGTTGGGTACACCTTCTATCACAGATCCGAAGGCAAACATTCGTTGCTAATAAATGGATCCTTTCTAGAGAAGGAGTTTTTCTCGAAAGAAGTGAGTGGGAGGAAAGTAGAACTTGATGAGGTAATTGTACCTTCTCCCTTATTGGAAAGTAGTTCATCACAGAAATCTGTTCCTGTGACTACTACACCAATTAGTGAGGAAGCTAATGATGATGATCATGAAACTTCAGATCAAGTTACTGCAGAACCTCGTAGATCAACCAGAGTAAGATCCGCACCAGAGTGGTACGGTAATCCTGTTCTGGAAGTCATGCTACTAGATCATGATGAACCTACGAACTATGAAGAAGCGATGGTGAGCCCAGATTCCGCAAAATGGCTTGAGGCCATGAAATCTGAGATGAGATCCATGTATGAGAACAAAGTGTGGACTTTGGTGGCGTTGCCCGATGATCGGCAAGCCATAGAAAATAAATGGATCTTCAAGAGGAAGACGGACGCTGATAGTAGTGTTACTATCTACAAAGCTAGACTTGTCGAAAAAGGTTTTTGACAAAGTTCAAGATGTTGAATACAATGAGATTTTCTCACTCGTATCGATGCTTAAAAGTCCGCTCGAATCATGTTAGCAATTGCCGCATTTTATGAAATCGGCAAATGGATAAACAAAACTGCATTCCTTAATAGAGTTATTAAAGAAGAGTTGTATGTGATGCAACCAAGAGGTTTTGTCGATCCTAAAGGTGTTAACAAAATGTGCATCTATGGACTGGTGCAAGCATCTCGAGTTGGAATATACGCTTTGATAAGTTGATCAAAGCATATAGTTTATACAGACTTGCGGTGAAGCTCTGTATTTACTAGAAAGTGAGTGGGAGCACTACTGCATTTCGATAAGTATATGTGAATGACATATTGTAGATCGGCAATAATGTAGAATTATTCTGCAAAGCATAAAGGAGTGTTTGAAAGGAGTTTTTCAAAGAAAGACCTCGGTAAAGCTGCTTACATATTGAGCATCAAGATCTATAGAGATAGTTCAAGACGCTTGATAAGTTTTTTTTCAATGAGTACATACCTTGACAAGATTTTGAAGTAGTTCAAAATGGAACAGTCAAAGAAAGAGTTCTTGCCTGTGTTACAAGGTGTGAAATTGAGTAAGACTCAAAACCCGACCACGGCAGAAGATAGAAAGAGAATGAAAGTCATTCCCTATGCCTTGGCCATAGGTTCTATAAAGTATGCCATGCTGTATACCAGATCTATTGTATACCCTGACCGAGTTTTGGCAAGGAGTACAATAGTGATCTAGGAGTAGATCATCGACAGCGGTCAAAATTATCCTTAGTGGAATAAGGATATGTTTCTCGATTATGGAAGTGAAAAAAAGGTTCGTCGTAAAGGGTTACGTCGATGCAAGTTTTGACACTGATCTGGATGACTCTAAGTCTCGATCTAGATACATATTGAAAGTGGGAGCAATTAGCTAGAGTAGCTTCGTGCAGAGCATTGTAGACATAGAAAAATTGCAAAATACATAACGGATCTGAATGTGAAAGACCCGTTGACTAAGACTCTCTCACAAGCAAAACATGATCACACTTTAGTACTCTTTGGGTGTTAATCACATAGCGATGTGAACTAGAATACTGAATCTAGTAAACCCTTTGGGTGTTGATCACATGGCGATGTGAACTATGGGTGTTAATCACATGATGATGTGAACTATCGATGTTAATCACATGGTGATGTGATCTAGATTATTGACTCTAGTGCAAGTGGGAGACTGAAGGAAATATGCCCTAGAGGCAATAATAAAGTTATTATATATTTCCTCATATCATGATAAATGTTTATTATTCATGCTAGAATTGTATTAACCGGAAACATAATACATGTGTGAATATATAGACAAACAGAGTGTCACTAGTATGCCTCTACTTGACTAGCTTGTTAATCAAAGATGGTTATGTTTCCTAACCATGAACAAAGAGTTGTTATTTGATTAACAAGGTCACATCATTAGTTGAATGATCTGATTGACATGACCCGTTCCGTTAGCTTAGGACACGATCGTTTAGTATGTTGCTACTGCTTTTATCCATGACTTATACATGTTCCTATAACTATGAGATTATGCAACTCCCATTTGCGGAGGAACACTTTGGTACTACCAAACGCCACAACGAATCGGGTGATTATAAAGGAGTACTACAGTGTCTCCAAAGGCGATGTTGGGTTGGCGATTTCGAGATTAGGATTTGTCACTCGAATGTTGGAGAGGTATCTCTGGGCCCTCTCGGTAATGCACATCACTTAAGCCTTGCAAGCATTGTAACTAATGAGTTAGTTGCGAGATGATGTATTACGGAACGAGTAAAGAGACTTGCCGTAACGAGATTGAACTAGGTATTGGATACCGACGATCGAATCTCGGGTAAGTAACATACCGATGACAAAGGGAACAACGATGTTGTTATGCGGTCTCGACCGATAAAGATCTTCAGTAGAATATGTAGGAACCAATATGGGCATCCAGGTCCCGCTATTGGTTATTGACCGGAGACGTGTCTCGGTCATGTCTACATTGTTCTCGAACCGTAGGGTCCGCACGCTTAAGGTTTCGGCGATGGTTATATTATGAGTTTATGAGTTTTGATGTACCGAAGGAGTTCGGAGTCCCGGATGAGATCGGGGACATGACGAGGAGTCTCGAAATGGTCGAGACGTAAAGATCGATATATTGGACGACTATATTCGGAGTTCGGAAAGGTTCCAGTGATTCGGTATTTTTGAGTACCGGGAGTTACGGAGAAGTAATGGGCCTTGATGGGCTTTAGTGGGAAGAGGAAAAGGGTGCTGCGCCCCTCTCCTCTAGTCCGAATTGGACTAGGGAAAAGGGGCCGCCACCTTCCTTCTCCTCCTATTCCTTCTCCTTCCTCCCTCTTGATGGACTCCTACTAGGACTTGGAATCCTAGTAGGACTCCACACTGGCGCGCCAAACCCTTGGCGGCCTCCTCCTCCTCCCTCCTTTATATATGAGGCGGGGGCACCCATGAACACACAAGTATTGATCTACGGATCGTTCCTTAGCCGTGTGCGGTGCCCCCTCCACCATATTCCACCTCGGTCATACCGTCATGAAGCTTAGCGAAGCCCTGCGCCGTGAAACATCAAGATCGCCACCACGCCGTCGGCCGTGGAACTCTCCTCGACACTCGGCTGGATCGAGTACGAGGGACGCCATCGAGCTGTACGTGTGTCAAGAACTCGGGCGCCGAGTAACGGCGCCGGATCGGTCGGATCGCGAGGAGAACGTACGACTACTTCCTCTACGTTGTGATCGCTTCCGCTTCGGGTCTACGAGGGTACGTAGACAACACTCTCCCCTCTCGTTGCTATGCATCACCATGATCTTGTGTGTGCGTAGGAAAATTTTTGAAATTACTACGTTCCCCAACAATCACCGAGTTTGAAAATCGGTTGATCCGAAATGCTTTTTGTGGAAAACTAAAACTGAATTTTTGAATCATTCTTTTTGCAAAAATCTCTGCATTTTGTTATGCTCATCCATTCTATCTCATCTATAACTCTTCACAGGGTCAGCAGTCAGCTTTTTGCAGCATGTCAGACCAGAGTGACAGCCAGAACAGGTCAGAAGAGCAGATTGACATGAGGAAGGGCACTAGTCCCTCAAGCTCTACAGATGAAGGGAGCAGAAGCACTCCTAGCAACCTGCCTAAGGCTGCTACCAGGCAAAGGAGGAAGAGAACTTCAGACTCAGAGGACGAGGACTACAAAGCTGAAGAAGATGAGGCTACTTCCAAGAAAGTGGTGCTCAAGAAGGAATATGGCTCTGCCCATAGCACAAAGACTGGACTGAAAAAGAAAGTTCCTGCCAAGAGGACACCAATGCCCAAAGCCAGAAGGTCCACTCAAGTGCCAGAACAGACTGAACCCAAAGAGGCACCTGAAAGGAAAGTCACTTCTTCCAAGCCCAAGAAAGTTCCTACTGGAGAGACAATGAAGTTTACAATTGAATCAGAGGATGAAGGTGCTCAGGACAAGAAGAATAAGAGAGCAAGAACCACAACTGCCCAGGTTCTTGGAAAGCCCTCAATGAGAAGAGATTTGGAAGAAGAGGAAGAGGTTGCTGCACCAGCACCTAACGCACCAAAGCTTATGGGTGATGCTATAAGGTCAGGGGCTGCAACATCTAAGCCCAAGGAAGCACCCAAAGCTGCCTCCGAGGCCAAGCAAATACCAAAGAGGAATACTAGGAGTATTCCAGCTGCTGAGAAGAACAAGGCCCCAGTGCCAAATGTTGCTGAAGAAGAAGATGAAGAAGGACATGTCCTAAGGAAGCTCAAGCCCAAGATACCAGACCATAATGATGCCCATCCTGTGGCTGAGGACATGAGGATCAGGAAGGACTCAGGATTGAGGCTATGGAGGATGGAAGATCCATATGCTTCAAGGAGAAGGACTGTTGTTGACTACAGGTTCCATACAAAGGAACAGCAGGACTTCTATGAGACAATTCTGTTGGATAAGAAGCCCATAGTTTGTGACATGAGGTGGGTCGACTGGACCTACATCAAGGACAATGAAGAGCACTATCCTGGAGTGCAACAAAGCTTTGTTGCTTGTGGAATTGCTGATTTTGTTGGGCAAAAGCTCACTCACTGGAATGATGAACTTATCATGCAATTCTACTCCACAGCACACTTTTATCCAGATGGAAGAATTGTATGGATGTCTGAAGGTACAAGGTACCAGTCAACTGTTGAAGAATGGGCAAGTCTGATAAATGCCCCAAAGGAAAATGAGGATGACCTGGATATCTATGCAAAGAAGAAGATGGATCACAATTCCATGGCACACATGTACAAGGAGATCCCAGACAAGCCGGTTAAGACCCAAAAGTTTGGATCAGTCCACTTTCTGCTGTCAGGGCTGCCAACAATCAATTGGATTCTGAGGCACACTCTGTTGCCCAAGTCTGGTGACCATAACATGATCAGAGGGCATGCCATCAACATGTTGCATGTGTTTGATGTGCCACAAAAGTTCAAAGTCATGAGCCTTATGATTGAAACCATTAAGAGGACTGCAGCAGATCAGAAGAGGAGCTGTGGATATGCACCTCAGATTCAGGAGTTGATAAACTCAAAGATGGGCACAGGGAAATATCAATTGGATAAGGAACATTTTCCACTTTATCCAGACTTTGAGGACAATGAGGTTGTTATGAATGAGAATGATCCATCATCGGTTCAAGCTCAAGAGAAGGAGAAGGCAAAGAAGGAGAAGGCTGCCAAGATGCCAACTCAAGAGGAGGCATCTGAATATTTCTTGAAGAACAAGCAGGAGCAGCTTGGTTACTTAATAGCATCTACACTGAGGATTGAGAAGGGACTGGCCACCCTTACTCAGAATCAGGAGAGCTTGGAGAGAATCATGGAACTCAAATTCCATGACCATGATGTCAAAGTAACTAAGATTCAGTCAGTTGTGGAGTAGCTGCAGGATGATATGCAGGAGAGGCAGGGCAAGGCTACCACAAATGTGTTTGCCAGAGTGCCTAGAGCCCAGAGGTCAGTTGCAGTGCCTGTGACAGACACTAGAGCAACATCTTCAGCACCAGCTACAGCCCCTTCAGCTCCAGTGCAACCAGCTCCAGCATCCACTCCAGCACCCTCTACTTCAACTGAAGCCTTCGTTCTTGGAGTTATCCGTACACCACCACCTGAAGATCAAGCCTGAGAGACGATCTAGCACTATGCATTTTCTATGAACTTTTTGGTAACTTGTTGCCAAAGGGGGAGAAAAATGTATAGATCATAGGCTTCGAGAGAGAGTGTGTTGCTTTTGTTCTCTCTTGCTTTATTTGGTGGTTTAAAACTTGTTTGCTTTTGATTGCTTGAGATACTATGCTTGTGAGACATTGATGATCATGTGTTTGATCATAAGCTAGACTTATGCATGTTTGATGATATTATCTTATCTATCCTATGTGATCATTCACTTTGCTTGGTGATGAGTGCATGTATTCAATGCTTATTATTTTGAGCGCTCCACCAAGATGTATGTGACATGGAAGAGTAACCCATGAGCCTAATTCATTGTGCATTTGCAGTCCAAAGCAAATTTTAAACTATGCACAAATTTAGGGGGAGCTCTTGGTTATCACATACTTCTCAAAGCGATCTTATTATCATTTGTCGAAGCTTTGATCTATATGTTGTCATCAATTACCAAAAAGGGGGAGATTGAAAGTGCAACTATCCCTAGGTGGTTTTGGTAATTCATAACAACATATAGCTCGTTGAGCTAATGCTATTCCAAGACTATTATTTCAGGAAAGCTCAATGAATGGCATGGCATGGATGATGAAAGTGGATCCCTCAAAATACTAAGGACAAAGGATTGGCTCAAGCTCAAAAGCTCAAGACTCTTCATTTTATATTTTAGTGATCCAAGATCACATTGAGTCTATAGGAAAAGCCAATACTATCAAGGAGGGATGAGGTGTTGCTTAATGAGCCTCTTGCTTCATGTGCTTTGTGATATGCTCCAAAACCATCAGCTACTTTCCCACATCCACAAATGACCTAAACCCAAAGCCAAAATCGGTCACACCGACTCTTCCTATTCGGCGCCACCGATTCCAAAAGTCATAGCCACTGCCACAAACCCTAAGCAAATCGGTCTTACCTATAGGGATCTCGGTCTCACCGAGATGAGATTGTAATCTCTCTGTTTCCCTTCTTAACATTTCGGTCTAACCAAAGTGAGCGATCGGTCCCACCGAGATTGCAATGTAAACTCTCTGTTTCCCTTTTGTAACATTTCAGTCTCACCGAAAAGAGCAAATCGGTCCCACCGAGTTTACCTGACCAACTCTCTGGAAAGCTCATTACCAAATCGGTCTCACCGAGTTTGTGTAATCGGTCTTACCGAGATTACGTTATGCCCAAACCCTAACCGAATCGGTCTCACCGAGATGCATGTCAGTCCCACCGAAAATCACTAACGGTCACTAGGTTTACTAAATCGGTCTGACCGAGTCTGCTGAATCGGTCCCACCGAGTTTGGTAAATTGTGTGTAACGGTTAGATTTTGTGTGGAGGCTATAAATACCCCTCCACCTCCTCTTCATTCGTGGAGAGAGCCATCAGAACAAACCTACACTTCCAACTTACCATTTCTGAGAGAGAACCACCTACTCATGTGTTGAGACCAAGATATTCCATTCCTACCATATGAATCTTGATCTCTAGCCTTCCCCAAGTTGCTTTCCACTCAAATCTTCTTTCCACCAGATCCAAAACCTATGAGAGAGAGTTGAGTGTTGGGGAGACTATCATTTGAAGCACAAGAGCAAGGAGTTCATCATCAACGCACCATTTGTTACTTCTTGGAGAGTGGTGTCTCCTAGATTGGCTAGGTGTCACTTGGGAGCCTCTGACAAGATTGTGGAGTTGAACCAAGGAGTTTGTAAGGGCAAGGAGATCGCCTACTTTGTGAAGATCTACCGCTAGTGAGGCAAGTCCTTCGTGGGCGACGGTCATGGTGGGATAGACAAGGTTGCTTCTTCGTGGACCCTTCATGGGTGGAGCCCTCCGTGGACTCGCGCAACCGTTACCCTTCGTGGGTTGAAGTCTCCATCAACGTGGATGTACGATAGCACCACCTATCGGAACCACGCCAAAAACATCCGTGTCTCCAATTGTGTTTGAATCCTCCGAACCCTTCCATTTACTTTCTTGAAAGTTGCATGCTTTAATTTCCGCTGCCTATATACTCTTTGCATGCTTGCTTGAATAGTGTGATGATTGCTTGACTTGTCCTAAAGTAGCTAAAATCTGCAAAACTCTAAAATTGAGAAAAGTTTAAGTTTTTATTGGTTAAGTAGTCTAATCACCCCCCCTCTAGACATACTTCTAGGTCCTACACTATCACTACGAGATTTTATCCTTGCAATTAACCGCCAAGGGATTGACAACCCCTTGTTTGCGTTGGGTGCAAGTATGTGTTATTTCATGCGTAGGTACTGCTAACAAGGTGTTGCATGGTTCTCCTACTGGATTGATAACCTTGGTTCTTAACTGAGGGAAATACTTATCTCTACTGTAGTGCATCATCCTCTCCTCTTCGAGGTAATCTCAACGCAACTCACAAGTAGCACGAAGAATTTCTTGCGCCGTTGCCAGGGAGACATCATCAACATTTATCAAGTACCATCGCATAAACTGTCATCTCCTTGCATTTACTTTATTTGCCATTTGCCTCTCGTTTTCATCTCCCCCACTTCTAAAACATTTTACGAAAACACAAAATATTTCTCGTTCGCCTTTTTGTTTGTTTGTTTATTTTCTTGCTTGCTTGAAGTTGTTATCATGTCTGAATTTGATATTATCGTTGAAAGTGCTAGTGAGGATAGCACTAGTGAATCCCTTGAGGAAATGCTGAAATACGTTGATCTTAACCATGATCCTACGGAGCCTAGCAATCCCACAATTATTTAAACTAAAATATATCACGCGGGAAACGGGAATATTATTGGGAAGAATATTATTCATAAATTCTTTGATTGCACGGGAGTCATTGAGAAACAGTATAACGGGGCTAGCTAGGAGCCACCACAGTGATTTGACATTCTCGGCCGTCCGATCTTACTGCTGGATGACCCAGATCCTCGTAACTTCACGCAGTTGCTTCTTTCCCTCGTCACAACGCAACTCTGCGATAACCAGATACATGTAAACGGGCTGCTGCTCTGGAAACCTACCTAGATACTTTTTCGTTAACCGGGCCGAGAGGCTGTGGGCCGCATAGCCACGAGAGGATGACTTTTTAGCGAACCAACCTCTTAGAGTACCACGTTCTCTCTCCCCGAAGCGTCGCTTCCCAGCGCAGCCGGCGGCGGACCATGGCGATGGAGCTCCTGATTCGATCATTTCGGCCCTTTTGCCTCGCTTTGCCTATTGTGATGTTGGAGATTGGTTGCTTTTCCTTTCATCTCTCTTCGTTGTCTTTCTTCACATCCTCCTCCATCTTTTCGACAACACAGATCGTTGTCGCGGCAACTCCCTACTGTCCTCCAGCGGAGGCTCGATGGAAAGAAAAATGTCTTTCTTGGTGACCTTCCGGCTGCAAAACGGAGCACCTCGGAAGATCGGGAAGGAGGAAAGGAGCCACCCAACTGCAATTTTTACTTCCATTTTATTGATGGAAAGGTGAGTTCAGTTTTAAATCTTGTGTAGGAAGATCCTTATGAGGAAGATGACGAACCTGTAGTAAAATGATGTATATGCATAGCTATGTCCATCCAGTGGATGGTTCTTGCTCTGGTTTGATTTGTACTCCCCGTGTAAAGAAATATATAGAGGGAGTAGTTGACATGTGCCCTCCGTCATCAGTGATTCATCTACACATGTGTAACCCGGACAAGTTGTTTGATATTTTTGTTTCAGGAACTGAGCATGTGCTCACTGGTACGGATTTCTCTGCTGGTGATGGCCACGGGGTGTGACATGACGTCCATTCGAGAGAATGGCTTACTGATCTGTGGTATTGACATGAACACCATCAGAACTTTGATGCCCACTATTACAAAATTACCCCTTATGATGGGTGGTCTTTCAGTTTATTATCTTCCTCTATTTATCACTTGGATTATTCCTCCCTGATATACATGGAAGTTTTTTTGTGCTTCTGCAATATATGTTTTCTATATGCTGCGCTCGATGTTCAGTATTGATGTGTGTAGCAGGTTATTCTATATTTATTGTGGATGGATGCGAAGGTTATGCAACAAGGTTTGACATGACCTGGTGATGAAGGAGAGGAAGCAGCGATGTTGGTTAGGGAGAAGAGGCCATTATGCTCATGATTGAGTTAAGATAAATTTGTACTAACATCAGAAAGAAATTTTGCAGCATGGTCATTAGAAAAGCTTGGTATAAGTAAGGAGCTAGTGGAATCGTAACCGCAGGACTAGCAACACGTGCTCAATAAGCCTGTGTTGGTGGAAGGTACCTTCGAACCTGATACGGTATTTCATTAAATTCTACTATTATGTAGTGGTTGTAGAACTGAAGCTTTTGGCACAGTATGAGAACAACTACCAGAGCGCCCGATGCATGCGATTTAAGAGTTTCATCATCAACATTAGAGAATGAAGAGTGTTGGGTGATAAAATTAGATAGGTAGAAGTTACAGAGGTACTTCTCTTGTAGTCATGTGTGTCGCTAGGCTAGAGCATTATGTTCTGTAGACAATAGGTGCTAGCGATTTTTGGTTTCCCTATGAATATTTGATATGAATATGAAATCTGTCTTCAGATGTAAACCTGGCAATAAGGAGGACCTACAGAGGGGAAAGGAAATTGCATTTCTATTAATATTATAAGCCCTAATTGGAGTTCTTTTTGTCAGCATCCATGCTTCTAATGCTTTTTTTAAAAGGTTTTATACTGTAAGATTTTTCTTCTCTGTCTTTGGCATACCTGTAGTTATTTGTAGTTTCAGGTTAATCTAGCTAATCAACTAGGTGTCGTCGCAAACTCAGATACAATTTTGATGGGGTTTCTCAGGATACCTTATCTTTAGACATGTAAGTTGTGGTATTATAGGTATATGCTAGCAAAACTTGTACAATGGAATAGTTGGTTCAGTGCACTACACTAGGACCAAGAGGTTGATGGATCACGTAATAAAGGTGAGTGCACCTTTTGAAGAGGTAAATAAACTACTCTTTTGTTGTTATGTATGGCAAGTTCAAAATTGGGCTTACTTTCACATTCTTGGTATACTCTGTGCAAACTTTATTGATGCAAATCAAGCAATTTAGTCTGGCTGTATTTTCTTTGCTGTTGTCAACTAAATGTCATATGTAATTGTTGATATGTCTTACTATTAAAAAATAGATCAATTTTGTGTTTAATATGAGTCTCTTAATTTAGTAATCCGTTATTTTGATTGTCATGAGACTAGGTTCTTCTCCCAGCATGAACAGGCATGGCAACGCGCAATTATGATTTAGTACCCATAATAAGAGGATCAATTCTTGATCAAACAAATTGCTATGTGGATGCTATTGTTATGCTTGTGGTTAAGCTAGAAAGAAATTTTTTTGCATATTATCCGGCACTACAAAAGATATTTTATGAACTTTGCAATATTCACGATCCTAGGACTAAAAAGATTGCCACTATTATCCTTATGCGTGAATTTGATTATATAATCCGAGAAGCTAGTGAAATCTTTTCTTATTATAGGATAAATATTGAGAGTCTTCCAATAGAAGTAATTCTCCATGATAAAGACGCTATACATAGTTTGGAATCTAAGATTATTTTGCTTATAGTGAAAATCTTAGGAGGAGAGTTCCTTAAGCTGAAGTTATTAAAAGTTTGCATCACCATACTTGCGATAAATTGGAGTAGGTCACTAAAGGGAATGATGAAGGATTTAGTACTGAGTGCTTTTGAGAGATGGCTAGAGAACCCATTGATGATAAAATACATGTTTTATATGAAGATGTTTATGGTGATGATTCGGAATTTGAAGTAATGAATGCTAATTACCAAACAAAGGCCTTTCAATAGTTTAAGTTCTCCCACTAGGAAAGAAGAAGAGAAGAGAGATTTGCTAAGAATTTTTTTGGAAGATTTGATTAAAAGGGACTTGGGAATGAAATATGACAACACTTGAACTTATGCATTATGCCTAGATAGGGGCGTAAAATAATAGCGCTTGTTGTGAGGCAACCCAATAGTTTTCTTAATTTTTCTCTTTCTTTTCCTGTTTTTTGGTGTGCACACAATTATGCTACTGTTATGGTTGCAACACAGAATAAAAAGACCTGACACTAAAGACCCCGGATGCTTCCAAAGGCTGGATAAGTTTATCCTCATCACTATTCAAAGAAACTTTCCTACAAAGATCTAGCAGATCACGCCAATGAATAGCTTTATCACCAATTCTAGCTCTTCGAAAACTAAATTTTTTCTAGACCAATGGCGAAAGCATCACTGGCCGTTATGTTTTGATTTTGGGAGATGCTATATAGACTAGGAAAAGCAACCGAGAGTCTTTCTTTTCCTAGCCATTTGTCTTCCCAGAACCTGGTTTTCAACCCATTTCCAACATGAAATTTACAACAAGACAGAAAAAGGTCTTTACACTTAAGCACCCCTGGCAAAAGTTGAAATCACCTTGTTTTTTCTGTACCTGTCCAAGAGTGGAATCACCTATATAGTTATCCCATAAATTTTTTGCCATAGAACTTTCTCATTGAAAAGTTAATTAATGAGGTGGCCCCACATGTCATTGGGGGCTTTTCTTTTAATTCATGATAATGATGTGGCTAATCACCAAGGGCCCACTGGTCAGTGACCTAGGGGTCATTTGAACGGCGGCGCGCCTCCGGCGACCAAAACCACGTCGGTGCTACGTCGGACTTCGCTAGAATTTGGCTACAGGAACCGTATCAGGGCATGCTAGGGCTTGTTCTAACGCGCACAGAGTCACGCACCGAATAGTGCAAGATGCATGACCGGAGGAGGACCAAATCAATGGCGGCGTCAACAACAGCAACGGCGAGAGCCCGGGCACGGACGGATCCAGCGATTGGGGGTGTTGTAAGGCAAGCGGGTAGTGGTGTTGGCCTCATGGGAGCTCCAGGAGCATGGTTGTGGACTCAGACACGAGCTTTGCTCATTGTGGCCGAGGCGGTGAGTTCTCGAAAGCGGAGGGAATGGAGGCTAGAGGACGAGCGCAAGGGCAGAGAGAGTGGAGAGGAAGAGGGGCTCACATAGAGCATGTAGTTGAGCAAAGTGGGCTCGGCGAGGCCTGACGGCGGTGAATGGAGTAGCGAGGTCTGGCAGGTCCGAGGAAGAAGAATATGAAGATCCGGCGATTCGGCGGCTCCGAGCTCTAGGTGGTGGTCGAAGAGGAGGTAGGGGACAACAGCGGTCCTGGCAGACACAAAGCGGCGACGAGGGAGCAATAGTGGCTACGGGGGCGGTGAATCCATGACAACGGCAGCTTGGTGTAGCGAGGGGAAGACAGGAGCGATGTGGGTGGAGGGGCAAATGGGCTAGGGTTTGGTCGGGTGGATGCGGCGACATTCTTATCCCCTTGGTGGTCCTGTAGCATCACCGTCGCGAGCATCGAGCCAGGGTGGCCGCAGATGCGCGCCGTGCCATGGCCTCGGCTCACACCGCCCTGAGGTAGAGGAAAGGTCGGGTCGGCTCGGCTGGGCCGCACTATAGCCACTAGAGGCCCAGTCCAACAGTAAGTATTAGTCTTTTCTTTTTATTCTTTTCTATTTCTTAATTACTCATTGTTTGCATTTTATTTTTCACACTAAATGAATTTGTTTTAATTTGAGAATTGGTAAGTAAATACAAAGCAATATCTTGGGCTGCCACAAAAAGTTTGGAGTCTATTTTAATTCATTCAAATTATGCTTTCATTTAAATTGGGTAAAATGGTGTTGTTTGGTCCTGTTTTAATTTCCCGGGGTAATTTGGGGATCTTGGTGATGTTGCTTTCCTTCAAAAAAATATTATGGATTATTTACAAAATTATGAACTTTTTTTTTGCATGTTTGAAGATGTAGATATTAGACTTGCATTTGAATTTGAATTTGAATTGTTTTTTAACTAAGTGACAAATAACCTTAGTAAAAAGGAGGTGACATGACATCATTAGTCAGAGATCATTGTAGCTTCATTGCAGGGGTGTTACAATGTGCATAACGAGCTAACACACCACAAGGCGGCGACTCCCATTGCTACATCCCGTTGATTTTTGAATAGTTATATGATGTCTCCAACGTATCTATAATTTTTTATTGTTCCATGCTATTATAGTATCAATCTTGGGTGTTTTATATGTAATTATATATCATGTTTTGGGACTAACTATTAACTTAGTGCCAAGTGGCAGTTGTTGTTTTTGGTTTTCCAGGAAATTAGTACCAAAAGAAGTCCAAATACCACGAAACTTTTTGTTGATTTTTTTCTAGACATAAGAGACTCTAGAAGCTTTGGGAGGAGGCCAGAAGGCGAAGGAGGTGGCCACGAGCCACCAGGGCGCGCCCTAGTGCCTCGTGGGCCCCTCGTTCCTTTATTTGACCTAATTCTGACTCTGTAAATTCTCTAAAATTGGAAACCAACAGAGAGCCACCCAAAACACTTTTTTCGCTGTCGCAAGCTTCTGTTTTTGTGAGATCCCAACTGGAGGCTTTTTCCGGCACTCTGCCGGAGGGGGAATCGATCATGGAGGGTTTATACACCAACCTTGCTACCCCTCCGATGATGTGTGAGTAGTTTACCACAGACCTATGGGTCCATAGCTAGTAGCTAGATGGCTTCTTCTCTCTCTTTGATCTTCAATACAATGTTCTCCTCGATGTTCTTGGAGATCTATTCGATGTAATCCTTTTTTGCGGTGTGTTTGTTGGGATCCGATGAATTTTATGTCTATGATCAGATTATCTATGAATATTATTTGAGTCTTCTCTGAAATCTTTTATGCATGATTATTATAACATTGTATTTCTCTCTGATCTACCCATTTAGTTTGGCCAACTAGATTGATTTATCTTGCAATGGGAGAGGTGCTTTGTGATGGGTTCTATCTTGCGGTGCTCAATCCCAGTGACAAAAAGGGACATGACACATATTTGTATCATTGCCATTAAGGGTAAAACAATGGGATTTATTCAAATTAATTATATTTACTTTTCCTACATCATCTCATCTTGCTTAAGGCGTTACTCCGTTCTTTATGGACTTAATACTCTAGATACATGCTGGATAGCGGTCAATGTGTGGAGTATAGTAGTAGATGCAGGTAGGACTCGGTCTACTTGTATCGGACGTGATGCCTATATACATGATCATTGCCTTGGATATTGTCATGATTATTCGCTTTTCTATCAATTGCCCAACAGTAATTTGTTTACCTACCATATGTTATGTTCAAGAAAGAAGCCTCTAGTAAAAACTATGGCCCCTGGGTCTATCTTTATCGTATATTAAAAATCCAAAAATACCTTGCTGCATTTTATTTACTTTTATTTTATTTTGTGTTTTTGTTTATCTATCTATCACTACAAGATTTGATCCTTGCAATTAACCGCCAAGGGATTGACAACCCCTTGTTTGCGCTGGGTGCAAGTATGTGTTATTTTGTGCGTGGGTACTGCTAACAAAGTTTTGCGTGGTTCTCCTACTGAATTGATAACCTTGGTTTAAAATTAAGGGAAATACTTATCTCTACTGTAGTGCATCATCCTCTCCTCTTCGAGGAAATATCAACGCAGCTCACAAATAGCAGGAAGAATTTCTGGCGCCGTTGCCGGGAGACAACATCAACATCTATCAAGTACCATCGCATAAACTTTCATCTCCTTGCATTTACTTTATTTGCCATTTGCCTCTCGTTTTCATCTCCCCCACTTCTAAAACGTTTTTACGAAAACACAAAATATTTTCCGTTTGCCTTTTTGTTTGTTTGTTTGTTTTCTTGCTTGCTTGAAGTCGTTATCATGTCTAAATTTGATATTACCTTTGAAAGTGCTAGTGAGGATAGCACTAGTGAATCCCTTGAGTAAAAGCAGAAATACGTTGATCTTAACCATGATCCTCTAGATCCTAGCAATCCCACAAATCTTTAAACTAAAATATATCATGTGGGAAACGGGAATATTATTGGGAAGAATATTATTCATAAATTCTTTGATTGCACGGGAGTCAAACAAATTGCTATGTGGATGTTATTGTTATGCTTGTGGTTAAGTTAGAAAGAATTTTTTTTTGCATATTATCCGGCACTACAAAAGATATTTTAGGAACTTCGCAATATTCACGATCCTGGAACTAAAAAGATTGCCACTATTATCCTTATGCGTGAATTTGACTATATAATCCGAGAAGCTAGTGAAATCTTTTCTTATTATAGGATAAATTTTGAGAATCCTCCAATAGAAGTAATTCTCCATGATAAAGACGCTATACATAGTTTGGAATCTAAGATTATTTTGCTTATAGTGAAAATCTTGGGAGGAGAGTTCCTTAAGCTGAAGTTATTAAAACTTTGCATCACCATACTTGCGATAAATTGGAATGGATCACTAAAGGGATTGATGAAGGATTTAGTACTGGGTGCTTTTGAGAGATGGCTAGAGGACCCATTGATGATGAAACACATGTTTTATATGAAGACGTTTATGGTGATGATTCGGAATTTGAAGTAATGAATGCTAATTACCAAACAAAGGCCTTTCAATAGTTTAAGTTCTCCCACTAGGAAAGAAGAACATGAGAAGAGAGATTTGCTAAGAATTTTTTTGAAAGATTTGACTAAAAGGGACTTGGGAATGAAATATGACAACACTTGAACCTATGCATTATGCCTAGATAGGGGCGTAAACCAATAGCGCTTGTTGGGAGGCAACCCAACAGTTATCTTAATTTTTCTTTTTCTTTTCCTGTTTTTTGGTGTGCACACAATTATGCTACTGTTATTGTTGCAATGCAGAATAAAAAGACCTAACACTAAAGATCTCGAATGCTTCCAAAGGCTGGATAAGTTTATCCTCATCACTATTCAAAGAAACTTGCCTACAAAGATCTAGCAGATCACGCCAGTGAATAGCTTTATCACCAACTCTAGCTCTTCGAAAACTAAATTTGTCTAGACCAATGGAGAAAACAGCACTGGCCGTTATGTTTGATTTTGGGAGATGTTATATAGACTAGGAAAAGCAACCGAGAGTCTTTCTTTTCCTAGCCATTTGTCTTCCCAGAACCTGGTTTTCAAGCCATTTCCAAAATGAAATTTACAACAAGACAGAAAAAGGTCTTTACACTTTAGCACCCCTGCCAAAAGTGGGAATCACCTTGTTTTTTCTGTACCTGTCCAAGAGTGGAATCACCTATATACTTATCCCATAAATTTTTTGCCATATAACTTTCTCATTGAAAAGTTTCCACAAGCATTTAGACAAAAGAGTTATATTCATGATATCAAGATTCAGAATACCGAAACCACCTAAATCCTTCGGCCTACACACTTTATCCCAAGCTACTAAATGATATTTTTGTTTATATTTATCTCCACTCCATAAAAAACTAGCGCTGGGTCTATCTAACTTCTTCACCCCAAAAGGGAGCCCATAGAAGGAAAGCATGTATAAGACCAAGCTAGTGAAGGGTGAATTAAGCAGTGTAGTTCTACCAGCGATATTCAAAAGTTTACCCAACCAGCCGCCCATTCTTTTCTCCGCTTTCCCAATAGAAGGATTCCAATCACTTAACTTCAATCTCTTTTCATCAACTGGAATGCCCAAATATTTAAAAGATAAAGTCCTTTTTTACAGGTAAGAATCTCCTCAAATTTCATAATTCTATTTTCTTCCATGCCAACACAAATCACTCTTATCAAAATTTATTTTCAAACTAGACACGTTTCTGGCTTGATTTAAATCATCCTGGAATAAAAGTATAGTGTCATCTACATATTGTAGAATGGACACACCTTGTGATTTCAAGCAATCCCACTAATCAATCCCTATTCATCAGCCTTGTCAAATAGAATTGCTAGAATATCTACAACAAGGTCAAATAGCAGAGGAGACATAGAATCCCCCTGCCGCAGACCCTGATGTGTTTTAAAATAAGGCCCAATCTCCCCATTAACCTTAGTTGCCACTTTTCCCCCTGATAAAGTCTTCATTACCCAACCAATCCATTTGTCCGGGAATTTTTTCATCTTAAGGGTTTGAAAATGGAAAGGCCATTTAACCTTGTCAAAGGCTTTCTCAAAATAAATCTTGAAGAGAACGCCAAACATGTTTTTTGTGCATAGAATTCAAAGTCTCATGCAAAACCAGTACACCCTCTAAAATATATCTACCTTTTATAAAAGCAGTTTGGGAGGACATGATAACTCCAGTAATTATTAGGGTTAATCTATTCACCAGAATCTTGGTGAAAATCTTAAAAATAGCATTTAAAAGACAAACTGTTCTAAACGTTTGAATCATGTCTACATCACTCCCTTTGGGTAAAAGAGAGATTACTCCATAGTTTAGCCTATCAAGGTCTAGATCATAAAATTCTTCCAATAAATGCAAACAAGTCCACTTTAACCAAATCCCAAAAATGCTGATAAAATTCAATATTAAAACCATCAGGCCCAAACACTTTATTTTTCTCGATACCAAAGACAGCTTCCATCAAGTCTTCCATGGTGAATTTCCTAGTAAGGAATTTTTGTTCCTCATCACTAAGTGTTTCCACACCATCATGGTTCAGTTCCAAGGATTGAATTTCAGATTCACTAAATAAGTTTTTATAAAATTTGGTAATGTAATCCTTCAAGTTATCCCGCTCCTCAATCACTCCTTCATCTTGTAGCAACTTAACAATCCTATTTTTTTTCTGAAACTCCCATTTGCCTTAACATGATAGTCTTTAGTATTTGAGTCTCCTTCAAATAATTCTTTATCATGAGATCTTATAAACTATTTAGTTTCCTCATCTTTTAGAATAAATTTCAAATTATCCTGGCATTCTTTTTATATCTCCTCTTTTCCTCATTTAAAATATCACTTCCCCCCCAACTTGTCTAGCCTATCAATTTCCTCCATCAAAATTTTCTTCTATCTTCCATTAATAGCCTCAACAGTCAGATTCCAACCTTTCAAAACTTTTCTAAGATTTCTCAGCTTATTTTGAATTTTTTCCAGAAGAGTTTTTCCAAGATAATCCTTCTTCCACACTGTTTCAACTATCTCATCTAGGTCTGTCCTCTGGAACCAACAGTTCTCGAATTTGAAAATGTATGGTCTCACAGAGGGTCTCCATATTTGATAAGTAAAGGAGTGTGATTAGAGAGCTCCCTAGATAAATCTTCAGTATGCACTAAAGGAAAAAAAATTCTTCCCAAGAAAGAGAGACCAACACTCTGTCCAATAATGCATAAGTGGGGTCCTCATGATTATTGGACCATGTGTATTTTCTCCTCATAAGTTGGGTCCCACCTGTCTGCCAAAGAGCTCAAATAATAGAAATAATAAGTAAAACCCGCTGCTCTGCGCTGCTTTTTCAGGGTTTGAACCGACGGCCTCGTCGAATCCTGCGGACGGTGCTAGCCAAACGACCAGACGAATTTAATTGTCATATATGGACACAAATTCTTAATATTCTTTAACCCAAACATTATAAATTAAATTTTTAATCCGAAGGAAAAGGAAGTAGCGGGAGTAGCAAAAACTTCCTGGTGTGTTAAAAAAAACCTTCCCGAAGTGCGCGGCAAGGCTACAAGACCAACATGTTTTGATGTCCTAAGAGCATACACACAGTTTATATCCTTTCAACCAAATATCATACATTAAAATTTTAATCCGAATAGAAAGGAAGTAGCATAAATTAAAAAAATCACGTATTATATGAAAACATATTGGTTGAACTTAACAAATATTAATGAATTATAAAAACTGTTGCATAATTAAAATATTGTTCAGTTGACGATCTGCAATTTGTGTGCACACTAGGCACATTTTTTTAATAAAAATATAATATGTTTTGAAACACACATAAACTTTATTAAAACATGTGAACATTTTTTTTGAAACAACATAAAATTTTCTTAAAGGTTGAATACTTTATACACTACATGATTATTTTATGAAAATCATGAATGTTTTAAGCTCATATGAGAGTTTATTTAAATATATGAAAATTTTGAAATTACTTTATTACTTGTACTCCCTCCGTTCCTAAATATTTGTCTTTTAGAGATTCAAATGAACTACTACATACGGATGTATATAGACATATTTTAGAATGTAGATTCACTCATTTTGCTCCGTATATAGTCACTTGTTGAAATCTCTAGAAAGACAAATATTTAGGAACGGAGGGAGTATTAAATATGTAAATTATTATATGAAAGTTTTAAATTCATAATCAAATTATATGAATATATCATATGTGAATGGATATTTTTCTAAATTAATAAGTGAATATTTTCATAATTTAATATATTTAATTTTTATATATGATCTTTAAAACACATGATTGTAATTTACATGTGTCTTGCAATTTCTGAAAAAAGAACTAACACCGCAAAATGGGTCGCAATGGCAGTGTTCTGTTTAAGGCTAAACACCGTGAAGTCAGTGTATCCAAATAGCACATCAAAATTCATTTGGCCGGGTGGCTATCGACACACGTTTTAACGCTGAGGTCGCACGTTCGAACCATGAGGCACACCGTATATGCACGCTTGAGCCAAGTTCTGGCACCTGTTCAATGTATGCCATAAATTTTAGTATTGAAGTGACTTTTCTTTCACGCCAAGTTTAAGCATCAGTGGTGTAATTGACTCATTTCGGACCTTGCTGCCCCTACTCGTGTTATGAAAAGACAGGTCGTCCAGCTCTCTATGACAAACACCACTAAAAAAAACTCTCTCTGACAGACCCTAAAAAATCTCTCTGTGACAGCAGTGAAGCTACTCAGCACCAGCGAATCATCAAACGTATATAAACTGCCTTTGCGCTGCAAATAAGAGAGGCAGGGAACCAACTTGTATTCTGAATAACTGAATATATAATATCCTACCACTTGGTACCCTTGGCCCTTGGCGTGTTCTAATTGGTGCAAACTGAGTTGACCGATGCAGATGATTGTATATATCGTTGCTTCATTCGTATCACTAGATAAGATAGGAGTATTATACGTAGAAAGCAACGGCCCAACCCTTTCTAGGTAAGGTTATTATTACGTCGCCTCGTCCAGCTTCCCTTCCCCTCTTCCTCTAACGTCTAGCCGCTCGTCCTCTCCAGTGAAGCCACGGCTCTCCACTCTCGGTCTGACCGGCGTCTCGGCGCTGAGCAGAAGGAATGGCGACCAAGGTGGTGGACCTCCGCTCCGACACGGTGACCAAGCCCTCGGAGGCCATGCGCGCCGCCATGGCCGCGGCGGACGTGGAGGACGACATCCTGGGCTCGGACCCGACCGCGCGCCGCTTCGAGGCGGAGATGGCCCGGATCATGGGCAAGGAGGCCGCGCTGTTCGTGCCGTCGGGCACCATGGCCAACCTCATATCCGTCCTCGCGCACTGCGACACGAGGGGCAGCGAGGCCATCCTCGGCGACAACTCCCACATCCACGTCTACGAGCATGGCGGCATCTCCACCCTCGGCGGCGTCCACCCCAGGATCGTCGCCAACAACGCCGACGGCACCATGGACATCGACAAGATCGTTGCCGCCATCAGGAGTCCGGATGGGTTGCTGTACTATCCCACCACCAGGCTCATCTGCTTGGAGAACACACAGGGAAAGTGAGTTGCTCTGTCCGATGCTCATTCACAAGGCTAGTGCCGCTGTAGTAGAGTAATATTATTACTCTACCATTTTTTCTAAGGAGTAGTATCGATCGACCCTCGTTTTTCAAAAAAATTCGTAACTGTTTAATACTAATACGTACTTTGAATAACTGTTATGTTACCTGATTTGGTAGTATTTTTGTTGTTGCTGTTTCCACAGTTGCGGAGGGAAGTGTCTGTCTGTAGAATACACCGACAAGGTCGGTGAAGTTGCTAAAACCCATGGCCTGAAGCTTCATATCGACGGAGCTCGTATTTTCAATGCTTCGGCGGTAAGTACTACGTAGGTACTATGGGATCAATTAACCGGATGGTGTAAGTATGCGCATCGACCTTCTCCTGAGATTTTAGATCATCACTGCTATCTTATGTGTCAGGCACTTGGGGTCCCTGTTGATAGACTTGTGAGAGCTGCTGATTCGGTTTCGGTACGTATCGATTTGCTTCGCACTTCTATAATGGCAGATTATATACAATGGGCCACGCTGGTATAGGATGTGTGACTGTATTTCTGTGTTAAACGTGGAAGTGCAGGTAGGCCTAGCGAAAGGGATAGGTGCTCCCGTTGGATCAGTTATTGTTGGTTCCAAGGCCTTCATACACAAGGTTATGATGGATATTGTTTCTGCTAGTAACTTTGAGCTGCTTGCATAAGAGAACATGTAATGAAAATCTATCAAATAATATTTTCAGGCTACAATTCTTAGGAAGACACTAGGTGGTGGAATAAGGCAGGTAGGAATTCTTTGTGCTGCTGCCGAAGTTGCAGTCCGCGACACCGTCGGCAAGCTTGCGGACGACCATAGGAAGGCTAAAGTCTTAGCAGGTTTCATATTATTCTTTTCCATCCTATCTATATCGGTGTTCCATTGTTCAGTCCTGAATCTGTGTTTCTTGTCCAATTGTTCAGATGGACTGAAGAAAATTGAACAGTTTACAGTTGATTTAGCTTCAGTGGAGACCAATTTGGTTAGTCCTCCTGCTAGTCCACCTATCAAAGAGTTTGGTTGATGTTTCCTGACTGATTAAATTTTATGCATCCACATTCCATGTATTTCCCTAGGTGTTCTTTGATATGGCGGATGCACGCATATCACCTGCCAAACTGTGTCAAGTCCTGGAACAACGCAACGTGCTTGCAACGCCAGTAGGCTCCAAGAGGTTCAGTTCAGTTGACTCAACTGCTTTTTTTTGTCGGTACTGGTATCAAGCTCAACTGCTTGGCATAAGCACATCCTTATGCCTGTGTTGATCTCTAACCACAGCTTTTTCTTTCAGTGCCTGTGTATATTTATGCTTCGTATATAACTTCATTTTGAACTCCCTCAATCTACAGTGTCAGACTTGCGGTACACTACCAAATTTCAGACGGTGACGTTCAGTATACTTTGACATGTATCGAGGTACGAAAATCTTAGATTCTTGTGTGAGACCTTGTATCAACGACGCTCCGGGTTGGGTGTGGATAGCACTGATACGTCGCTCTGTTTTCAGGAAGCCGTGAAGGAAATACTGACAGGCGATGCGAAATTGGGGCATCTGACGAACAGCGCAACCACGAATTCAGAAGGGCGCTAGTAGCTAGCTTAGCTAGGCCACTTCCCTTTGGCGCCCACCTTACGCATCCATCGGTGCAGTATCCAGCTTGTTTGTGATCCTGGCCGGCATTGGTAGTGGTAACAACTTCCAAGAATATCTATTGCCTTTTTATGCATGCAATGTGCGTGTGATTATGTTTCGGAGCTTGCGACTAGGGATAGTAACGATGTATACTAGTACTCGCTCCGGTCCTTTTTACTCTGCACATTGGTTTTGACCAAATTTATATTAAAAATTATTAGCATCTATAATATTTAATAAATATAATATGAAAATATATTCCAAGACGAATCTAATGATATTGGTGTTGTTATGTGAATGTCTATAATTTTTTATATAAACTTGGTCAAAGTTGGATGAGATTGACCTCAGACAAACCTAATATGCAGAGTAAAAAGGACCGGAGGGAGTATATTGGATAATTGCTTGCACCATGCATTATGACTGTTGCCAATCTTTATCGTTTCTGCCAGTATTGTTTATTTTCGAAACAAAGGCAAAAGTTTTGCCTCATCCAATAATTAAGAAGAAGCTATAGTGATATTCCATTGTCCCCATTATTACAAAGCCGCTACTCTCCCGTCATGATTTTCATTTTTTTGGATAAAAGAAGGGTACGCCCTTCCGATTTCCATTACTAGAAACCAAGCATCCAACATGTAGAAGTCAGTGACTCAAAAGAAACAGCACACCTCTCCCCTTGCCCTCTAGACACCAGAAGAGGCTGCCAAAGCGAGATATCAGACTCCAGACTATAGCAGTAAGCTACGACTTATTACAGACCAAACAGAGCCACAAAAGCAACCAAGTGCTGACGAAGAAGTGTACTACTACTAAGCAGAGCAAATAACAGGGAGAAGAACAGCAGCACCCGCCAAGAGATCAGTTTCCCAGCCGCAGCATGTTAAATCTCCACCCTTGCGCAGCTCTGTATACTTCACTTGCTACTCGCTCTAGCAGTTTTGCCCCCAGCTCCAGCACCTCTTTGTTTGGCTCCCTTGTCTGCAATATAGACCAATCACAAATCCAGTGACATGTTAGTTTGACAATAGTCATAGGATCAGTAATGTTTTTCTTGTCAAAAATGATGCTATGTCTGCATTTCCAAATAGCCCAACAAAGCTGCAACCCCAACTAAGACCACCTTCTTATCCTCCTTGCGGAAGGTTTGAATCCAATCCCCAAAGCATTCCTCAATTGAGGATGGAGTTGTTCTCAGACCTACCGCGCAGCTGATAATATCCCAAATCACCGAAGCAGTGGCACAAGAGAAAAACAGGTGATCCCCTGTTTCCTCCTTACCACACAGTATACAGTGTTTATCCCCTTTCCATCCTCTTACGATCAAAGAGTCTTTAGTTAATATACTTTTTTTTTGTTAACAAGCCATATAAACGTCTTGATTTTTTCCCGGGAATTTTGACTTTCCACATATATTTATGTGGGTAACTGCATCCACCTGCTATCAGTTTCCTATAGAGTGACTTGACAGAAAATTTTCCATCAACGGTCAACATCCACACCACTTGATCCTTCCCCCCTTTCATTTCTAATTCAGCGCATCTGCTTTTCAGATTATTCCAAAGCCCCAACGTGTCTCCATGGAGAGTTCTTCTAAAGGTGAAGCCCCCACCCCATTTGAATAGCTTCATTCACCGTAATGCTATGATTAAAGCAGAGGTTAAAAAGTCTAGGGTAAGCCTTTTTAAGAGGTTTGTCATCTACCAATATATCTTCCCAAAATCTGGTGCCTTTTCCATTCCCAAATTTTTTCTTATTATATCTATAAAAAAAAGGTCTTTTACACTCATCAGACTGGACCAAAACTGGGAATCACCAGGTTTTTTTTTAATTCTAGATATGCATTCATCAGGAATGTATTTTCTAAACAGCACATTTTTCCACAACCCCTCTTCCTATTTTCCGAAGCCATTTAGTCAAAAGAGAAGTGTTCATGATTTCTAGGTTTAAAATCCCCAAACCCCCTACCTCTCAAGGCATACAGAAAGTCTGCCAATTCATCCTGTGGTATTTCCTCTCATGTTCATCTTCTTGCCACACCAATCTAGGCCTAAATTTACCCAAATGTTTCAGATTATTTCCCGTCATGATTTTACCCAAATGTTTCGCTCCAGCAACTTTCCAAAGCTTTGCTTCACTCTTGATCATGTCAAAAGTGATGAAGGGTGGGGTAGATTTCTGCCGGAAGACCCTCGCTTCCTTTTGTTCCAAATGGTCCAAGAGACGAGCATGCATGATGATTGATGCCATTGCTTTGCGGTGTGGCATTTGGAGATCCGACATCGCAATCCACCACTCCTTGACTGTTCGCTTGGCGACCCACGTGGGAGTGTGTATCATGTATAGTTGAACCCAATCCTTTGCCACCCCCAAACTCTCAAGGTGTAGCAGAACTTGTAGAGGAGATGTGCCATTGTTTCGCTTTCACGTTTACAAAGAGTTTGTGTGGGACTTGGTCTGTATGCTGTGACTCCACTTTCATAATGAAAATGGGGGCCGTGTGGTCCCTCTGATCGAAAAAAGAAGGAAAAGCCCGTAATGCAGCCATCCACGCTTGGCCAAACTGTCGACGGTCCATATCCTATCTTAGATAGCAAGCCAACCAAAGAACTTGACCTTTAAGGGTGCCCAAGGCATAAGTAGTGAAGCGAGACATCAAAATTTTTAAGTTGCAAAATGTGCAATATTAAGGCATGTCAACCAAGAGTCTCGATGGTATAGATATTACAATGCCGAGTAGGCGCTATATAAAATACTTTTTATGAACTTGGTTAAAGTTTATAAAGTTTAATCTGATTAAATCATATACGTTCTATAACTTGCCAAGGAGAAAATATGATTTTAGGCGATGTCATAACGGTGCGTGGTGTCAATTCGCCCCGACAAAAAATAAGTGCCATGGTTTGACTTCAAACGGAGGGAGTACTCGATATGGAGTATCAATTTGCTCGCACCACCCAACCATGTGAAACCACGTCATGTTTTAACAAACAAGCCCAGTGCAACAAGCAGCACAGGCAGAAGAAGAAAAAAATGCAGCACAAATCATAAAGCAAAATCAACGGCCAAAAAAATCAACTGACCCAAATTTAAGATTCAAGCAACTCACAAGTAGCTTCTTTTTTTGCCAGGGATAAGGATTTTTATTCCAATTCAATAGGGTTACAATCAACTATAACAAGATCTTGAACAAAAGCTGGAACTCTATGCAACCAACAAGCGGAACAATGAGCTACCTTATTTTGCGACCTAGCAATCTTACTCTGTTTGAACTCCTGTTCTTCCATATAATGTTTGAATTCCTTGACTAAGTAGCCAACAACAGATCTAAAGTGTCGGAATTTTAAGTTGCAAAATGTGCAATATTAAGGCATGTCAGCCAAGCGAGTCTCGGTGATAAAGATATTACAATGCCGAGCAAGCAGTATATGAAATGAAAAAAAATTATGAACTTGGTTAAAGTTTACAAAGTTCAATCTGATTAAATCATATATGTTCTATAACTTGCCAACGAGATTCAAGACATAATTCTGAAAATGTATCAAGGGTGTAAAGCAATTGGAAATATAGTAGCTAAACAGGTAGATTCCCAATTTTGGAAGGAATTATTAAAACATAGAGATCATTTTACTTCCCTGTGTAAATTTGTTGTAGGAGATGGGGGGAACACCAGATTTTGGGAAGACTGGTGGATTGGATCGGCTCCTTTATATAAAAAATTCCCTAGATTATATAATATATGTTTTGATAAAAGAAAGACAGTTAAAGAGGTCCTTGAGAGGGGAATTGACAATATTCAGTTTAGAAGAACTTTGACAGGAGATTCTAGAGAGTTGTGGGAGCATATAAAAGAGGCATGCAATTCGATGGTGCTGAGAAATGTAAAAGATAAGATCAAATGGACCCTTACAAAAAAGGGACATACACAGTAAAGTCCTATTATAGGCATTTAATAGAAAATGGGATCAAATATCCACATCTATATATGTGGAAGATCAAGATACCACCTAGGGTTAAAGTCTTCATGTGGCTAGCTCTTAGGAATAGCATTTTCACCAAAGATAACCTACTACACAGGGGATGGAAAGGGGATGATAAATGCCCATTTTGTGGGAGAACAGAAACTATCAATCACTTGATCTTGACTTGCTCAGTAGCCAGATTGTTGTGGATTATTTTGAAATGTGCTTTTAATCTAAAAGACATACCAGATAATCTAGATTTGATAATGAGGGATTGGGCAAAAACTTTTGATAAGGATGAAAGGGTTTTAGTTTGGATAGGGATTTCAGTTGTTTGTTGGACTATGTGGAAATTGAGAAATAGTGTTGTTTTTGATAATAACAGGGTGAATGATCCCTGTGTGCCTGTTAACTTGTTGCTCAAAAACTTACAAGATTGGAATATTTTGCAGAAAAACCTCATAAGAAGTAGAATGATGGAAGCTGGAATAAAGCAGATTGGTGAAGTGGCTGAAGAAGTGTTCCGAGCACCACATGGGTGGCGCCTGGAGACCAGGAGGATTTTGGGGTGAACCTCAGAACCCGTGACGCTGTGATGAACTCTGCTTCTTCAAGCCTTTTTGCTAGTTCACTTGTTGTTTCTACCTTCCCCCCGATGAAGACTTATTTTGTGAATCTGCTTGTAATAGCTTATCGTAGTTCTCTGTTCTAGACTGCTACAACTCTGTAATGCTGGTGCTGGGACCGTTTTGAGCCTAGGTCTTAGATCTCCCCTTCGGTAAAAGTCTACCTGTTTCGGAGGATTATGGGCGGAGGGAGGGATGGCTCCTCACACCCCCTCCAGAAGCAGAGTTGACAAAGAGCCAGGGGGAGATAGCCTCATTTCTCTCTTTATCTTTCTGTTTTTAGTTTGTAAGACGCGGTGATTTCTATTAATAGAAATCGGAGAGGGAACTCTCTTTTATCAACAACAAAAAAACTTGCCAACGAGAAAATACGATTTAGGTGATGCTATGACGGTGTGTGGTGTCAATTAGCCTCAACAAGGTACGAAGTACTCCGTCCGTTTCAAAATAAGCGTCATGGTTTGAGTTGAAACGGAGGGGAGTACTCGATATGGAGTAGTATCAATTTGCTCGCACCACCCAGCCATGTGAAACCACGTCATGTTTTAACACTCCAGCTGACGTGCACTCAAGACTCAACGTGGTACAGACCGTCTACCCTTCCTACCGGACCAAACCAGCTGCACACGGGCACACGCACGAGGAGCGCATTTTTTACACCGTACGTCGACGCCGTGCTGCCCGTGCCAAGTCGCGCACCAGCTCGGCCACCAGCGCGTCCATCACCAGCTCCCCCAACGCCGTGCCGACCTCCCGCTCCTCCTCGCCGGCACGCACCCACCGCCGCCCCCGCTCCATGTCGGCCAGCGCCGCCTCCCCGGCGCACAACACGTCCTCTGTGCCCCACCGCGTCCCGGCGCCCTGCAGCCATTCCTGCGCCGCACGCACCAGCGCCGACTCGTCGTTCGCCGCGCCGATCACCGGCCCTGCCTCCGACGCACGGTGCCGGTCGAGCCCCTCCTTGAAGAAGTCGAGGAGCAGCCGCTCCGTGTCAGCCGAAGAACAAGTGGCCGCCGTGCCGTCGTCGTCCTTGAGGAGTCGCGTGAGGAGGCGCCGGGGCACGTCATGTCCGCGCTCTGCTTCAGGATCGGCGCTCCGGCACCGTGGTGACCACGTCGTCTCCGCGCCGTGGTCGGCGCTGGTGCTGCTGGAGTTGCTCGTCTGGGTGTGCGTGTCGTCAGATTCCGCAGACTGGCGATCAGATTCGGTGCCGAACTGCGCCTCGAGATCCACGGGGCCCACCGCCTGCGCCAGGCCGTCGAGCCGTCGGATCTTGTGCAGCAGCAGCAGTTCCTGCGCCTGCGCCTTGTTCGACCCTGCAGTTCCATGCATCGACGAGGTTAGTTTATTCCAGTGGCTGTGAATTGTTAACACTAGATCGATCTGTTAACACTAGATCGATCCATGAAAATTACAGTACTCGCTCTTGATGGTTGACCTAGTGCTGCTCATCCTACGGCTCTCCAGGTTGTGAAAAACTTATTTACTGCACACGATGCGTTGAACTTGATCGGCTCGACAAGCGTCACGATCACATGCGGCGGCCTAGATTGCGCTGCTGATCGTAGCACGCATGGCAATGCGCGGCAAAGGTCAATTCATGGGGATTCATGGGAGGTTCCCGTTTCACAACGCGGCTGCCTGTGGTCCGGTCCAATGGGGACTACTCAACGGTTTCGATGGAGCTCTGGACCTGGGCCGATCTGGAGGTTGAAGATTCTAAGGCGGCTTTAATGCCCATAGTGTCGTGTGTGTCCGAGCAAGGGGCGTGAAGATCACGGTGCCTACTCCGGCGTGGCACGCTAACCAACATTGATCGACCACGTACGGCACCGATGCATTATTAACCATTTCCTTTTCCTTTTTCTAGTGTCCCGATCTAAGCCAATGCGGCTACTACTAACTAAATTGCCGGAAAATTTCACACATGCAAACCAACTCATACGTGCAGTACTTTCGTTGCAGTTAGATGCTGGTCAGGTAGTAGTGATCCGGGAGAAGAGAAGGCTTACGTAACGTACGTTCGGGATCATCGGGGAGGCAATGCTGGAAGGGAGTAGCAGGCGAGCTGGTGCCGGCGTCGCTCGTTTCCTCGTCGTCGTCGTCGTGGTGGTGGAAGGGGAAGTCCATGACGGAGACGGGGCTGAGCTGCTGCTTCTCCTCCTCCGTCGACCCCACGGCATCGTTTTGCTGATCCTGCAACGCACGCACAGATTGGGTTAGTTTAGCATCTCGATCATTTGAAGTTTTTAACCACTTAGATACACAGGGAAGTAGAGCAAGCAAAAAGGACATGCCAAACAGAAAGGGCCACACTGTCAATCGAAAGCCAACCCAACCCATTTGGGGTGGTTGGATCGGCTCCCTTTCTACGTACAGTATTTTCAGACGGGAGACGTGCTCCACACCACAGGGACGGAACCAAAAGAGCAGCGCCGTGTTGCAAATGTCAGATACTCCTACATAGATGTAGATACACTTTTCTTTTCTGTTGCTGACAACCTTGGTGGATCATTCATTCCGGTGGTCACCGCGGTGGTGGCTGTGGCCTGTGGAGGAGAGAACGTGGCGTGGCGTTTTCGGGGCAGCTGGCCAGCAGGACGTGCTCGTGCGTGACGAGGCGGTGCCACCGTGGGCGATACATACCTGAGCAAGACGCTACTACTAGTACCACGGAAAAGTACACTTCATCTGCCAAAATTCATGAGTTCCACGAGCGGCGAAGCGGATGGCATTGCTTATTTAGCCTTGCTACTGGAGTAGATGCCTGCCGTCTTGAATCAGCAATGGGCAATGGCAGAAGCTGGCTGTCGATAATAATTCCTGAGTGAACTCACTCGAACCGATGGCACCGTACGTGCAGACAGCCGGAGCACACAGGCACATAGCTAGCACTGCACCGCACTGCTCCCTCTTCACTCACTCAGCTCATAATGTGACCGTACTACATCACTTGATGAGTGGGAGAAATAACTTGTCTACTCTCCTAGAATTAAAGAGCTTTTGGTGTCTAGACTGAAGCACCCAGCTGCCTGCCACGGTAAAAAAGCCACCCCCATTTCTGAGGCGAGGCACGTCGCAAAGCACCTTTCCGGGCGGGAGTATACTACTGCTGTGGCCCCATATGTCAGCGAGTTGGAAGCTGCTAACGGCTTAACGCCGTCAGCCGTGTGTCGGTCCGTGGGTGATGACTCGAGTTGACAGCGGCGCACGCGCGGGGGCAGGGGTACGGGCACAATCTTATTACACTAGTCGTCTCCTCTCCATCACATCAAAATCAAGAGAGAATATTTTGGGTTCACCAATAACCCACAGAGAGCCCCATCCCGTCCCTATACTTGAGTTCCCCTACGACCTCTATGCGTGGCAGCTGCCCATGCATTGTTTTCCCAGCGTCGCAGAAAATCGCTTGGAAAAATCAGAAGTGATCAAATTTCGTACTTCCTTCATTCGAAAATAATTGTCGCAGAAATGCATAAAAATGGATGTATTTAAAACTAAAATACGTCTAGATACATTCATTCCTTTGACAAGTATTTTCGGGCGGAGGGAGTACGTCCGTAACACTAAGCAACAGAAAATCGATGTAGGGGAAGTTTGGTTTTCCCTAGTGATGTGGAGATTTTTCGAATTTTTGTTGATGTGCCCATGCATGTATACAGTGGCGTTGCCCATGCATAGCGATCGATCACCAAACTCGACTGTATTTACGACGCGCCAACCAACCAAACAAATCGCGCGATGATTGAGCGGCATTCAACGCGCGGGCGCCACCAATGCCAGCCATGGCGAGCGAGCGGCAACTAGTCAAACATGCAAGCACAGCAATGGACTATTGGACTGTACTGGGCCGGAGGACTCACCTTGTGCTTGGCACCGGCGGCGGCGGGGTTGTCGTCTGCGTCGACGCTGCCCGAGCTGGACGACGGCGAAGGCGAAGGCGACGGCTTCGAGGCGGGCTTCTCCTCCGCCGCGTCGACGGGCGGCGGGCCAGGCGCCTCGGCCTCCGACTCGGCGTACTCGGACGCGGAGCAGCTGCTGACGACGGGCGACGGGAGGCCGAGGGAGTCCCGCTCGCCGCCGTCGTCGTGGTGGCGCCTCCAGAAGACGAGCCGCCGCGAGAGGGTCCTGGAGAGGCGCGAGATGGCGGCCAGCGACCGGGGGCTCCGGGGGAAGAGGAGGGAGGAGAGCGTCCGCGACGGGCTCCGCCGCAGGTCGGCCTCGATGAGCAGCCGCACGGGCGCCGTCTCCGCCTTAATCTTGGCCTGCGTGGCGTCGTCGGAGGAGGGGACGGGGCAGGGGAGCAGGCGGCGCGGGTAGGAGCGGAAGCCGTCGCTGCAGCTGGACTCGCACGCCATCTCCAGGAAGTCCCGCAGCGTCAGCGGCGCCGCCGCCCCCATCGCTGCCGACTGCCGAGTGCCCTGCGCGCGCGCGTGCTACGGTCGAGCTTGGTGCCGGCGAGCTGCGGCGCGCGTCGGCGGGAAATGCATGCGCGGGCTGTGTGCGTGCAGTGCGGGCTCGGCTGGTGCCGGGGCGGCGAGGTTTGGGGTAGTTGAGAGGTAGCCTGAGATGGACGAGGGATGGGGAGGGGGAGGAGAGACGAGCGAGGTGGCTGCCGGTGTGGCAGCTGTGGGGTGGCTCAGCTTAAGTAGAAGCAGCAGTTGGATGGATGCAGGGACTGGGCCGGCGTTTAAACGAAGCCCGCTGGCTGGGTGTTCCCGCTGGATCTTTTTCCCGTGGTCACCGGCCGGTCAGTCAGCAGTCAGCACCACCTGCGATACTACGCGATTATATATCGACCAGCCACTTAATTAAGCTCACGAGTATTAGTTGTGATCAACCCGAGTGGATACGAAGACACACTTTTGTACCAGTATATAAATGTGGTATAACTAAGATGACATGATAATATCGTATCCATAGAAAATGTGAACGCGCGTCATCTGGTGCAAAGTATGCAGATTAATTGGATCCAGTCCGGTCGAGCGAGGCACTAAGCGTGTGTTCTTTTATTATTTTTTCTATATATATGTTTTTTTATAGGTTTCGAATGGCTTATCACACTTATCGCGCTTTTTTCCTAAATTAGTACAAAGTTAAGACACTTATATTGACATGGGGGACTATGTTTCAGGCGATAAGATTTTTGAGCCTCTACCCGATGTCGGTGATCGGATGTTGCGATCCATGCAATTTTTTGCATTTTCATTAGCTTCTAAGAGTAAACAAACACATTTTTTTGACGTTACATGACTGAAATACTACAAAACGTAGTATGTCTATTCAGATTTACTCCTATATGAAAATAATTGTATAATTAGAAAATCTCCGGTCAGACTATATGACTTATAAGGACTCGTATATGTTTTGTCGACCAGTCTTGCGACATCTCAGTCGACTGAGACTTGGTTATGCCTCAGACGATGCTATATTTCTGAGATCTTGCATAAAGATTCGTGCAAAAAATCCTTAGCTTTTTTTATTTTCTTTATTACATGTTATGTCATCCGTAAGACTTGATTAAATCTCAATCAACTAAGACCTGACCACACCCTTTGTCGACTAATACTGCTCTGCAACGAATGTTCAGTATGGAACTGTGGGTACCAAAATTGTACACAATCGAGGTTAGGCAACCAAACTAATTTTTTAACACAGTATAAATGTAGATACTCACACACACTTATCTTTATAAATGCACACAACACTGTTTGGTATTACTCCACTATGGAGTAGTTTTTACCTGCGGATCAGTTGTGAATATAGAGAAAAATATATTTTCTAAACTAAGACAAAGATGCGTTAATGTAGTCCCACAAATTCAGACATTGCAGCAGTTGGCCACCTCACTCTGCACCAAAACGTTTGCCGACCTTTTATCTAGTAAATCGTGTTTAGGTGAACAAAAACAGGCTGGGTCCCTATTACTAGAATACTCCGGTGCAATACAAAAATTGATAATTCATCAACGCATGCAACTTTGCTGAAATTCCTAATATATCTTCATCTACTTTAACAAGTCATAAGGCCAACTTCACCGCGCGACCCCATCCTGTCCACCCGCGTCCGTTTGGGGTAAAACGTACGAACCAGACGGCCCAGCGCGCGGGAGCAAACGGACTTTTGTCCGTTTTCTGTCCGCTTTCGACCCATCCCCGGCCCATGTTTGCGCCAATTTTGGGGTGAAACGGACAGCGCGCGGACGGGCGGGACGCGCACGCTTGTCCGCCCCTGGCCCGTCTGTCGGTGACACAAAGCAAAACCCCTACGCGCCCCATTTGGCGCCATTTTCCCCCAAACCTTCCCACGTCCCGCCGCCCCCCTCCCTCCCCCGTACATGGCCGACGCCCAGCCGAATTCCGCAGCCTGGCCGTCCGGAATGGGCAAGAAGAAGAAGGAGAAGGCCAAGGCGCCAAGGAAGCCTCTGTCGGAGTGCACGCCGGAGGAGATCGCCAAGTTGGAGGCGGAATCGGCGAAGTGTTGGGGAACGTAGTTGTCGGTGTCAAAACCGGCGGATCTCGGGTAGGGGGTCCCGAACTGTGCGTCTAGGCGGATGGTAACAAGAGACGAGGGACACAATGTTTTTACCCAGGTTCGGGCCCTCTCGATGGAGGTAAAACCCTACGTCCTGCTTGATTAATATTGATGATATGGGTAGTACAAGAGTAGATCTACCACGAGATCAAGGAGGCTAAACCTAGAAGCTAGCCTATGGTATGATTGTTGAGATGTAATGTTAGCCCCACGGACTAAGGCCCTCCGGTTTATATAGACACCGGAGAGGCTAGGGTTACATGTAGTCGGTTACAATGGTAGGGATCTACATATCCGTATTGCCAAGCTTGCCTTCCACGCCAAGGAAAGTACCTTCCGAGACACGAGCGGAGTTTTCAATCTTCTATCTTCGTAGTCCGGGAGTCCGCGGATATTGATAGTCCGGCGGTCCGGACACCCCTAGTCCAGACTCCTCAAGAGCCCCGAACTAGTCTTCAATGATGATAAGCCCGGCGTGCATAGTGTTCGGCATTGCAAGGCGGGTTCCTCCTTGAATAATCCGGAGAAAATAATGAACACCGGGATAGTGTTCGACTCGCAAAATAAATTCCACATTCCAACGTAGAGAATAAAATATACACTTAGCTCAATCTGCCGACGTATTATGCGGCGTGACATCACACCGCAGCCAAGCCCTCGCTTGAATCGTTTTTATTATTCCGCCAAAGACGTTTAGCGGCGGTTTCCTTGGCACGCCCCGTCAAGCGAGATCGTGTTCCCTTTTATTCCGGGATCCTCATCAATACGTGCGTGGGTAACTCAACCGTTCCGTGCCGCCACGCCTCCTCTATCGAAGGGAATCTCAAGCGGTCACGAGACGGCCCTTGGTATTTCTTCTCCCTTTATAAGAGGACCAAGGCCTGTCCTTGTTCTTCAATCTCGCATCAAATCTTTCCTCCGCTCCTAGTTCCAACACCCCGAGCTTCAGATTCGAGCGCTTCGGATCCTAAACAATGTCCGCCCCGACCTCCAGGGCCGGTGGATGCCCTCCTCCGTCACGGAGGAGGACATATTGAAGTTGCGGGAGGCCAAGCACAGCCCACGGTTTCAAGACAGGTTACTGCCCAGGCAGGTGTGCGCCTCGAGCCCGGCGACGCGTCGTTTCGCATCTCACCTCCGTCGGGGATTAGGCTTCCCAACGGATCCCTTCGTGAGAGGGCTCCTTTTCTACTACGGGCTGGACTTCCACGATTTGGCTCCGAGTCCATCCTCCATATCTCCGCATTCATTATTGTCTGCGAAGCCTTCCTCCGTCATCCCCACTTCGCCCTGTGGTGAGAACATTCAAGGTGGAGCGAAGATGATCGGGGCGTCAGCGGAGTCGCGGGCAACCATAAGCAAGAAAGTCGATGCCCGTGGTGGAAGGTTCCTTCCAAGAGGAGCAGGATTGTGGCAGCAGGAGTGGTTTTACATCATCGCTCCAAGGGGCGACAAGCAAAGCCGCCGCCTCCTTCCGCCGGGACCTCCACGGCAAGCGATGTCGTGGGTCAACCAAGGGCTCAACTGGGGCCGTTCGAGGACGTCGGCGCGACCGCAGGCCGGATTCGAGACCTCCAAACAAGGGAGATCGACCTGGTCAAGGTGATGCAGGTCATGCTAATCAGGCACCTCCGACCCTGCAAACGTCGTCCTCTCCGTTTATGGGAGTTCAATCCGGAGGGGCCTCGTATTCTCCAGCACTTTATGGGTGCGACACCCTCGGAGATGTACGAGCTGTTCTTCGGACCGCAGGTGGCGTGTCCGGATTCGGCCGAGGACGCTGGCCTAAGCCGCGATCGCCCGGATACTCAGGTAAATAGCTCAGAGCCCGGACATTCTATTTGTATGCCTTTCAAAAGATCGTCTCCTGGCCCTTTATTCTTTACAGGAACGGGTGGCGCGATCAAGGCTGATAAGGTGTTCGGCCACCCTCCCAGAGACCGCCTTTGGAGCCCGTCTTTGGTCGAATGTTGGACGTTGCGCCCACAGAGGGGGCGACGGGGAGATAAAGGAGCTAATACTTAGCCCAAAGGGCAACCAAGAGGAGGGAACCAAGGATCCCTCCTTCGAGAGGAGAAGAGGACCGCCCAAGATCCGGAGGTCAAAGCCCCTAAGCGTGGGAAGAAATCCTCACCGGGGTCCGGCGTCCGGAGAGAATCCGGACGCGCAATCATCGCCAAGGTCCAGCCTCCAACGAGCCGTGAGTATGAAAGAGGAAGTTTAATAAGGAAGTACCTTCGTTTATGCTTCAGAGGTAACGAAATATTTATATCGCAGATTCGGATCTGCGGCCGTCTCGAGATGAGTTCATCCTCGGGGACCTTCTTCCGGAGATGATGGAGAGCGACACGCCTCCGTCTGCCGCACCGCCAGATGAGGCAAAGCGAGCCCAAGTGTCGTCGATGAGGCGCCCCGAGTCCGAGGGGGCGAGAGTTCGCACCCACCGAGTCCGCCGAGAATCAAGAGTTTGCTTGAGAGGCGCCCATTTCAGAAGATCACCGCGCATTAATGCGCACGGTGGTTGGAAGGATTTAAATCGCCGAAAGCGGATTATGAATGCCGCCATGAGCTTCTTGGCGGGATTTGAGGTATCTTGAAAATGATGCACCCTTTGTCTTTTAACAATTTTGCATATAAAAATGCGCTCAGATAGATAGTAGCCCTCGAGACTCGGTAGGTTGTCGAAAACGACAGCGTGCCGAGGATCGAAAATCCCAACATCTCAGGTAATGAATACCGCCGTTCTGATACAGGTGGCGGATAGTCCGGGGGCCAGCTGGACTAGTGAGTTTGCCGAATTAAGTCGACAACTTGACGTGGCAGATGCTGACATTGCACTTGTCAATCAGCGACTTGACGAGTCGCAAGGTAAATAAATTCTCCGCAGCCGCTTTATTGAGTGGGTCCAAGCCCGCCTCTGATAAGTTATATGTTGTTAATGCGAGATAGTGCTGCTGCTGTGGAGAGTTTTCGGGCGAACTTGCTCGCTAAGGAGCAAGCCCGGCGAGTGACGTGGCTGCCGCGAGGGCGGCCGAAGAGTTGAAGGCCGAGAAGGCTGCGCACTGCCTAAGAAGGGTGGAGGTGGCTGAAGTGGCCAAGAAATTAAAGGATGCTACCGACCGCAATGAGGCTCTTGAAAAGGAGCGCTTATCGGAGCGGGGAGACCTGAAGAAGGCCACCGCCAAAGCCAAGGATGCCCGTTCTGCGATGCGGGCTATGAAGGAGGAGCTGCACCAAGCCGGAGAAATCACGGCCGGCAAGCCTTTTCTTATGCGTCGCCGGTTTATGGATGCCAAGTACGCTCAATTTGAGCGTCTGTGGAGTTCGGAGGATCCGTACATGGACTTGGCTGCGAGTGCGGCTGAGGCCGTTAAGCACTTCCGGAGCCAGGGGGATCACGAGACGGAAGAGTTATATTGTTCTCAATTCCACAGTCTGGATCGCCCTCTTCCGCTGACGGACAGGTTGGCCGAATGGGCCGAACTGAATAGACCGTCCGGACTGGCTATGACTGACATCGTGGCCCATGTGTGGCCAGAGAGGTCCAAGGCGACGAGCTACTTCGGCCTACTGCAGCAGTTCCTTGGGGCGGTGCCGCATATCAAGGAGATGAAACAATCGGCCTGCATCGAGGGCGCGCGGATGGCTCTGGCCCGTGTGAAGGCGTAGTGTCCGGAGATGGATGCCACCGCTGTTGCTTGCCCAGGTTCGGATGGAAACCGCTTCTGCCGAGCATTATTTCGGGAAGTTATGCGTGGCGCGCGGTAATAGAGTCGCGATGCTCGAAAAATGTAACGCTCAATTGAACGCATTAACTTGTAGATCAATGGTTATAGTATGAGTGCTTTTATACTTGTGCTTCCAAGTAGTAAAACTTCTCCTGTACGGCCATTTACGTATACTTGTGTATAACCTGAAAGATGCAGTCTTCGGCTTTAGCCCCCTTGCACAAGGTGCTGGGGTGTTCGCAAAATAGCGCGTTTTCACACTTAATCCGACGTCTCGGTCCTGTTTTAAGGAGGTGGTAGCGTAGCAAACGAGGCAATCCGGACTATGATGCTTTATTTCTTTCACTTAGCCAATGGAGCTCGAGGGTGGGGCTACGATATAGCCCCTGATGACAACGCACATCTCCGTACTCGGGTGCGATGTGTGTCGACCGAAACGGTCCTTCGTCAAAGCGGGAATTCTAAACATTCCGATAGTCGATCAAGTGGTGACGGACTCGCTATATCATGACGATCGGTTTTGGCTTTCATCGAGGTGCTCGCCCATTAACCGGGCACAATCGCAGAGTTCTCCGGTGCCGCGTTAGCGGGTGATACGGAACATAAGGCAGCAAAACACGTGAGCCGCAAACCCAACATTTGACCAAAGACATGATTCGAGCTGATGCATATAATGCCTAACTCGAGACGCCGAACACTCCGAAGGTGTTCGGACTTTATGATAATGGGCGAATTATGCCCTAAGCCCCTTGTGTCCAGGTACGGGCATGGTCTTCTGACGCGGCCGATGCCAAAGCGTCCGGCTCCACTTTGGCTATGGGAAGGAGCCAAGGGAGAGTAACAACAAGAGACAGTAATAAAAAGGTCTACGCAGGGTCTTAATCTGAAAAGAATCCTTGCAACGGGTCCCTCCGCACGCTCTGCGATCGTGTCTCCATTGCGCCGTTATCACGGACCAGATGCGCACGTTGTTCATCTCAGAGAAAGAGAGGGCGTTTAGTTTTAGAAACAGTTAGATGCGAAAAATATGCAAAAGAAAAATATAAATAATTAAAGCAAGGTTTATATGAAACCGAGATCGGTTGTGCGCGCAGCCCCCTGTGAAAAAGGGTATGCGGCTAGGGAGCCCCTAGCCTGCTGAGTCCGGATTCGTCTATCCGAGTCAGGGTCTTTAAGTGACCCTCGCCTTGAAATGGCGCCATGTGGACGGGCATCTTGAGTGTAAGAGGCGGGTAATGCGGTATGGCGTTGAAGCGGACAAAAGCCTTTCGTCCCAACAAGTGCTTGATATTCACTTTTAAATGGGACGATATGAAAAATTAATTTTTGCGTCGAAAGTTGTTCGCGATCCGAACCCGACTTCTAGTAATATCGAGCTGTGCACTTGGCGAAGGGCTGGCGTCACTCCTTTGAAGGAAGTGCGGCCGTGTTCGATTTTGGTAGGGTCTATCCCCATCCGACGGATTGTGTTTGAATATAGCAGGTTTAAGTCACTGCCTCCGTCCATTAGGACGTTTGTGAATTGCAATCCGTCTATTATCGGATTTAATATCAGGGGAGTCCGTCCCGCGCTTCGAACGCTTCTGGAGTAGTCCAGGTGGTCGAAAGTGATTGGTTTTGATATCCAATCTCTACGGTCTCATTGGTTGGACCGTGTGAGGCTCTTTTAGAAAGTGCCGACTGTTTTCCGTGTCCTCACATGAAGTGAGTTTATCGCTTTGACCCCTTGTGGGAAAGTTTTTGTTTTCGGCGCCTGCTGGTAGGGTTTATCTTCTTCGCTGACGCGTCGAGCCCCTTGTGTTCGGCATTTAATCGGCGGACTGTTTGAAACCCAACAATCCTGTGGGTGTGATTTATGGCCTTCCGGGTCTTGTGGATTTGACATACCCGACCCGAATTTTGTGTAGGTTAGACGGTTCGTCCACCGTCATCCTTGAGGATGAGCTTTATTATTTGGCTGTGAGCTTTTAAATCCGGCGTTGTTGCCGTGCTCTTTGGGCTTTTCTCTTTATTCCGATTTGTTCCTTTCTGCGTCGCGATTTTCCATTTCCATCTCTTATCTCGGATGTACTTGGGTGTTGGTGTTGCTTCTTGCCAGCCGGCTATCCTCCCTCGCAGAAGCGGGTCATGAGGCTTGTTAATGCGGTCATTGTCCTCGGTTTCTCTTGACCGAGGTGTCCGGGGAGCCATTCGTCTCGGACATTGTGCTTGAAAGCTGCTAAGGCTTGGCGTCCGGACAATCGACTATTTGGTTCTTTTGGTAAGGAACCTGTTCCTGAATTTCGTCTTGACTCTCGGGCTGTTGAGTTATGTGACTTAGGTCATCTCAGCATCCGGAGGCGGACATAAGTCCCTTGAAAATTTGCTCTAAACGCTTCCTCGAGCTCTTCCAAACTTCCAACAGTGTTTTTCGGGAGGCTTTTGAGCCAATGACGGGCTGGCCCTTTGAGCTTGAGGGTAGATATTTTATGGCATGGAAATCGTCTCCTCCGCCATATGTATATGCAATATATAGTCTTCTATCCAGACTCGAGGTCATTGTTCCGTCAGAGGCTTCTATGTTTATGGGTTTAAACCTGCTGGGAATTCGTGATCCGGCACCTCGTCGGTGAAGCATAGTGGGTGTCTGGCGCCCTGACTTGTATGTGCCGCTATCGTCGGACACTTGACGTGTTGCTTTGCTTCTTGGGGCTTTCTTTTGGGTCCGTAGATGGACTGGCTGGGCCATTGACGGTGGGGGCTCTATGGCCTCCTCGTCGGTCTCGAAGCAGCTTGCGCCGGGTAGCTCTTCGATTGGTGGCCATTGCCGATTTATCTCAGGGTTTTGAGTACTTTGCTCCATCTTATTCGGAGCGCGTCTTCCGCTGTGTTGAGCTTCCGTTTTTCCTTCTTCAGGCTTCTTGCTGTAGCAATGAGCCTGCGCTTGAAAAGCTCTTGTTCGACGGGCTCCTCGGGCGCGACGAGTTCGTCGTCATTGTGGCTTGTTTCGTCTTAGGAGGGAGGTATATAGTTATGATCCTCGACCTTTTCTTCTGCTGCCCTTTTGTGAGGGCTTGCTTCTGCATCCTCCTGCGCTGAGTCTTGCTGGAGGGGGTTGTCTTCGGCACTCTCTGGGGTATTGTTATTTCCTGTGCCAGAATCTATATTCTCATTGTGGCGGGATTTAGAGCGGCGCCGCTGACGCCGGCGTTTGGGCTGCTTCTTTAGAGAATCTTCCTCCGCTGCTTTTTCGCCATCTCCTTCTTTTGGGGTATCCACCATGTAGACGTCAGATGACGGGTGGCCTTCCGATGCCACGTGGGCGCTGGTCTGATTCGCCTCCGGCATCGTCGTCCATAGCGTCGATGTCGAGGAGTCAAGTCTAGCATATCGGTTATATCCTCGGCGGTGGCTACAAAGTGGGTGGTGGGTGGGTTCAATTTCTTCGTCGTCCGAACTCCAACCGCCAGCCATAGTCCGCCAGATTCACGATAGCGAGAGATGCTTGAGAGAATTCAGGATATCGCCAAAAGGCGAGTGTTGGAAGATGTCGGCGGTGAATTCCATAACCGCGCCCAATCCGGTTTAATTGGCGGGCGCGGGAGGCTCGAGTCCGGCGCCTCCAGATCACGAAGTTCGCAGGGACAAGATTGGTATTCGGCTCCATCGTCGTGGATGTTGAAGCCCCCAGGGCGGCGTCTATCCGTCGGCCCTCGGCATGGGCAATCAGCTCCGGGCTAGTGGCCGGAGCGGATCCGAGTTCGGCCACCAAAGCACCGTCCGCGGCGAGCTAGATCATGCCCATCGTCCACAAAGTCGGCGCGCTTGGTCGTGGCTCGAGTCCGTCGAAGATCAAGTCTCCGCGGTTATCGGCCGTGAAGTTCAAGCTTCGAATCGACCGACGGCCGGGCGTAGCTTCGATCTGCTCGGATGGCCAAGTGAATTGGCCCACAAGGCGGCCGCCGAATCTGAAGATCTATCCGGGAGAAAAGTCTCACCGGACAGCGTTGTTGGTTGAAGATGCCATCAAGCCTATCGGTGGACGACACGAGGAACTCTCAATGAAAGCACCAATGTCGGTGTCAAAACCGGCGGATCTCGGGTAGGGGGTCCCGAACTGTGCGTCTAGGCGGATGGTAACAAGAGACGAGGGACACAATGTTTTTACCTGTGTTTGGGCCCTCTCGATGGAGGTAAAACCCACGCCCTGCTTGATTAATATTGATGATATGGGTAGTACAAGAGTAGATCTACCACGAGATCAAGGAGGCTAAACCCTAGAAGCTAGCCTATGGTATGATTGTTGAGATGTAATGTTAGTCCAGCGGACTAAGGCCCTCCGGTTTATATAGACACCGGAGAGGCTAGGGTTACACAGAGTCGGTTACAATGGTAGGGGATCTACATATCCGTATTGCCAAGCTTGCCTTCCACGCCAAGGAAAGTACCTTTCGGACACGAGCCGGAGTCTTCAATCTTCTATCTTCGTAGTCTGGGAGTCCGGCGGATATTGATAGTTCGGCAGTCCGGACACCCCCTAGTCCAGGACTCCCTCAGTAGTAATTTCAAAAAAAATTCTACGCACACGCAAGATCATGGTGATGCATAGCAACGAGAGGGGAGAGTGTTGTCCACGTACCCTCGTAGACCGTAAGCGGAAGCGTTATGACAACGCGGTTGATGTAGTCGTCACGATCCGACCGATCCAAGCACCGAACGTACGGCACCTCCGAGTTCAGCACACGTTCAGCTCGATGACGATCCCCGGACTCCGATCCAGCAAAGTGTCGGGGATGAGTTCCGTCAGCACGACGGCGTGGTGACGATGATGATGTTTTACCGACGCAGGGCTTCACCTAAGCACCGCAACGATATGGCCGAGGTGAAATATGGTGGAGGGGGCACCGCACACGGCTAAGGAACGATCACGAAGATCGACTTGTGTCATGGGGTGCCCCCCTGCCCCCGTATATAAAGGAGCAAGGGAGGAGGAGGCCAGCCCTAGGAGGAGGGCGCGCCAAGGGGAGTCCTACTCCCATCGGGAGTAGGACTCCTTCTTTCCTAGTCCAACTAGGAGAAGGGGGGAAAGGAGGGAAGTGGAGAAGGAAGGGAGAGGGGGGCCGCGCCCCAAACCCCTTGTCCAATTCGGACTGGGCTTGGGAGGGGCGCGCGCCACCTACTGGCTCCTTCCCACTAAAGCCCATTAAGGCCCAATACTCTTCCCCGTATTCCCGTAACTCCCCGGTACTCCAAAAATACCCGAATCACTCGTAACCTTTCCGATGTCCGAATATAGTCGTCCAATATATCGATCTTTACGTCTCGACCATTTCGAGACTCCTCGTCATGCCCCAGATCTCATCCGGGACTCCGAACTCCTTCGGTACATCAAAATCCTAAACTCATAATATAACTGTCATCGAAACCTTAAGCGTGCGGACCCTACGGGTTCGAAAACTATGTAGACATGACCGAGACACGTTTCCGGTCAACAACCAATAGCGGAACCTTGATGCTCATATTGGCTCCTACATATTCTACGAAGATCTTTATCGGTCAAACCGCATAACAACATACGTTGTTCCCTTTATCATCGGTATGTTACTTGCCCGAGATTCGATCGTCGGTATCCAATACCTAGTTCAATCTCGTTACCGGCAAGTCTCTTTACTCGTTACGTAATGCATCATTCCGTAACTAACTCATTAGCTACATTGCTTGCAAGGCTTATTGTGATGTGCACTACCGAGAGGGCCCAGAGATACCTCTCCGACAATCGGAGTGACAAATCCTAATCTAGAAATACGCCAACCCAACATGTACCTTTGGAGACACCTGTAGAGCTCCTTTATAATCACCCAGTTATGTTGTGACGTTTGGTAGCACGGTAAACAGGAGTTGCATAATCTCATAGTCATAGGAACATGTATAAGTCATGAAGAAAGCAATAGCAATATACTAAACGATCGTGTGCTAAGCTAACGGAATGGGTCATGTCAATCACATCATTCTCCTAATGATGTGATCTCGTTAATCAAATGACAACTCTTTTGTCCATGGCTAGGAAACTTAACCATCTTTGATTCACGAGCTAGTCAAGTAGAGGCATACTAGTGACACTATGTTTGTCTATGTATTCACACATGTATTATGTTTCCGGTTAATACAATTCTATCATGAATAATAAACATTTATCATGAAATAAGGAAATAAATAATAACTTTATTATTGCCTCTAGGGCATATTTCCTTCACGAAGAGGAGGAATCGGAGGGCGGTCGTTAAGAACAATGCCGTCGCGGCCAAGTTTGCCGCCGAGCGCGATGCGATGGAGCCCGCGCGGCGCAAGGCCGAGGTCAAGGAGAAGGAAGCACAAAAGAGGAGGAAGAGCATTCGCACGGGTTCATATACACAAGAGGAGGACAAGTTGATTTTCCAATGTTGGATGAAGATTAACCAAGATCCGAGGATGGGCGCGCAACAAAAGGGCCTAGGTTTTTGGGCGAGAGTCCACAAAACTTTCCATGAAAGGAAGATGTTTGAGCCTACCAAATTACAAGCAATCGTGGCATCACCTCGATTCAAAAGAGGTGGTTGTTCATCCAACAAGAGTGCAACAAGTATTGCGCCGCATTTGAGAGCGTTGAAGCACGGCCCGTGAGTGGGCTCGGCGTTGGGGACATGGTATGCTCTCCTCATCCTAGTCCTTTCCTTGCTACGGCCATGAGACTTCGGCCTTTGTATATGTTTGCATGTCCAATTCTTGTTGATCATGTGGTGTAGGCATTTCAATCTTTGAAAGCATTCAAGGCCCGGCACAATGACAAGCCATTCACTCTTACATATTGTTGGACGATCATCAACAATTGCCCTAAGTTCAAGGATCAATACCGTGAACTTCAAAGGAAGAGAGGCAAGAAGACGGCCAAGTTCGCCGGAGGTAGAGATGGCGAGGCGTTGAGGAGGCCGAGGGGCAAGACCAACTCCAAGGTGAAAGGCATACGTGATGCATCATCCAAGGCCTTGCATGAGATTTTGCATGGCATGATGTCTCAAAACGATTTGAGGGATGAGAAGAAGCGGCAAAGCAAGGATGAGCAAATGAAGCAATACCTAGAACTTTAAAGGAAGAAGCTTGAGATGGAGGAGGCGGCCAAGAAGAGAAAGATCGACATGGAGGAGGCGGCCCGGCAAAGGCAGATCGTCGAGGCCGCCAATGTCACGGCCAGGCAGAGGCAGCTCGACATCGAGGCCACCAATGCTGCAACCAAAGCAAAGGAGGTGGCCCTTGCGATCATGAGCGTGGAATTGAGCAAGATGAGCGAGAAGACGAGGAGCTGGTTCGAGGCCAGGCAGAAGGAGATGTTTGACGCTGACGGCCTGAACTAGGTCATCCGATCGGTTGTGGCCGTTCTTTTTTGGAGGCTGGCATGGGTGCCGCCCGCTGGGCCGCTCGCTGTGTGCCGGCGAGAAACAAATTAATTTTGAAGGCTGGCTGTGTTGCCGGCCGCTGGCTGTGTCGCCGGCGAGGACGTGTATGCCGCTGGCTCTGTTGCCGGCGTGAATTAGGACCGCTGGCGTGAACTAGGGCCGCTGGTATTTGAAACGTTGTTCTCTTTTTAATATAGAGGCGGACAAGATGGGGCGAAGCTTGTCTTGCCTTGTATTGGCGGGCGACGCCACCGCGCGTCAGAGAAAGTTCGACACGACCCCATCGCCCTACTCAAACGGTCAGAATCCGGACAAAGCGGACGTCCGTTTGGGGGCGCGCGATGGAGTTGGCCAAGTCCAGACCACGCTATACGGTATTTTATCCTTTTAGAAAAGGAGAGTATGCCGGCCTCTGCATCATTGTTTGTACCTCTCCGGCAAATTGCTTTTTAGAAAAGGGGAGTATGATTGTGTGCATCGACGATCAATGATAATTTTCCACCGTACTATACTAGTCCTATATACCTATGCATGCCCACAAAGTATGAGTCCCCATCCACGGATTAAATCACTCCCATCATACTCCTATCTTCAATATTCCAGGTATAAATGTGAGCTTAACCAATTCGCTGACGATGACGAGCACATGCTACTGTAGAGATCCCATGGCTAGGCGCCCATGCCGCTTCATGAATGATGAGTACGATTAGTATTTGGCAATCATTCGTATTTCATGTTTTTTCCTTTGGAGCTATAGTATCTAGATGTATTTTAGTTCTAGATACATCCATTTTTATCCGTTTTGATGACAAGTATTTCCGGACGGAGGGAGTACGTGGTCACCTTTACCGACGACGACCCACGAAATGTACTTATCGTTCGCCTCCCATGCATGCCACAATAGTCAAGCACAACACGTTGCAATGTCCATCTTGGAAATTTGACAGCTCATTCACTTTACTCGTTCGTGTACGTACGTACGCGGTATAGTTTCTCTGGCTTTTAACTTTGGTGGTACGTACGGTTGCTGCAAGCACGCCAGCTTGTCTCCCTCCGTGAGTAAAATCGACCGGACGGAGGCGTTGCCACTGCAGTAAGTGCCGAATTCTACTTGTGCCGCACGAGCCGAGCAATTGACCTGTTGATTAGCTTCGGCGATGTTTCCGCCGCCGAGCTAGATCCGTCGCCGTGAGATTCGATTTCTTCCTGGGGTTCGAGACGTGTAAAATATACTGTAGTAGTATATACGAGTGCACGTACGGATGGCACACCTGTATGGCAGGGGATTACACGGGTAGTCTCGTGATCATGGAGTACTTAATAAATACTGCAAGTGAGTATGTACTTGTGTTGACACAAATGTTATACCATACTGATGAATTGCAGTGCTGGTGCGTGCACTGGAGCAGCACAGTGGAGGTTTGAAGCTGGCTCCAGCTGTGCCATTAAGCGTCGAGTCAGATGCCCCTTGCCTGCTTCATCGTCCTGCCCCCCCTGATGTGGGAATGAATTGAGTAATCAAGCTTAGCTCACAGGTCAACTCGTTCGGCGTGGCGCCCGGCTGGATCTACACGCAGCGGCTGCCGGCTGGCGTGGCGACGCCAGAGATGAGACGGGGCAGAAAGAGGTGCAAACTGCTGGCTGCATCAGGCCCTGCCGGGTCACCAGGGGTGCCCGTACGGCCACGCCGCGGGAGGCAGGGGGTTAAGGCCAACTCCACCGCGCGACCCTATACTGTCCGGCTCCGTCCGTTTGGGATAAAAGGAATAAAAAAAAGACGGCCCAACGCACGGCCTCAAATGGACAAATGTCCGGATTTCGTCCGTTTTCGACTCATTCCCGGCCCAAACTTGCGCTTGGTTTGGGGTGTAACGGACGCGCGCGGACGGCCGCGACGCACGCCCTTGTCCCCCCCCCCCCCGGTGGCTCGTCTGTCGGGCACACTAGCAGTCCCTACGCTCCCAACGCTTCACCCTCTCTCCCCGCCCCGCCCCGCCGCCTCCTCACCGCGCAACCCCCCACCGTCCATACCAAACCACGTCTCGACATGGCCGCCACCACGCCCGCGCTTTCGCCGTAGTTTTGGTCGTCTATCGAGGGAGGTTTGGCCGTCGCCGTCCTTGCCGGTGGCGGAGGGGACACGACTGCCGGCGACGGACCACGGCGGCCGAGGCAGATTCCGACGAGAGCTCCAGAGCGGCCAGTAGCCGGCCGGCAACCATCCCTGCTGCGTCGAGGTGATCATCGCGGCCTCTTCGCCACCACGACCGCAAGGTGTTCGGCCTTTTGCCAACAAACGTATGGACAGTGGAGACGAGTTTTTCTTTCATCACTTCCTTTGTTCGCCGGACGATTCGTGCGTCGGATGATGAAGATCTTGTGGTGGCTGACCGGTCGTTCACGACCATATTCAACAGTAGCTTCCTCGATGCGGGGTCACTCCTGGCCGTGCTCCCAAACTGAACCGCAACAGGGGAGAGAGGCCACGCCTGCTCTATGCCGATTACTTTGCCAACACCCGCTCTTCAAGCGGATAAATTTCGTCGCCCGTTTTAGTATGGCAAGGCATGTGTTCAATCGTATCCGAGAGGGAGTGGTTGCTCATGACCCATACTTCGAGTGCAAGACGGATGCCCTTGGCAAGCTTGGATTCTCCTCTTACGTAAATGCACCACGGGCATCCGCATGCTTGCATATGGTATTTCGAGCGATCGGTGCACGAGTATGTGCGTATGAGTGAGACAACATGTCGATGTCAATGTACAAGTTTTGCGGTTTGTGATCGAGGTGTTTGGCCCAGAGTACTTGAGGCGCCAACCGCCGCTATCTGAGAGATTGTTGGCGACCAATGCAGCTAGAGGCTTTCGGGCATGCTTGGCAAAGCATAGATTGTATGCATTGGGAGTGGAACAACTGTCCATTTGCTTGGCGAGGTCATTACAAGGGGCATGTTAACGGGTGCCTTTGTCATATTAGAAGCGGTGGCATCGCAAGATCTTTGGATATGGCATTCTTTCTTGACATGGCGAGTTCTCACAATGATATCAACGTCTTTGCGGCGTTCTCCGATCTTCGCGAGGCTTGCGAAGGCCACTCCCCACCTGTCAACTTTGAGATAAACGGCCAACAGTACAACAAGGGATACTATCAAGCAGATGGTATATATCCTCAGTGGTCAACTTTTATAAAGACAATCTCGAAACCCCAAGGTGAGAAGAGAAAGAGATTTGCCCAAAGGCAAGAGAGTGTTAGAAAGGATGTGGAACGTGCTTTTGGTGTGCTTCAATCTCGGTGGGGTATCGTTCGAAACCCTGCACTGTCATGGGATGAAAGGAAGCTTTGGGAGGTGATGACTGCTTGTGTGATCATTCACAGCATGATCGTCGAGGATGAGCGTGATGAGAGTATCTTCGACCAAGGATTTGATTATCAAGGTGAAAATATTGAGCCCCTACACCAAAACCCGGTCACATTTGAACAGTTTGTCCAATTTCACCGTGAGATGCGTGCTTGACACACTCATTTGAATCTTCAAAATGACTTGGTTGAGCATGCCTGAGATCACATTGGCAACCAATAGATGTATTGATCCAATTTATGTTCAGTTAAGACAATTTTGATTTGATTGTAAAACTATTTTATTAAAGACAATGTCAATTGGGTTGTAAAATTATTTTAATTTTCAGACAAATATTTGGGTTGGAAACTAGTTTGGATGCAAATTTGGGTTTTTTTTGCCCTGACGGACAGAAAGGGGCAAATGGATGCGGCCGCGCGCTGGGCGCACGGCCACCGCACCCCAGAACAGGCTCGGACACGACCCAAATCTCTATCCAAACGGACAGAAACCAGACAAAACGGACGTCCGTTTGGGATCGCGCGGTGGAGTTGGGCTAACTGCGCCGCCTTCATCTTGACGCCAGGGCCAGCCGGGCTGTTACAGCGAGCCTACCTGCCGCGCCGGATCTGGGAGCGCGGCACGTTCGCTGGTTCGTACGTGATCGTGCGCGCGCGCATCACGCGCCCGTCGCGTGCAGATGCCAGCTGCCCCGTCGTACTACGTGATCTGCCTCTCGCCCAGTGCCAGCTGCTCCGCCCAAGGTCCAAGTCCAACGCAGTGAAGTGAACAGAGCAGAGTATAAGTTTTTTTTGAGACACAGAGCAGAGTATAGGTAGAGGTGTGGCGTGTCAATGGATGGGCCGAGGGTCCAGCGCACCTGCTGGTTTCTTCCTGCCAGTTTGATCACTGGCTCTTTTCGGAAACTAAAAGGTTGTTTACCAAGAGCGGCGTCGCAAAGTTCTTCTAAAAAATCAAGATATATTTAGACGTTCTGGAAAATGTCTAGATTATTTTAATAAATACATATGCATGTTCTTCAACTATGTATAAAGTTTCCTTGAGTAATTCAATTATTTGCAAGCTACACAACAACAACAAATATCTGGCCAACGATGCACTAGAAGCGGAGTTACATGCAATCATGCAAGGAATGTCGCTTGCTTTACAACATTCTAACCTTCCAGTCATTGTCCAATCTGGTTCAAGTGAAGCTTTGTCTAGTCTTACAGGAGATGGACTAGTTCGCCCTGCTTATGGACATCTGGTGGCTGAAATTAAGGAGTTGATGAAAGACCGGGAGTTTATTCCCCCAAAAACTACCTAGGGACCAAAATAGAGTTGCCGACCGTTTGGCAAATTATAGTCGTTTAGAGTGTACCACGGCTGTGTGGTTGCACCTAGGTCCACCTTGTATTGAGGATCTTTTGCCTCTCGACTGTAACTCTCTCATTATGGAATAAAACTCTCTTTTCCTCACAAAAAAAAAACAAATACCTGGCTAAAAACAGCAAAAAAAACCCCACTATATTCTATGTATTTGTGTTTTTTGTGTACCATCACATATGAAATTTTGTACGTCAATATTACAAATATATGTCTATGTGTATACTTTTCCGCTTCTCAGAACTTTTGAGGTGCAGAAAAAGTATTTTTGCTGAAAAACAATTAAAGAGCCCCAAAGAGCTCGGTCGTTGCTTGCACTTTTCGTTGTTTACCTATCTTTCCAACTGTTATGTTTCCTACGCTCCGTGTGCCTGTCAGAAACTTGTGATCATGGACATGTCGAAGAATCAGGTTCGTTGAGATGCTCGGAGCTAGCCATAGCTCGTGTGCGATACGTCTCCCTTACTGTGAGATGAAAGAAAGCGTCGCCTCAAGGGGTGTATGGATTGGTTTTAGAACATTCTAAGTGTGTTTTTTGTTTCCTTTTTTTATTTTTTTACTTCTAGTTTTTTTTTGTCTTTTTTCAAATACAAGCGGCTTTCTTGAAAGTACATATTGAGCATTTTAGGTAAATAAGTTGAACATCTATTAGATACATGCTGTACATTTTTTAAATAAGCGTTGAACATTTATTTGAATACATGTTGAATACTTGTAAAATGCACATTAAACATTTTTATTACACAATGAAAATTTTGAAAAACACATTTAAAATAATTTCAAAATGTGCAAACGTTTGATAAGTAATAGAATTTTTTTCTAAATGACACAAACAATTTTCTATGTTATGAACATTTTTCTAAATATGTGTGAACGATTTTCTACATTTACTGAACATTATTAAAATATTAGTATGAAACATATTTTTTAAACGCATGGACAATTTTTTGAATGGTATGAACATTGTTTTTACAAATCACCCCAACAATTTTTTAGATTTACATCAATATTTTTCAAAAATGGCAGGATTATATTTGTGAATCATTTTCATCTTGGAATATGAACCATGGAGCATTTTGCTTACGAACCTCATATAGATACACATGGGATGAGAATCTCAATGATAGTTCCATCCTCTTGATACATACTCCCTCCGTCCCATAATGTAAGACGTTTTTTGATACTAGTGTAGTATCAAAAATGTCTTACATTATGGGACGGAGGGAGTACTTCTTTTTACTATTCATAGTTCAAAGAAGAACAGAAATAGTGTAAGATCAGAGGTACATATAGAGGTATGTACAACATCACGTGGGGTTGTGACAGGGAAGTTAAGAAGCCCAACATCGGACAGATAACCACCCATCGTAAATGGGCTAACAACTGCCTCGAAACATTCCACGTGAGTTTGTTTGAGCACGAGTAGTGTTCGAAAACATAGTGAATAGTACAGTGTAAACTTCACTCAGCCGGCTCTGTCTGAATTGACGAACAAAGGTTTTGCTCGCAAAACCAGTGGCGGAGCCAGCTCGGCCGGTGAGCCGGGACAAAGTCCACAACGCTCCTGCCTGCCGGTTGTTTGCCCATGCAAAATGATGCTTGGCTCTCCATTAATTACTAGTGATCAAAGGAGAATGCATGGCACAGCCCGGGCAGCTGCCCCGGCTAGCCGGGAGGTGGCTCCGCCACTGCGCAAAACTGGGCAACCCTTTCAGGAACTTGGAACTTTATGAGATCACTTTAGGATGGAAATGTGATGGTCTTCTCCACCACACTAGCTGGTCTTCAGACGTGCACGTGCGTAGCTTCACAAATTTTGATTACTTTGTTGTTGTCGCTACTGCCATTGTTGCCATCTCGTTGGTTGTGAAGTTAGTATGGTATGATTTCTTTGAAATTTAGGGTAAAGGGAGGTGTTTTTTGTAATGAAGATTCGACTAGCATACCACTTCATCCCTTTTTAATCCTTGAACTTGTAGAATTTGGGCGACACGAAGCCCCACGTCGAATCCCTGTCGCTTGCACCCTGAACTATGAAGTCACGGGCTAAATCGAACCATGGCATCACTTGAGGCATAAAAATGATAACGTGGCAAATGTAAACCGGGATTCGTCTGACTGGTGGGCCAGGGAGCGCAGTGTTGACCATGTTGCGCACCCAACCTTCGCGCTGGGCCGACCCATTTATCTCTTGTTTCAGTTATACGTGTATTTTGGTGTTTCTGACATTTAAAAATATTCAATCATTACAAAAACAAGTACATGACATTTCAAAATATATTTAAATATTATAAAAATATATTTGTGTAATTTAAAATATGTACATTGTATTTTAAAATGTTCACACATTTCAAAATGATGTTAGTGACAGTTAAAAAATGTATACAATGTACAAAAATGTCAAGTGGTTTTAAAAAATTCTTTAACACATATTTGTAAAAGTTTCAAATAATTGTATTTGAAAAAAGAATGTTAATCATATGTTCAATACCCCAAAACGATGAATGTGTATGATAAAAATATATATTAAAAAAATGTTAATCATGTATTGGAAAAATGTTAAACGTGTATGCAAATGTTTTTTGATATATACAAAAATGAGCAATATGTGTGAAGAAAATAGGCATGTGTACAAAATATTTTCCAATGTATACGAAAATTATATTGCGGGAACTTTAGTTTGCTGGTCTCCACGCGCGACAAATTTTTGACTACTCAATCAGAATGACCCCACTCTCTCTATGATAATATGCATATGTCGTGGCGAGTCCCTATTCCCCGCGAAGTTTCCTTACTTAGAGCAAGATGAATAACACCATAAACTTTGATTATCCATTTATGACATCATGTTTTTTACAATGTTTAAGCATTTCTTTAATTTTCATGTAATTTCGTCTTTACTTTTTTTTTTGGGTCCGCGTTTATATACTATATAAAGAATCATCCTGCTACCTTAACGAGAACCATCTTTGGCCCGGTGGTGTTCACATGAGCCAACTAGCAGTAGACCTTTGATTCGAAACCCACCCAAACCATTATTTTTTTGGCAGTGCCACGTGTCTGTCGGGTGATAAACCGATTTGAACTACTGTCTCCTCCAACCTAGCACCCCGAGCAGCTGCCTCTACTCTAGCACGACGACGACGAGCTCTCACACCGAGCACTCCTCTGACGATTTCTGCAACCGCAGCTATATTTCTGAAACATGCGTCGTGTTGCAATGCTTGGCCTCGTATGCTCAAAGTTGGGGCGCTCCTCCAACGTTTTCTGCAACGAGGGATACGTTTCTGAAAGAAGAGCCCTGTTGCAGAAGATAAAATCTTCACCGTCAGAACCATTTTTTTCTTTCTAAAAAAAGACCTCTCTCAGAAACCATCAAAAACTAGACCATGTTGCTCAAAAACAAAAACAAAAAACAAATGGTTGCGTGAGCGCTCGACCAAAATCGATCCGACGGCTGCGCATGTGACAGACGCTGCTTGTGCATCAGCCTGCTGAAGGATAGCATTTTCCTTATTTTTTTTCCTTTTTACTTGAGGTGTTTCTTACCTAAAAAAATAACCTCCTTTTCCCTTTTGGTTTACGCAATAATCAGGGGTCATTCTATCGGTTGCTAATGCCTAATGAGAAAAATGTTTCTTTTCATGTAGTTTTTCCTTTTTTGCTCTCGATTTTTTTAATTTATTTATTTATTCACACCTTTTCATATCTTATTGTATTGATGTTCACTTTCCTATTTCTGAATTCTAATTTTCTGTAAAACCATCCATGGGATGTTTCTTGAATTGTTTGAGTTTGTTGTTCTACCAATCACTTTGATTTTTTTCTAGTGGTAAAACATTTTGTAGAGTACATAGGGACAATAACTTATTTCCCATTGGATTGTTGAGTTGTCCTCTCAATTTATTTAGGCAAAATCTCAATGTCTCTTGGGAATGGCTTGCAATGAAGAAGAAAAAAGAGCAGTGACTGCTTGTGACGGAAAAGAAAGATTGCGGACGCATGGCGGCGAAAGGATATTGCGGGTGCAGCCCCTCGAGTTTTATGGTGGAGAAAAGTATCGATAAAGAGAGAGCAAGATGAGCGGTGTTAGGGCATCTCCAACACCGACCCTCAAATTTCTCCGATATATGTCCATTTTGTGTCTGGACGTGGTTCACGGACATGATATGGGAGAGAGCAATCCAACGCTAATTACAAAGTATCCGGTTGGAAGGAGAAAAAATAGGCGGGGACCATGCATGTGGTAGAATATTGTGTGTTGGGAGAAAAGAGAGAAGAGGGGGAAGGGCATGCATGTGCGGATGGGAGGAGAGAGAGAAGAGAGGGACCATGTATGTGATTGGTCAATTGCACATCCGGACTCCGACAAATCTCCTCCAAGTTTGTCTCCAAAATACCAAAATTTGGGCGTCCGAACAACTTTCCGGATTGATGCAGGTCTTCATTGAACTGCAAAAGTGTACAAATATGTTCGGCCAGACATATACCGGTGTTTTGCGGGTCTCCCTTAGAGATGCCCTTATTCCATACCAGTCGATATGGGCTGCTTCGGGGTAATGTGAAGCACCACATCGGAATTGAGGGGAACTGAAACCAGCCCAACCCAGACAAGAGCACGTACCCCCTAAAGTTGTACTAATGCAACGCCAATTAATTTGGAACAGAGGTAGTAATGTATTAGGGCATCTTCAAGGTGGATCCGTAAATTTCCCACAATCGTCCTGACCATGCTGTCCGGACCATCGAAGCCATCCAACGCAGTCCTGTATCAGTCTGCGGGATGGTCTGGACGCGATTTCTCCCGCAAAACGGAGACATAGGTGGGGAAGCTTTGCGGGAGTCCAGACACGCGAAACGTACAAACCCGACACCCCGGGCCCACCCAAAACCATTCCCCGACCCCGCGACTCCATCCTCCCCATTTTCTCTCTTTCCTTTTTTCTCTCTTGTTGTCGCCGTCGCTCCACCTCCCCGGCCACCATGCCACATCCCTGCCGGAAATCCGCGTCTTCGTTACCTCCGGCGCTCCAGCAGGGCTCCTCACGGCTTCTCCTCCATCACGTTTGTCAGCACCATCTCAACCCCAGTTGGCCAGAAAAAGGCTCACTTTGCTAAAAGACAAAATGCAGCTAGAAAGGATATTGAGAGGGCATTTGGAGCTCTGCAGGCCCCTTTTGCAGTTGTTCATGGATCTGCTAAACAATGGGATCTGGAAACCTTGTGGGAGGTGATGACATGTTGTGTAATCATGCACAACATGATCGTCGAGGATGAGGGTGACGATGTTGCTGCAACTCTGGAATTTGAGAACATGAGTGATCCTATCCAACTTCCAGACTAGAACCCGGTCATATTTGAGGAGTTTATTCAAATGCATCAACACATTCGGTATTGACCAACTCACGAGCAGTTGAAGAAAGATTTGATTGAGCATCAGTGGGCGGTGAAATGGGACACCAATGTTGGGATGTAATATTTGATTTAAAAAAAATTGAACTAGTGTCGCATGCGGGTATTTGAACCTATGTATCCTTTGTATGCGGCTACTTGATCTTGCGGACTACGAAAAAAAAGAAAGGCCGGACATATGCGGATACGGTTTTATGACCAGTCCGCGAACAATGCGGGAGGATTTTCGCGGGTTGCTGTTGGAGATGCCCTTAGTAAGCAGGTTGTGATCTATTCATGTTTGGACAAGGTTGTCATCTAGAGAGATAGCGAAAAGTTAACAAACCAAACGGTTCCCTTGTTAGTTTGTGTATTTCTCACTGATGACATTTCATCTTGGACTGGACGGATGACCAATATGGGAAAGTATCACATGATACCAGTCTTTACATGATACCATGATACTAACTTGCAAAACTCAAATTTAAACATGTTAAAAAATTCTGAAAAAAAAAATCATGGATTCTCACAACACATATGTTTACAACCCCTAAAAAGTTCAGATCGAAAATCGAAATACACAGGGAGAAACAAAAAAGACAAATCCATCATAAATAGTGTCAAAAGAAGACAAAAGCAAAAATGACACTATTCACATTTGGATTTGTCTTTTTTGTTTCTCCTTATATATTTCGAATTTTGATCTAATTTTTTAAGGAGTTGTCGACATATGTGTTATGAACATCCATGATTTTTATCAGATTTTTTGACATGTTTAAATTTAAATTTTTTAACTTGGAATCATGGTATCATGTAAAGGCTGGTATCGTGTGATACTCACCCTGACCAATTTGACGAGATCAAGTTGCCACGTATCGATAAGGGGAGCCGCAAAGTTCCGCACAGCTCTGTACTCTTGTGTGCTATGTCTGACCGTTCAAGTTTCGTACTAGTGCAAGTGCAACACACCAGCTACACAGGAGAAGAGAATCTCAGTAGTGCTCCCACAAGCTCATGCCGCCATCGTGGTCGTCGTCCACCGCCGTCGCCTCGGCCAACCTCGGCGGGCTCATCATCAGCCCCTCCGCCATGCTCGCCAGCAGCCTTGGCATCTCGAAGACGTCGTCCTCGTCCACGACGCGGCCCTGTTCACCCGCGCCGCCGCTCCCGGACCCGGAGCCGCCGGCATCGACAACCATCGCCGCGGCCGCGGCCGCGGCCGCCCGTATGTCGTCCGGCGCGCACGACACCGGCGCGGGCCGCGACACCGCCTCGCCGGGGAAGTTGAGCGCGGGGCCGGCGGCCCGGGCGCCCCGCAGCGCCAATGCGGCGACGTCGTACGCGGCGGCGGCCATCTCGGGCGTCCGGTACGTGCCCAGCCAGATCCTGCTGGCCTTGCCCGGCTCCCGGATCTCCGACACCCACTTGCCGCCCCGGAACCGGATGCCCCGGTACACCGGGTGCCTCGTGTCCGCCCGCGCCCGCCTCCCCGTCAGCGCCACGCCCGCCTCCTCCCGCTCCTCCTCCATCCGCTCCGCACACAACAATGGCGTAATTGTGTGATGATGCTACTGGGATCACGGCGAGGGTTTAAAAGCACAGGGGAGGCCGGTGCCAATGGCGGTGAGAAACTGGAAAGAATTTCTGGGACGCGTCTCTCTCTCCGGGGTGCTTCCTTGGCTAGGGATTAGCTTAGCTGGGGAGCACAAGACGAGAGAGCCAAAAGTTCAGATGATCTTTCTTCGCCGGTGGTCGAATGGCGAGGCGCCACGTCGGGGCCGTCCTAGGTTGTTAAGAATGTCATTAGTGCGTCGCCTTTACAGGTCTGTTAAGAATAGCCGGTGAGCACACGTGTTGATATGTCAGTGTCGTTCCGGTTGACTGGGGATAGTTTACTGGGTCAGAGGATCACTGTCAGGTTGACTCGTTCTACCGGAGCCCCGACCGACGACAGTACCATGCATGATCATAATCCACCACGGGGAAGATGAAAGGGGTGAAGGGGGAGAAGATAGTAGATACACATACAGACGTGAATCTTTGGTCCTTGGTGCCGATGCACCCGAATTGAAAAATAATAATCTTTAAATTTTAATTTTCTTTTCTAATCAAACATGAGCAGGTGTGTGAAAAGTTTAGCGAATGAATGACTTCCATGGTATTTTGGACGACAACAAAAACAAGATCGACACTATCCAAAAGCTATTATTCACGCTTTTTCTACTCACAATTTTGTTTCCTTGGCCATGGAGTCGGTCGAAGCTATTCCTTCACGAAACTTTCACATGAGTGTAATACTTGATCATGTTTGATTCCAAAAAAAATCAGAAATTTTTGACTCTTTTTAAATTCTTGAAATCATTTTTCCAATTGAGGTCCATTGGGACCCTTCCCGTACACATACACTGTTTTTAAACTCAGTTGCTATTCCTCAGGCAATTGACAAAAAAAACTCTATGTTTCAGGCAATTTCACCTAGAAAAACAGTGCATCCCCGAGCTTGAGCCAATGACGTTGCGACCAACCATGATATTGCCGTCAAAGATCAAGAAGAGGGTTCACTGATGCATATAAGGAGGGGGGAGGTGCTTTTTTGACCTCCCCGAAGATTAGACAACTCACGAGCTTGAGCTGGGGACGGCGCGGCGTTGCCACGAGTGTTGTCCATGTCGCCAGAGAGGGCTTGCCAGGACCTTGCCGAAGATGGGGACGACACGACTCGCCGAGCGTCGCGCCTCGGTTGGAACAAGCACTACCCTGTCACTATCGGGGGATTTTGCTGGCGGTGCCCTCCGGCGGCGAGTGATGGGAGAGAAGGAGGGAGGTGGTGACCGTTCTGGTTACCGCGTGCCACGCGAGTCGCGAAGGATGACACGGGGCGGCTTGACCTATCAATTGATGTACAGTGTTCTAAGAAAGTGGTAAATAATATTTACAACATTTGTAATAATCACATAAAGCATATAGTAGTATATGGGTTCTGCATTGCATCGTTTTCTGAATTCAGACCGTGTTAAAAAAAAGGGAAATTCAGGCTATGTTCTGACAGCAGACATGGCTACGCCTGCAGCATCCGCAAGCAGCTGATGGAGCGGCACCCACAACATTGCATCAGCCGCCGCCGGAGGTCCACCTCGGCCGCCGATGCCGCCGCCGACCACCACGGGCACGCTCCCGAGCAGGGCACTCCACGCCCGGCTCCTCCGCTCGGGCGCGCTCGACGCCGACCCGTCAGCCGCCGCCCCGCTCGCCGCGTCGGCCGCCAACTCGTCCCTCCCCTACGCGCTCTCCCTCCTCCGAGCCCACCCCTCCACCTTCTCCTACAACACCACCATCCGCTCCCTCGCGCACGGCCCCCGCCCCCACCTCGCCGTCGCCCTCTACCGCTCCATGCTCCTCGGCCCCCTCTCCAACCCCAACAACTACACTTACCCGCCGCTCCTCGCCGCCTGCGCCCGCCTCCTCCCCGCGAGCTCACCTACCCCGGCGGCCGCGACGGGCACCGCCGTCCACGCCTCCCTCTTCCGCCGCGGCCTTGACTCCCGGGACCGCTTCATCGGCGCGTCGCTCCTCTCCTTCTACGCTGCCGCCGGGGACCTGCCCGCCGCACGCCAGGTGTTCGACGCAAGTCCCCCCGGCCAAAGGGACCTGCCTCTCTGGAACTCGCTCCTCCACGCCCACCTCTCCCAGGGCCTCTACGCCCACGTGCTGCGCCTCTCGCGCCAGATGCCCGCCGCCGACGAGGTCACGCTGCTCGCCCTCGTCTCCGCCTGCTCGCATCTCGGCGCGCTCGACACAGGCCGCTGGGCGCATGCTTCCTATGCAAGGACCCGCCGGAGCACCACCAGGAATCTCGGGACCGCTCTGCTCAACATGTACATGAGGTGCGGAGATGTCGAGAGCGCGTGGTCCGTGTTCCGGGAGACGCTCAACAAGGATGTCCGGACGTGGAGCGTCATGATCGCCGGACTGGCCATCAACGGTCTCCCCAGGGATGCGCTGGCCTTGTTTGCTGAGATGAAGAACACAGGGGTGGACCCAGATTCCATCACCATGACCGCCGTGCTGAGCGCGTGCGCCCATGCTGGCATGGTGGATGAGGGCAAGAGGTTCCTGGACTGTATGCCTGTCAAATATCATGTACAGCCCACCATAGAGCATTATGGCTGCGTTGTCGATCTGCTTGGTCGAGCAGGGCAGCTGGAGGAGGCATTGGCTCTCATTAAGACTGTCCCTTTCAAGGCAGATGTTGTGCTATGGGGTGCTCTCTTGGTCGCCTGTAGGGTTCACAAGAATGTCGACATGGGGGAGATGGCTGCCATGGAGATACTCAAGTTGGATCCTCATCATGCCGGGGCATGCGTGTTCTTATCTAATGTCTATGCTGATGCTGGGAAATGGGACCTTGTACAAGGGGTAAGGAGCTCGATGAAAGAACACAAGATATACAAGCCTCCAGGATCCAGCATTGTTGAGCTAAATGGTGTGGTCTATGAGTTCTTGTCCGGGGACCGTTCACATCCTCAGTCTGATCGAATATATGCAATGCTTGATGAGATTTGCAAGACCTTAAGCCTCAAGGGGCACAAGCCTTTAACTAAAGAAGTTACCTTTGACGTTGATGAGGAGGACAAAGAAGTTTGCATTTCGCAGCACAGCGAGAAACTCGCGCTTGCCTTGGGACTCATAAGTACGACAAGAGGGGATGTCATCCGTATAGTGAAGAACCTGAGAATCTGTGAGGATTGTCACTCTGTCATGAAGATAGTCTCAGAGGTCTACGATCGTGTCATAGTTGTCAGGGACCGAAACCGATTCCACCACTTCAAGAACGGCTCGTGTTCCTGCTTGGACTATTGGTAGGACAAAATTTGAATGGTAAGGTTTTCTAGGAAATATGCAATCAATTCCATTGGCCTTTTTGTATTAGGATTCACTGCTTTTATACAACCGGTAGCTGGAGCGATACAGACATAGAAGTAACCTTTATCCTATTCACGATCATAAGATCCTTTTGTTGAATTAAGTCTTTTTCACGAATGAAATGTAGATGGCATGATCATGTACTTCAAGACGAGTGTCTCAGCCGCTGGTTGACATGATTTATACGTCACTGCAGAGTGCGGACTAATTGAGCAAGAAGCTTGCCAAAATTCTGACCCCAGTGGCACAAACTACCTAACGTAAGTCTCCACTCTCCCTCTCAGGTCTCAGCATATACCTCTTCACTTGTACTTGACTCTAGGGTTCGACAGAAACTCTGATGTAGATGAGAGTTTTACAAAGAACACATTTTCTTCATTGTTTGCTGCTGTCAACAACAAAAGATTCCTTTATAAGAGTATGTATATTTCACTTTTGTCCTCATTACACTGTCTGAGGACCTTTTGAGGGAGGCTCCTGCTCCCAACTCCACAGATGGAGTGTGTGGAGCTTCCCTGGGGAGCTGAATCTGACAAGAGCTATTATATCCGAGGAGCTGAATCTATAGACTGGCTGTAGTCCACCACAGGAAAGATGAAAGGGGAGGGAAGGATACACTATTTTTGTTTCATACCCATTTGTGCGCCAGACACGGTGACATGGATTATCACTGATATATATTTACAGATATAATAGGAAATTTCAGTTGATAGTGATTTTACAACAGAATGTAAGGATGTCACTACTAATCCACAACATATCAAGGGGTACATATAGACCATGTCATTTCTGGGGAGAAGCAGAGGTGGGAAATTCCCTGTTCTCAATTCTCAAAGAGAAGACGCGGCTATGCCTTCAGCATCCGCAGGTAGTCTTCGATTATGGACATAGCTGAGGAACGGTACCCAGAGCCGAAAAGGTTGTAGTGATTCAGGTAGTGGTATAGGAGATACAGGTCCCTCCTCTTCTCAAAGCCTGGCTGCTTCGGCATCACCTGAATAACAGTTCAGTATGTTACATTTAACTGTTCCATCAGGACACTAAATTGAGAGGCCCACCCGGCACAAGACGTGATATTGAAATAGGACGGGAGAAAGACAAGCAGTGAAGCACTCAGTGGCTGTGTTGGAAAATATGCAGATGAATTCAGCAAGTACAGCCGGAGGTGAGGGGACTTCGTTTTATGGGAGTGATACACACATTGTACTATCTCGTTTTATTACGAAACATGTAGTGGAAGAAAATGAGCATCGGGTACCTCGAAATAGGAGCTGTAGAAATCCCCTCCGAATCCAGCACACCATGACATCCCAAACTCTGCTTCATTATGTCCATCTGCAGTTAAAGAACAATCAATGACATTTCTTCAGCGATTGTCTACAAGTTCTAACAAAACTGTGCAAGAAATTCAGTGATTCCAAACAAATTAATAACCACTTGGTTAGTGTTTGCCTTGATCGACACTTTTCTTATAAAAATGAATCAACATATTGCATATACAATGATTGTGATTCTGGAAATTAGGGCAAGAAATAGTGATTTTTACATACAGTAGCATGCCGGATCCAGTATTACAGGATCTCCGTTAGCATCAGCGCTTATATTTCCACTCCATAAATCTCCATGAAGCAGGCATGGCTCAATAACAGCACCTTCAAACAATGGATGCATTTTCTCAATCAATCGCTGACCTGCACAAGAGGAACTTATATGAAAAGGTTATGAACTATTACAAACTTGCGATCAAGAGAAAAATGACTAGCACTCAGTTAATGATCTGCCATCAGAAGAAATGGGAACATAATGGGCAAGTTCCACATTCTCCTCCTTTCTCCTATGTACCTTTTTCATATATGGCTGAATCCCCGAACCGCTGCGATATCAACTTCAACTGGTATCCCAGTCTATGCTTCGAGTAAAACTCAATCCAGTCAGCAGTCCAAGTGTTAATTTGCGGAGTGCTACATCAGGAAAATTGGTGGATTAAAAAGAACTGTATTTCAAAGCAAACATGAGTTGCAAGCCACACGACTGGAGGTGGACTTCAAAGTGAAATGTCACTGAGACTTCCATCTACTCGTGATAAAAGGGATGATAAATTCAGTTTCAGAATACCGAGCGCTTAATTTACCTTCCAATAGTATTTTCAACATAGAAACCATAGCCCTTGTCAGATTTTGCAGCTTTATGCATTTCAGCCAGCTTTCTTCCTAGAGCTGACTGACAATAAGTTGTTTGTTAATGATGCATGATTTACATAAAAGCTTGCAACAAAAGGTACAAGTTACCTTTTTCTTTGAACGAAAGGGGTTTCGGGACAAGGTTACCTGGTCACCCCTAGAACGACCAAATTGAATATACTCCATGATGATAAAAGAACCACCAGTTGGTAATGAACCAACCTGTAATAAAAAGGAGCACGAAGTGAGAAAATACAGTGAAGAAGAAAAGGCGGCTGTAGGCAAAGTGCCAGGTAGTGAAAATAAAGATAGTTCACAGTATCTCTGTGCTAAGATGCTAACTATGAGTTGCTAGATAAGAAACAATCAACAACCTTCAGATGGATATAACTGAAACAAGAATATGTATACCAGTCAAATATCAGAATAAGTGTCGAGTTCTGCGATGTATGGTGTAGCGCAGTTTCAGTCATGAACGTCAGGTATGATTATCTTGTAGTACTGTTTTATGCATCACGCAACTTATAGATGCTCTTGCATCTTAGTCTTCACTCACCTTGTATGGCAAAGGAACACGGATTGACTTGGTGTCATACATCGCCTTCAAGCCCAGAGCCTCCCCTTCAAACATAGCTGGACCGATGCGCCTGGCATACAACAATATGTTTCAATTCCATTGTTGCCACCAATATCACTACTTGCGCTACTCCACGGTATGATGAGTTAATTCTGAACATAAATGTGTATCAGCACACCTGTTGGTCTTGACAAAAAAGGAGCCAGCATCGGTGTCGTAGCGCTGGGCGGCGTTGATGCAGCCGCCCCCAATGGAGCTGGTCCCTGTGATCTGGGTGGCCTTCCCCTCGGTGAGGATCCACTCCTTGATTGGGTCGTCGCTCATCGCAGCCACTGCCCAATTGCACGGGACAGGATCAGAATGCCATGAATTGGGCGTGGAAACTAAAGCTGGTACCCACATAATCACAGCTATTGCAGGCCATGGCTGCCACAGCACCTCAAACCCTATCTAAATTTCTACGGCCAGCATTTCACATCGGGGTTGGCCATGGCCTGCCCTCGCCGAGCTGCCGAAGACCATCGGCACATCCAGGAGCACGGCGAGACTAAGCATCAGCGCAGGTCGGCGGCGAGGTGAAAATAAGAAGTTGGATTGAGTTTTGAGAGAAGTGGAGGAGCACTTACCGACGGATAGCCTGGAGGCTGCTCGACGGGGGCGGGCGGAGCGGCGAGGCAGGGGGCGGCGCCGGAGGATGGAGGAGGCGGAGGTAGAGGGCGAAGAGGCGGAGAGCAGCGCCACGTTTGCTGCCATCGCGCTCGCCTTCTTCTCCGAGCACGGATGGACGCCCGGCGAAATCCTATTGGCTGCCGCCCGCCGTCGCCATCGCCGTGGCCAGGAGTGACGGGTGCTGCGAGGGCCTGATGGGCCTATTGAGAGGACAAGCAGATGGGTCACACACTGTCACAAGCCGTTCTGGGTTTTCTCAGATACAAAGGCCCATTTATCGGGAATGAAGAGCATGTCAAACTCTTAACTCGCTTAACCGGGGGAGACTAGTAAAGGATCTCACATTAGGTGAGATCAGTGGTTTATCAAAAAAAGATGAGATCAACTACAAAAACTTATATTTAGACAATGCGAAAAATTCTGAAATTATATAGCAACATATCTGCGGGGTGTGTGTACAGCTCTGAAAAAAATCAGCTCAAAACTCGATGTACAGTTACAGATTCAAAAGGGAAAATTCCAACCTGAATAGTGGCAGCTTTGGGCGAATAGTATTTTGACACTATTCTCATCCGATTTTGTCTGTTCCGTTTCTATTTGTGTAGGTCGAATCAGGAGCTGAAACTTTTTGAGATTGTACATCAAACATTGATTTGTGACTACAAAAAAAATTAAAAATGTTTGAACATGTTTTGTATTTGCGCTGTTACTGTATGTTCTAAAAAAACTGTTTACTTCCCTAAAAACGGTTATTGTTGCTTTGTCTGTTTAGCATGAGTTTAACTGATTGCTTTGTCAGCTCACTGAACCTAACATGTCCTAATTTTCATCCTTGGAAAATCCCTCAAATGACATGGCAGTAGGACGTACGGGGGAGTGGTTAAGACATGAAGATTGGATCGTTCAATAGCCATACTCGGCATTGTTTGGTTACAACCAAAATGGGATCAATAGAGTAGGAGCAAAATCCCGCCACCCGGCCGCTCCCCGCACGGGGCGACCTGAGGGCCAACCCTAGCCCGCCGGCAACTCCACACACCACCGCCGCCATCGGGCAAAGCCCAGGTGACCTTTCTCCCTCTATAAGGCGCGTGTCCGACGCGGGGCGGCTTCGCCGAGCAGGAGCGAACGCGATGAAAGGCACATGGGTGAGTGATAGGATCGTGAATGCGCGCTGGCGCGCATTAGAGGCGCGTGCGCGTGGATCTGACCACAGGGACCTCCTATCTTGTGGCTCTGGCTCTCCGGCTCGTGCGACTGCAAGGGGGTGCACGCAGGGGGCGGCAGGTGCTCCCTCGGCTCCTCTGCGACAAGGTCCGACGATGTGGTGGCTTGAGGCGACGATGTGCACATGACGACTCCCCCGAGTGTGCTGCATTGCGTTATGCATCAAAGTCGAGGCGTTTGAGCGGCAGGAGGCTTCTCCAGCGTCTCAGCCCAGGTTCGTCTCTTGTACGGTGTGGCTTTGGCTTGTCGCGGGACGTCGAGGCAATAAGGTGGGGCACTCCGATTTTCTTGGTTTTGAGGCTATGATCTAGGAGTTCTTGATCCGGCTATCACGGGTTTCGTCAGGCCGATGGATGGGCATGGGCCGTGCTAGGCAGACGACTTCTCAGGTTGGGTTCGTGTGGAGGTATAGAACTGCACGCACCAGCCAATTCACCCAAAAGCTCAAGCTAGCGGGGAAATGTGGATATGCATTTATACGTGAACACTCCCCTCACGTGTGGCTCCCTCAGGCCTAATATGGACTGAAAGTGGCTGCAATTTGATTGTGCCAGCCGGGTCTTGAACTCAAGACCTCTTGACTCTGATACCATATAGAACTGCAAGCACCAGTCAATTCACCCGAAAGCTCAAATTGATGGGGAAAGGTGGGATATGCATTTATACGTTAACAAGATGGTTGGCGGTTCTGCTGATTTAGTCAATGCAGGGGTGTCGACACCAGGCGAAAGCTTGCTCGCAACCATAGTCGGAGCCAACAACGACGTCTATGGGCATCGCGGCCTCCTTGAACATGTTATCGTGGTATTGTATCCCTTTTCCAAGCCAACAATTTATCCGGGGGAAACCTCACATATGTTCTCGAATCGGACGATGATGGCGCCTTGCGTTGTGCACCTCTTGAGGGATTCGTCTATGGAGAAGGGATCAATTGGAAGGAACATTGGCATGTGCATCAAGGTGGTTTCGCTGCGGCGGCAGTTGGATGAGGATGGTGACAGTGTTGGGGCTTTTGTGTCAGCGGCGGAAGGGTGAGTGATGTCGGTGTCGAGGGATGGTTGTGGTAGTCTGTGTGTCTGTGGGTTTGTCTTGGGTTGTTTGTTCCTGCAAAGTCGGAGTTGCGGCGGTGGGTTCCGGTTGGCAAAGATAACGGGTGATAGGTGGTCTGTTCGACAATCTTCTGCGACCCCAGCCTTGCATAGGTCTTCTTCGTAGCTCTCCGTCATAATTGGAGATGTGATGTCCCCGTCGCGGGTGGCTAAGTGATTGGCGTGGAGTTTCACGTGGTTTTCGCAGGGTCTCTACGTCGGGGATGGGTCGATGGTCGTCTACGAACGATGACACCTTTGTGCTACCTCGAAGAGGTTTATTTCACAATGGTGTGTGCGAGTATCTTGTGTGCACCACTCGACGAATTGTGATTGTTTTAGCTCGGTTTTCTATTAATTATTAGGGCAACAATTAATGAACGAGACAAATCTTTTGTCTCTTTTTAAAAAAATTACCCTGCATTGTTTCTCCTTTTTTTGAGCATGAGTACAGACACAAGCGCTCATATACACGCACGTACACTCATCCCTTTGAACGCACACACGCACAACCTACCCCTATGAGCACCTCCGAGAGACTGAGCCGGCATATCATCTTGAGATTTACGAAGCCACTGTAGGCGCCTCGTCGTCGACGGGAACGTATCCTCCCACTGAAAGCGCATCGCCGGAAATCCTGAAATAAATTTAGGAATAATGCGAGATGCACCCAGCCTTTTATTTATCATTTCGAAGTTTATTATCCAATCACGATAAAGTTCAAAACAACGGTCACACATGACTGCTCCAAGGACAAACTAAGAATGCTAAAACTTCACTTGCCACATTCGACTATATATGAGCCTAGTAGCCAACAAATAAATAGGCGAACTTTGTTCACATCAAATGATCCATGAATCTTTTACGTATCATTATTGCAGCACTTGAGCGAGACGACATTTGTTTTTGAGAGAAAAGCGAGACGACATTGGTGACAAAGATCACCTCATTCCACATGGCTCGTTGCACGGATCGCTGACAGAACAACGCCGCGAGATCTAATCTTCACCAGCTCTGGCGTCCACCTCCTCCTCCTCCTCCGCAGCACCGGGGGTGGCGGCGTCCGCATCATCGTCATCTCCGGCGTCCGCATCATCCTGACATTCATCTTCTTCCTCCTCCGCCGATAGCGCAGCGGGCACCCTGACGTCTCTGTAGCTGCAGACGTAGGGCGCGTCGCGGCCGTGGTACGTGCCGGTCCACCTCCCCTCATCGACGCCGCTCGCGTCCCAGAAGGATGCGTACAGGAACATGGGCTTCTCCGGCCAGGGCCCCCCGTCGCGCCGCTCCTCCCTCCGGATCACCTCCCCGTCGACGCGCCACTCGATGGCCTCGGCGCCCCAGGCGACGGCGTAGTGGTGGAAGCCGTCGGAGGAGTCAAAAGGGAGCTGGTGGACCGCCTCCCTGCCGCCGCATCCGGCGACGAAGAAGTTGGTCTGCACGGCGCGCTTGTCGTTGCCGAGGAACTCGAAGTCGATCTCGTCCATGTCGCCCGAGCCCTCCAGGGAGGAGAGGTAGAGGTTGTAGTTGAGCCCCGCGGTGTCGCCGGCCGGGGCGCGGACCGCGGCGGCCACGGCGCCGCCCGGGAGGAAGCGGCTGCGGGACCGCCAGCGCGCCCCGCCGCGGTGGTCGTACGTGACGTGGATCTCGCCCGACGCCGGCACGTGGTGGCAGGCGTCCGGGGTGTAGTCGACGGCGATGCGCGCCAGCGGCTCCGTGCCCTCGGGGCGCAGGTGCTCGTGCTGGTCGCACTCCGACGCGACGTCGCTGGACTCGGAGTCCGACGCCATGGTGGTGGGCAGGAGAGCGCAGAGGATTGGGAGCGAGGTGGTGGCGTTTTATTGTGCCGGACGGACGACAGCCGCACGCCGGGGACGTGCGCCACCACCCACATGCATGCTCTCGAGCTGTGCAGCTGCAGGAGTATTGGAGTAGCATGAAGAACCAAGTACTCCCTCCGTTCCTAAATGTAAGTCTTTGTAGAGATTCTACTACAAATTATATACGGATGTATATAGGTGCATTTTAAGTGTGGATTCATTTATTTTGCTCCGTATGTAGTCCATCCAATGGAATCTCTACAAAGACTTACATTTAGGAACGGAGGGAGTACAATAATGAGCCAACGTGCTATTATTACAAATAAGAACAAACAACATGAGATCCATTTGCTGCAAGAGTAACATGAAGACCATGTGAGAAATATTATCTTGATTACACATGACAACCAAGAGAGGCTGGATCCACCTTACAAGAACCATATGCCCATGAAAGGACATTTTAACATTTCCAGATATCCCATACCAGATGGAAAAATAAAACATTTTATGTAAGATGGAATAAATAAATAAAAACACAACTGTACAATCTGTCATTGCACTCACAAGTGCCACAAGCCCACAATTGTTACTCACAATAATTTCCAGAGGCAGGACCGAGAACAACAATTGTTACTCACAATAATTTCCACAATAATTTCCTCTATTGTGGAGGTTACGCCGCTGCCGCACAATTTCTCTTCCCATGCTTGACCCATCGCCCTCTTTGACGGCGCTGGTGGATCGACACGATCACGGGACATGGGATGAGGGCGAAGAGCGGGGCAGTTGGCAGGGGACCCTTCCTTGGCGGTCCATGGGAAAGTACGTTGTGAAGGAGAGAAGGCACAATGGCGGGTTTCAAAGAGAAATTTCCCACTATGGCGGGAAAAGGGAAGGGTGCATTGTGAGTGAAGTTTTTGTGTTGGAACCGCGTGTTGAAGATAACATGGCGAATAGTTCGAACAATCAAATTTCTCCTCTACATATGGGCTGAATTTGCGGGAGCCTGGACTCTCCATACAATTTTGCGGAGCCTGTTTGATGCCCGAACATGCCCAGACCTATGAAGGAGAAAATGAGTTTGGACCTTGCAGGAGATATTAATCATTTGTATGATTCATTTATATATATTGTAGCCCGTGGCAACGCACGGGCGTTTTAGTAGTCTTGCTAGAATTTTAGATTGTGGTGATATCACAACCCACATTTTTGCCAACTTATAGTTATATAGGTGTAGCTTAATTTTGAATATAAGTTGCACAGTATGTTCAAACTTTGTGTTTGGCATCCGTGGTTAAAAAACATGTAGTGCTCATTGCTTCAGCCATTTAAGTGTAGTAATGTTTTTTTATTTTGTACTGTTGCATATCACGTTTGTTGTGGAGCTCTCTCCTGTCTGGATGGTGAGCGACCTGGCGTTTGGTGGCAGCCAGTCGTTTCCACTGAAGAATGTGGAGCACAAGGAGGTGAAGGGAACTTTGCTGCTCGAGGAAAGATATTTGTAGCATGTTATCTTTCTGCCCGAGGATTTGTGGCCTCCTGTTGTAAACACCCAGCCATGTAAACTTGAGCTTGAACGTACGTGCATTCGTTCTTAAAACCCCACCACCTCGATCCCGCCCCCGTGCTCTCCCATCCTCCGCCATGGCGTCGGAGTGCGAGGTCACGCCGGACGACCAGCACGAGCACCTGCGCCCCGAGGGCACGGAGCCGCTGGCGCGCATCGCGGTGGACTACACGCCAGACGCCTGCCACCACGCGCCGGCGTCCGGCGAGATCCACGTCACCTACGACCACCGCGGCGGGGCGCGCTGGCGGTCCCGCGGCCGCTTCCTGCCGGGCTGCGCCGTGGCCGCCGCGGTCCGCGCCCCCGCCGGCGACACCGCGGGGCTCAACTACAACCTCTACCTCTCGTCGATGGAGGGCTCCAGCGACATGGACGAGATCGACTTCGAGTTCCTCGGCAACGACAAGCGCGCCGTGCAGACCAACTTGTTCGTCGCGGGGGCCGGCGGCAGGGAGATGGTCCACCAGCTCCCCTTCGATTCCTCCGACGGGTTCCACCACTACGCCGTCGCCTGGAGCGCCGAGGCCGTGGAGTGGCGCGTCGACGGGGAGGTGATCCGGCGGGAGGGGCGGCGCGACGGGGAGCCCTGGCCGGAGAAGCCCATGTTCCTGTACGCCTCCTTGTGGGACGCGAGCGACGTCGACGAGGGGAGGTGGACCGGCACGTACCACGGCCGCGACGCGCCCTACGTCTGCAGCTACAGAGACGTCCGGGTGCCCGCCGTTGCGCTATCAGCGGGAGAGGAAGAAGAATGTCATGCGAACGCCGGAGATGAGACTGATGCTGCCGACGACACCTGCGGTGCTGCGGAGGAGGTTGATGCCGGAGCTGGTGAAGATTAGATTCGATATCAGTGTTGTCCCGCCTCTCATCGTGCCACCAGCCATGTGGAATTTGCTACTATCTTGGTCACGAGTGTTGCAATAAAAGATTCATGAATTATTTGCTGTGAAGGAAAAACAATGAAAACATACACAGTTCATTTGAACAATGGGTTTTCTTAACGTTCATACGTGTAGATAATAAAACTCCTATAATAACAGAGATTGAACCCATAATATTAGTAGTGCAAAATACATGTGGTTTATCGATGATGGTCTTCATCAGTCAACATACCTAACGTATCTCCTTCCCTAATCACAAAAAGAAAAAAGAAACTAAAAATGCATCTCCTTCCCACAAACAAGCATCGGCTATCTTACTACGAACAGTGTTGGTGGTATCTTCATTCTCCCCCTCTTCAATGAGATCTGGTATCTCCATTCTCCCCCTCTTGAATGAGATCTGTTGATGTCGTCGTATTTTCGTAGCACTGAAAGCGTTGGTGAAGCCATCCGGGTTGGGTGCCTTGTCACTCGGCATTTGATCCACGGTACTCTTGGCCTCCTCCTCGGTGAATGGTTCGTCAATGCCCTTTAGGTCGGTCTGCCCCAAATTTCGGTTCTTCCAATTATAATCTTGGGTTGTTGCATGACCCCTACCAATGGCATTGGAAAAATGACTGTGTGGACAATAGTTTCCTTCACCATGTGATCAATTACCCAACCATTGTTATGCTTTAGCCTATGAATGTGCTTTTTCGTCGTCTCCTGTTGACTCCAAGGTGAAATTTTTTGTGTTGGCATCACCCTCCTTGATGTTATCAACGCGGGTGCATTGCTCCTTGCGTGCCCTTTCCAATACGGCAAGGCCCGTGACCCTCCTCTTAAGCCTAGCCCTCGGGTCCTGCTCGTCGGGAGAGAGAGGTCGCGATTCTTGGGTGATGTCGAGTTGAAGGATGATCAACAAGGCGGCGTGGAGTTGAAGCCTACCTTTGGAGAAGAACCGCTTGCTCCACTTGGAGAGATGCAAGCTTGCTTTCTTGAGCTCACAAGAATTGGCATGGCTCAAGGTGGGTGGATGGTTCCTGCCAAACATGCTGCGTAATATCCATAAATCCCAGAATCCTTGTCCAAAAGTTTTCAGACTTGAAACTGCGAGGGCATCCAGGGCCCCTCTCATCAGCAAGGAGAATCGGGCAATGGTCAGACAGGGAGCTTGAAAATGCATGGAGAATGTGGGTGTCAAACTGAATGTCCCACTCGACATTGCAAAAGATGGAGTCGAGCTTGCACATAGTCGGGTTTAACCGCACATTACTCCAAGTGAAACTCCAAAGCGTTGTAGTGTGACTCCAAAGCGGATGCGGGTTCAGGCTCAAGTTCACATGGCTCGGTGTTTACAATAGGAGGCCACAAATCCTCAGACAGAAAAGATAAGATGCTACAAATATCCCTCAAGCAGCAAAGTTCCATTCACCTCCTTGTGCTCCACATTCTTGAGTGCAAACGACTGGCTGCCACCAAACGCCAGGTCGCTCAGCCCTGGGCTCACCATCCAGGAAGGAGAGAGCTCCACGACAACCTTCTGCACCAGCTTGTCCTCCTGAAAATTCTTCAGCAGCGACGCCAGGATGCCTCCGGCATCTCTGAAATCCACCAGCACACTGCATAACCCTCGATCGGCGAGAATTCGAAGGATGGACTCTAGGTTCATCTCATCAACGACCGAGACGCTGACTCCCGATGGCTCCACGGTGACGGGACTATCGGCAAGGACTATGGCGTTACATGCAGACTCCTCGTCGAGAAACGGGATGTGCAATTTGGAACCTTCTCCCTGCGCTATGATGATGTAAAGAGGCTGCTTTGCGCCAGGCTCTTGTGATATTGGTAAGGTAGTCGCCTTGGCCATGTCGCTTGAAATTATAACTCCGTCGTATTCTTTCGCTAATTGCGAGTAGTATCCTCCTGCTTGATCAGCTCCGCTCCCGATTTGATTTATGACAATTCCGTTCATCGAGAGTGTAGTTCTGGTTCAGTGTGAACAGATAAACATCAGCAGCAGCGTCACACACTGTATTAAGACGAAAAGGACTAAAGAAAATGGCATGCAATGGTACAAAATATCACTACACCAAAATAGCTGAAGCAATGAGTGTACTACATTTTCCTAACCACATATGTAAAACAGAAACTTTGGACATACTGTGCAACTTATATTTCAAAAATAAGCTATTCCTATATTATTGAACTGGCAAAAATGTGTGTACTGATATTACCAGTCTAGAATCCTAGCAAAGATACTTGTAGTGGGATATCTACCTCAAAGTTGCAAAGGCCTTCCCAGTAAGCATACGGTGAATATAAGCCTCATTTAATCTGAGACATAATGCTTCTTCCACACCAACCCTTACATCTATCCCGGCGTTTCTGAGTTTTTCAATGCCTTTGGATGCTACAATAGGATTTGGGTCAGTCATCCCCACCACAACCTCCTTAACTTTGGCTTTGATGAGTGCTTCAGTGCAGGGAGGGGTTCTCCCGTAGTGGTTGCAAGGCTCCAAACTCACATAAGCCGTTGCATTCTCAGCTAAATCCCCTGCATCTCTCAAAGCAAATACCTGTACACATAGCCACATATTAGCAACACCATACTTGGCTACGAGCCTATGATATTATCAGCACCATTGTACTTTAGTGGCACAAGTTCCTATGCAAGCAAAAAACATATGTTCTGTTACCTGTACGTAATAGGGTAATAGCCGAATACTAGAACGGTGCTGGTTATTATTTCTTCATAATAGCATTACCTGAGATCATATGGCTGTGTATGACTGAAAACCACTGCAAACTGTTGACATACTGGCAACAAGTGATATTTCCTAAATGTTTGTTTGACAGCAAGAAGTGAACAATTTATGACATAATGCAGTATTGAATAATGGCACTAGTTGATTTCACAAAATGGAGTGAACTATTAGTGAAATTAGGAATCATATGAAGATTGTGAACTGCTATGAGGCCAGGTTACTAGTACGGCCACACCGAGATTAGGGGACTGTTTACTCAAAGATTATGGGAAGCCATTCCATGCTCTGTATTTTAAAAGATTTGACAGATGAGGTAGTAGCTGTTAAATTCCCACACTTGCACAGATCTCTCTTAATGAACATCAAACTGAGAAGAAGAAGGGTGAGAGGGGTGACCTCGGCGTGGGGCTGGCCGGCTTTGGGGTGGAATCCCTCGCCGACGACTTGGCCTTCGCGGACGATGACGCAGCCCACCATGGGGTTGGGGCTGGTGTGCCCGGCCGCCGTCCGCGCCAGCTCGACGCACCGCCGCATGTAGTGCGCGTCCATGTCGCCCGCCTGCGCCTGGCACCGCACGCCGGCCGCGAGCCCGCGCGCGCCGCCGCCGCCGACCGCGAGGCGGGCGCGGCAGGGGAGGCCGCGGCAGGGACGGGGCGCGGGGCGAGGCGGGGGCGCGAGAGGAGCGAGGAGGAGATCATGTCAGACCGAAGAGAGGGGGGCAGCCAATCCAGCGAGATGTGTGGGTGCCCCTGTAAGCTGCCTCGAGTGCGTGCGTCGCTGTCGCGGCTGGCGTGGCCGGCTTGCGAGGTAAAACCGGCGAGGTATTGCCTCCGCGCGGAGCTGCTCAGGCCGCGGCGGCCGGAGACGGGGAGGGGAGGCGGCGCCGCGCGGTCCGGGGGGAGACGAGGAGGCGGCGCGTCCTGGGAGAACGAGGAATCCCGGCGCGGCTGCGATGTCGACGGGAGGGGCGCAGTGCAGCTTGGTAGGAGGAGGAATCGCGCGGCAGCGAGCTCGACGGCGAGAGGCGGCGCAGCGCGCAGAGGAAGGAGGAGACTCTGTTCCGTTCCTCACCCGACCGGCCGAACCGCAGCATAGGAGAAAAAATGACTCAAGGGTATTTTGACAGGTGGGCCGTGGGCCCAAAGACGCAAAACGAGAGAAAAAACAAAGAGGAAACAAGATATTTTTGCTAATAATAACGCGCAAAAAAAGGTGTATTATTTTGGCAAAGAAATAAACATGCTCATGGGGGTAAAGCAAAGAAAACAAGTGTTCTTCTCTTTCCCAATTTTGTGTTTTGTGTGCCTCCAACATATATCTTTTCAATTTTGCTAAAAGGCAATGCATTTTTTTTTAAAAGTCCACTGCTCTCTCAGAAGATATTTCACTTCCCCGCGAAAAAGGAGAAGACTTTTTACTTTCACCATTTGCAAGATTTTGTTCGAGAAAACTGATAGGAGTGTTGCCTTTCAATTAGAAGAAAAGAGAGTGTTACAACGATATACACGAGGTTTTCATGTGTTTGTATGTGTGGGGGTGGGGGGCAGATTGGCCACAAACGGCATGCAGACTACTCGTGAAAGAGAAAACAACTAGATCTCTGTAACCGAATATCCGTCAAGGCTTGGTTAGCCACTTCTCGGTAGGTCATCCTCGTGTCGGTGAATACACGACAGTTCTTCCCCTTCCAAATGTTCTAGAGCAAGTATGTCATGATCTCACTATGCTCCCTCACGCTCCGCTCGGAGGCACTCGCGGGGAACCCATCCCACCACGGGGTTATGGAAGAATCAGCATTAGATGGGCTTGGCATGGTCATCTCCTTGGCGGCATTGACAGTCCTCCATACCTCCTCGGAGAAGGGGCAATCTCGACATAGGTGAGCGAAAGGCTCAACGAATGCAAGAAAGATGACAGATCAGATTGTGTTGCCATCCACGGATTGCCAAATTCTCCGCCGTGAGGATTCTATCGTGTTGTACCAGCTAGGCGAAGAGCTGCATTTGGGGGTGGCCTGGCCCTTTCGAACCTTAGTAGAGCTAAAAGGCGTCAATCTTCCGGGCTACTGGCCCAATGGCCAAAGCGCAGTGGTGTCTCTTAGCTGACGCTGGTTCGAGCCTCGACTCGGACGTTGTGTCTTACATTCTCCTTTTAATTACAAAACGTAGGGGCTGCTCCTGCTCCCCTACTCGTTTTGTTTCCCATTTGCAAGATCTGAGCTTCATATTCTATACTATATTGGTTGGTTAACATTTTTATGTACGATCCATCGAACCACTATCTCCTCTCTAAACCATAGAAAGGAGATTTTTCGGGTGCACCATGCAGTCGCCCTTCCTCCGCCGGTAGGTCGTTGTCCCACTACTCTTCCACCATGAAGTTTTGGGGGTGGGGATACTAGATGGAGCTCTTTTTCTTTGGGGGCGGGGGGGATTATGCGGTGGTGCTTATCTCGATCTACCAAATAAAGTTCTCGTGAGCCTCCCTACGCAAATGGTGTCTATTGTGGTACATGAATAGCTTGGTGTGGCGTATTCATGTCGACTTATTTTGGGTGAAACTAGTGATCTAATTTGAGGGTTACTCATGTCAGACTTCTTTAAAAAAAATCAGGGAGTTAAATTTTAGGGGATGGGTTAGATCCATGTTTTTTTAACTCTTCAAATTAGAGGAGTTAAGGTTTAAGAAGACATTTAAGAAGTTCAAATTTAAGGGTTCTGTTATAGATACCATGTATCCTAAGAGCATCTACAGCCGAACATAGCAAATATGACCCCTTAAACATCCGCGGACGCGCCCGGTTAGTGACCAGGCGTGTCCGTTTTGAGCCCCTATTTATCCGTCTGCGCAACCACACTCCTTATTTTTCTTCTCATATGCCCGGTCACTTGCATGTGATTGATGGAGATGAAGAGAGAAACAGAAGAATGAATAAAGAAAGAGAAAAGATGGTCCCGGGTGGGGACGCGTCCTATGTGGCGGAATGCCCGGGAGCGTCCGCGAGCCCTCATGTGCTCCCCATATTTGAGATGGATATGAGGATTCGCGAACAGCCAGCCGTATAGGGATGATATGAGGGGTCCGCTTGGGTCACATTTTTTCCTTCTCTCTCATGTCCGGTCACTGACCAGGTGTGTCCGTGGGCGTATGATGGATGGTTTGAGGCGTCCGGCTATAGATGCTCTAAATGCCTTTTGTATGAACTAGTGATCTAAAGGACATAAACAATTAGAGAGCTAAGTTTTAGCGGGAGCCCGTGGCTTTTTAACTCTCCAAATTCGGGGTTGTAAGAGCATCTACAGCCGGACTTGGCAAATATGATCCCTCAAATGTATCCGTGGACAATGACCAGCCACCCCTCAAAAAAGCAGTCCACATACGGATACCTCAAAATAGAAACGTCAAATCCATATTATTTCATGCAACACAACGATCTTTGACGGGAGCTTCGTGGGATTCTGCTCCCTTGCCGGCGGCCCGCCTCGCCATGTCGGTAGTGGCTGCGCCCTCAGTGTTGGTCCGGTCGGCGGCAAGGTAGGTTAGGGCATGGGACATGAGCTGGCTCACGGGACTCAAGGCACCGCCGTCTCCCAAGCCCTACTCTTCCGGAACCCGAACGGTGCCGGTAGATGTCAGATCGACAACGAATCCCTCCGGGGACGAGCCGACGACGTCCACACGATGCAGTTGCGGCGCCCAGACTGATGCGTCATACGGGGCGACGGAGAATGCGACTCTGCCTCGCCGACGTCCACCTCCGCCTCCCGCGCTTGGGGCCTTGCATGGTGGGCACGCTGTGCCATGGCCTCATGGGACGATGGTGCGTCCCCAATATCGGCGCGCCACCAGAGGAGTTGCGCATCCGCCAGTACGTTCGGATGCCAGACCGCACGCCCTTCGGCGAGGCAGCTACGGTCGGCCTAGCGCCGGATCCATGCGCCATTTGGGCGGACGCAATGGATTCCCGACGTATGGAGTCCGAGCGCTTGACCGTCACGGCCTCCTCCGGCGCGGCGAAGAAGCAGTCAAGGCCATCTCTCCTCGGTCGTGTGGGATGAGCTCGAGGTCGACAGATCAGGAGATGAAGGACTCGGATCCGCTGCCCGCCATGCCGGAGACGACCGGAAGGAGCCGAAGACGATCTTGGGTGGCGGAGGGGAGGAGAGTGAACTTGTTAGGGTTTGGTCCAGCGAACGGATGAGGAGGATTTTATGTAGGGTGTGTGTGTGGGGGGGGGGGGGGTGCAGCGTGGGCCGGGTCTGACGTGGCGGGCGCCCCATATCCGCTCCATATTTGGACTGGATATGGGGGGTGCCGGTTAGACCGGGCGTTTGAGGACCGTTTGTGGGTCCTGTCTGGGTCAAAAAAATCGTGACAAGAGCGGACAGTGACCGGGCGGTCCACCTTATGATCCGGGTTTGAGGCGTCCGGCTGTAGATGCTTTAAGGTTTGAGAAGGCATAGGGAAAGTCAAAATTTAAGAGGGTCGATCAGAGATGCCTTGAGCGCTTGCATATAAATCCAGCCCACACACGAATTATCTACCGCTAAATCCATTCACGGCCTGGTGTCGTGTGGGCACAGCCACACGCATGGCAGGGCTAAAATCCAAACCCGTCCGTCTCTCATGAGCCGGAGGAGAGGGAGGCAGCCCCGTCCGTCCCTCCACGGCTCATCCCCTCTCAGTCCACACAAAAATCGGATGGTGAAGCAGCAGTAGCAGCCGGAGAAGCAGTTCCCCTCCCCAGCAGCTAAGCACCAGCCGGCCGGCCGCCCCTTCTCCACCCTCCTCCCCTCGCCCCGCTCCGTCATTAGCAAGGTAATCTTCGGCTCGCGTCCCATGCCAGCTTGTGTAGCCATGCCTGTTGCCTGATTTCGTAGTGATGCAGTATTGCAATGCGCTCCTGGGCTGGCTGTTTCAGAATTTTAGCTTAGCCTCTCTGCATCTCCCGGCCTGCTCACTCACTTCTGTTTTAGTAGTTCCTAGCTTCCTTTTTTCGAGAAATTACACCTACTTGCCAAGAGAAATTGTCGATGGTAGGAGTAGGAGATTATAAGCTGTTGCCTGCTTCGGCGTTTGGAGTTCTGAATTTTGTTGTCACGCGTGGTAGAAGATTGTAAGCTCTGGTATTCTGAATATTCGAGCTGCTTCAGATCGAGTTCAGAAGTTTTTCTGAATTTGGTGCCATTATTAATGTGGAAGTTGAGAGCGCAGGAAGGAAGATGTGCTCGTTGGAGGCGACGCGGGCGGAGCTGGGGCTGGCGGTGCTGTACCTGAACAAGGCGGAGGCTCGGGACAAGATCTGCAGGGCCATCCAGTACGGCTCCAAGTTCATCAGCAACGGCCAGCCCGGCACCGCGCAGAACGTCGACAAGTCCACCACCTTGGCTCGCAAGGTCTTCAGGCTCCTCAAGGTCGGTCAGCTAGCTCACACACGCACGCACCATGATAAATTGATAATCTAGTCATACTTGTCGGTCTCAGCGTATTACTGTATTACGTATGTTAATTTGGTTTGCAATCGATCTATCTGCAGTGGGTGAATGACCTGCATGCTCTCATCAGCCCGGCTGCCAAAGGGACCCCTCTCATACTGGTCTTGCTTGGGAAGGTACTCTAATTTCCCAATCCCACCGACAAGGAAGGAACCCCTTCGAGCCGAGCGAGGCTGTAAGAATGGTGTGCTGACTGTTGGTGTTGGTTGTTTCCGTAACTGCAGTCCAAGAACGCTCTGCTGTCGACCTTCCTGTTCCTGGACCAGTTCGTGTGGCTAGGAAGATCGGGGATATACCAGGTTGGTTCGTTGCCGAGATTTAAGCGTCTCACTCACCCTCTAATGGTCCATTCGATCGAGTATGCTCTTGGTTAAATGGCTAGCTAGTTCAACTTGTGAAGCATAATCTTTCTCTCATGTTGTTGCTGGTATGTAGAACAAGGAGCGCACGGACCGCATCGCCAGGATATCCCTCTACTGCTGGATGGCCTCCTCTGTCTGTGCAAGTCTAGTCGAGGTACATAAATATGCAGTATTCCGACATATCATGCGAACTTCATGCATGCAACACAATGATGAAAAATAGCGTGCTATGAAAAAAATAGGGCCGCCCTTCAAATATGCTATTAGCGTGCCATTAACGAGATATTGTACAATAATTTATTTAGCGAGGCAATTTTCGTAACGCTATTGTGTGCTGTTTTTTCCACTGGTCAATTGTGTTATTTGCACAGCTTGGTGAGCTCAAGAGGCTATCGAAGGCGATGAGGAAGCGCGCCAAGGAGCTCAGGGGCGCCGACAAATACGAGGTACTACTCCTTGGTACTCCCTCCGTTCCATAATTCTTGTCGTGGCGTTAGTTCATGCTCGTATCTGCCAACGAGGAGACTGTGAGATAATTTTGTAGTGTTTCGTGATCTTTTCGCAGGACGAGCTGTACCTGGGGAAGATGAAGCAGTCGGACGACCGGCTGCTGGCGCTGGTGAAGGCGGGGATGGACGTGGTGGTGGCCGTGGGGCTGCTGCAGCTGGCGCCCAAGAAGATCACCCCCAGGGTCACCGGGGCCTTCGGCTTCGTCACCTCCCTCATCTCCTGCTACCAGGTACCACTGTAGTATATTAACCGATAAACCTCTCTCGCCTTGGCTCCGTTTGTTCTTGCGACGGCTCTGAATTTCGTGCTGTGTTGCTCTGCCTCTCTTCAGCAACTCCCGTCCCGTGCTCCCCTGGCCAAACTCAAGGCGTGAGGAAGCAGGAACGGACGCTACACCATTCTAGCTCACACGCTGCCTCCAGTTAACTGGAGTGCATGCTGTGCTCGAGCATGGAATCTGAGATGTTATTATGCCTAAAGCACGTAGCGGTATAGAATGATGATGTCGATCGTCTGTACGTACGGTTTTTATACATACATGTACACGTATGCTATGAACAGTATTAATGGACATGGTATGTATGGTCGATCATGTGTTCGTGCATGGTGCTTATACAGTATATGCCAACAGTGTTGCCACTTGCGAACCAAAGGTAATAAGTACAGAGAGAGTACGTATTAAACAGAAGAACCTTTCTGTGCGCGCCGCACACCGTGGATATATGGTTCGTGGTGCACTTTGGATGTACCCTTAAGCACGGCACGCCGCCAAAGGGAACTTTTGGAGTAGGAGCACTATATGCTTGACGTACAGTCGCCGGCGGCCGGCCAAAAGGCGACGCACGGCCAACCGCCGATGCACTTGGCCGCCAAACTGAGTGGCTAATCATGGCGATCGACTGATGGGTCGGCCGGGCGCACGCGTGCAAGTGCAAGCCGGGATTTTCTTTGGTTCCCCGTCGCGCGTGCTCCACTACCGCACTAATCTAGTCGTAACGCTCTCATCATTCATATTATCACAGTATCACACACGCACGCGCAGGATCACATCGAACGGTGGTCGCGATCACGGCAGCAAACAAGCGCAATCATCCAGCTCCGTTTGGAAAAGCTCGGGAACCAAATGAGAGCGCGGGTCAGTAGTAGCAGACTACTGCCAGCACCAGCACTCAAGTTTCTTTGTGTTAGGACATTTCTAACCGATCCGTTGTAACCGGTTAGAGGAGTAAAAAAACTGACACCTAGCCGATCGCCAATCGGCGTTAGTGGAGTAAAACTTACACTCGTCCACTGCGAATCTTCCTATATTTACCCCATCGCTCGGCGGCTGAGTAAAAGCCGCGTCTCTCCTCCGCCGCCTCTAAAACTCCACTCCCGCGCCGCATCAGCACCGCCGCCGGATTTGGCGCTTTCGGCGCCGGCGACTGTGCCCTGCCATGGATTGGCCGGGAACCTAACCGCATAGCCTCGACAACGCCTGCACGCTGCATGTAGGTATCGGCTCCGCCTCTAGCCACTCGAATCTCTCCCGTCGATGGTTCGTCGGCAAAGACACGCCCAGCCGTCGCCCGGGCTCGATCGGCGCTGGCCCAATGGCTCGTCAGCTCACTGCTGCCGTCATAAACTGCGACGACTGCCAGCGGCAGGTGGTGCGACGAGTTTCTACCACACCGGAACATTCCGGATGGGTGTTCTTCAAGTGTAAAAAAGATGGGGTATATATGTGCTTGTTTTGCTTCGGTTGTTTACCGGACTCGACGCAATTTCGGTAGCTCATTTTTTGCTCAAATTTGTGTGTAGGATAGATGCAAGTTTTGGTATCAGAAGGAAGATTACATCGATCTATTGATAGCATGAAAATTGATAGATGCTCGTGCACTCGTTGCTAGAATAGAGGATATAGATGAGATTAGATGCGAAGCAACGTCTACCTATTTAGAATCGAAGAAGAAAGAAGTGCGCAAGCTCGAGAAGCTGCAGATCAACAATGAAGACATAGAAAAGATATTAATACAACTAATGGGAGCAGTTATGGAAGTTGAATATCTTTTAAAATGTCTAATTCTGCTTATTATTTTCTTTGGTCTTGCTCTCATAGCGAAGAATTGGCAAAATGTCGTTGAATGAAATAAAGAAGCAAAGAAATGTGTTTCGGTGCTGAAAATCAAATGCAAATGAATTTATTTTACTCCATTATATATGGGGGATCGGCTATGTCCGGACAAAACTTAGTGGAGTAAATTTACTCCACTGCATACTCCACTATTTATTGGGGATTGGTTAGAAATGCCTTAGCAGCACGGTCTAACCAACTATCTAGCCCTCAAATCCGTGGTTACCTTTCTCATTTCATGGTGGAATGTGGTTCACAGGCTTCCTCCCTCACCTCTGTTCGGATACGATTACAACCCGGCCTTTTGGCCGTTTCTTCCATGCCAAGTTGGTCGATACGGCTAGCAGTTGTTGCATCAGTGCCACTCCTATTGGACCAAGACTTGAGGAATGGTAGGATGGCCGCAATGACGAAAACATCTGCTCAAAATACTAACATGAACATGTAAAAGAGAGCCAGTGGCACGGAGATGTGGCTATACCTCATGGAATGGTTTGACACATTATTTCAGTCGAGAAACATGGAAAACCGAATGGATACGATTGGATACTTGTAAATCCAGATGATAAGCAAGGTCACCAATTTTCTTTGTAATAACATAAGGACCAAAGAACATGATGACAGCTTGTGATTAGAACGGTGCACCCATAGCAAAAGAATGTTCATTTCCTTTTTTGTCACCTTGAGATTTCATGCGTCGTTGAGATCTGACAAGATGCTGCCGCACTTAATCCATACCAACACTAGTAGAAAAGGGGGCAATGGTCCAGGCCGGTCGAGCCCATTAGTCCGGTTGATCCGTAACGGGACCAATGGGGCATCGGACCAGTTAAATGAGCCCGGGGCCGGCCGGGCCACGTGGGCCATTGGTCCCGTTCGTCTGGACCTTTGGTCGGTTGGTAGGATGAACCGGGACCAATGATCCCCGCTCTGGCCACAACCATTCGTCCGGTTCGTAGCACGAACGGGACCAAAGGAACCTTAGTCCGGTTCAGACGACCAACCGGGACCAATGGTGGTGTTTATATATACCCCCAGCAAGAAGCGAGCACCTTTGCTCTTTTTCTCGCCGAGGGGGAGGGCTTCAGTGGTGCTCTAGCTCACCTCATATGCACACAAGGTGTTCGATGGAATGCCGAGCCACACTACTTAAGGTTTCTCCTCTCCAAGCTCGACCGCCAAGCTCCATTTTCCTCCATATTTGTCTAGGTTTAGCGGTCCGTCACGCCCCATCCCGTCTTCAACGTCGTCGATCACCGCACCGATCTCATCGGCGGCACCACCGTGGTGAGCCTCTTGTTCTTATCTTCTTTCCGAAAGGAAAAATATTCTTATTTGTATGTTTAGATAGATATATACTTGTATAATTTTCTTACTTTTATTATTGCATCTTATATAGTGCGATGGTTTTGGTATCCGCCCCGTCGGCCCTCGTCCCATCTATGATTCGGATGTGGTATATATTATCTTTTCATAACTATTGGTTCATTTATTGTTTATGACAATTATGCCGACCAACGTGACATAGATTTTATTCATCTAGGAGGTTGTTGAACGGAAATTCCAACCGACCCTATTGTCGAGAGGTTAAATTTAGTTGAAGAAGAAAACAATTTGTTGAAGGAAAAATTAGAAAAATTGAGGAGGAGAAGATGATATTGGAGTTGCATGTTGCGGATGTAAATCGATGATCACAAGATCAAGATGGATGCAATGCGCTTGAAGATTAGAAAGATTAGAAAATATGCCATTCATACCGAGGCTTGGTATCATTATGTCGTTGGATCGGTTGTTACATTGGTTGCGATTATGATCGCATTTGTTTCGCATTGAAATGTTTTACATAGTTTGAGTGTATGGTTTAATTAATTTAGATGCTCTGCAGAGCTTTATGTTGTTAGATGAGAACTATGTATGTACTTTGGTTTTAATGTGATGATGAACTTCTATTAATTTGATCACTTAATTAATTATCTATTCATGATCTCTCTAATGATTTTTGACACACTTAATTATATATAATGCACACAGATGAACCGCAATGGATGTACGGTTCAAGACACACCTCCGAGTACATTAAGGCGTGCATAATTTTCTCGAAGTGGCTGAGGCAAACAAGCAGAATAGTTTTATGTGTTGTCCATGCCCTATATGTGGGAATCTGAAGTCTTACTCGACCGGAAAATCCTGCACACCCACCGCTTTACAAGGGTTTCATGCCACACTATAATGTTTGGACGAGGCACGGAGAAATAGGGGTTATGATGGAAGGCGGCGAAGAAGAAGAATACGATGACAACTATGTGCCCCTGAATACGGTGATGCTCCGAAGATCAAGAGGAACGAGACGATGTGCGATGATCTTTGCAACGGAGAAGCTGCTGAAGATCAAGAGGAACCGGATGATGTGCCCGATGATGATGATCTCCGCCGGGTCATTGTCGATGCAAGGACGCAATGCGAAAGTCAAAAGAGAAGATGAAGTTCGATCGCATGCTAGAGGACCACAAAAAGGGTTGTACCCCAATTGCGAAGATGGCAACACAAAGCTAGGTACCGTCTTTGGAATTGCTGCGATGGAAGGCAGAGAATCTTGTGCTCGATAAAGGATTTGAGAAGCTACTTAAAATATTGAAGAAGAAGCTTCCAAAGGATAACGAATTGCCCGACAAGTACATACGCAGCAAAGAAGGTCGTATGCCCTCTAGGATTGGAGGTGCGAAGATAGATGCATGCCCTAATGATTGCATCCTCTACATGGTGCGTACAAGGATCTGAACGCATGCCGGTATGCGGTGCATTACGGTATAAGATCGACGAGATGACCACGGTGATGTTGTGGCGAGCCCCCGGAAGAGGGTTCTGCGAAGGTGATGTGGTATGCTCCTATAATACCACGGTTGAAACGTCTGTTGAAGCGGAGAGCATGCCAAGTTGATGCGATGGCACAGTGAGGACCGTAAGAAAGGCGGAAGTTGAGAGCACCCACGACGGGTCGTGATGGAGAAAAATCGAGAGAAATCTTGGGATGAGTTTGCAAGTGAGCCAAGGAACGTATGGTTTGCTTTAAGCGCGGATGGCATTAATCCTTTCGGGAGCAGAGCAGCAATCACAGCACTGGCCCGTGACTCTATGTATGTATAACCTTCCTCCTTGGATGTGCATGAAGCGGAAGTTCATTATGATGCCGTTCTCATCCAAGGCCCTAAGCAACCCGGCAATGACATTGATGTGTACCTAAGGCCATTAGTTGAAGAACTTTTACAGCTGTGGAATGGAAAGCGGTGTACGTCGTGGGATGAGCACAAGCAGAGGAATTTAACCTAAAGGCGTTGCTGTTCGTGACCATCAACGATTGGCCGCTCTCGGTAACCTTCGAGACGGACAAACAAGGGATACCACGCATGCACGCACTGCTTACTTGACAGCGATAGTATATACCGGCAAGCTGCGGGAAGAATGTGTACATGGGCCATCGTCGATTTTTTCCGACCAACCATCAATGTCGAAAGAAAGGCAAGCATTTCAAAGCGAGGCAGATCACGGAAGAAGCCCGCCATGCGCATCGGTGATCACGTATTTGCTATGGTCAATGATTTACACGTAATCTTTGGAAAGGGTCGGCGGACTAGCTGTTCCGAGTGACGCCGAGGACACGCACCCATGTGGAAGAAGAAATCTATATTTTGGGACCTACCCTCTTTGGAAAGACCTAGAGGTCCACTCTTGATCGACGTGATGCACGTGACGAAGAACCTTTGCGTGAACCTGCTAGGCTTCTTGGGCGTGTATGGGAAGACAAAAGATACGGTGAGGCACGAGAGGACCTGCAACGTTTGCACGAAAAAGACGGCATGCCTCCAAAGCAAGTATGAAGGTCCCGCCAGCTATGCTCTTACCAAAGAAGAGAAGGAAATCTTCTTTGAATGTCTCGCTTAGTATGAAGGTCGGCGGCTTTCGTCGAATATAAAAGGAATAATAAATATGGCGGAGAAAAGTTTGAACCTAAAGTCTCATGATCGCCACGTGATTATGACGCAATCGCTTCCGGTTGCATTGAGGGGCTTCTACCGAAAACGTCCGATTAGCCATTGTGAAGCTATGTGCATTCCTCAATGCAATATCTCGGAAGGTGATCGATCCGAAACCATACCAAGGCTAAGGAGTGATGTGGTGCAATGTCTTGTCGGGTTTGAGCTGGTGTTCCCACCATCCTTCTTCAATATCATGGCCACGTTCTTGTTCATCTAGTTGTGAGATTGTCATTACGGGACCCGTATTTCTACACAATATGTACCCCTTTGAGAGGTTCATGGAGTCCTAAAGAAATATGTCCGTAATCGCTAGGCCGAAGGAAGCATCTCCATGGGCCATCAAGCGAGAGGATGTCATCGGGTTTTGTGTTGACTTCATTCTGGCCTTAAGAAGATAGGTCTCCCTAAATCGCGGTATGAGGGGAGCCCGACGAAAAAGGCACGCTTGGAAAGGACTCAATAATATGCAGGACGGATATTCTTGGTCTCAAGCCCACTACAGCTTCTCTGAGAACTCTACCTTGGTGACCCGTATGTCGATGAACACAAGAACGATCTGCGCTTCAAACACCCGGAGCAAAGTCGACGATCATTGGATTACATGTGAACACATCGGGACTTTCAGCAGTTGGTTGGAAGCACGTGTCGAGGTGACAAGACTGTTTGTGAGGAGCTGTACTTGTTATCCAGGGACCATCTTTGACCGTATTGATTTGGAAAGGATCTGAGATAAATGGGAATACATTTTACACGATTGACCAAGATCAAAAGAGCACCAACCAAAACAGCGGTGTCGCTTTGATGCAACAACCGAGAGGGAAAGGACACATATTATGGTTACATAGTGGACATATGGGAACTTGACTACGGACATGATTTTAAGGTCCCTTTGTTTAAGTGCAAATGGGTCAATCTGTCAGAGGCGGGTGCAGTGTAGACCCGATGCGGAATGACAACAGTGGATCTGAAAAATCTTGGGTACACCGACGAACCGTTCGTCCTAGCCAATGATGTGGCACAGGTTATCTATGTGAAGGACATGTCCGATGAGACCGAGAGAGAGAAAAGATAAGGAAGCAAATACATCATACGATGAGCCAAAGCGCCACATAGTTCTTTTCGGGAAAAGGGACATCGTGGGAGTGGAGGACAAGATGACATGTCGAAGATTATGAAAAGTTTCATGAAATTCCTCCTTTAAAGTCAAGGCTGACCCGACATCCCGATAAGCGATGAAGATTATCCATGGTTACGGCGCAATAAGCAAATGACACAAGCGAAGAAAAAGTGAAGGCTTTCTCCGCAACTATTGTTCGTTTATGATACCATTATATTGTAATCGATGAGTATGATACCATTTTTCGTTTTGTACATGCACATGCTATGTGTGGGTCAATTTATGATATACCATGCCAACTTTCAACTTTTTCAGAGTTCATTTGAAATGTCTTATGGTTCGACCCTCGTAATAATTAAAAATAGCAACAATAAGTATTTTGTTGTAAGTAGAAACAAAATAAATTAAATAAAGCAAGAAAGAAAACAAAAAAAGTGTTTTCAAATTTGAAAATTAGTAATGGCACTAACAGAAAGTTTATAATTTTCCTAAAACTAGAAGCAAAAAGATTTAAAAATAGAGCAAAAAACAAAAGAAAATAAATAATGCAGAAAACAAAACAAAAAACAACAATAAGTATTTTGTTGTAAGTAGAAACAAAATAAATTAAATAAAGCAAGAAAGAAAACAAAAAAAGTGTTTTCAAATTTGAAAATTAGTAATGGCACTAACAGAAAGTTTATAATTTTCCTAAAACTAGAAGCAAAAAGATTTAAAAATAGAGCAAAAAACAAAAGAAAATAAATAATGCAGAAAACAAAACAAAAAACAACAATAAGTATTTTGTTGTAAGTAGAAACAAAATAAATTAAATAAAGCAAGAAAAAAAAAATGCCACCCTCTTGGGCCGCCACGGCCTGAATACGATCGGTATCCCTATTTGGGCGAGATTCAGGCCCAGAAGGCCAGAAGGTCCAACAGCAACGAAGGAGCAAATAGGCCCGTAAGCCTGCAGTTCAAAGGAGTTCAAGAGGGCGGCGGTGGGGCTTATAAACCATCTGCGCCCCTCTCAACTAGCGAGGTGGGACTAAACTTTGGCCCCGGCGGGCAGGCTTGAGGCCTTTGGTCCCGGTTGGTGGCACCAACGGGACTAAAGAGCTTTAGTCGGTTGTAGCCACCAACGGGACCAAAGGCCATGACTTCCCGCCCTTTGGGCTGCGAAAAGAGGCCTTTGGTCGGTTGGTGGCACCAACCGGGACTAAAAGCATTAGTCCGGTTGGTGCCACCAAGGGACTAAAGGATGTGCTATATAAGCAGCACTTGGCGTTTCGGCCAAATCGCCCACTTCTCCCCGCGCCCCTGCTCCTCCTCGTCATTTGCCGCCGACGCCCTACTCCACCTTGTTGTCGCCGCGCCGCCGCCGCCGTCGTCTAGTTACTTCGCCTTCGCCGCCGCCCCCTGTGAGCATAGCTTGCTCCGCGCCCTCCGTCCCGCGCCCTGGCGCGTCTGCCGCCACCGCCCTGCAGCCGCCGCGCGCCGCCCCTGCCTGTCTGCTGCCGCGCCGCCCCCATCTGCTGCGGCGGTGCGCCGCCGCCCTGCCCCAGTGCCCCGCCCCCCCCCCCCCTGCCCTGCATTTTTTGTTCATTTGCATTTTTTTCATATATGTATAATGTATATATGTATGTGGTAGCTATATATATATATATGTGATGAATGGTCGATGTGGCTATATATGTATGTATGAATATAATGATCATAGCATTTTTTTTTATATATGTTTTTCATATATGTATTAATTTTATATTTAGGTTGTTAGTAGATATCGATCGATTTTAGGTTAGTGCATTTTAGGTTAGTGTAGAGGAGAAAGTAAAATAAGGAAAAGTAAGAAAAGAGGAAGAAGGAAGAAAGGAAGAAGAAGAAGAAGAAAAGAAGAAAAAAAGAGGAGAAGAAGTGTGTATATGTGTTTGTATGTATATATATGTGTACATATTCATAGTATTTTTTCATAAGTGTATTTTTTTTGTTCATTGCATTTTTTCATATGTATAATGTATATATGTATGTGGTAGCTATATATATATGTGATGAATGGATGTGGCTATATATGTATGTATGAATATAATGTTCATATAGCATTTTTTTGTTTATATATGTTTTTCATATATGTATTAATTTTATATTTAGGTTGTTAGTAGATATCGATCGATTTTAGGTTAGTGCATTTTAGGTTAGTGTAGAGGAGAAAGTAAAATAAGGAAAAGGAAGAAAAGAGAAAGAAGGAAGAAGGAAGAAGAAGAAGAAAAGAATGAGAGGAAGGAAAATAAGAAGAGGAAGAAAGGAGAAAAGAGGAGAGGAAGAAGAGGAGAAATAAATAAGAAGAGGAAAAAGAAGAAAAAGAAGAGGAGAAGAAGAAAGGAATAGAGGAGAAGAAGAAAAATAGAAGAAAAAAATTCTATTCCTTTCTTCTTCTCTCTCTTTTTTTCTTCTTTTACTTCTTCTTCTTCTTCCTTCTTCCTTCTTCCTCTTTTCTTCCTTTTCTTAATTATTTTCCTTTCTCGAGGGAGAAGAAGAAAAGAAGAGGAGAAGAAGAAAGAAAGGAAAGGAGAAAGAAGAAACTTAAACACGAGGGGTGGTACCGATACCCCTCCCCGATATGTATATGTATGTCGCGTCGTTGTCGATATAATTAACCCCTCTAGATACAACTGCAGCAGCCCCTCGGCCCTCTCGCTCGACCAAAACTCTCGAGGACACCCAAACCCTAGAGAGAAAGCGATGTTGAATAATAATTGACATGTTGTCAATATTTGCGAAACTATGGAGCACTCGAGGGCGAAGAAAGCGAAGCGATGTTGGAAATAATCGCAAATGGAAGTGATGATGTTGCGTCATTTCTCATCGACACCGTTGGTCGATGGATGAAGAAGAGGGCTATGATTATGATGGCCGACCCTGCATTAATGCGGTACAAGAGGAGGACTATGTTCATGATGGCTCCGGTGACACAATGGAGGTACAAGGCGAAGGAGACCGTGCGAGCCGAGTCACCGAACCGAGTCCGCCAGGTATATATATATATTAGTTAAGCCCGTCTTGACAAGTTAATTGATGCATCCATTGTTTTGGTATATGTACACATATTAAGTATCTCGTCGTCTTTCTTCCTTATAATTTCTAGCCCTCGGATCGAGCACAACTTGATGGAGAGGCGAGGCCGAAGAAAAGTTGAGCTCGGATGAAAAGTTTGAGATCATAGAAATCGCTACCGACGGCGAACCGATTGAACCCAACCGGACAAAGAAGGCATTTTACGCTCGGTCGGGGTTCTTGTTAGGGACAGGATCGATCAAGCATCTAGCAATGGTATAAGCCTGCTAAGGATGAAGACGCTGAGGTGTCTTATGTCAATGATATCGTGAAAGAAGATCTTTGGAATGAGTGAAGGCAAATTTCACCCTACCGCCAGAGGAGGATCCGGAGAAGCAGTTAAAGAGCAATTAATCAAGTCTTGTGCTCTTAAGAAGATGGCTGGCCTAATGAGGAGGTGGAGGAAAGAGCTGAACCAGTTTGTCCGAAAAAGAGACACCAGAATTCATCGGCAAATATGAGAAGATCAAAGATCAGCGGCCGCATTTGTGGCCCACATGACATCGGAAAAGAGTAAGAAGATGTCGGAGACAAACAAGAAAAATGCTGCGAAGAAGGCGCTTCACCATCGCACGGGTCGGTGGCTACCTCAAAGCCCGGCCTAAGTGGTCCAAGGCTGAGCATGATCTGCTTGAAAAGGGATCGAACCGAGAGGCGATCGCTGGCGGACCGTTGCGGACTTGGTTCTTGGGGCTGGCGGAACCTTGGACCTATGTAAGGCGATGTCGATGGGACGAGCGAGCAAGCGCAAACACCAGTCAAGAAACTTCGACAATATATTGTTGCTGCTTGGCGAGGGACGTTCGTTCCAAAGCAGGAGAAGGACGAGCTCACAATGGCCCTTGGGAATCCCGAGCACCACGGGCGGACACGAGGCACGCCGAGCTCGCTTCCGTGGAAGGTTGGTTTTCGGACGCAGGGGTTACAAAACCCACGAGAGGAGGAAGAAAGTGGAGCATGACCAAATGCGGCGCTGCTTGGAAGGGTAATGGGGCTAGAGGATCGAGAAGAGGACCGAGAAGCGGCGGATCGCGACAAAGCGACATGCGAAGCTTCCCGGCTACCCGCCATCTCGGCAGAAGCAGCGTTGCTTCCACCGAGCTGCTTCAGCGGAGCATGTCTTGACGGCTCCTGCCAGCTATCCGTGGATGGTATCACGAGTCTCAAAATTGCCACATTATGGCGCGATGCATGAATTTGAAGGTCAAGGCGGCTGTTGGCCAAGTTTATCCTAGTGGACCCGGCACAACTTATCACCGCCACCGATTCTAGAAGGATTTGCTAAGGTGATGGTTGATGAAATAACGGAGGATTTGAGGACCTCGGCTTGAGCACCCTACCGGTGAAGGGAGACTAGGCTGGGTTACGCTCTGAAGACTCCATGCCTATGGTGGAAGGAGCTCATCGACCTTGAGGCTGGGCGCCTCCGCCTCCTCCTCCTCATCCGGCGAGTCAGGCACTCCGCCTCCTCCACCGCCTCCTCCTCCGTGAGTGAAGATCGAGGGCAGCGTGGCGGCACTCCGCCCCTTCTCCGGGCGTGGCGGCACTCCGCCTCCTCCTTCTCCGCCTCGCCCGGCAAGGGCGGAAGAGACCCGCCCCACCCGGCTGCTCCGGCGTCGTAGTCCTTCTCCTCCGCCTCGTAAGCAAGCACGAAGGAAGGCAGACGCCGCAGCCGCTCCGTCTGCTCCGGCGTCTAGCAGCACAAGAAGAGAGAGGCAATCAGACACGGTCCACCTCTAAAGCCTGTAGAGAAGTTACCGTATGAGAGGAGCAAGGAGGAAAGCGATACGATCGTGCGAGCCAAGTGAAGGAGTTCTTTGAAGGGTTAAAGCAAAGATACATCCACCTCCGGAGGAGAAGGTCGATCCGGTGAAAGCAAAGCGGACTCTCGATGCCCCGAGGAAACCACCAAAGTCTCCGCCGAGAACCAACTATGAGCGCATTCTTGAGCAGACATATCTCCAAGCCAAGCGGTGGGAACTACCATCGGGGATAAAGGTCAAAAGAACAACGGGCAAAGGGAAAAAATTGCCCGGCTTCGGCGAACAAGCACAGCAATCGTGCCCTCGCTGAATGTGTCTAATCCTCCAAGCACGGTGGCGGTTATGGCAATCTTGGAGATTACACGCTGACGATGCACTTCACGATTTCATGGAGGTGGACTTATTTAGATCTGAGTACGGAAGCCTCTCGTCAAAGATGAAAAGTCTCGACAACAATGATGCGAAGATTCCACAGTTGGTACATGAAAACCTGCAGAGAGTCCGAGGGGATGAACACTTTGTATCTGAATATTAAAGAGGAGCACGACCTCGTTTCAAATGATCATTGTCTATTCCATTTGAGGAGTTCTTGAGTTCTTCAATCAAAAGGCCCTCGATAAATTAATGGTCTTTTGCTACTGCTGTAAGTACTATTTCATCATTAGTGCGTATATATAGCTCGGCTCTTTCATTGCATGTATTTATAATTAATTATCCTCAATATATTATGCAGATTGAAGATCGTCGAGTGCAAAAAATGAAATCTATGATATTGGGTTCATTAACACAAATATCATAGATGTTTTCTAGTTAAAAAGCGGCGAAGAGGCCGAGGACAACTTGCTACAATCATTGATCAAAAATCAAAACAAAGATACCATACTCTTTCCTTACCACGGCCCGTGAGTATTCTTGTCGTGTGCATATTCGGTTTTCCTTATTACTCGGCGAGGTTAATGTAATTGATGAGTTATGCTTGCGTGTAGGTACCACTATATTCTTACGGAGATTAAGCTTGGCGTGGACTAGTAACCGTCTTAGACTCGAGACGGAAAGATCCCAGCACCTATGCGGACATGGTGACATGCTCGGCAAGTAAGTTCAATCGATCATTATCGCACCATATCGGCAACTTTTATTCATTTCTTGATATCTCAAGTAATAACAAATATTTTCTTTGTCTTGCAGGGTTTGGAAACAGTTCACCGCACAAGCTCGGGACTGCCGAAGGAGCTGCGATATACATACCGAAAGTAAGTACTCTTGGCGCGCATCTCCCGTTGATTCTATAGCTATACTTTCATCAATGCCATTTATATAATGCTTCATTATCAGTTTGATTGACCTCTATTTCTCGTAAAGTGCTTGTGGCGGGAGGAAGGAATGATTTACGTGGATACTACGTGTGCGAGTTCATCCACAACGCGACATTGAAAAACAAGCGGGGCTACTCTAGAAGACAATATGAAGTGCGTAAGCAATAATATTCGCAATTTCATTTTATTACACCATCATTTCGGTTGAGTTTCATTCATATATATGTATTAATTAACCCCTTCTTTAAATTAATTAGACTTGGCAGATCTGGGATGAACTCCTACCACGAGACCGCATGAAAGCAATTCAAGAGGAATTGGCGGGATTCTTTCTTGATCACGTCATCGATAAAGCGGAGAATACCATGTGGAACTTGAATTCAAATCCTAGTGGTTTGTAATTAAGAGATCTTATATAGATTGTACATGTATGTAGCCATAAAACTTGTTGTTCGACCAATCTCTCGTAGAAGGAGAGGTCGATCGATCACTTCTCTCGGTATGCATGGCGAACTTACATCTTGAATGGTTCTCTCGATCACTTATGTATATTTACTATGTAGCGTCGAGCAAGCACGGACATAATTAAGAGAGGACACTTCTCTCTATTAATTAGCTAGCTAACAGAAACACCTAAATTAACCCCCAAAACCCCCAACCCCCTCCTTTCAAAAAAAAAACAAAAACCAGGCCTTTGGAATGCAGACACGTGGGCGCCTTTTGGTCCCGGTTGGAGCCACCTGCTTGGGACCAAAGGCCCCCGACTGGGCTCGGCGCCTGAGGGCCACGTGGAGGCTCATTGGTCCCGGTTCGTTTCTGAACCGGGACTAATGGGTTGAGGTATTAGTAACGACCCATTAGTCCCGGTTCCCGAACCGGGACTAAAGGCCCTTACGAACCGGGACTGATTGGTGGTTTTCTACTAGTGCAAGTGCTCTCAGTTGCAACAAGTCGTCAATATTAGTAGGTACAATAGTATCAGAAGTTGTGACACCATAATAGCGAGGAACATGGTTGTACTACACTTCAAATGGAGATTTCCCAATAGCTAAATGCCAATTTGTATTATACCAAAACTCACAAAGTGATAACCACTTAGACCAATGGTGGGGATGGGTACTAATGAAACAAAGCAGATAACATTCAACTTGCCGGTTAATCGCTCTGTTTGGCCATCTATTTCAGAATGATTAGTTGTACTCATCTTAAGTTCAGTGCCTAACCACTGTTTGCTACAATGTGCTAGTGAAAAGAGGGTCTCTGTCTGAAACTATGTGCCTGCCTGCCTAGGCATACCATGGGGTTTATACACATTGTCAGTGAAGACTTCAACAACTTTCTAGGCATTGGAGGGGTATTGTAAGGGAATAAAATGGCCATATTTAGTTAACTTGTCAATGACCACAAGAATGCAGTTATTTCTACTAGATGTAGGCAAGACACTAATAAAATTCATACTAATGATTTCTCAAGAACCTTGAGGAACATGCATAGGACAGAGCAAACATGGGTAATTGACTATTTCAGGTTTCGACTTCTGACATATCAGACAACAGCTGGTCATGTGCCTAAGAAACTTTCTCATGCCAACCCCAAAAAAGAGCATGAATTCTTTTGTATATAACGGGAAAGCCAACGCGACCACCAAAGGGACTGTCATGAAAAACTTTGAAAATTGACAAGTGCAAAGCAGAAGAATTACCAATCCATGGTCTTGCCTTATACACCTCCGTCCCAAAATAACTGTGGTGGCTTTAGTCCATGTCACTTATTTTGGGATGGAGGGAGCTTGATAAGGCCATTGAGGGAGTCCTGGACTAGGGGGTGTCCGGATAGCCGGACTATCATCGTCGGCCGGGCTCCAAGACTATGAAGATACAAGATTGAAGACTTCGTCCCGTGTCCGGATGGGACTTTCCTTGGCGTGGAAGGCAAGCTTGGCAATACGGATATGTAGATCTCCTACCATTGTAACCGACTCTGTGTAACCCTAGCCCCCTCCGGTGTCTATATAAACCGGAGGGCTTTAGTCCATAGGACGATCAACAATCATACCATAGGCTAGCTTCTAGGGTTTAGCCTCCTTGATCTCGTGGTAGATCCACTCTTGTACTACCCATATCATCAATATCAATCAAGCAGGAGTAGGGTTTTACCTCCATCGAGAGGGCGAACACAGGTAAAAACATCGTGTCCCTTGTCTCTGTTACCATCCGCCTAGACACACAGTTCGGGACCCACTACCGAGATCCGCGGTTTGACACCGACATTGGTGCTTTCATTGAGAGTTCCTGCGTGTGCGTCATCGATAGGCTTGATGGCTCCTTCGATCATCAACAACAACGCGTTCCAGGGTGAGACTTTTCTCCCCGGACAGATCTTCGTATTCGGCGGCTTTGCACTGCGGGCCAATTCACTTGGCCATCTGGAGCAGATTGAAAGCTACGCCCGCCATCAGTCGGGTTTGGAAATCTGAACTTCACGGTGACATCTGCGGAGACTTGATCTTGATGGATTCGAGCTGCAGCCGGCGCGCGCCGCCTTTGTCACGATGGGCATAACTTAGCTCTGCTGCGGGACGGTGCCACGAGGCCGCGACACGAGTCCGCTCGATCCTCAATTCGGGCGGCTGCGTAGAACGAGGGCGGGTGGCTGGACACGCCTCGGGGCTGCTACATCTGGCGATGGAGCCAAATACCGACCTCGTCCCTTGTGAGGCTCGTGACTCGAGGTGCGGACTCCTCGCCGGACTCGAACCTCCCGCCCCTCAATCGACCAATTGGGCGCCGATCATGGAGTTCACCGCTGCGGACATCTTTCGGCTTTTCGCCTTTTGGCGACATCCTGAATCGCTAAGTATCTCTCGTTATCGGGAGAGTCTGGCGGATGCGGTCGGGGCGGTTGGGATCTGGCGACGAAGAAATTCAAAGCCCACCCACCACCCACTTTGTAGCCCCGTCGGCGATCTAACCGACATGCTAGACTACGACTCGAAGACATCGGCGGTATGGGCGGCGATGCGGGAGCGACCAGAACCAGCGCCCACGGGGCCTTTGTTAGACCACCTCGTCATCGACATATACATGGTGGACATCCCAAAGGATGGGAATGGCGAGGAAGTAACGGAGGAAGACTCCTCCAAGAAACAGCCCAAGCGCCCGCGTCAGCGGCGCCGCTCTAAATCCCGCCACAGCAAGAATGGAGATTCCGGCACCGGAGATAATAACACCCCCGAGAGTGCCGAAGACAATCCCCTCCAGCAAGATTCAGCACAGGAGGACGAAGAAGCCAGCCCTCATGAGAGAGCGGCAGACGAAGAGGTAGAGGACGATAATTACATGCCTCCCTCTCGGAGCGAGGCAAGCCTCGGCGACGACGAATTCGTCGTGCCGAGGATCCCGTCGAACAAGAGCATTTTAAGCGCAGGCTTATGGCCACGGCAAACAGCCTAAAGAAAAAGCAGCAACAACTTAGAGCTGATCAAGATCGCTGGCCGACGGATGGATGAAGTCCTTGCGTCCGAAGAGCATGAACTCGAGCGCCCTCAAAAGCTACCCCAAGCGCAAGTTGCTACCCGATTAGAGGAGGAGGCATATAAACCTGCATCACCAACAAGACACACGGACGACCGACCACCTCGTGGCCGCGACAGAGAGGCCTCTAGGCCCTCCACCAGAACCGTACCCCGGCACCGCTCGAAAAGTACGAAGCCACAGGGGAATGCGCCGGACTTGCGATACATATTGGAGGATAAGGCAAGACAATCAAGATCGATCTAGGGATCGTGTGGGCGCCCCACGATGCGCGACGACTACCGTCGCGCCGGATACAGCAACTCCGGCCGGGCCAAACACAATAGACAAAGCTCGCTTGAGCTACGTCGTGATATAGCCCAGGATAGAGGCGCCACACACCCACTATGCTTCACAAATGAAGTAATGGATCATCGGATCCCGAAGGGTTTAAACACTGTGTACATTGAATCCTACGATGGCTGCAGAGACCCAGCGGTTTGGATGAAGACTATCTCCTTCATATCCACATGGCCCGCGGTGACGATCTTCACGCCATCAAATATCTCCCTCAAGCTTAAAGGACCAGCTCGGCATTGGCTTAACAGCTTGCCGGCAGAATCAATTGGGTGTTGGGAGGACCTAGAAGCCGCATTTCTTGACAACTTCGGGGCACATATGTGCGACCACGAGCCAATGACCTAAGCCACATAATTCAGCAGCAGACGAATCGGCGGACAATTACGGACACGGTTCTTAACAAAAAATCAAATCGTCGATTGTCCGGATCAGAGGCCCTCGTAGCCTTCAAAAATAACATCATGACGAGTGGCTTGCCGGCACCTAGGACGGGAAAAGCGAAATCCATGGCAGCCCTCACATCACTCATGACCCGCTTCTGCGGGAGAGGACAGTAGCTAGCCCGTAGTAACAACCTCGGCAAAAATTCTGGCGTCGGATAACAAGGACCGCAATGGCGGTCGCGTCATAACAAAACAAACACCGCGTTAACAGCGATAACACCGAGGATCTGGCGATGGCGCGGATTGAGGCTCAAACCGGTCGTGGAAAAAGCCATTCAAAAGAACTACTCGGGTCCGTCAATTTGGACCGAATACTTTCGACCGCTTCGTGCGGATACGGCACCCCGAAAAGCCAGCTAATCACACCAACAGGGATTGTTGGGTATTCAAGCAGGCAGGCAAGTTAATTGCGAAAACAATGACAAGGGGCTGCATAGCGATGACGAGGAAGAGACCGGCCGCCGAACAATAGAGGATGAAGGGTTCCCCCACAAGTGCGGACGGTGAACATGATATATGCAACCCACATACCCAAAAGGGGCGGAGCGTGCACTCGAGGGCGTATCTGGCGATGGAGCCGATCGCCCCAAAGTTCAATCCATGGTCCTCTTGCCCGATCACTTTTGATCGAAGGACCACCCACGATATCCGCCATGGCGGATTCGCGCATTGGTTTTAGACCCAATCGTCGATGGATTTCACCTCACGAGTCACGATGGGCGGCGGCGGCAACTGAACCTGCTTTATCGGGATATAGTGCGCAAGATGGGCATAGACCCTCAAGGATTAAACCCACAAAGACGACCTTCAAAGGTGTCATACCGGTGTAGAGGCCAAGCTATGCAGGCTCGGTCCTGCTGGAAGTGGTCTTGGATCCCGGATAACTTCGGCGCGAGTTAATCTTTGACATAGTCCCGTTCATGGCGGCTATCATGCTCTGCCGGACGGACGCGTTTGCAAAGTTCAGCGATGCCGCACTATGCATACCTTAAGCTCAAGATGCCAGGCCCTCGAGTCATCACGGTCAGCGGAAACACAAGCGCTCCCTCGAGCGGAGGACGCTCTCATGGCGAAATGCGAGCAGCCTCTTAAGGCAATTCTCGAGTCCGGCCGTTAAGCGGCGGACATCGCTAAACGCGCCGGAGTAACCTACAACAAGACCACAGCGCGCACAGAGCATGCGTAGCAAGACGGCTAACCCGGCCCTTGCACAATATCAAGGCTGGTCGCTGCGTACACCATTACGCTCTGGAGATACCATCGGCATAGGGGAGGGGCACGACCACAACAGACCAGTGCGGCTCAACCACACCGGGGCTCCCAAGTGTGTCATCTTTTCTCTTTCTTTTTCTTTTCTTCTCATCCACAGGACTCCATTTACGGAGGACTGTCCGCGTGAACCGGCCGAACTCACGATGCAACAGCCGGGGAAGGAGGCGAGCTACGATGAGTATCCGGTGGTCTCCATTACGAGCATTAAATCTGTTTTATACACCATTCCACAGCCTACCCCTGGAGGGGGACATGTTTAATAGTCCCATCCCTTGCTTACCGCACTATTTGTATCGTTCTGCATCCATGGCAGTATTCCCTGAATAAACAATGCATCGCTTTTTGCTTATAATTGCATTTCTTTCTTATACATATGTTCATTTATGACATGTTGCATCCGTACACTTTGGTACGGCTAAAGACACCAGGGGCTTAAGTTCCCGCATTATGGTGCGATAAGTCCGAACACTTTCACAAGTGCGGCACCCCGAACTTATAGCTTTATATGCATCGGCTCCGAATCATGTCTTGGGTCAATAGTTGGGTTTGCCCGGCTCCCATGTTTTGGTACCTTACGTTCCGTTGTATCGGCTAAGGTAGCACTGGGAGAACCACTGCGATTGCGCCTCGGTTGAGCTGGCGGCGCCTCGATGGAAAGCTAAAACTGACCGTCATGATACGGCGAGAGTTGATCGCTGTTCGAGAGGTTTTTGAGTCCTTAAAGACTTATGCCGCTTAGAGCGAGGAACCGGCTTTGTCGGCCCAGCGTGGATAGCGCCCGAACTTCGGTCTTCGAACACTAGGGGCTTCGCTGAAATTTAAAATTATAGAATTCTATGGCTAAGTGAGAGTGTTCAAGCACTATAAGTCCGGTTGCCTCGTTCGTCGTGTTGAGCGCCTCCCTAGATGGACCCAAAAATGGGAACAAGAGCGGTCAAGTTTATCCCGAACAACCCAGCACTCGTGGCATGGGGGCTAAAGCCGACGACTTGCCATCTCTCAGATTTAATAAACGGCCGCACAGAAGTTAATATTTTCAATTAATAAGCGTTGCTTAGTGCATATGAACAAAGTTTTCAGCGCACATGATAACAAAATCTTGAGTCTACTCAAATATTACATCTTTGGAGCACTCACGCAATCATGCGAGCACCCTTGAGACACTCTTATAATCGTTTGGTCATAATACTCCTTGCCCGCCCGGTGGCGCATCCGTCTAAGCTTCTCGGCGTCCATCTGCCCAAGTGCACCTTTGCACGGGCAAGGGCCAACGAGCACCTTCAATGCAAAGCGGAGTGCTTGGCGACTTCAACCCAGGGACACGCATCCACCGGCCGCCGCACCAGGGCGAAGTAGCTCCAGGCATGGCCTCCCGGCCCTGACCAAACTATGAGGCCCTTCATGGCCTGTTCGGTCACCTTGTGGAGCTCGACCAGCTGCTTCACTGGTCGCTAAAAGCACGGATGTCCGGCCTCGACATCTGAGACCAAATGACCTTCTCCGTCGAGCTCCCTCCTCGGCCCGGAGAAAGCGGCAGCATCGGACACGCTGCAGGGGCAGATCTGCGAATGCTCTGGAGAGCTCCAATTCGGGTAAGTAATAGGTAATTCACATTCACATGCTTGCTTTGCATGAAAATGCCTTACCGCCGCTATTTTCTTCAAATCCTCGATTTCTGAAGGGCCTTGTGGGCTTGGCCTTAGCGGCTTTAGCACTCTCATGAGCCAGCATAGCTCGGACTCTCGAGTCTTGAGTCACGCTCCAAACTCTCATGCTTTTCCACGAGCACGGAGCTCTTGCTGTACCGCCGCCACACGCACCTCCTGCTTCTCTCGCTCGGTTCGTTCCGCGGCGCGATTGCGTTCGACGCGGACACCGCCTCCTTGAGGTCGCCACCTCGTTTGTAGCCCTGTAGTACCCAAGTTATCCTTGTTATTCCTCTTGCAACCAAATCCTTTTACAGAAGGTACAACTTTATCGGTGTTACTCACCTTCCTTGTCCTCGGGCTGCTTCTTGCACGGCCGAGCTCGCTCTCGAACCGCTCGAGGCTCGCTTCAAGGTATTGACCTCCATGATCGGTCTGAGAGGAGGTCGGCAGCAGCCTACAATCCCATGTTGACATATTTTTTAGACTCCTGCGTATATCTTTTTAGATCCTCGGTCCGGCTTTTGTTTCCGAACACCGAACCGAGCATCGAGGGCTATTGTCTATGCGGTATTATATTACATATCTTAAATTTCTTACCTCAAAGCATGTTAGAAGGCTGCTGCGAGCTTGGTCAGCCCGCTCTGGAGAGTGAACCTTACGAATCACCGCACTCATGACAGTGCGGTGTTCTTCTTTGATGGAAGCGCCGTTGAGCGCCTCCAGCAAGTTATCCGGCGCCTCCGGTTGGACGGAGGCCGCCGGCGTCACAGTCTTGCCCTTCTTACGAAGGGGCCGCTCACCGGACTCCGGAACCACTGCAGGTTTCGGTGCGGAGTCCGGTGCGAAGTCCGGGAGGTTTCCCTGTGGCACCTCCGGGGCCTCCTCCTGGCGGGTCCTTTCCTGGGATCCCACCTCGACGTCGTCAGCGTCACGAGGGGTGGAGGCGGTCGGAAGAGAATCCATATCCGACGTGCCCAAGGACCCGCTCGGCGAAGCGGGAAGATCGTCCTGGCGGACTACAGGTTGTATGCGGCATTAGAAAGACACCGTATGGCGAAAAGAAAAATTATAAATCATCCAGGAGTCCGGATACTTACAATCTTGCCAGGGGCTTGGTCCTTGAGGGCCACTCCTCGTCGCCGTCGCCGATGTTGGCGGAGCAGTCCGGGGGAAGGGTCCTTCCCTTCTTGGACCCTTCGGCCTCCCTCGTTGGGGAGGCCTTCCTCTTCTTCTCTCCCCCCGCTGGGGGAGAGGCCTCTTTCTTCTCCTCCTCGTCCTCGTGGGAGGAGTCCACCTTGGAGTCATCGGACGATGAGTCCGATACCACCTGACGCCGGGAACTCCTTCGGGTTCCCGTGGCCTTCTTCTTGGCCTTCTTCTCCGGCACCACGTAAAGTGCCGGGACCAGCAGCCCCGTCAAACGGGTGTCCGCTGGGTCTTCTAGAAGGGGAGCCGGACAGTTAACCTGTCCGGACGTCTTCTGCCAGTCCTGTTAAAGGTATTGGGAGTTTAGATCCCGCATAGAGTCAAACTATGAAAACCAAGTGTCCCATAAAGGATAACATGGCTTACCTCGCCAGCCGGACGCTGCGTGCTAAATCCGCGATCTTCGGTAGCGGATGCGGGAGCTTCGGTGCCCTTGAACAGCACCCTCCAGGCAGCTTTGTATGTAGTGTCGAAGAGCCCGCTCAAAGTCTGGTGTTGTGCCGGATCAGACTCCAACAAATTGAAGTCCTGTTGCTGGCAGGGGAGAATCCGGCGGACGAGCATGACCTGGATCACATTGACAAGCTTGAGCTTCTTGTTCACGAGTGCGGAGAAAGGATGGAGTCGGTCGGCTCTTCCGAACTACCCCATAGCAAGCCCTTCTCTTTCGGAGGTGAGCTGCATAGGGATGCGAGATCTAAATTCGGGGCGCTGCCCATTTAAGTCACGCTGCTCGGTGATGTAGAACCACCCGATTGCCACCCTTTGATGGATTCCACGAAGGCACCCTCAAGCCAAGTAACGTTGGGCATTTTGCCCACCATGGCGCCTCCGCACTCCGCAGCTGCCCTTCACAACCTTGACTTGACATTGAAGGTCTTTAGCCACAAGCCAAAGTGGGGCTGGATGCAGAGGAAGGCCTCGCACACGACGATAAACGCCGAGATATTGAGGATGAAATTTGGGGCCAGATCATGGAAATCCAGGCCGTAGTAGTACATGAGCCCCCGGACAAAGGGGTGGAGTGGGAAGCCCAGTCCTCGGAGAAAGTGGGGAAGGAATACGACCCTCTCATGGGGCCTGGGGGTGGGGATGAGCTGCCCCTCGTCGGGGAGCCGATGCGCGATGTCGCTGGACAGATATCCGGCGCTGCGCAGCTTCTCAATGTGCCCCTCCGTAACGGAGGAGGCCATCCACTTGCCTCCCGCTCCGGACATGGCTGGAGAGGGTTGAGGTGAGATGTGCGAACTTGGGCGCTGGAGCTCGAGTGCGCGGAGATGGATAAGCAAAGGAGGAATAAGGCGTAGGTAAAAGAGGTGGATCCTTATCCCCTTATATATGGGCGGACGAAACTATACGTCCCCACCGGCCTGGTAAAACTCGCTTATCTCCCAAGCGCCACAATCAATGGCGCGGTTGGGTTACCCACGTCCGTATTGATGGGAATCCGGAATAAGGGAACACGATCTCGCTTCGACAAGATGTGCCAAGAAATCGCCGCTAAACGCTACCGAGGTGGTATAATAAAAGCGATTCAAGTAAAGGCTTGGTTGTGGTGTGGCGTCACGCCATAGAATACGTCGTGATTGAACTTGTGTAAATATTATTCTCTACGGTGGTATGTGGGATTTATTTTCTGAGCCAGCCACTACCAGCGTTCACAATCTTCTATGAATTATTTGGAGGAGGAACCCGTCTTGCAATGCGAAGACAATATCTGTATTTGGACTCGTCGTCATTGAAGCCTGGTTAGGGCTCTTGAGGAGTCTGGACTAGGGGTGTCCGGATAGCGGACTATCATCGTCGGCGGGCTCCAAGACTATGAAGATACAAGATTGAAGACTTAGTCCCGTGTCCGGATGGGACTTTCCTTGGCGTGGAAGGCAAGCTTGGCAATACGGATATGTAGATCTCCTACCATTGTAACCGACTCTGTGTAACCCTAGCCCCCTCCGGTGTCTATATAAACCGGAGGGCTTTAGTCCATAGGACGAACAACAATCATACCATAGGCTAGCTTCTAGGGTTTAGCCTCCTTGATCTCGTGGTAGATCTGTTGGGGAACGTAGTAATTTCAAAAAAATTCCTACGCACACGCAAGATCATGGTGATGTATAGCAATGAGAAGGGGAGTGTATCTTCATACCCTTGAAGATCGCTAAGCAGAAGCATTTATCAACGCGGTTGATGTAGTCATCGTCTTCACGATCCGACCGATCCAAGTACGAGCATACGGCACCTCCGAGTTACGCTGCGTTCAGCTTGATGGCGTCCTTGCCTTCTCGATCCAGCAAGGCGGGTGAAGTAGTAGATGCGTTCGGCAACACGACGGCATGGTGGCGGTGTTGGTGAAGAACAATCTCCGCAGGCTTCACCTAAGCACTATGAAAACTATGACGGAGGATAAACTAGAGGGGACGGGGTTGCGGCTGCGGCTTGGTGTTTCTTGATGTGTCTTTGGTGCTAGCCCTTCCCTCTATTTATATGTTGAGCCTTGGGGTGAAACTTGGAGTAAAAGCCTCCACAAAGTCGGTTTCACCGAAAGGCAAGAGTCCTTCTCGGACTCCAGGCCGACGCCTTGGGTTCGGCGTCGGACCCGACGCCGAGGACCTGGCGTCTGGACCTGAACTCGCAAAACTTCCTTTTGCGCTTTCCAAAAACCTTGTGGGCTTTCCCCTTTGGCCCAAATAACGTGTTCTCATACCCAAACATTTCGGGAAACATCCGGAACCCCTTCCGGTGAATACCGGAACCCATCCAGATATCAAACACTATTATCCCATATATCAAACTTTATCTCCGGACCATTCCGGAGTTCCTCATCATGTCCATGATCTCATCCGGGACTCCGAACAACATTCAGTTACCAACATGCATAACTCATATAATACTATATCGTCAACGAAACGTTAAGCATGCGGACCCTACGGGTTCGAGAACTATGTAGACATGACCGAGACACGTTTCCGGTCAATAACCAATAGCGAGACCTGGACGCCCATATTGGCTCCAACATATTCTACGAAGATCTTTATCGGTCAAACCGCATAACAATATACGTTGTTCCCTTTGCAATCGGTATGTTACTTACCCGAGATTCGATCGTCGGTATCCAATACCTAGTTCAATCTCGTTATCGCAAGTCTCTTTACTCGTTCGTAATGCATCATTCGTAACTAACTCATTAGCTACGTTGCTTGCAAGGCTTATAGTGATGTGCATTACCGAGAGGGCCCAGAGATACCTCTCCGACAATCGGAGTGACAAAACCTAATCTCGAAATACGCCAACCCAACATGTACCTTTTGAGACACCTGTAGTACTCCTTTATAATCACCCAGTTACGTTGTGACGTTTGGTAGCACCCAAAGTGTTCCTCCGGTAAATGAGAGTTGCATAATCTCATAGTTACAGGAACATGTATAAGTCATGAAGAAAGCAATAGCAACATACTAAACGATCAAGTGCTAAGCAAACGTAATTGGTCAAGTCAATCACATCATTCTCCTAATGATGTGATCCCGTTAATCAAATGACAACTCATGTCTATGGTTAGGAAACTTAACCATCTTTGATTAACAAGCTAGTCAAGTAGAGGCATACTAGTGACACTATGTTTGTCTATGTATTCACACATGTATTATGTTTCCGACTAATACAATTCTAGCATGAATAATAAACATTTATCATGAAATAAGGAAATAAATAATAACTTTATTATTGCCTCTAGGGCATATTTCGTTTAGTCTCCCACTTGCACTAGAGCCAATAATCTAGTTCACATCGCCATGTGATTTAACACCAATATTCATATCTGTATATGATTAACACCCATAGTTCACATCATCATGTGACCAACACCCAAAGGGTTTACTAGAGTCAATAATCTAGTTCACATCGCTATGTGATTAACGCCCAAAAGAGTACTAAGGTGTGATCATGTTTTGCTCGTGAGTGAGGCTTAGTCAGCGGAATTACATCACATTGAGCCGTATGTATTTTACAAATATACTATGTCTACAATGCTCGCGGAGCTACTATAGCTAATTGCTCCCACTTTCAATATGTATCCAGTTAAGACTTAGAGTCATCGGTTCGGTGCCAAAACTTGTATCGGCGTAACCCTTACGATGAACCTTTTGTCACCTCCATAATCGAGAAACATATCCTTATTCCACTAAGGATAATTTTGACCAATGTCGATGATCTACTCCTAGATCACCATTGTACTCCCTTGCCCAAATAGGGCAGAGTATACAATAGGTCTGGTCCATAGCATAGCATACTTTTATAGAACCTATGACTGATGCATAGGGAATGACTTTCATTCTCTTTCTATTTTCTGCTGTGGTCGGGATTTGAGTCTTACTCAATTTCATACCTTTGGAACACAGGCAAGAATTCTTTCTTTGACCGTTTCATTTTGAACTACTTCAAAATCTTGTCAAGGTATGTACTCATTGAAAATGTTATCAAGCGTCTTTATCTATCTCAATAGATCTTGATGCTCAATATGTAAGTAGCTTTACCGAGGTCTTTATTTGAAAAAACTCCTTTCAAACACTCCTTTATGCTTTGCAGAATAATTCTACATTATTTCCGATCAACAATATGTCATTCACATATACTTATTAGAAATGTTATAGTGCTCCCACTCACTTTCTTGTAAATACAGGCTTCACCGCAAGTGCGTATAAAACTATATGCTTTGATCAACTTATCAAAGCATATATTCCAACTCGAGATGCTTGCACCAGTCCATAGATGGATTGCTAGAGCTTGCACATTTTGTTAGCACCTTTAGGATTTGACAAAACCTTCTGGTTGCATCATATACAACTCTTCTTTAGTAAATCCATTAAGGACTGTAGTTTTGTTTATCCATTTGCCAGATTTCATAAAATGTGACAATTGCAACATGATTCGGACAGACTTAAGCATCGCTACAGTTGAGAAAATCTCATCATAGTCAACATCTTGAAATTTGTCAAAAACCCTTTTCGACAAGTCTAGCTTTGTAGATAGTAACACTACTATCAACGTCCGTCTTCCTCTTGAAGATCCATTTATTTTCTCTGGCTTGCCGATCATCGGGCAAGTCAATTAAAGTCCACATTTGTTCTCATACATGGATCCCATCTCAGATTTCATGGCCTTCAAGCCATTTCGCGGAATCTGGGCTCATCATCGCTTCCTCATAGTTCGTAGGTTCATCATGGTCTAGTAACATGACTTCCGAATAGGATTACCGTAGCACCTTTAGTGCGGACCGTACTCTGGAAGACCTACGAGGTTTTATAATAACTTAATCTGAAGTTTCATGATCATCATCATTAGCTTCCTCACTAATTGGTGTAGGAATCTTTGGAACTGATTTACGTGATAACTACTTTCCAATTCGAGAGAAGGTACAATTACCTTATCAAGCTCTACTTTCCTCCCACTCACTTCTTTCGAGAGAAATTCCTTCTCTAGAAAGGATCCATTTTAGCAATGAATATCTTGCCTTCGGATCTGTGATAGAAGGTGTACCCAACAATTTCCTTTGGGTATTCTATGAAGCGCACTTCTCGATTTGGGTTCGAGCTTTTCGAGGATGAAACTTTTCACATAAGCATCGCAGCCCCAAACTTTAAGAAAGCGACAACTTGGGTTTCTTGCTAAACCACAGTTCATATGGTGTCGTCTCAGCGGTTTAGATGGTGCCCTTTTAACGTGAATGCAGCTGTCTCTAATGCATAACCCCAAAACAATAGTGGTAAACCAGTAAGAGACATCATAGATTGCACCATATCCAATAAAGTGTGGTTACGACGTTCGGACACACCATAACGTTGTGGTGTTCCAGGTGGCGTGAGCTGTGAAACTATTCCACATTGTTTTAATTGAAGACCAAACTCGTAACTCAAATATTCGTCTCGCGATCGGATCGCGAAACTTTATTTTCTTGTTACGATGATTTTCCACTTCACTCTGAAATTCTTTGAACCTTTCAATTATTTCAGACTTATGTTTCATCAAGTTGATATACCCATATCTGCTCAAATCATCTTGTGAAGGTCAGAAAATAACGATACTTGCCACAAGCATCAACACTCACTGGATCGCATACATCGGTATGTATTATTTTCAATAAGTCAGTAGCTTGTTCCATTGTTCCAGAGAACGGAGTTTTAGTCATCTTGCCCAAAAGGCACGGTTCGCAAGCATCAAATAATTCATAACCAAGTGATTCCAAAAACCCATCAGCATGGAGTTTCTTCATGCGCTTTACACTGATATGACCCAAACGGCAGTGCCACAAATAAGTTGCACTATCATTATTAACTTTGCATCTTTTGGCATCAATATTATGAATATGTGTATCACTACGATCGAGATCCAACAAACTATTTTCATTGGGTGTATGACCATTGAAGGTTTTATTCATTTAAACAGAACAACAATTATTCTCTGATTTTAAATGAATAACCGTATTACAATAGACATGATCAAATCATATTCATGCTCAACGCAAATGCCAAATAACACTTATTTAGGTTCTACACTAATCCCGAAAGTATAGGGAGTGTACGGTGATGATCATATCAATCTTGGAACTACTTCCAACATACATCGTCACCTCACCCTCAACTAGTTTCTGTATATTATGCAACTCCTGTTTCGAGTTACTACTCTTAGCAACTGAACCAGTATCAAATACCAAGGGGTTGCTATAAACACTAGTAATGTACACATCAATAACATGTATATCAAATATACCTATGTTCACTTTCCATCCTTCTTATCAGCCAAATACTTGGGGTAGTTCCACTTCCAGTGACCAGTCCCTTTGCAGTAGAATCACTTAGTCTTAGGCTTAGGTCCAGACTTGGGCTTCTTCACTTGAGCAGCAACTTGCTTGCTGTTCTTCTTGAAGTTCCCCTTCTTCCCTTTGCCTTTTTCTTGAAACTAGTGGTCTTGTCAATCATCAACACTTGATGCTCTTTCTTGATTTCTACCTTCGTCGATTTCAACATCACGAAGAGCTCGGGAATCGTTTTCGTCATCCCTTGCATACTATAGTTCATCACAAAGTTCTAGTACCTTAGTGATGGTGACTAGAAAATTCATCGATCACTATCTTATCGGAAGATTAACTCCCACTTGATTCAAGCGATTGATGTACCAGACAATCGAGCACATGCTCACTAGTTGAGCGATTCTCCTCCATCTTTTAGCTATAGAACTTGTTGGAGACTTCATATCTCTCAACTCGGGTATTTGCTTGAAATATTAACTTCAACTCTGGAACATCTTACCAAAACTTTTTCAAGGTTTGAAATTTAAATTTCCTTTTTGTCCAATTTTTGGGAATGAAAATTTTCCAATTTTTTAAAAACCCTTTAACATTTGCCTTGCCCTTTCCCAATTTTGAATTTCTCATTTCTTATTGGTTAATTTGCCCTTTTTTGAAATGGCCCAAACCCGATAAAACGGGTTTTTCAAAATTTCAACTTTTACTCAAAGGGCACCTTTGATTTTTGGAAACTTACATTTTAAACAAATTTGTTTCCCCTTAAATTTTTAAAACTCTTCTTAAAGGATATTAAGGCTTATTTGTTAATTTTAAAAAGGGCAAATTCCCATTTGGGCGGTTTGGGTGTTCATTAAAATTTTCCTCCCCACTTTTTTCCAATTTTTCCCCAAGTTGTTTTGGGTCCCTTTTATTTAAAAGGCCCAAGTTTTTTGGCTTAAAACATAACCCAATAATAAATTTTTCCTCAAAATCATTTTCCCTGCCTTGAAAAAATTGGGAATTGGGGCCCCCAAATTTTGGGTTTATTTCCGGGTTAAAACCCTTTTCAATAAAAACCACAAATTTTTCCTTATGGGGGTTTTTTCCAAAAACCCTGAAATTTTTTTAAAATTTAGTTTTCCCTTTTACATTTTCTTTAAAGGTTCCCTCAAAAACAAACCCAATCCCTTTTTCCCCCAAATTCCCTCGAAAAAACCCTTTTTGGAAATTTTAATTGGAACCCTTGGTCCCAAAATTTAAAATTAACATTTTTTATTTTTAAGCGGTTTTTTTATTTTTGAAATTTAATAAACAAAATTTTAAACCAACCCTTTTGGGTTTTAAAACAAATTTATAGGGTGTTGGTATGGGTTTTAAAATCGCCAAAACCCCAAAAATGGGTTTCCCTAAGACTTTATATCCCTCCCTTCTTCAAACCAAAAATAAAGGGTTGGGGGCTATTTTAAAAATTTTCCCCTTTTTTAAACAAAAATATTTGGTTTTTCCCGGGTTTTTTTTCAGGGTTTTCCCTTTTCCTTTTGGGCCCTTTGCCCCTTTTTTTTTGCCCTTTTTTAAACTTGGGTAACCCAATCTTTTTTCACCGGAAAAGGGAAATGTTTGCCCAACCTTTTAGCAACTTTATGATTATTTAATTTTTGGTTTCCAAAAAGGGGCCCTTTTGCCCAATTTGGGCCCCTCCCAAACTTTAAAATAAACTTTGGGTTATTCAAAAATTTGGAAAATTTTCCACTTTAAACCCATTTCCCAAATTTTCCCGAATTCCCCCTGTCATTTTAAAATTTACTTTTCCCCGGGCTCCCAAATTTAAAATTGATAACAAATAATAAAAAAAAGGTTAATGCGAAATTTTATTCAAATTTAAAAAACAATAAAACATTTTTAAAACAATTCAAAAAACCCATATTCAAAAATTTTTCTTTATGAAAATAAACTTTTTGGTTCTACAAATTTAAAAAATTTTCGGGAATATTCCAAAACTTTAACCTTTCTAATCATTTTCCTTTAGTATTTATCATTCCCAAATTTATATTCCTTTTGTTGGTTTTAAAATAAATTTATAAAAGGGAAGAACCTTTCAAAAATTTATTTAAAAATATTTAAATTTCCCCAACCTTTTTAGAAAACTTTTTTAAATAGGTCCCTGTGGTTTTTTTCCCCAAAAATGTTTTCCGAAAGGGGCTTTTTCTTTTTTTGGGCCCCTTTTTTTGCCCTCCAAAAATAAAGGGTTTAATCTCAAACAAAGGCCTTTCCAATTTCTTTAAATGATTTCCAAAAAAAAACTCGGGATTTGAAAAACCCCTTTTTTTATTTGGGTTCGGGAAGGAAAACCTTTTTTCCATACCAAATTTAAGTTTCCCTTATTCAACATGTTAAAATAAAAAAAAATTAACCCTTTTTTTCCTTACTTTTCCCTTTCCCTCCACTTTAAACTTTAATTTAAATTCCCCCTTGGCCCAAAACCTTTAAACCCGTTTTAACCCTTTGGGGAAAACCCCAAAAATTTCAAGAGTATTTCATCCCTTGGTAGGTTCAAAGGAAATTTCCTTGGCTCCCAATGGGTTAACCCTATTTTGGCCTTTTTAAATTAATAGGCCAACCGGGGCTATTTTTAAAAAATTCCAAAAAATAAAAAAAAAACAAGGGCCCCACTTTTTTGATTTTTTTTTTTACCTATAAATTGAAAAAATTTCCCAAAATAAATTTTGCCCCTTAGCACCTCCTAAACTTTTTGGCCCCAAAAAAAAATTTGGGTCCTTTCCCAAATTTTTAAAACCCCTTGTTTCTAAATTTATTTTTCATTTTTTTTTTGGGCCTTCCTTTATTTGCCAAAAGGGAATTTTTTTATATTTCCTTTTGAATAAAACTTGTAAATTTGAAACCATTTGAAAATTTAAAGGGCCCTTTTCCCAAAGAAATTTTGGGTCAAAGAAAAACCTTTTTTTGAAATTTAAACTTAAATCCCGCAAAAAAAATTTCTTAGAAAACATTTTTCTAATTAATTGAATTATTTTTCATCTTTGTTTGATTCAAAAACTGGGGAAAAAACCATTCACCCAACAAAGGGAAATTCCTTTAATTTTGGGTTTTGGGCCAAATTTTTGGGGTTTGATTTTAAAAAAATTTTAAAACAAAACAAATAATTCTCTTCATAACCTTACAAAATGTATCCTTTATAAAAAAATTACATTTCCCTTAAATTTTTAAAATCGGAAAAAATTCTTTTCACTTTGTTTGAAAAATTTTTTCTTTCTTTGGGTTAAAAATTTTTTCCCGCTCCCCAAAGTTTCATTTTTCTGTTTTCCCAAACTAATTGGGCAAAAAACCCAAACCCCCTTTTTAAAGGCCCAACTTTCCCAAGGGTTCCAAAGGTTTTGGGTTAATGTTTTCGGGTTAAAAAACCTTTTGGGAAAGATTTAAAATTTTGGGTGTGGGACCTTATCAAACCCCTTTTTTTGTAAACAATTAAATTAAACTTTGGCCCCTTTGTGAATTTTTTAAAAAATTTTTTTCATAAATTTTTCCAAAGGGAAATTTCAAATTCCCCAAACGTAACAAACCCTTTAAGTTTTAGAAAGGTAAATTTTCCCCTTTTTTTGGAAAGGTGACCCAAAATTTCCTTTGGGCCCCAAGAACCACTTTATTTGGGGTTTAAACTTTTCGGGGTTTTTTTTTAAATTGCCCTTTGGGCATTTGTCTTTAAACCCGTTAAATTAAAATTTTTTCCACAAAGTTTCCCTTTTCAAAAAGAGTTCCCCTCCCCTTTTTCCCCCAAAAATTTTCTAAATATAAAATTCCTTTGGGCCCAAAAAGGGTTGGGGCCCTTTGGGTTTTCCCTGGCTTTCCCTTTGAAACATTAAGTTTTAATTTTTAAAAAGAATTTAAATATTACCTAATCCCAAAAAATTTTTTCTTTGTTAAAATTTTTCCCTCATTTGAAAATTTGCCCCCAAAATTTTTTGGTTTTCCCAAATGAAATAAAAATTTTAAAAATTTTAAGGCAAAACCCAGGGGAAACCCTAAAATGACATGGGAAAATTTCGGTTTTAAAATGCCCGAGTGGGTTTTATTTCCTTTTCCCCAAAGGGATCTTTAAAATTAACCCCAAAAAAGTTTCCCCCAAAATCCCCTTTTTTTTTTCTTTTTAATACCGGGTTAAAATTTCCCAATTTTTTATTTAAAGGGCTTTTTTATCTTTTTTTTAATTTAATAACAAATTTTCAAAGGGTTTTAACCCAATTTAAGGGCCCAATTTAAAAACCCCCTTTTTTTTTAAAAATAACCCCTATAAATCAAAAATTTTTTTTTCCAAAAAACCTTTGGGGTTTTCTTCCAAATATTTCTTTTAATTAAAAAAATTTGGAAATTTCCCAAACGTATCCCAACTAAATTTTATTTCAATCCAAATTTTCCCTTAAAGGGAAGTTTCAAATCCCAGTTTGTAAAACCCTTAAAAACCAAAAAAATTTAAAAAAAACCATGCAATTTTTCTTTTTATTTCAAAATTGTTTATTGGTTGAAAATTTTTGGAAAATACTTATCTTAAAAAAATTAAAAACTTTTTTCCTTAAAACCCGGGTTTCCCCAAAAAGTTCCTTTTTTTTCCTTTTTAAAATTTCCCAATAAAAACTTTTTTTTCCCGTTTTATTAAACAAACAACAAAAGGGTTTAAAGGTTTTCAATCTGAAATTTTTAAACCCCAAAAAAATTTATAAAATTGGAAAAGGTCATACTTATCGGGTTTCCCATTGCCCCAAATTAATTTAAAAACTTTGAAATCTCCTGGGGCCAACCCTCCATTTTTATAAACGTTAAAACTAATCTTTAATCTTTTTCCAAATTTTTACCAAAACCCTTGGGTAATTTTTCACCCCTTTGAAAATCCATTTAAGGTTTTTTACAAACATTTTTTCTTTTTTTCCCTTCCCCCAAATTCAATTCCTGTGTCTTTTAAAACTAACTAGAAGTTTTACCCTCCTTTAAATTTCCTTCCCTTTTGGGGATAAATTTTCCAATTTTCAAAATTTCCCAAAAACCTTTCCCACAAAATTTGTCTTTCAAATTTCTTCCCTTTAAAGTTTAAATTTTTTCCCCTTTTAATCAATTTTTAAAACTTTCCCGGCTTTTGAAACTTTTTAAAACCAAAAAAAAATTCCATATTTGAAAAATTTTATATATTAAAATTTAAGGTTACTTTCCCTTTTCGGCCTTGGGCCCTTTATTTTTTAAACTTTTTGCTTAAATTTTAAACTTAGGCAAAACTCATTTTCATTTTTCAAAAAGGAAATTTTATATCAAAAAAAAACCCTTTATAAATTTGTTTAAAACCCTTTAATTTTGGGTAATTTAAACAATAAATTTCGGAAAACTTACTTTTCTTTTTTTATGCAAAATCAATTTTATTTTCCTTATTTTAGTGAAACTTAACCGCCCTTTTCCCCGGGTCATTTTTTTCCCCTTGTTTGAAACCTTAAAATGCTTGTTTAAAAGAAATTTGAGGGTTAATTTTCCCAATAAAGCAACATATTTTTGGGAAATTGAAACCTTAAACTTGGACCCTTTTAAATTTAAAATTTTGATCACCTTTACCCTTCCCCAAATTTGCCCTTTAACTTGTTTATTTTTCCCAATTTTGGGGCTTCCTTTAGGGAAAAAAACCTTACCCCTAAAAAACCCAAAAAATTTGTTATTGTTTAAAAAAACCTTTTAAAAAAGGCACCTCCGCATAAATTAAAGGGAAAAACCCCCCCTTTTTTTGGGCAATTTCTTGGTAAGGGCTTTGCAAAAGGTTCAACTCCCCAAAACCCAAAAAACTAAGTTTTTTACCTTTGGGGGATTTACGCAAACCCAAATTTGGGGGGGTTTCCTTTAAAAAAGGGTTTCCAAAACCCCGGTGGGGCCCCCTTTTTTTAAAAACCAAAAATTTTCCCCAAAGGTATTGGGATATACCCAAATTTACTTTTTCCCTTTAAATCCCAACCAATTTTGGGGCTTAATTTTAAAATTTGTAGTTTATTTGGGGAAAGGGGTACCAACCCCGGGAAAGGGACCTTTTACCGGTTTCCCCCTTGGGGGCCCCGGGTAGGGGGGGCCCCCCGGCCCCGGGCTTTGGTTTTGGGAAAACCTTCTTAAATTTCTGGGGTTAAACCCGAAAAACAAAGGAAACCCCTTTTTTAGGACCCTTTTTTTTTTTGCTGTAAATTTAAAACCCCAAAGGGTTTAAAAAACCCTTTGGAAACCCCAAAAGGGTTCCCAAAGGACCTTTTCCGGGGGGGTTTCCTACCCGGTTTAAAACCTTTTTCCTTTTCCCCAAAAATTTTTCCTGCCCAAAAACTTTTTTAAACTTTAAAAAACCCCTTGGTTTCGAAAACCCGGTAAAACATATTATCCCGTTCAAACTTTACCCGGTCTTAAGTTTTCTCTTTTTCCAAATTTCTGCCCAACAAATTTTTTTTGGTTTCAACCAAAACTAAAAATTAAATTTAAATACAAACATTTTTAAAAAAGGGGAACAAACGGGAAACCCAATTGGCAATAAACCAAAGCGCCCGGTCAACTCCCAAATTCTTTGGGTTCTTTTCTGGGTTTTCAAATGGCCCCTTTCTGGTTATTTCAAGTTTTATCTTCTACCCGTCAACTTTTTCCCAATTTTATGGTTTCATACGGGCCAACCTCTCCCTGGGTTTGCAAAACTAATTTGTTGAAAAGGGCCAAAACCCCCAAAAATTTTTAAAACCTTTTTCGGAAATGAAAAATTTTCCAAAAAAAGTTAAATTTTAATTCAAAACTTTTTTGGAAACTTTTTTCCCTAAATTAAGTCTAAAATTCCCATAAAGAAAAATTTAAACATATAAACATTCTATTTAGGGAAAACCCTTTTAACTTTTTCTTGGGATAGTTTTTTGATTCCTGTTTTTTTCCCTTTTATTTAAACCCAATTATCATTTTAAAATAAGGTTTAAATAAAATTTTATTATTGTGGGTATCTTTTCGAATAAAAAATAAATAAAAATAAAATAATATAAAGGGAAAAGGAACCTTCTTCCCTTTGGCCCTTCCCCCAAACTCGGGGGGAAAATCCCTGGGAAGGGAAAAGGGGGTTTTTTTTCCCCTTTCTTTAAAATTTTAAACCTTCATTTTCCCCCTTTTTGCTTGAACCGGAAAAATTCCCCTTTTTTATGAAAATTTTAAACCCTTTAACATTTTGAAAATTCCTTTTTGGGTTGTTCAATTAAATGGGCACCTTCAAGAACTTTACTTGCTTCAAACCCCCCCAATAGTCGTCATAGTGGTGTTAAGGACTTTTTAGTCACAAGAGGAAAACCCGGTCACACCAACGATCTTGCTAAACTTTTTAACCAATTTTTCGGAACTATCAAAAAAACTTAAACAAAAACAATTTTCCAAAAATTTGCAAAATACCCCGTCTTAAAATTTTAAAAGTTCAAAAATTTTTAGAACCCACTTGGCGGAATCTTTAGTCAAAGTGATTCTTTTCAAAATAAACCTGTCCGATCTCACGTAAGGGAGTACAAGGTAACCACTAGTTACAATTTACTTAATGTTCCTTCGACCCGGTTGTGTTCAGGCCTTCGTTTGTGGGCAATTTCGGGATTCCTTGGCAACTGTTTTGCCCGGTATTTAGGGGTTACCTGCTGTGGGTTTGTGGCCCGGGGAACTTTCCCTTTTATAGTAGGGAAACTTTTGAAATTGTAAGAACTTAAAAGCACCGTTCGCAAGTGGCTAAAATAAACTCCTGCTCAAAAATGTTTTGGCCAAAACTTTTGTGATCTCCATTCCGGTATACCATTCCCGGTTCAAACCTTATCTATCTAGAATTGTTTTTCGCCCCATTGTTCTCATATCGCCAGCAAAAAAAAAAATTTCAGGTTTGTTTATACAATAAGCGACAACCCTATGGCTTGCCTTCCATAACCGGTTCCTGTCATCCATTAATAAAATTGATCGTTTCCTTCAATAAAACCCTGAAAAACAATTAAATCCTACTTTGTTTTGCAAATTTTGTGGTGTGGGCTTGAAGCGTTTTACCTCCCAAAACCCGGAACTAATTATGCTTTTTAACCTTGAAACGGGGTACCCCTTAATAAATAAAAGGGGATACCCGCCGGTATTTAAGGGTCTCGTAAAGGGAAACTCCTAACGTTGGGTAAGTCGGGGGCCATTACCAACAATCGCTGGGAAAGTATACATCTTTGGTGGTATCTTAATCCCCACAACTCATTGTTTCTAGGAAAACATTAAGAAACCTGGTAAAACCCATTGGGGAATTGTAATTTCAAAAAATTTGCCCCGTATTATTTAGCGAAAAAATTATTTATATTAAATGCTAAACTTTTAACCTTGATTAAAAGCTCTTCCCAAAACCAAAAGCGGTACCCCTCCGAGAGCAACTTACTTGTGGCGTCCTCCCTTCCGCCGAAAGGGGGGAAAGAGATGGTTCCGGAACACGGGGGTGGCGGTTTTGGGGGAAAACAATCTCCATTCCCCTAAGATGAAAACTATGGCAGGTAAACTAGGGCGGGGTTCCCATCTTTTTTCTTGATTGTTTTGGTCTACCCTCCCTCTTTTATATTTTTTAAACTTGGATAAAGCCTCCAAAAAGTCGGTTTACCGAAAGCAAGGTCCTTCTCGGACTCCGGGGACCCGGGGTTCGCCTTCCCGCGGAACCTGGGTGCGGGGCCCATAAAATTCCTTTGGCTTTAAAAACCTTGTGGTTTCCCCTTTGGCCCAAATAACTTTCTTACCCAAACATGGAAAACCGGAACCCTTTAAATTTGAATTCGGAACCCCGGATATAAACAATTACCCATATATAAACTTTATCTCCACCATTAAATTCTGTCATTCCATGTCTCATCCGGGATGAACAAATTGAACCAACATGATAATCATAATACTTAAATCGGCGTTAAGCTCGGATACGGGTTCGAGAACTTTAACTGGCGGACCGTTTGGCTAACCAATAAGACCTGGGCGCAATTGGCTCCAACATATTTGAAGATCTTTATCGGTCAAACCGATAAAACATGGTTCCTTTGTCGGTATGTTACTTACGAATTGATCTCTTCAAACCAGTTCAACTTTCTTGGCACCTTTACTCTTCGTAATGTCTTAACTAATGTTCTCGTTGCTTGCGGCTTAAGTGATGTATTACGGGGGCGGGATTTCCACAATAGGAAAAACCTAATCTCAAATGAAACCCAACATGTACCTTTAAATTAGTACTCCTTTATAATCACCCGATTCGTTTCTTTGGTGCAAAAGTGTTTCGGGTAAAGGGGTTCTAACTCATAACAAACATGTTAAGTATGGAAAGCAAAGCCTATGCATCGTTAACTAAGGAAGGCAAGTAACCTCACTTAAGGTGTCCCGTTAACAAATGAAACTCTGCTAGGTTGGAAATTCCACTTTATTAAACATAAGTGAGGCAATATGACACTTGTTTGCTATGTATTCCACATTATTTTTTTAATAAATTCACATTTTAAAATTTACATAAATAAAATTAATAATTTAACCCTCTAGGGCAATTTCCTTGATTATTGCAAAGTTAATCTTTCAACCCTGGATTTAACAAAATTATACGTTTGATTAACCCCTTTCACATCACATTGACCAACCCAAAGGGTTTACGAGTCAATAATCGTTCCTCGCTTTGATTCACCCAAAAAGGCTAAGGTGTGATCAGGCCGTGGTAGCTTGTGGGAGACAATTGGAGCCGTAGATTTCAAAAACTATGATACAAGCTTGCGGAGCTCTATGCTTTGCTCCCTTTAATATGTACTGTTAAACTTAGAGTCATCGGTCGGCAAAACTTTTCGGCGAACCCTTCGTGAACCGCACCTCCATAATAAAATTCCTTATTCCCAAAAATTTTGCCTTCTTTCCCAATACTTTCCCCCAAACAGGGAAACAATGGGCCCATGAATTCGAACCTTGGTATCAAAAACTTTATTCCTTTCATTTTCTTTGGGTAATTTGAGTCTTACTCAACAACCTTTCAACCGCAAAACTCTTTCTTTTTTGTTTCGAAACTTAAAACTTGCAAGGGTTGACTATTAAAATGACAAGCCTTTATTGTCTCAAAGATTTTGGCTCAAATTAAGAACTTTACGGGTCAAGAAAAACTCCTTTCAAAATTTTTCTTTCAGAATAATTCTACATTACCATCCAATTGTCTTCAATTCTTATTAGAAATGTTATAGTCTACTCACTTTCTTGAAAGGCTTAATTAAGTCTTAAAATACTTTGACAACTTACAAACTAATTCCTCGAATCGCCCCAAATGGACTTTGGAGCTTGATTTTTTTACACCTTTGGATTTGACAAAACCTTTGGGGTTGCATCATATACAACTTTTTTAAAAAATCCAAAAGGAATTAGTTTTGTTTATCCATTTCATTTCTAAAATGTGACAATTGCCAACATGATTGGAAACTTAACATCTTTGTTAAAAACTATCAATAACATCTTGAACTTTGTCAAAATTTTCACAAGTTAGTTTTGGATATAACACTACTATAATTTTTCTTGAAGATATTTATTTTCTCGGGCTTCGATCTCACGCCTAAAGTCCAATTTGTTCCATCATGGATCCCATTCAATTTATGGTTAACCATTTCCAATCTGGGCCACAGTTCCTATATTCTAGGTTCACATGGTTATAACAACCCAATAGGTTACTGCCCTTTGGGGACCTATCGGAAGACCTAGGTTTATAATAACAATAAGTTTCTGACTCATCATTGCTTCCCACTAATTGTGTAGCAATCAAGGAACTGATTTAGTGATAACTTTTCCCCAAAAAGGAAAATTACCTTATCAACTTAGTTTTTCCGTCCATTCTTTTTGAAAACTCCTTCCAAAAGGATCCATTTTTAGGAAATATCTTGCCTTGGTTGATGAAGATTACCCCAATTTCCTTTGGGTATTTTGAAGCACTTCTCCTTTGGGCAGCTTTCGGGATGAAACTTTTTCAAAACGGCCCAAACTTTAAAAAGACAACTTTTTCTTGCTAAAAATTCATATGGTGTGTTCAGGTTTAATTGCCCTTTTAATTGTGCATTTCTAATATCCCCAAAATATGGTAAATCATTAGAAATATAGTGCACCATATCCCAATAAAGTCGATTCTAGTTGGACAACCATAACATTTTTTCGGTGGCTGACTTGAAACTATTCCACATTTTTTAATTAAGACCAAACTTTCCTCAAATAATCTCCATAAATCCAAACTTTATTTTTTTTCATGATTTTTCCACTTCACTTAAATTCTTTGAACCTTTCAAATTTTGACTTTGTTTCAAAAACCCTTTTCCAATCACTTTGAGAAAAAAAACGTCTTCCCAAGATCCATTTTTTGGTCCATACAAAGTATGTATTTTTTAATAAGTCATAGTTTGTTCCATTTTAGGAACGGTTTTATCACTTCCCAAAGGCCGGTTTTAAACTCAAATAATTCTAACTAAGTGACCAAAACCCTCGAAATTTTTCATCGTTTACACATATACCCCAAATGGGGTGACAAATTTGACTATTTATTAACTTTCATTTTTGGACAATATTATAATTGTTTCCTCGTCAATCCCAAAAACTTTTTCATTGGGGATCCATTAAGGTTTTTTATTTAAGGAACAACAATTTTCTTTTTTTAAATGAACCCATTTCAATAAACGATAAACTTTTTCACAAAATGCCAAATAACACATTTGGTTCTCCTAACCAAAGTATAGGGTTCATGATGTCTATAATCTTGGAACTACCCAAACAATCGTCCCTTTCACCTCAATAGTTTAATTTATTTGCAACTCCCATTTGGTTCTCTCTTTGAAATATTCCAAGGGTTTATAAACACTATAAAATACTCTCATGATATCAAATTACCTTGTTCATTTCCACCTTCATCCCAAAATTTTGGGGATTCCATTTGACCATTTTCGGTAGAATCCTTATCTTACTTAGGTGGATTGGGCTTTTCACGCCAAACTTTCTTGTTGTTTTTTAAGTTCCCTTTTTTTCCTTTTTTGAAACAGTTTTGTCAATCTCAACACTTACCTTTCATTTCTACCTTGGATTTCAAACACGAAGAGCTAATCGTTTTCCAATCCCTCATACATAGTTCACACAATTCTGATCTTTGATCTTATAAAATTCATGGTCACTATTTATTGGAAGATTAATTTATTCAAGCGAAATCCGAAAATACAACCATATTCATTCTTCCAACTTTTAGCTATAGAACTTTTAGTTCTACTATCAAGGGTATTTGCTTGAAATATTAACTTAACTCTAACATCTCATATTCCAACGTTCAAAAGCTCTTTGAAGTCCCTTCAAGCCATTAACAGGTGCATAAACTATAAGTACATCATCTTGATAATACGTTCAAACTCCATCTCTTCAAATAGGGTGTCACCTGTGGTCTTAAGGACATAATTCTTAGTGGCAATGGGATAAACCTGGATCGGTCCAATCCCTCTTGCTCTAACATTTTCAACACAATTTTCTCTGGAACTACAAAATAAACATAGAAAGCCAAACGGTTTGATCTCAACATAATTTCAAAATCTGGTACTAAGTTCTGATAAATTTAAGTTCAATTAATCAAATTAAAACTCCCCTTAGGGGAATCCCTAGCATCTAAGTGATTCTTCCAAATAACTAAACCTGTCCGATCATCCCAATGGGTATTTCAATTAACTCACTTGGACATTCTCATATGTTCACGTTACCTTTGGTCCCGTTTCAGGCCATTTGATTGCTACTTCAAGTTTAACTTTGAGTATTGCGTGTGCAATTGCCCTTGATTTGAACATAGGTATAACCCATATCACGTGGTTCTCGGACGAAAATTTCGCTTTGCTACTCAAACACTTCTTGAAATTAAATACTTAAAAGCACCGCAATCAAACAAATGAATCATAAAGGATAAAATCAATAATCAATATAAGTATAGAATCCTCATCATCTGTGTTTTGATCCCATTCAAAAACCCTGTGATCACCACGTAGGGCGACACCTTGATCTATCTACATTGTTGTGTTCGCCTCTTTGCTTCTGATATGCTAGCTTAGTGTAAAGTAAAGAATTTATGACGTTGATTTAACAATAAGCACAACCGTAGGGCTCCGATTTCCGGGTTACAAAACATGATATTATAAATAAAATTAGCATCAGCTTGACCATATACATCACAACATCAAAAAAAAGTTAGGCTCCTCACTTTGTTTTCAAATTTTCGTTTCCCTTAGCGAACCGTTCTTACCTCGCATCAAAACCCGATATTCGCAAGTTAGTGTGTTTTAACCTTCCAAAGGACGGGCTAGCCTCGGTTCAACTAAATAAAAATAGCCATCACCTTTAACCAAAGGTGCAAAAACCAGTTGCGTACGTTGTAAATGGTCCCGGCCACTTCCCAACAAACCAGCGAAAGTTAATCTTTGGGCGATATGCTTATTGGCCCAACCCGGTTCACCTGCAATCTCTAAGCATAAACCGGCTCGTACCCGTTGGGGCGTAAATTTCAAAAATTTCCTGCCCGAAGATCATGGTGATGTATAGCAAAAGTGTTCTTCATACCCTTAAGATTAAAGGCGGAACTTTTAGCGGTTGATTAAAATTCCCTTCCGTCCAGATCAAGTAAACGGAAGGGTTGACTTCACCGAGGCGCTGCCTTTATCCAGCGGGGTAGTATAGATGAGTTCGGCAACCGGGGGTGATGGTGTTGGTAAAAACAATCTCCGAGGCCTCGCCAAGCACTGAAAACTATGCGGAGGATAAACTAGAGGGGGGGGTTGCGGCCGGCGGTGTTTCTTGATGTTTTTGGTGCTAGCCCTGCCCTTTTTATATTTAGCCTTGGGGTGAAACTTGGAGAAAACCTCCACAAAGTCGGACCGGGCACGCCCCGGGGGGGGTTCCCGGGTCTAGGACCCTTTCAGCCCGGACTCCATAAAACTTCCTTTGCGCTTTCCAAAAACCTTGTGGGCTTTCCCCTTTGGCCCAAATAACGGTTCCGTCCCAAACATTTGAAACATCCGACCCCTTGGTTAATTCTAGAACCCTTGGATATCAAACACTATTATCCCATATATCAAACTTTATCTCCGGACCATTGGAGTTCCTCGTCATGTCCATGATCTCATCGGGACTCGAACAACATTCGGTTACCAACATGCATAATATATAATAATAAATCGGAAAGCGTTAATGCGGACCCACGGGTTCGAGAACTATTGACATGGGAGACACATTTCCGGTCAATAACGAATAGCGAGACCGGCGCCCATATTGGCTCCCACATATTCTCGAAGATCTTTATCGGTCAAACCGCATAACAACACGTTGTTCCTTTGTCATCGGTATGTTACTTACAGATTCGATCGTCGGTATCAATACCTAGTTCAATCCGTTACCGCAATCTATTTACCGTTCGTAATGCATCATTCCGTAACTAACTCTGCTTCGTTGCTTGCAAGTCTTATAGTGATGTGCATTACGAGAGGGCGAGAATATCTCCCGACAATCGGTGACAAAACCTAATCTCAAAATCGCCAACCCAACATGTACCTTTGGAACACAAGTACTCCTTTATAACCCCGATTCGTTGTGGCGTTTGGTAGCACCAAAGTGTTCCTCCGGTAAATGGGGTTGCATAATCTCATAGTTATAGGAACATGTATAAGTCATGAAAAGCAATAGCAACATACTAAGCGATCAAGTGCTAAGCTACGGAATCGGAAGTCAATCACATCATTCTCCTAATGATGTGATCCGTTAATCAAATGACAACTCATGTCTATGGTTAGAAACTTAACCATCTTTGATTAACGAGCTAGTCAATAAGGCATACTAGTGACACTATGTTTGTCTATGTATTCACACATTATTATGTTTCGGTTGATACAATTCTAGCATGAATAATAAACATTTATCATGAAATAAGGAAATAAATAATAACTTTATTTTGCCTCTAGGGCATATTTCCTTGATCTCCCCTTGCACTAAGTCAATAATCTAGTTCACATTGCCATGTGATTTAACACCAATATTCATATCGTATATGATTAACACCAGTTCACATCATCATGTGACCAACACCCAAAGGTTTACTAGAGTCAATAATCTAGTTCACATCGCTATGTGATTAACACCCAAAAGAGTACTAAGGTGTGATCATGTTTTTCGTGGTGAGGCTTAGTCAGGTCTCAATTGAGCCATATGTATTTTACAAATATACTATGTCTACAATGCTTTGCGGAGCTATAAGCTAATTGCTCCCACTTTCAATATGTATCGATTAAGACTTAGAGTCATACGGATGGTTAAAACTTGTATCGGCGTAACCCTTTCGATGAACCTTTTGTCACCTCCATAATCGAAAACATATCCTTATTCCACTAAGGATAATTTTGACCAATGTCGATGATCTACTCTAGATCACCATTGTACTCCTTGAACAGGCGAGTATACAAAGGTGGGTCCATAGCATAGCATACTTTTATAGAACCTAGGTGATGCAAGGGAATGACTTTCATTCTCTTTCTATTTTCTTCGTGGTGGGTTTGAGTCTTACTCAATTTCATACCTTTCAACACGGAAGAACTCTTTCTTTGACTATTTCATTTTGAACTACTTCAAAATCTTGTCGTATGTACTCATTGAAAATGTTATCAATCTTTATCTATCTCAATAGATCTTGATGCTCAATATGTAATAACTTTCGGGTCTTTATTTGAAAACTCCTTTCAAACACTCCTTATGCTTTGGAAATTATTCTACATTATTTCCGATCAACAATATGTCATTCACATATACTTATTAGAAATGTTATAGTGCTCCCCTCACTTTCTTGTAAATCTGAGCTTCATGAAATCGTAAAGCTATGCTTTGATCAACTTATCAAAGCGTATATTCCTTCGAGATGCCAGGTCCATAGATGGATTCTTTTGCACTTTTTTAGCACCTTTAGGATTTGACAAAACCTTGTTGCATCATATACAACTCTTCTTTAGTAAATCCATTAAGGACTATAGTTTTGTTTATCCATTTGCGATTTCATAAAATGTGACAATTTCCAACATGATTCGGACGACTTAAGCATCTTCGGTTGAAAAATCTCATCATAGTCAACATCTTGAAATTTGTCAAAAACCCTTTTCACAAGTCTAGCTTTGTAGATAGTAACACTACTATCATCCGTCTTCCTCTTGAAGATCCATTTATTTTCTGGCTTGCCGATCATCGAACAAGTCAATTAAAATCCACACTTTGTTCTCATAAATGGATCCCATCTCGTTTCATGGCCTTAAGCCATTTCCCGAATCTGGGCTCATCATCGCTTCCTCATAGTTAAATGGGTTCATCATGGTCTAGTAACATGACTTCTAGAATAGGATTCGTCAATTGGGACCGTCTCGGAAGACCTCGAGGTTTTGTAAACTTAATCTGAAGTTTCATGATCATCATCATTAGCTTCCTCACTAATTGGTGTAGGAATCAAGTTTACGTGATGAACTACTTTCCAATTAGGAGAAGGTACAAATTACCTTATCAAGCTCTACTTTCCTCCCTAACTTCTTTGAAAACTCCTTCTCTAGAAAGGATCCATTTAACCGAATATCTTGCCTTGGATCTATGATGAAGGTGTACCCAACAATTTCCTTTGGGTATTCTTGAAAGGCGCACTTCTCGATTTGGGTTCGAGCTTATCGGGATGAAACTTTTTCACATAACATGCCCCAAACTTTAAGCGACAACTTGGGTTTCTTGCTAAACCCGTTCATATGGTGTCGTCTCAGCATTTAGATGGTGCCCTTTTGCGTGAATGCAGTTGTCTCTAATGCATAACCCCAAAACAATAGTTAAATCGGTTAAGAGACATCATAGATTGCACCATATCAATAAAGTCGATTCTGACGTTGGAAACCCATAACGTTGTGGTGTTCCGGTGGGTGTCTTTGAAACTATTCCACATTGTTTTAATTGAAGACCAAACTCTTGAAATATTCGTCTCGCGATGGATCGGAAACTTTATTTTCTTTTCGATGATTTTCCCCACTCTGAAATTCTTTGAACCTTTCAATTATTTGGGACTTATGTTTCATCAAGTAGATATACCCATATGCTTAAATCATCTTTTGGTCGAAAAATAGATACTTGCCAAAGCATCAACACTCAGAATCGCATACATCGGTATGTATTATTTTCAATAAGTCTAGCTTGTTCCATTGTTGGAGAATGGAGTTTTAGTCATCTTGCCCAAAAGTTTTAAAGCATCAAATAATTCATAACCAAGTGATTCCAAAACCCATCAACATGGAGTTTCTTTAAACTTTATATATGACCCAAGCGGGGTGCCACAAATAAGTTGCACTATCATTATTAACTTTGCATCTTTTGGCATCAATATTATGAATATGTGTATCCTCGATCGAGATCCAACAAACTATTTTCATTGGGTGTATGACCATTGAAGGTTTTATTCATTTAAGGAACAACAATTATTCTTTTTAAATGAATAACGTATTACAATAAACATGATCAAATCATATTCATACTCCAAAATAAATAACACTTATTTAGGTTCTACACTAATCCAAAGTATAGGGTGTCGATGATGATCATATCAATCTTGGAACTACTTCCCAACACATCGTCACCTCACCCTCAACTAGTTTACATTTTATTATGCAACTCCGTTTGAGTTACTACTCTTGCCGAACCGTATCAAATACCAAGGGTTGCTATAAACACTAGTAAAAAACATCAATAACATGTATATCAAATATACCTTGTTCACTTTCCATCCTTCTTATCCCCAAATACTTGGGGTAGTTCCACTTCTTGACCGTCCTTTGGGTAGAATCACTTAGTCTTAGGCTTAGGTCCGGACTTGGGCTTCTTCACTTGAGCAACAACCTTGCTTTCTTCTTAAGTTCCTTCTTCCCTTTGCCCTTTTCTTGAAACTAGTGGTCTTGTCAATCATCAACACTTGATGCTCTTTCTTGATTTCTACCAAATCGATTTCAACATCACGAAGGCTAAAAATCGTTTTCGTCATCCCTTGCATACTATAGTTCATCACGAAGTTCTAGTACCTTAGTGATGGTAGAAAATTAGTCACTATCTTATGGAAGATTAACTCCCACTTGATTCAGCGATTGAAGTACCCGGACAATCAGCACATGCTCACTAGTTGGCGATTCTCCTCCATCTTTTAGCTATAGAACTTGTTGGAGACTTCATATCTCTCAACTCGGGTATTTGCTTGAAATATTAACTTCCTTGGAACATCTCATATGGTCTATGCGTTCAAACGTCTTTGAAGTCCCGATTCTAAGCCGTTAAGCATGGTGCACTAAACTATCAAGTAGTCATCATATTGAGCTAAAGCGTTCATCGGCATACCCTGCAAATGGTCACCTAGTGGTGCATTAAGGACATAATTCTTACGTAATGAGGATAAACCTCGGATCACGGATCCAATCCGCATCATTGCTACTAAAATTTTTCAACACAATTTTCTCTGGAACATATCAAAATAAACATATAAAGCAACAACAGCTATTGATCTACAACATAATTTGCAAAAACTATACTAAGTTCATGATAAATTTAAGTTCAATTAATCATAACTTAAGAACTCCCTTGAGACATCTCTCTATCTTAATGAAATGATCCAAATCAACTAAACCATGTCCGATCATCATGAGATGGAGTAGTTTCAATGGTGAACATCACTATGTTGATCATATCTACTATATGATTCACGTTCGACCTTTGGTCTTGTGTTGAGGCCATATCTGTATATGCTGGCTTCAAGTTTAACCTCGTATTCGCGTGTGCAATGTTTTGCACCGTTGTATTTGAGCGTGAGCCTATCATACGATCATCATGGTGTCCCCGAAGAACTTTATAGGTGCATACTCGGGAGAACACTTCTTGATAATTAGTGAGATCATCTTAAAATGCTACCGTAATCAAAAAGATAAATGCATAAAGGATAAACATCACATGCAATCAATATAAGTGATATGATATGGCCATCATCATCATTGTTGGATCTCCATCTCGGCACCGTCGTGATCACCATTCACCGGTACACCTTGATCTCCATCGTAGCATTGTTGTTTTCGCCATCTATTGCCCGACTATCGCTTTAGTGATAAAGTAAAAATTTACAGGGCGTTAGCATTTCATACAATAAAGCAACAAATATGGCTCTGCCGATTGAAACCGGTTACAAAACATGATCATCTCATATAATAAAATATAGCATCACGTCTTGACCATATCACATCACAACATGCCTGCAAAAACAAGTTAGGCGTCCTCTACTTTGTTGTTGCAAATTTTATGGCTGCTACGGGCTTAGCAAGAACCGTTCTTACCTCGCATCAAAACCACAACAATAGTTCGTCAAGTTAGTGTTGTTTTAACCTTAAGGACGGGTATTTCCAGTTCAACTAAAGTGAGAGAGGGATACCGCCGGTCACCTTTAAGCCACGAGTGCCTTGGGTGAAACCGGTCTCCGTAAGCGTCTGGCAATGTCGGTCGGGCCACTTCATCCAACAATACGCTGAGCGAAAATGACATCTTGGCGGTATGACTTTATCGCCCACAACTCACTTGTGTTCTACTCGTCCATATAACATCCGCATCAAACACGGCTCGATACCCTTTGTTGGGGAGCGTTAATTTCAAAAATTTCCTCGCCGCAAATCATGGTGATGTATAGCGAAAGGGTGTATCTTCATACCCTTGAAGATCGCTAAGCGGGCTTTATCAGCGGTTGATGTGTCGTCGTCTTCACGATCCACCGATCCAAGTACCAACGCCCGGCACCTGAGTTACCCGTTTAGCTCGATGGCGTCCTCGCCTTCTCGATCCGGCAAGGCGGGTGAAGTAGTAGATGAGTTCCGGCAAAGCGGCGGCGTGGTGGCGGTGTTGGTGAAAACAATCTCGGGGCATCGCCTAAGCACTCGAAAACTTGCGGGGTAAACTAGGGGGCGGGGTTACCGGCCGGCTTTGTGTTTCTTGATGTGTCTTGGTGCTAGCCCCCTCTATTTATATTTAGCCTTGGGGAAACTTGGAGTAAAAGCCTCCAAAAGTCGGTTTCACCAAAGGCAAAAGTCCTTCTCGGACTCGGGCGACGGGGTTCCGTGGGACCGGCGTCTGGCCCTGACTCATAAAACTTCCTTTCGCTTTCCAAAAACTTGGGGCTTTCCTTTGGCCCAAATAACGTGTTCTTGAAACATTTGGAAACATCGGAACCCCTTGGTGAATTAAAACCCGGATATCAAACACTATTATCCCATGTATCAAACTTTATCTGGATCATTAGGAGTTCCCTTCATGTCCATGATCTCATCAGGGACTCGAACAACCGGTTACCAACATGCTAACTCATATAATACTATATTCGGAAACAAAGCGTCACGGACCCTACGGGTTAGAACTATAGACATGCCAGAACATTTGGTCAATAACCAATAAGCGGGACACGGATGCCCATATTGGCTCCCAATATTCTCGAAGATCTTTTCGGTCGAACCGCATAACAACATCGTTGTTCCCTTTGTCATCGGTATGTTACTTGAGATTGATCGTGGTATCAATACCTAGTTCAATTCGTTGGCAAGTCTCTTTACTTTCGTTGCATCATTGTAACTAACTCATCTTCGTTGCTTGCAAGGCTTATAGTGATGTGCATTCAGAGGGCCGAGATACCTCTCCACAATCGGGTGACAAAACCTAATCTAAAATGAACCCAACATGTACCTTTGGAACACCAAGTACTCCTTTATAATCACCCGATTCGTTGTGGCGTTTGGTAGTGTAAAGTGTTCCTCCGGTAAATGGGAGTTGCATAATCTCATAATTACGGAAATGTATAAGTCATGAAGAAAGCAATAGCAACATACTAAGCGATCAAGTGCTAGGCTAGCGGAATCGGTCAAGTCAATCACATCATTCTCCTAATGTGTGATCCCGTTAATCATATGACAACTCATGTCTATGGTTAGGAAACTTAACTATCTTTGATTAACGAGCTAGTCTGTAGAGGCATTAGTGACACTATGTTTGTCTATGTATTCACAATGTATTATGTTTCCGGTTAATACAATTCTAGCATGAATAATAAACATTTATATGAAATAAAAATAAATAATTTTATTATTGCCTCTAGGGCATATTTCCTTCAAGATCCCTCTTGTACTAGCCATATCATCAATATCAATCAAGCGGGGGGTTTTACCTCCATCGAGAGGCGAACACAGGTAAAACTCGTGTCCTTGTCTCTGTTACCATCGCCTAGGCCTGTTCGGGACCCCCTACGGATCGCGGTTTGACCCGCCATTCTAAAGGAATAATTAGGATATGAAAAAGCTGGATTAAAACCGCTTGTTGTAACAACTCTTGTGCTTTAGAATTAAGCTCATAAATGTAAGTATATCCGAAACCAAGCAAGTAGCACCATGAACCAAGGAAAAATATCCAATAACGTTGTATTTGGGATGAACATGCAATTCTTGATTTGAAAGTGATGAAGCAAATACAATAGTAAACACATTCACGGTGAACAATGCCTTTGTGTAATTAACTTGTTTCTACTATAAAGAATAACCACTTGTCTACCTAATGTATGTGCATAGAACTATGAATAGCTAACGGTCAAACCCAATAGAGCATCATAAGGATAACTAAAGGAACTAAAGTTAGTAAATTCATGCCAAACAATCGGACACAGCCTAGGTAAACGGTCCGACCTTAACCATCAAGGCCACTCCTTGTACCCGATAAAGCAGATAAGCGATTACCAATGAAAGTGTTGGGTTGCGAAATCAACTAAACAAGTCAAAGGTTTGTCACGAACATAGATAACCGATTGAAATGTAGACTTCAATTTGGATATACTCACAATGGCAACAGATATAGCATTCATTTGAAGCAACCCCAGCTCGAAGTGAAGAAACTACCTTCTAACGATTGATCATTTCTTTAAAATGGAGTTGAATAGTGGAGTTGCATTTATGGTCCCGTGACTAAGGGTCTCGGTGGGTCCCGGACTAAGGGTCTTGAGATGATGGTAACAAGGACCAAATTTTATCCGGTGGACTCTTTGGAGATAAAACCCTCGTTGTGTTTTTTTCTTTTGGGTGGAATCTTGATGGCTTATATTTTCCATCTTTAGAGCTCTTTTTTGCCATTATCTCGGATATCAAGTCATATCATGTTCCATTGAGCCAATTATATGTCCATATGCATGATTTCTAGTTTTATCTTTTTCATGACATTGCATAATCTTTATTCTTAGTTGATTTTTATTATTTTTCCTTGTCTTTGTGTGTCTTGTAGGTGATGCGGACTTCCCAAGTACTTTACGATGAAAGGAGTACAAATGGTGGAAACCCGAACCCTTAGCCATTTCAAGGTGGAAAAGTCATTTTTCCAAAGTGCTCGGAATCAATATCTAAAACCAAAAATGGATCGGCTTCATTCATGAATCCAAGCCCAAAAGCGTCAAATTGAGTTCATATGAAGAAATGGCGGTTTTACCGGGAGGAATGAAAGATGGCGTTTCACCGACCTTTTGGTTTTTCCTTGACCACCGAAAGTTTCGTGACGGTTCTTCATTTTGTTGTTTGTTGCTTCCTTGGCCCTCAAGGGATGATTTGGGAAGGATTGGGCCCATCTGAGCCCCCAAAGGAAAGCCCATCGGGGGGGGCTATGGGGAGCTCCTTATATTCACCTTCCCCTAGCTTCACTTTTCATCTCGAAAGTTCATCTCCCGTCCAAGCCGCCACATTTCCCTATTCTTCTGTTACCATCTTGCTTAGATCAACTTGGGACCCTCAAGATCTGTCATTTTAAGCGTCGACACTATGGTGGTAGTGCCATGATCTCTAGTAATGACCTCGTCTTGGCGATGCCAAGGAACTTTGGTGGTATGTCAATCTTGTGGCTCCGTGGGGGGCCGGGCGCCCGGGAGAAAACCCTACTTTTGGCTATTATGGGGCGATGCCAACACCCTCGGATGCCACTTTCTTGACATCAGGTGTGGCGCTCTCGTCCCTTGAACTCGAGGAAGGGGAAAGTGGGGTGGATCTCCTCGAATGAGCAGTGGTGGTGCTTCCGTCATGCTCCCCTTTGGGCGTCATTCTTCAAGTTGCCATCGGTTGGAGGAACAAGTGGATGCATGATGATGATGGAGCTCATGTTCGGCCGGTGGAAAACGAGGTTATGTGGGGGTTTTGTGGCCGGCAAAGGCGAGGATTGCAGGTCGGGCAAAGGTTCGATGTCGGCTCTTGATTGTGTTATGGGGTTGTCTTGGGTTGTTTTGCTGTGAAGTCCGAACTGCGGTGAGCCGTGACAGAGTTCGGTTGGCGCCGATGACAGGTGGCGGGTGCTTTGCTCAGTTTCTTCCGCGATGCCAATCTTTCGTAGTCCTCCTTCATAGCTCGTCGTTAAAATCGAAGATGTGTAGCGTCGACATGTGGAGCTGATTGGCTTCTAACAACTTTGTGGTGTGAGCTCGGTAGGCGGTCATTTACTGTGAAGTTTGGAATGATTTTTTTGATGTATCTTGTGTGTGACTGTTCGACTGGTTGTGGCGGACTCTGCCTGATTTCCCATCAATTTGCTGGCAAATCTTCTTCTCGATTAACAATGGACTGAGCCCCTTTTTCAATTAAAAACAATGGCTTGAACCATCGGCCCTCCGGTTCCGGAAAAATCAAATGCTTTGGGTTCAATGGGCAAACGGCAAACGCGCGACAGAACATGTTACGGAGCTCATGAGAAAGCGGCCAAGATCGGTCGTACCACGTTTCCATGTGGATTTTTATGGACAAGTACAGGCTTCAGAGCCATACAACAGCACAATTGTACAGAGAACCGTCCAATGTGCGTGTCACCTTCTTCCCGAAGTGTTGTTTGCTTGGCAAAGATACGTACAGCAAAGTCGAACTCTCAAATGGACAACCGGTGACAACGAAAGTACGTGGTACAAAGTAGGTGTGGCCACAGAACAAATCTCTAGATAGCCGGGTCCCCTTTTTTGCGAATATTTTTCATTTCCTGGAATGCCAAAATGGCACTGTAAAGTGTAGACGAATTACTTGCAGGAATATATACCATCTTTTTTTTAATTTAATAACGCTGCACTGTAAAGTGTACGAGGTTATTATTAAGCTCCTGAACTGCCCAACATCAGGCCATCACAAAACATATAGTATTACAACGAATATATATATTCACCTAACATAGCGATTTCTATACAGCAAAACAGGACAACTCGGCACGGTAACATGAGGCTTGGTGGTGTCAACAATTACTTTTACTGGTTCATCTTGCTGCCGAAGATGCTCCGGGCTTGCCGCGCTCCTCCAGCCGCTCCAGCAGGTCACGGGCGCCGGCGACCTCCATATCCGACAGCTTCTTCAGGTACCCGATGGCGCCGTGCGAGACCATCAGCTTCTTGCACCGCTTCGCCGGCGACAGCGTCGCCAGGCACGCGATGGCGTACTTCTTCGCCGTGTTCGCCGGGCTCGGCTCCAGCAGCTGCACCAGGCTCGGCACGCTCCTCTCGTCCTCCGCACCTCCCGCGCGTTGCCCGGGTGCCCCGCCGCCAGGCTCGCCACCGCCTGCGCCGCCACCTCGCGCGCGCCGCCGCGGCCTCCAGCATCCGCACCAGCGGGGATGCCCCGTGCTCCCCACCAGCCGCTTCATGTCCTTGCTGCCGCTGGCGGCATCCTGCAGATCGCCGCGGCCGCCCCTGCTGCGCGCCGGTTGAGCCGGCCCTGAGCGCGTGCGCCAGCCGCGGGAGCACGCCGAGCGAGACGATGGTGTCGGGGAGATGGCGTCCACCATGTTCCCCAGCGCGCGCACCCGACTCCTGCGGCGACGGCGCGTCCAGGTAGAGGGCAGGCTGCGCAGCCCGCCGTCGTGCGCCACGGCGCGCCGGAAGCTGTCGCCGCTCGATGTGAGGTTCTGCAGGCAGTCGGCGGCGTGCTCGCGGAGCCCAGCACGGTGCCGTAGTCCAGCAGGCTGACCATGACGCGGACGATGCCTTCGTCGGCCAGCGCTTGCCGCGCCTCAGGCGCCGCGGAAGGTTCTTGAGCGCGCCGGCCGCCGCGGACTGGGAACAGGTCCCCGTCCGGCAGATCTCGATGAGCGGGCGCACGCCGCCGTGGCCGGCGATGGCGCGCGCGACGTCGGGGACGCGGAGAGGCGCTGCAGCGTGAGCACGGCCTTCTCGCGGCCGACGGGCTGCTGCCGGACTCGGCCAGCCGGATGAGCGGCGGCAGCGCGCCCTCCGACACGAGCAGCCCCTCGCAAGCGCCACCTCCGGACTCCGCGGGCGCAACACCATGGCGGCCTTCTCCCGCGCCTTGGGCGCCGGCGCCGTGAGCAGCTGCACCAGCGCGGACACGTTGGCGCGGCCGAGGAGCGGACGACGCTCTTCTCGTCCCGGCTGAGCGCGTCGAGGCCGTCCACCGCCCGGGTCTTGGCCTCGGGTGCCCGATCTGCAGCCGCGCGAGCACTCCCGCCGTCCGCCTGCGCCGTGGCCAGGGGCGGCGACGGCGGAGCGTCGGGTCAGAGCACGCCGGTCGGACGAGCAGCGCGCAGTCGCGGAGGTTAACGTCGAGCCGGGCGCCGAGCGCGTCGATGGCGCTCTGCGTCTGCAGCTTCCGTCCCTGGGCGGGCCGCGGCACCCGCGGCGAGCTCCGCCGCGTCGTCGAGCGTGGCGGCCACGGAGTGCACAGCTCGCGGCAGAGCGCGTTCCGGGCAAGCAGGGGTGGCTGGACAGGTCGGACAGGCGCGCCGGGGCGCGCCCGCAGCCGCGATCGCCTTCCATCGGCCCGGGAACCCCTCCGCGGCCGTCGCCGCGCCACCGCCGGCCCCTCCCCTCATGCGCGCCAGCACTCCTCCGCCGTCTCATCCCCGGGAGCAGCCGCCGCCGGGTCGCCCCCACGCTCATGCCTGAGCACCTGGAAGTGGGGCCCGTGATCTGGGTGGCCGGGAGAACGGTCGTCGTCAAGGCTGTGGTGAAGGCGGGAGGAACAAACGCAAGGGGAGCAGGGGGAGAGTGGCGGGGAAGGAGGAATCGTCTTGAACGATCTCCCCGGCATGCCACTGTGTCGTTAAGCAAAACTATTAGCGGCGTCGCTTTCGTTTAGCCATTGGCATCGCGGCGCGCGGCAGCGCTATCGTGGGATACGGGCGGCCATGGCGGCACGCCAAAAGATACCGAAATCCAAAATCCAAACCATTTCTACTCGTACTCGATCGAGATCTCAGTTGGGCTGAGGAGAAGAGATGTATGGGTTGGTAGAAAGGGCCGTGTCGGGTCGGAGTTCACGTTGGTTTGACGGACGGGCCCTGTTGTTTTGTGTTCTCGATGGGTGGTTAGTGGGAAGTAGTTGACGGTGTTTGGATCTTTCTTTAGTCGTGGTAGTAGTAGTCGGGAAAAGTTTTTAGTCGGCGGTTGGAAGGTATTCTTTTATCCGTTAAATGTCCGATATTAAATTCTTTCTCTTCCTCCGGTTTCTTCTTTAAGGGGATGGGCCAATTAATTAGGGAGGCTTTTTTTTAGTTGGGGGGGGGGGGGCAAAGTAGTTTTAGTCCCCTTAGTCGAGGTGTTTGGAGGTTTCTTGTTAGAAGTACTCTTAGTCTTTAGTCTCTATCCTAGTGATCCAAACACCCTCTGGACGAATGACAGGCACGAAAGGCAAGGCGGGTGGAGGTGTGAGCAAAATGAAACAAACGGCGACTCTTTTATTTTATGTTGTGGTGGTAAGGAAATTGGTGCATGTTGCCGAAGCAGGCCGGCACAGTCTCAGCAGAACCACTTGCAAACAACTGCTCACCTACAGATTTACCAGAAACTGTTCAAAAAAGAGAGTATGCAATAGACAATCATTCAGATGGTATATTTGTACTGCTGCTTCCCACTTTTGCGCTAGAAATAAAAGCTGAACAACTCAACGCTTACCCATTTTGTCGGCGCGTCCACGTTTCCCTCCCGTGCCCGCAACTCCTAAGCGGGCCCTTTTCGGGCCGTGTCGGTTTGGATCGGGCGGACAAAAAATCGTTCAAGCGTCGACTCAAGCGGACGCGTTCCGACCATTCCGGCTCATTTTTAGCGGTTTGGTCGGTGCGGACCAAAGCGAACGACCCGCCTCTCCCCGGCCCGGTGTCGGTGGTGCCTCCATCATTTTCCTCCATTTTTTGCGCTCCGCCGCGCTCCCTTCCCTGGACCCGACCTCGATCATTCCCGGCCTCGCCTCGCCGACATCATCCGCCCTCGGCAAAAACAATTCGCGCCCCCAAAACCGCCGGCAAGGAAGGCGGCGTCAGGCGGGCAAGTGGTCGGGAAAAGGGAGCAGGCAAGCAGGGAAACCATCGGCGGCCGCCACCGGCCCAGCGAAACCCCGCCCCCTCCGCGGCGGCGAGGCGGGTGTACCTAAGGTTAAACTCGGCCGGCCGGCCTCGTCAGCGCCCGTTGTGGCGCGGCGCAAACCATCCGTTTCCTCGGATGGTGTTCCCCTTCGCCCAGCGTCGGCGCCGCATCGGGCTTCCCGTCTACCCCGACCTCGACTCTCGGGAGAACTTCGCCCAGTGAGGTGGTGGCGCCTTCCACCCGGCAATAGACCTCAGCGCCCCCACGATGGCGGTGACTCGTCATGGGGGCGGCCGGGCGGATGCGGTGAGCGTCTTGTCGCGCCCGCACCTTGTTGACGGAATGCGGCCTCGGTGATGATGACTACATTGCATCATCTTTGAGGTGGTGTCGGGGGGAGTTTCGGGGGCTAAGATTAACAACAAAAGCCGGGGGAGGGTTCCGCCATCCATCTTGGATCAAGTGTTGGGAGCAGTAATTTCAAAAATTTCCTCGCGCAAGATCATGGTGATGGCATAACGAAGAGGAAGTCTTTGTATCGGAACCTTCGAGCGTTATCGGGTAGTCGTCGTTTCTGTGGTGGAGGGGGCACTTGCGGCTAAGAGATCAAGAGATCAATTGTTGTGTCTATGGGGTGCCCCCTCCCCCGTATATAAAGGAGTGGAGGAGAGGGGGACGACCAAGGGGGTGGCGCGTCCTAGGGGGGGAGTCCAACCCCAACCGGGAGTAGGACTCCCCCCTTTCCTATTAGGAGTAGGAGAGGGAAAGAAGAGGGGGAGGGAAGAAGGAAAGGGGGGGCCGACCCCCCTTCCAATTCGGATTGGGCTTGGGGGGGGCGCCCCCTCTTTTGCTTCTTCTCCCTCCTTTCCACTAAGGCCCAATAAGGACCATATACCTCCCGGGGGGTTCCGATAACCTCCCGGAGATCCGGTATTGTCCCAATCTCACCCGGAACCTTCCCGATGTCCAAATATAGTCGTACAATATATCGATCTTTATGTCTCGACCATTTTGAGACTCCTCGTCATGTCCGTGATCACATCCGGGACTCTGAACAACCTTCGTACATCAAAAATCATAAACTCATAATTAAACTGTCAACGAAACCTTAAGCGTGCGGACCCTACGGGTTCGAGAACTATGTAGACATGACCTAGAACTGTTTCCGGTCAACAACCAATAGAGGAACCTGGATGCTCATATTGGCTCCTACATATTCTACAAAGATCTTTATTGGTCAAACCGTATAACAACATACATTGTTCCCTTTGTCATCAGTATATTACTTGCCCGAGATTCGATTGTCGGTATCCAATACCTAGCTCAATCTCGTTACCGACAAGTCTCTTTACTCGTTACGTAATGCATCATTCTGTAACTAACTCATTAGCTACATTGCTTGCAAGGCTTATAGTGATGTGCATTACGGAGAGGGCCCAGAGATACCTCTCCGACATTTGGAGTGACAAAACCTAATCTCGAAATATGCCAACTCAACATGTACCTTTGGAGACACCTATAGAGCTCCTTTATAATCACCCAGTTACGTTGTGACGTTTGGTAGCACACAAAGTGTTCCTCCAATAAACGGGAGTTGCATAATCTCATAGTTATGTGAACTTGTATAAGTCATGAAGAAAGCAATAGCAACATACTAAACGATCAAGTGCTAAGCTAACGGAATGGGTCAACTCAATCACATCATTCTCCTAATGATGTGATCTCGTTAATCAAATGACAACACATGTCTATGGTTAGGAAACATAACCATCTTTGATTAATGAGCTAGTCAAGTAGAGGCATACTAGTGACATTAAGTTTGTCTATGTATTCACACATGTATCATGTTTCCGGTAATACAATTATAGCATGAATAATAAACATTTATCATGATATGAGGAAATACATAATAACTTTATTATTGCCTCTAGGGCATATTTCCTTCAGTCTCCCACTTGCACTAGAGTCAATAATCTAGATTATACAGTAATGATTCTAACACCCATGGAGTCTTGGTGCTGATCATGTTTGGCTCGTGGAAGAGGCTTAGTCAACAGGTCTGCAATATTCAGATCCGTATGTATCTTGCAAATCTCTATGTCTCCCACCTGGACTTGGTCCCGGATGGAATTGAAGCGTCTCTTGATGTGCTTAGTCCTCTTGTGAAATCTGGATTCCTTTTCCAATGCAATTGCACCATTATTGTCACAGAAGATCTTCATTGGTCCCGATGCACTAGGTATGACACCTAGATCGGAAATGAACTCCTTCATCCAGACTCTTCATTTGCTGCTTCCGAAGCAGCTATGTACTCCGCTTCGCATGTAGATCCCGCCACGACGCTTTGTTTAGAACTGCACCAACTGACAGCTCCACCGTTTAATAAAAACACGTATCCAGTTTGCGATTTAGAATCATCCGGATCAGTGTCAAAACTTGCATCGACGTAACCATTTACGACTAGCTCTTTGTCACCTCCATAAACGAGAAACATATCCTTAGTCCTTTTCAGGTATTTCGGGATATTCTTGACCGCTGTCGATGATCCCTCGGGATTACTTTGGTACCTACACTGCCAAGCTTATTGCTAAGCATACGTCAGGTCTGGTACACAACATAGCATACATGATAGAGCCTATGGCTGAAGCATAGGGAACATCTTTCATTTTCTCTCTATCTTCTGCTGTGGTCGGGCATTGAGTCTGACTCAACTTCACACCTTGTAATATAGGCAAGAACCCTTTCTTTGCCTGATCCATTTTGAACTTTTTCAAAACTTTGTCAAGGTATGTGCTTTGTGAAAGTCCAATCAAGCGTCTTGATCTATCTCTATAGATCTTGATGCCTAATATGTAAGCAGCTTCAACGAGGTCTTTCATTGAAAAACTTTTATTCAAGTATCCCTTTATGCTATCCAGAAATTCTATATCATTTCCAATTAATAATATGTCATCTACATATAAAATTAGAAATGCTCTGAGCTCCCACTCACTTTCTTGTAAATCTGAGGCTTCTCCAAAAGTGCATATAAAACCATATGCTTTGATCACACTATCAAAGCGTTTATTCCAACTCCGAGATGCTTGCACCAGTCCATAAATGGATCTCTGGAGCTTGCACACTTTGTTAGCACCTTTGGGATCGAAAAAACCTTCCGGCTGCATCATATACAACTCTTCTTCCAGAAATCCATTCAGGAATGCAGTTTTGACATCCATTTGCCAAATTTCATAATCATAAAATGCGACAATTGCTAACATGATTCGACAGACTTAAGCATCGCTATGGGTGAGAAAGTCTCATCGTAGTCAACCCCTTGAACTTGTCGAAAACCTTCCGCAACAAGTCGAGCTTTGTAAGCGGTTACATTACCATCGTCGGTCTTCTTCTTGAAGATACATTTATTCTCGATGGCTTGCTGATCATCAGGCAAGTCAACCAAAGTCCATACTTTGTTCTCATACATGGATCCCATCTCAGATTTCATGGCCTCAAGCCATTTTGCGGAACCTGGGCTCATCATCGCTTCCTCACAGTTCGTAGGTTCGCCATGGTCAAGTAACATGACTTCCAGAATCGGATTACCGTACCACTCTGGTGCGGATCTTACTCTGGTAGACCTACGAGGTTCGATAGTAACTTGAACTGAAGTTTCATGATCAATATCATTAGCTTCCTCACTGATTGGTGTAGTTGTCACATGAACCGGTTCTTGTGATGAACTACTTTCAATAAGGGAGCAGTCTGATTACCTCATCAAGTTCTACTTTCCTCCCACTCACTTCTTTCGAGAGAAACTCCTTCTCTAGAAAGGATCCGAATTTAGCGACAAAAATCTTGCCCTCAGATCTGTGATAGGAGGTGTACCCAATAGTCTCTTTTGGGTATCCTATGAAGACACATTCCTCCGATTTGGGTTCGAGCTTATCTGGTTGAAGTTTCTTCACATAAGCATCGCAGCCCCAAACTTTAAGAAACAACAACTTTGGTTTCTTGCCAAACCATAGTTCATAAGGTGTCGTCTCAGCAGTTTTGATGGTGCCCTATTTAGCGTGAATCGGCCGTCACTAAAGCATAACCCCAAAGCGATAGCGGTAAATCAGTAGAGACATCATAGATCGCACCATATCTAGTAAAAAATACGATTCTGACGTTCGGACACACCATTTCGTTGTGGTGTTCGGGTGGCGTGAGTTGAAACTATTCGCATTGTTTCAAATGTAAACCAAACTCGTAACTCAAATATTCTCCTCCACGATCAGATCGTAGAAATTTTATTTTCTTGTTACGATGATTTTCCACTTCACTCTGAAATTCTTTGAACTTTTCAAATGTTTCATACTTGTGTTTCATCAAGTAGATATACTCATATCTGCTCAAATCATCGTGAGCGTGAAAAATAACGATACCGCCATGAGCCTCAATATTCATTGGACCACATACATCGGTATGTATGATTTCCAACAAATCGGTTGCTCGCTCCATAGTTTGGAGAAGCGGCGTTTTAGTCATCTTGCCCATGAGGCCGGCGTGGTAGCGGTGTTGGTGAAGAACAATCTCCGTTGATATAGGGCTTCGCCTAAGCACTACGAAAACTATGACGGAGGATAAACTAGAGGGGCGGGGTTGCGGCACATGGCTTGGTGTTTCTTGATGTGTCTTTGGTGCTAGCCCTGCCCTCTATTTATATGTTGAGCCTTGGGGTGAAACTTGGAGTAAAAGCCTCCAAAAGTCGGTTTCACCCGAAAGGCAAGAGTCCTTCTCGGACTCGGGGCGAACGCCGAGGTTCGGCGTCTGGACCAGACGCCGAGGACCTAGCGTCGGGCCCTGGACTCATAAAACTTCCTTTGCGCTTTCCAAAAACCTTGTGGGCTTTCCCTTTGGCCCAAATAACGTGTTCTCGTACCCAAACATTTGGGAAACATCCGGAACCCCTTAGGTGAATTCGGAACCCTTAGGATATCAAACACTATTATCCCATATATCAAACTTTATCTCCGGACCATTCCGGAGTTCCTCGTCATGTCCATGATCTCATCAGGGACTCGAACAACATTCGATTACCAACATGCATAACTCATATAATACTATATAAATCGGCGAAAGCGTTAAGCGTGCGGACCCTACGGGTTCGAGAACTATGTAGACATGACCGAGACACGTTTCGGTCAATAACCAATAGCGAGACACTGGGCGCCCATATTGGCTCCAACATATTCTCGAAGATCTTTATCGGTCAAACCGCATAACAACATCGTTGTTCCTTTGTCATCGGTATGTTACTTACCGAGATTCGATCGTCGGTATCAATACCTAGTTCAATCTCGTTCTTGGCAAGTCTCTTTACTCGTTCGTAATGCATCATTCCGTAACTAACTCGTTAGCTACGTTGCTTGCAAGGCTTATAGTGATGTGCATTACCGAGAGGGCCCGGAGATACCTCTCCGACAATCGGAGTGACAAAACCTAATCTCGAAATCGCCAACCCAACATGTACCTTTGGAGACACCTGTAGTACTCCTTTATAATCACCCGATTCGTTGTGGCGTTTGGTAGCACCAAAGTGTTCCTCCGGTAAATGGGAGTTGCATAATCTCATAGTTACAGGAACATGTATAAGTCATGAAGAAAGCAATAGCAACATACTAAGCGATCAAGTGCTAAGCTAACGGAATTGGTCAAGTCAATCACATCATTCTCCTAATGTTGTGATCCCGTTAATCAAATGACAACTCATGTCTATTGGTTAGGAAACTTAACCATCTTTGATTAACGAGCTAGTCAAGTAGAGGCATACTAGTGACACTATGTTTGTCTATGTATTCACACATGTATTATGTTTCCGATTAATACAATTCTAGCATGAATAATAAAATTTATCATGAAATAAGGAAATAAATAATAACTTTATTATTGCCTCTAGGGCATATTTCCTTGATCTCCCACTTGCACTAGAGTCAATAATCTAGTTCACATCGCCATGTGATTTAACACCAATATTCATATCGTATATGATTAACACCCATAGTTCACATCATCATGTGACCAACGCCCAAAGGGTTTACTAGAGTCAATAATCTAGTTCACATCGCTATGTGATTAACACCCAAAAGAGTACTAAGGTGTGATCATGTTTTGCTCGTGAGTGAGGCTTAGTCAGCAGATGCATCACATTGAGCCGTATGTATTTTACAAATATACTATGACTACAATGCTCGCTTGCGGAGCTACTATAGCTAATTGCTCCACTTTCAATATGTATCTAGATTAAGACTTAGAGTCATCGGATCGGTGCCAAAACTTGTATCGGCGTAACCCTTTACGATGAACCTTTTGTCACCTCCATAATCGAGAAACATATCCTTATTCCACTAAGGATAATTTTGACCAATGTCCAGTGATCTACTCCTAGATCACCATTGTACTCCCTTGCCCAAACAGGGCAGAGTATACAATAGGTCTGGTCCATAGCATAGCATACTTCTATAGAACCTATGACTGATGCATAGGGAATGACTTTCATTCTCTTTCTATTTTCTGTTGTGGTCAGGATTTGAGTCTTACTCAATTTCATACCTTTGCAACACAGGCAAGAACTCTTTCTTTGACTGTTTCATTTTGAACTACTTCAAAATCTTGTCAAGGTATGTACTCATTGAAAATGTTATCAAGCGTCTTTATCTGTCTCAATAGATTTTGATGCTCAATATGTAAGTAGCTTTACCGAGGTCTATATTTGAAAAAACTCCTTTCAAACACTCCTTTATGCTTTGCAGAATAATTCTACATTATTTCCGATCAACAATATGTCATTCACATATACTTATTAGAAATGTTATAGTGCTCCCACTCACTTTCTTGTAAATCTGAGGCTTCACCAAAAGTCAGTATAAAACTATATCTTTGATCAACTTATCAAAGCATATATTCCAACTCGAGATGCTTGCACCAGTCCATAGATGGATTCTTGGAGCTTGCACATTTTGTTAGCACCTTTAGGATTTGACAAAACCTTCTGGTTGCATCATATACAACTCTTCTTTAGTAAATCCATTAAGGACTGTAGTTTTGTTTATCCATTTGCCAGATTTCATAAAATGTGACAATTGCCAACATGATTCGGACAGACTTAAGCATCGCTACAGTTGAGAAAATCTCATCATAGTCAACATCTTGAACTTTGTCAAAAACCCTTTTCGACAAGTCTAGCTTTGTAGATAGTAACACTACTATCAACGTCCGTCTTCCTCTTGAAGATCCATTTATTTTCTCTGGCTTGCCGATCATCGGGCAAGTCAACTAAAGTCCACACTTTGTTCTCATACATGGATCCCATCTCAGATTTCATGGCCTTCAAGCCATTTCGCGGAATCTGGGCTCATCATCGCTTCCTCATAGTTCGTAGGTTCATCATGGTCTAGTAACATGACTTCCAGAATAGGATTACCGTAGCACACTGGTGCGGACCGTACTCTGGAAGACCTACGAGGTTTTGTAGTAACTTAATCTGAAGTTTCATGATCATCATCATTAGCTTCCTCACTAATTGGTGTAGCAATCACTGGAACTGATTTCTGTGATCAACTACTTTCCAATTCGGGAGAAGGTACAAATTACCTTATCAAGCTCTAGTTTCCTCCCGCTCACTTCTTTCGCGAGAAACTCCTTCTCTATAAAGGATCCATTTTTAGCAACGAATATCTTGCCTTCAGATCTGTGATAGAAGATATACCCAACAATTTCCTTTGGGTATTCTATGAAGACGCACTTCTCCGATTTGGGTTCGAGCTTATCAGGATGAAACTTTTTCACATAAGCATCGCTGCCCCAAACTTTAAGAAACGACAACTTGGGTTTCTTGCTAAACCACAGTTCATATGGTGTCGTCTCAACGGATTTAGATGGTGCCCTTTTAATGTGAATGCAGCTGTCTCTAATGCATAACCCCAAAACAATAGTGGTAAATCAGTAAGAGACATCATAGATTGCACCATATCCAATAAAGTGCGATTCTGACGTTCGGACACACCATAACATTGTGGTGTTCGGTGGCGTGAGCTGTGAAACTATTCCACATTGTTTTAATTGAAGACCAAACTCGTAACTCAAATATTCGTCTCCGCGATCAGATCGCAGAAACTTTATTTTCTTGTTACGATGATTTTTTCCACTTCACTCTGAAATTCTTTGAACCTTTCAATTATTTTAGACTTATGTTTCATCAAGTAGATATACCCATATCTGTTCTAATCATCTTGTGAAGGTCAGAAAATAACGATACTTGCCACAAGCATCAACACTCACTGGATCGCATACATAAGTATGTATTATTTTTAATAAGTCAGTAGTTTGTTCCATTGTTCCGGAGAACAGAGTTTTAGTCATCTTGCCCAAAAGGCACGGTTCGCAAGCATCAAATAATTCATAACTAAGTGATTCCAAAAACCCATCAGCATAGAGTTTCTTCATGCGCTTTACACTGATATGACCCAAATGGCAGTGCCACAAATAAGTTGCACTATCATTATTAACTTTGCATCTTTTGGCATCAATATTATGAATATGTGTATCACTACGATCGAGATCCAACAAACTATTTTCATTGGGTGTATGACCATTGAAGGTTTTATTCATTTAAACAGAACAACAATTATTCTCTGATTTTAAATGAACAACCATATTACAATAAACATGATCAAATCATATTCATGCTCAACGCAAATGCCAAATAACACTTATTTAGGTTCTACACTAATCCCGAAAGTATAGGGAGTGTACGATGATGATCATATCAATCTTGGAACTACTTCCAACACACATCGTCACCTCACCCTCAACTAGTTTCTGTTTATTATGCAACTCCCATTTCGAGTTACTACTCTTAGCAACTGAACCAGTATCAAATACCAAGGGGTTGCTATAAACACTAGTAAAGTACACATCAATAACATGTATATCAAATATACCTATGTTCACTTTCCATCCTTCTTATCCGCCAAATACTTGGGGTAGTTCCACTTCCAGTGACCAGTCCCTTTGCAGTAGAATCACTTAGTCTTAGGCTTAGGTCCAGACTTGGGCTTGTTCACTTGAGCAGCAACTTTCTTGTTGTTCTTCTTGAAGTTCCCCTTCTTCCCTTTGCCCTTTTCTTGAAACTAGTGGTCTTGTCAATCATCAACACTTGATGCTCTTTCTTGATTTCTACCTTCGTCGATTTCAACATCACGAAGAGCTCGGGAATCGTTTTCGTCATCCCTTGCATACTATAGTTCATCACGAAGTTCTAGTATCTTAGTGATGGTGACTAGAAGAATTCATCAATCACTATCTTATCGGAAGATTAACTCCCACTTGATTCAAGCGATTGAAGTACCCAGACAATCTGAGCACATGCTCACTAGTTGAGCGATTCTCCTCCAACTTTTAGCTATAGAACTTGTTGGAGACTTCGTATCTATCAACTTGGGTATTTGCTTGAAATATTAACTTCAACTCCTGGAACATCTCATATGGTCCATGACGTTCAAAACGTCTTTGAAGTCCCGTTTCTAAGCCATTAAGCATGGTGCACTAAACTATCAAGTAGTCATCATATTGAGCTAATAGCGTTCATAACGTGCGCATACGCTCTGCAATAGGTTTGTCACCTAGTGGTGCATTAAGGACATAATTCTTACGTGCGACAATGAGGATAAACCTCAGATCACGGATCCAATCCGCATCATTGCTACTAACATTTTTCAACACAATTTTCTCTAGGAACATATCAAAATAAACATATGAAAGCAACAACACGAGCTATTGATCTACAACATAATTTGCAAAATACTACGGTACTAAGTTCATGATAAATTTAAGTTCAATTAATCATATTACTTAAGAACTCCCACTTAGGCAGACATCTCTCTAGTCATCTAAGTGATTACGTGATCCAAATCAACTAAACCATGTCCGATCATCACGTGAGATGGAGTAGTTTCAATGGTGAACATCACTATGTTGATCATATCTACTATATGATTCACGTTCGACCTTCGGTCTCCGTGTTCGAGGCCATATCTGTATATGCTAGGCTCGTCAAGTTTAACTTGAGTATTCGCGTGTGCAACTGTATTGCACCGTTGTATTTGAACATAGAGCCTATCACACCCGATCATCACGTGGTGTCTCGGCCACGAAGAACTTTCATAGCGGTGCATACTCGGGAGAACACTTCTTGATAATTAGTGAGAGATCATCTTAAAATGCTACCGTCAATCAAAGCAAGATGAGATGCATAAAGGATAAACATCACATGCAATCAATATAAGTGATATGATATGGCCATCATCATCTTGTGCTTGTGATCTCCATCTCAAAGCACCGTCGTGATCACCATCGTCACCGGCGCGACACCTTGATCTCCATCGTAGCATTGTTGTCGTTCGCCATCTATTGCTTCTCGACTATCGCTACCGCTTAGTGATAAAGTAAAGAATTTATAGAGGCGTTTGCATTTCATACAATAAGCGACAACCGTATGGCTCTGCCGATTGCCGATAACCGGTTACAAAACATGATCATCTCATATAATAAAATATAGCATCACGTCTTGACCATATCACATCACAACATGCCCTGCAAAAACAAGTTAGACGTCCTCTACTTTGTTGTTGCAAATTTTACGTGGCTTCTACGGGCTTAGCAAGAACCGTTCTTACCTACGCATCAAAACCACAACGATAGTTCGTCAAGTTAGTGCTGTTTTAACCTTCGCAAGGACCGGGCGTAGCCACACTCGGTTCAACTAAAGTGAGAGACACAGATACCCGCCAGTCACCTTTAAGCACGAGTGCTCGTAACGGTGAAACCAGTCTCGCGTAAGCGTACGCGTAATGTCGGTCCGGGCCACTTCATCCAACAATACCGCTGAACGAAAGTATGACATGCTGGTAAGCAGTATGACTTGTATCGCCCACAACTCACTTGTGTTCTACTCGTGCATATAACATCTAAGCATTAAACCTGGCTCTGATACCACTGTTGGGGAACGTAGTAATTTCAAAAATTTCCTCGCACACGCAAGATCATGGTGATGTATAGCAGCGAGAAGGGAGTGTATCTTCATACCCTTGAAGATCGCTAAGCGGAAGCATTTATCAACGCGGTTGATGTAGTCGTGCGTCTTCACGATCCGACCGATCCAAGTACCGAGCATACGGCACCTCCGAGTTACGCACACGTTCAGCTCGATGGCGTCCTCGCCTTCTCGATCCAGCAAGACGAGTGAAGTAGTAGATGAGTTCCGGCAACACGACGGCGTGGTGATGGTGTTGGTAAAGAACAATCTCCGCAGGGCCTCGCCTAAGCACTACGAAAACTATGACGGAGGATAAACTAGAGGGGACGGGGTTGCCGGCACACGGCTTGGTGTTTCTTGATGTGTCTTTGGTGCTAGCCCTGCCCCTCTATTTATATGTTGAGCCTTGGGGTGAAACTTGGAGTAAAAGCCTCCACAAAGTCGGTTTCACCGAAAGGCAAGAGTCGTTCTCGGACTCGGGGCGAGCTCGAGGTTCCCAGCGTCTAGGACCCTTTCGTCTGGCCCCTGGACTCCGCAAAACTTCCTTTTGCGCTTTCCAAAAACCTTGTGGGCTTTCCCCTTTGGCCCAAATAACGTGTTCTCGTACCCAAACATTTCGGGAAACATCCGGAACCCCTTCCGGTTAATTCTAGAACCCTTCCGGATATCAAACACTATTATCCCATATATCAAACTTTATCTCCGGACCATTCCGGAGTTCCTCGTCATGTCCATGATCTCATCCGGGACTCCGAACAACATTCGGTTACCAACATGCATAACTCATATAATAATATATCGTCAACGAAACGTTAATGCGGACCCTACGGGTTCGAGAACTATGTAGACATGACCGAGACACATTTCCGGTCAATAACGAATAGCGAGACCTGGACGCCCATATTGGCTCCCACATATTCTACGAAGATCTTTATCGGTCAAACCGCATAACAACATACGTTGTTCCCTTTGTCATCGGTATGTTACTTACCCGAGATTCGATCGTCGGTATCCAATACCTAGTTCAATCTCGTTACCGGCAAGTCTATTTACTCGTTACGTAATGCATCATTCCGTAACTAACTCATTAGCTACGTTGCTTGCAAGTCTTATAGTGATGTGCATTACCGAGAGGGCCCAGAGATATCTCTCCGACAATCGGAGTGACAAAACCTAATCTCAAAATACGCCAACCCAACATGTACCTTTGGAGACACCTGTAGTACTCCTTTATAATCACCCGATTCGTTGTGGCGTTTGGTAGCACCAAAGTGTTCCTCCGGTAAATGGGAGTTGCATAATCTCATAGTTATAGGAACATGTATAAGTCATGAAGAAAGCAATAGCAACATACTAAACGATCAAGTGCTAAGCTAACGGAATCGGTCAAGTCAATCACATCATTCTCCTAATGATGTGATCCCGTTAATCAAATGACAACTCATGTCTATGGTTAGAAACTTAACCATCTTTGATTAACGAGCTAGTCAAGTAGAGGCATACTAGTGACACTATGTTTGTCTATGTATTCACACATGTATTATGTTTCCGGTTGATACAATTCTAGCATGAATAATAAACATTTATCATGAAATAAGGAAATAAATAATAACTTTATTATTGCCTCTAGGGCATATTTCCTTCAGTCTCCCACTTGCACTAGAGTCAATAATCTAGTTCACATTGCCATGTGATTTAACACCAATATTCATATCTGTATATGATTAACACCCGTAGTTCACATCATCATGTGACCAACACCCAAAGGGTTTACTAGAGTCAATAATCTAGTTCACATCGCTATGTGATTAACACCCAAAAGAGTACTAAGGTGTGATCATGTTTTGCTCGTGAGTGAGGCTTAGTCAACGGGTCTGTCACATTGAGCCATATGTATTTTACAAATATACTATGTCTACAATGCTCTTGCGGAGCTACTATAGCTAATTGCTCCCACTTTCAATATGTATCAGATTAAGACTTAGAGTCATCGGATCGGTGCCAAAACTTGTATCGGCGTAACCCTTTACGATGAACCTTTTGTCACCTCCATAATCGAGAAACATATCCTTATTCCACTAAGGATAATTTTGACCAATGTCGATGATCTACTCCTAGATCACCATTGTACTCCTTGCCCAAAGCAGGCAGAGTATACAATAGGTGCGGTCCATAGCATAGCATACTTTTATAGAACCTATGGTGATGCATAGGGAATGACTTTCATTCTCTTTCTATTTTCTTACGTGGTGGGATTTGAGTCTTACTCAATTTCATACCTTTGCAACACAGGCAAGAACTCTTTCTTTGACTATTTCATTTTGAACTACTTCAAAATCTTGTCAAGGTATGTACTCATTGAAAATGTTATCAAGCGTCTTTATCTATCTCAATAGATCTTGATGCTCAATATGTAAGTAACTTTACCGAGGTCTTTATTTGAAAACTCCTTTCAAACACTCCTTATGCTTTGCAGAATTATTCTACATTATTTCCGATCAACAATATGTCATTCACATATACTTATTAGAAATGTTATAGTGCTCCCACTCACTTTCTTGTAAATCTGAGCTTCACCGCAAGTCAGATATAAAGCTATGTCTTTGATCAACTTATCAAAGCGTATATTCCAACTCGAGATGCTTGCACGGTCCATAGATGGATTGCTGGAGCTTGCACATTTTGTTAGCACCTTTAGGATTTGACAAAACCTTCTGGTTGCATCATATACAACTCTTCTTTAGTAAATCCATTAAGGACTATAGTTTTGTTTATCCATTTGCCAGATTTCATAAAATGTGACAATTTCCAACATGATTCGGACAGACTTAAGCATCGCTACAGTTGAGAAAATCTCATCATAGTCAACATCTTGAAATTTGTCAAAAACCCTTTTCGACAAGTCTAGCTTTGTAGATAGTAACACTACTATCAACGTCCGTCTTCCTCTTGAAGATCCATTTATTTTCTCTGGCTTGCCGATCATCAGGCAAGTCAATTAAAGTCCACACTTTGTTCTCATAAATGGATCCCATCTCAGATTTCATGGCCTTCAAGCCATTTCCCGGAATCTGGGCTCATCATCGCTTCCTCATAGTTCGTAGGTTCATCATGGTCTAGTAACATGACTTCTAGAATAGGATTACCGTAGCACTGGTGCGGACCGTACTCTGGAAGACCTACGAGGTTTTGTAGTAACTTAATCTGAAGTTTCATGATCATCATCATTAGCTTCCTCACTAATTGGTGTAGGAATCACTTTGGAACTGATTTACGTGATGAACTACTTTCCAATTCGGGAGAAGGTACAAATTACCTTATCAAGCTCTACTTTCCTCCACTAACTTCTTTCGAGAGAAACTCCTTCTCTAGAAAGGATCCATTTTAACAACGAATATCTTGCCTTGGATCTATGATAGAAGGTGTACCCAACAATTTCCTTTGGGTATTCTATGAAGGCGCACTTCTCGATTTGGGTTCGAGCTTATCGGGATGAAACTTTTTCACATAAGCATCGCAGCCCCAAACTTTAAGAAAGCGACAACTTGGGTTTCTTGCTAAACCACAGTTCATATGGTGTCGTCTCAGCGGTTTAGATGGTGCCCTTTTAACGTGAATGCAGCTGTCTCTAATGCATAACCCCAAAACAATAGTGGTAAATCAGTAAGAGACATCATAGATTGCACCATATCCAATAAAGTGCGATTCTGACGTTCGGAAACACCATAACGTTGTGGTGTTCCAGGTGGCGTGTGCTGTGAAACTATTCCACATTGTTTTAATTGAAGACCAAACTCGTAACTGAAATATTCGTCTCCGCGATCAGATCGCAGAAACTTTATTTTCTTGTTACGATGATTTTTCCACTTCACTCTGAAATTCTTTGAACCTTTCAATTATTTCGGACTTATGTTTCATCAAGTAGATATACCCATATCTGCTTAAATCATCTTGTGTAGGTCAGAAAATAACGATACTTGCCACAAGCATCAACACTCACTGAATCGCATACATCAGTATGTATTATTTTCAATAAGTCAGTAGCTTGTTCCATTGTTCCGGAGAATGGAGTTTTAGTCATCTTGCCCAAAAGGCCTTGTCATAAGCATCAAATAATTCATAACCAAGTGATTCCAAAACCCATCAACATGGAGTTTCTTCATAAACTTTACGATATGACCCAAGCGGCGGTGCCACAAATAAGTTGCACTATCATTATTAACTTTGCATCTTTTGGCATCAATATTATGAATATGTGTATCACTACGATCGAGATCCAACAAACTATTTTCATTGGGTGTATGACCATTGAAGGTTTTATTCATTTAAACAGAACAACAATTATTCTCTGTTTTAAATGAATAACTGTATTACAATAAACATGATCAAATCATATTCATACTCAACGCAAATGCCAAATAACACTTATTTAGGTTCTACACTAATCCCGAAAGTATAGGGAGTGTACGATGATGATCATATCAATCTTGGAACTACTTCCAACACACATCGTCACCTCACCCTCAACTAGTTTCTGTTTATTATGCAACTCCGTTTGAGTTACTACTCTTAGCAACGAACGAGTATCAAATACCAAGGGTTGCTATAAACACTAGTAAAGTACACATCAATAACATGTATATCAAATATACCTATGTTCACTTTCCATCCTTCTTATCCGCCAAATACTTGGGGTAGTTCCACTTTCAGTGACCAGTCCCTTTGCAGTAGAATCACTTAGTCTTAGGCTTAGGTCCAGACTTGGGCTTCTTCACTTGAGCAACAACTTGCTTGCTGTTCTTCTTGAAGTTCCTTCTTCCCTTTGCCCTTTTCTTGAAACTAGTGGTCTTGTCAATCATCAACACTTGATGCTCTTTCTTGATTTCTACCTTCGTCGATTTCAACATCACGAAGAGCTCGAGAATCGTTTTCGTCATCCCTTGCATACTATAGTTCATCACGAAGTTCTAGTACCTTAGTGATGGTGACTAGAGAATTACATCGATCACTATCTTATCGGAAGATTAACTCCCACTTGATTCAAGCGATTGAAGTACCCGGACAATCGAGCACATGCTCACTAGTTGAGCGATTCTCCTCCATCTTTTAGCTATAGAACTTGTTGGAGACTTCATATCTCTCAACTCGGTATTTGCTTGAAATATTAACTTCAACTCTGGAACATCTCATATGGTCTATGAGCGTTCAAAGCGTCTTTGAAGTCCCGATTCTAAGCCGTTAAGCATGGTGCACTAAACTATCAAGTAGTCATCATATTGAGCTAGCCAAGCGTTCATAACGTGCGCATACGCTCCTGCAATAGGTACATCACCTAGTGGTGCATTAAGGACATAATTCTTACGTGCGGCAATGAGGATAAACCTCAGATCACGGATCCAATCCGCATCATTGCTACTAAAATTTTTCAACACAATTTTCTCTAGGAACATATCAAAATAAACATATGAAAGCAACAACACGAGCTATTGATCTACAACATAATTTGCAAAATACTACCAGGTACTAAGTTCATGATAAATTTAAGTTCAATTAATCATATTACTTAAGAACTCCCACTTAGACAGACATCTCTCTAGTCATCTAAGTGATTACATGATCCAAATCAACTAAACCATGTCCGATCATCACGTGAGATGGAGTAGTTTCAATGGTGAACATCACTATGTTGATCATATCTACTATATGATTCACGTTCGACCTTTCGGTCTTCGTGTTCCGAGGCCATATCTGTATATGCTAGGCTCGTCAAGTTTAACCTCGATATTCGCGTGTGCAACTGTTTTGCACCGTTGTATTTGAGCGTAGAGCCTATCATACACGATCATCACGTGGTGTCCCGGCCACGAAGAACTTTCATAGCGGTGCATACTCGGGAGAACACTTCTTGATAATTAGTGAGAGATCATCTTAAAATGCTACCGTCAATCAAAGCAAGATAAGATGCATAAAGGATAAACATCACATGCAATCAATATAAGTGATATGATATGGCCATCATCATCATGTGCTTGTGATCTCCATCTCGAAGCACCGTCGTGATCACCATCGTCACCGCGCGACACCTTGATCTCCATCGTAGCATTGTTGTCGTTCGCCATCTATTGCTTCTCGACTATCGCTACCGCTTAGTGATAAAGTAAAGAATTTACTGATGCGTTAGCATTTCATACAATAAAGCAACAACCGTATGGCTCTGCCGATTGCCGATAACCGGTTACAAAACATGATCATCTCATATAATAAAATATAGCATCACGTCTTGACCATATCACATCACAACATGCCTGCAAAAACAAGTTAGGCGTCCTCTACTTTGTTGTTGCAAATTTTACGTGGCTGCTACGGGCTTAGCAAGAACCGTTCTTACCTACGCATCAAAACCACAACAATAGTTCGTCAAGTTAGTGTTGTTTTAACCTTCGCAAGGACCGGGCGTAGCACACTCAGTTCAACTAAAGTGAGAGAGCAGATACCGCCGGTCACCTTTAAGCACGAGTGCTCGTAGCGGTGAAACCAGTCTCGCGTAAGCGTCTGGCGTAATGTCGGTCGGGCCACTTCATCCAACAATACCGCTGAGCGAAAGTATGACATCTTGGTAAGCGGTATGACTTGTATCGCCCACAACTCACTTGTGTTCTACTCGTCCATATAACATCTCGCATCAAACCTGGCTCGATACCCTTTGTTGGGGAGCGTAGTAATTTCAAAAATTTCCTACGCTGCGCAAGATCATGGTGATGTATAGCAACGAGAAGGGGAGTGTATCTTCATACCCTTGAAGATCGCTAAGCGGAAGCATTTATCAACGCGGTTGATGTAGTCGTACGTCTTCACGATCCGACCGATCCAAGTACCAAACGCACGGCACCTCCGAGTTCTGCACACGTTTAGCTCGATGACGTCCTCGCCTTCTCGATCCAGCAAGACGGGTGAAGTAGTAGATGAGTTCCGGCAAAACGACGGCGTGGTGACGGTGTTGGTGAAGAACAATCTCTGCAGGGCATCGCCTAAGCACTACGAAAACTATGACGGAGGATAAACTAGAGGGGACGGGGTTACCGGCACACGGCTTTGTGTTTCTTGATGTGTCTTAGGTGCTAGCCCTGCCCCTCTATTTATATGTTGAGCCTTGGGGTCGAAACTTGGAGTAAAAGCCTCCACAAAGTCGGTTTCACCGAAAGGCAAGAGTCCTTCTCGGACTCGGGGCGACGCCGGGGTTCGGCGTCGGGACCTGGCGTCTGGCCCTGGACTCATAAAACTTCCTTTGCGCTTTCCAAAAACTTGTGGGCTTTCCCTTTGGCCCAAATAACGTGTTCTCGTACCCAAACATTTCGGGAAACATCCGGAACCCCTTCCGGTGAATTCCGAAACCCTTCCGGATATCAAACACTATTATCCCATGTATCAAACTTTATCTCCGGATCATTAGGAGTTCCTCGTCATGTCCATGATCTCATCAGGGACTCGAACAACATTCGGTTACCAACATGCATAACTCATATAATACTATATAAATCAGCGAAACATTAAGCGTTGCGGACCCTACGGGTTCGAGAACTATGTAGACATGACCGAGACACATTTCGGTCAATAACCAATAGCGGGACACGGATGCCCATATTGGCTCCCACATATTCTCGAAGATCTTTATCGGTCGAACCGCATAACAACATCGTTGTTCCCTTTGTCATCGGTATGTTACTTACGAGATTCGATCGTCGGTATCAATACCTAGTTCAATCTCGTTACGGCAAGTCTCTTTACTCGTTCGTAATGCATCATTCCGTAACTAACTCATTAGCTACGTTGCTTGCAAGGCTTATAGTGATGTGCATTACCGAGAGGGCCCAGAGATACCTCTCCAACAATCGGAGTGACAAAACCTAATCTCGAAATACGCCAACCCAACATGTACCTTTGGAGACACCTGTAGTACTCCTTTATAATCACCCAGTTACGTTGTGACGTTTGGTAGTGCTTAAAGTGTTCCTCCGGTAAATGGGAGTTGCATAATCTCATAGTTACAGGAACATGTATAAGTCATGAAGAAAGCAATAGCAACATACTAAACGATCAAGTGCTAGGCTAACGGAATCGGTCAAGTCAATCACATCATTCTCCTAATGATGTGATCCCGTTAATCATATGACAACTCATGTCTATGGTTAGGAAACTTAACTATCTTTGATTAACGAGCTAGTCTAGTAGAGGCATACTAGTGACACTATGTTTGTCTATGTATTCACACATGTATTATGTTTCCGGTTAATACAATTCTAGCATGAATAATAAACATTTATCATGAAATAAGGAAATAAATAATAACTTTATTATTGCCTCTAGGGCATATTTCCTTCAAGATCCACTCTTGTACTAGCCATATCATCAATATCAATCAAGCAGGAGTAGGGTTTTACCTCCATCGAGAGGGCCCGAACCTGGGTAAAAACATCGTGTCCCTTGTCTCCTGTTACCATCCGCCTAGACGCACAGTTCGGGACCCCCTACCCGAGATCTGCCGGTTTTGACACCGACAGCCATTCTACAAGGAATAATTAGGATATGAAGAAACTGGATTAAAACCGACTTGTTGTAACAACTCTTGTGCTTTAGAATTAAGCTCATAAATGTGAAGTATATCCTGAAACCAAGCAAGAGTAGCACCATGAACCAAGGAAAAATATCCAATAACCGTTGTATTTCAGGATGAACATGCAATTCTTCAGTTGTGAGAAGTGATGAAGCAAATACAATAGTGACAACACATTCACGGTGAACAATGCCTTGCAGTGTAATTAACTTGTTTCTACTATAAAAGAATAACCACTTGTCTACCTAATGTATGTGCATAGAACTATGAATAGCTAACCAGTCCAAACCCAATAGAGCATCATAAGCTGATAACTAAAGGAACTAAAGTTAGACTGAAATTCATGCCAAGAGCAATCAGACAGCTAGAACTGACTAGGTAACACGGTCCCACCAGCCACCTTAACCATCACAGGAGCCACTCCTTGTACCACGATGAAAACAGATAAAAAGCAGTTACCAATGAAAGTGTTGGTGCTGCCAGAATCAACTAAACAAGTCAAAGGTTTGTCCTGAACATAGATAACCGATTGAAATGTAGACTTCAATTTGGATATACTCACAGCGGTAGCCGAAACAGATATAGCATTCATTTCAGAAGCAACCCCACTAGCTCAAGAGTAAGAAGAAACTACCTTCTAACTGATTGATCATTTCTTACGCAAAATGGAGTTGAATAGTGGAGTTGCATTTATGGTCCCGTGACTAAGGGTCTCAGGTAGGGGTCCCCGGACTAAGGGTCTTGAGATGATGGTAACAAGGACACAAGTTTTTATCCAGGTCCGGACTCTTTGGAGAGATAAAACCCTACGTCATGCTTGTGTTTTATTGCTTTTGGGTGGAGTACTGATGGCTTCATATTTTACGCATCTTTAGAGCTCTTTTTTTGCACATTATCTCAGTATATCAAGTCATATCATGTTCCATTGAGCCAATTATATGTCCATATGCATGATTTCTAGTTTTTATCTTTTTCATCGCGAGCATTGCATAATCTTTATTCTTAGTTGATTTTTATTATTTTTCCTTGTCTTTGTGTGTCTTGTAGGTGATGCGGACTTCCCAAGTACTTAGCACGATGAAAGGAGTACAAATGGTGGAAACCCAAGACCCAGCCTTAGCCATTTCAAGGTGGAAAAGTCATTTTTCCAAAGTGCTCCAGATCAATATCTAAAACCAAAAATGGATCGGCTTCATTCATACGAATCCAACGAGCCCAAAAACGTCAAATTTCGAGTTCATATGAAGAAATGGCGACCGTTTTACCAGAGAGGGGCAGAATGAAAGATGGCGTTTCACACGACCACTGCTGGTCGTTTGGGCGGCCGTATGATGTCCACACAGCACCGAAAGTTGCCACTCGTGACAGGATTCTTCATGGATTTCGTCCTAGTTTGTTCGCACGACTTCCTTGGCCCTCAAGGGATGATTTGGGGAAGGATTGGGCCCATCTAGAGCCCTTGGATCAAAGGAGAGAAGCCACATCAGGGGAGGAGGCTATGGGAGAGCTCCTATATATTCACCTTCAACCCTAGCCGCACACACTTTTCATCTCAGAAAGTTCATCTCCACGTCCAACCGCCGCCACATCGTGTCCCTATTCTTCCTGTTACCATCTTGCTTAGATCATCAGCTTGGGACCCCCTACCCGAGATCTGTCATTTTTAGCGTCGACACTATGGTGGTAGTGCCATGATCTCTAGTGGCAATGACCTCGTGCTGGCGATGCCATGGGAACTTTGGTGGTATGTCAATCTTGTGGCTCCGGCGGGCGGTGTGCCAGGCAACGCCCAGGAGAAAACCCTACTTTTGGCTATTGCGTATGGCAGGCGATGCCAACACCCTCGGATGCCACTTTCTTGACATCAAGGTGTGGCGCTCTCTCGTCACCTTGAACAAATCTGAGGAAGGGGGAAGTAGGGGGGGGGGGTATCAGATCTCCTCGGGGGTCGAACAGTGGTGGTGCTTCCACGTCATGCTCCCCCTTTGGAGCGTCATTCTTCAAGTTGCCATCAGTTGGAGGAACAAGTGGATGCATGATGATGATGGAGCTCATCGCGGTTGCGACCGGTGGAAGACGAGGTTATGTGTCAGGAGTTTTGTGGCAACGACAGCAGGGGCGAGGATGGTCTGGGTCGCGGCAAAGGTTGCAGTAGTCGGCTCTTCAGTGTGTTATGGGGTTGTCTTGGGTTGTTTGTCGCTGTGAAGTCCGAACTGCGGTGAGCCGGTGACAGAGTTCGGTTGGCGCCGATGACAGGTGGCGGGTGCTTTGCTCAGTTTCTTCCGCGATGCCAATCTTTCGTAGTCCTCCTTCATAGCTCGTCGTTAAAATCGAAGATGTGTAGCGTCGACATGTGGAGCTGATTGGCTTCTAACAACTTGTGTGGTGTGAGCTCGGTAGGCGGTCATTTACTGTGAAGTTTGGAATGATTTTTGTGATGTATCTTGTGTGTGACTGTTCGACTGGTTGTGGCGGACTCTGCCTGATTTCCCATCAATTTGCTGGCAAATCTTCTTCTCGATTAACAATGGACTGAGCCCCCTTTTTCAATTAAAAAACAATGGCTTGAACCATCGGCCCTCCGGTTCCGGAAAAATCAAATGCTTTGGGTTCAATGGGCAAACGGCAAACGCGCGACAGAACATGTTACGGAGCTCATGAGAAAGCGGGCCAAGATCGGTCGTACCACGTTTCCATGTGGATTTTTTATGGACAAGTACAGGCTTCAGAGCCATACAACAGCACAATTGTACAGAGAACCGTCCAATGTGCGTGTCACCTTCTTCCCGAAGTGTTGTTTGCTTGGCAAAGATACGTACAGCAAAGTCGAACTCTCAAATGGACAACCGAGTGACAACGAAAGTACGTGGTACAAAGTAGTGTGTGGCACACAGAACAAATACTCTAGATAGCCGGGTCCCCTTTTTTGCGAATATTTTTTCATTTCCTGGAATGCCAAAATGGCACTGTAAAGTGTAGACGAATTACTTGCAGGAATATATACCATCTTTATTTATTTAATTTAATAACTTGCTGCACTGTAAAGTGTACGAGGTTATTATTAGAAGCTCCTGAACTGCCCAACATCAGGCCATCACAAAACATATAGTATTACAACGAATATATATATTCACCTAACATAGCGATTTCTATACAGCAAAACGGGACAACTCGGCACGGTAACATGTAGGCTTGGTGGTGTCAACTTAATTACTTTTTACTGGTTCATCTTGCTGCCGAAGATGCTCCGGAGCTTGCCGCGCTCCTCCAGCCGCTCCAGCAGGTCACGGGCGCCGGCGACCTCCATATCCGACAGCTTCTTCAGGTACCCGATGGCGCCGTGCGAGACCATCAGCTTCTTGCACCGCTTCGCCGGCGACAGCGTCGCCAGGCACGCGATGGCGTACTTCTTCGCCGTGTTCGCCGGGCTCGGCTCCAGCAGCTGCACCAGGCTCGGCACGCTCCTCTCGTCCCTCCGCACCTCCCGCGCGTTGCCCGGGTGCCCCGCCGCCAGGCTCGCCACCGCCTGCGCCGCCACCTCGCGCGCGCCGCCCGACTTGGCCTCCAGCATCCGCACCAGCAGCGGGATGCACCCGTGCTCCCCCACCAGCCGCTTCATGTCCTTGCTGCCGCTGGCGGCGATCCTGCAGATCGCCGCGGCCGCCGCCTGCTGCGCGCCGGTTGAGCCGGCCCTGAGCGCGTGCGCCAGCCGCGGGAGCACGCCGAGCGAGACGATGGTGTCGGGGGAGATGGCGTCCACCATGTTCCCCAGCGCGCGCACCGCGGACTCCTGCGGCGACGGCGCGTCCAGGTAGAGGAGCAGGCTGCGCAGCCCGCCGTCGTGCGCCACGGCGCGCCGGAAGCTGTCGCCGCTCGATGTGAGGTTCTGCAGGCAGTCGGCGGCGTGCTCCTTGGAGCCCAGCACGGTGCCGTAGTCCAGCAGGCTGACCATGACGCGGACGATGCCTTCGTCGGCCAGCGCTTGCCGCGCCTCGGGCGCCGCGGAGAGGTTCTTGAGCGCGCCGGCCGCCGCGGACTGGGACACGGAGTCCCCCGTCCGGCAGATCTCGATGAGCGGGCGCACGCCGCCGTGGCCGGCGATGGCGCGCGCGACGTCGGGGGACGCGGAGAGGCGCTGCAGCGTGAGCACGGCCTTCTCGCGGCCGACGAGGCTGCTGCCGGACTCGGCCAGCCGGATGAGCGGCGGCAGCGCGCCCTCCGACACGAGCAGCCCCTCGCAAGCGCCACCTCCGGACTCCGCGAGGCGGCATATCACCATGGCGGCCTTCTCCCGCGCCTTGGGCGCCGGCGCCGTGAGCAGCTGCACCAGCGCGGACACGTTGGCGCGGCCGAGGAGCGAGACGACGCTCTTCTCGTCCCGGCTGAGCGCGTCGAGGAGCCCGTCCACCGCCCGGGTCTTGGCCTCGGCGTGCCCGATCTGCAGCCGCGCGAGCAGCTCCCGCACGTCCGCCTGCGCCGTGGCCGGGGCGGCGACGGCGGAGGCGTCGGAGTCGGAGAGCACGCCGGTCCGGACGAGCAGCGCGCAGTCGCGGAGGTTAACGTCGAGCCGGGCGCCGAGCGCGTCGATGGCGCTCTGCGTCTGCAGCTTCCCGTCCCTGGGCGGGCCGCGGCACCGCGCGGCGAGCTCCGCCGCGTCGTCGAGCGTGGCGGCCACGGAGTGCAGCAGCTCGCGGCAGAGCGCGTTCCGGGCGAAGCAGGGGTGGCTGGACAGGTCGGACAGGCGCGCCGGGAGCGCGCCCAGCTTGGCCGCGATCGCCTTCCATCGGCCCGGGAACCCCTCCGCGGCCGTCGCCGCGCCCACCGCCGGCGGCACCATGCCCCTCATGCGCGCCAGCAGCTCCTCCGCCGTCTCATCCCCGGGAGCAGCCGCCGCCGGGTCGCCCCGCACGCTCATGCCTGAGCACCTGGAGAGTGGAGGCCCGTGATCTGGAGTGGCCGAGGAGAACGGTCGTCGTCAAGGCTGTGGTGAAGGCAGGGAGGGAACAAACGCAAGAGGGAGCAGGGGTGGCAGAGTGGCAGGGGAAGGAGGAATCGTCTATGACTACGATCTCCCCCCGGGCATGGCCACTGTGTCGTTAAGCAAAAACTATTAGCGGCGTCGCTTTCGTTTAGCCATTGGCATCGCGGCGCGCGGCAGCGGCTATCGTGGAAAGATACGGGCGGCCATGAGCGGCACGCCAAGCCAAGATACCGAAATCCAAAATCCAAACCATTTCTACTCGTACTCGATCGAGATCTCAGTTGGGCTGAGGAGAAGAGATGTATGGGTTGGTAGAAAGGGGGCCGTGTCGGGTCGGAGTTCACGTTGGTTTGACGGACGGGCCCTGTTGTTTTGTGTTCTCGATGGGTGGTTAGTGGGAAGTAGTTGACGGTGTTTGGATCTTTCTTTAGTCGTGTATTAGTAGTAGTCGGATTAAAAGTTTTTAGTCGGCGCGGTTGGAAGGTATTCTTCTTAGTCGGCGTTAAATGTCCGATATTAAATTCTTCTCTCTTCCTACCAATCCGGTTTCTTTCTTTGACAGGATGGGCCGCCAATTAATTAGAGGAGAGACTTTAGTCACTTTTAGTTGGGGTGGGGTGTTAGAGGCTAAAGTAGTTTTAGTCGGCGTTAGTCGAGGTGTTTGGAGGTTTCTTGTTAGAAGTGACTACTACTAGTCTTTAGTCTCTAGTCACTAGTGATCCAAACACCCTCTGAGACGAATGACGGGCACGAAAGGCAAGGCGGAGTGGAGGTGTGAGCAAAATGAAACAAACGGCGACTCTTTTATTTTATGTTGTGGTGGTAGGAGGAAATGTGGTGCATGTTGCCGAAGCAGGCCGGCACAGTCTCAGCAGACACCACTTGCAAACAACTGCTCACCTACAGATTTACCCAGGAAACTGTTCAAAAAAGAGAGAGTATGCAATAGACAATCATTCAGATGGTATATTTGTACTGCTGCTTCCCACTTTTGCGCTAGAAATAAAAGCTGAACAACTCCAACGCTTGACCCATTTTGTCTGGCCGCGTCCACACGTTTCCACTCCCGTGCCCAGCAACTCCTAAAGCGGCGACCCATTTCGTCGCGCGTGTCAGTTTGGATCGGCACGGACAAAAAAGTCGTTCCAACGCGTCGACTCAAACGGACGCGTGTCCGCTTGCCGACCCATTCCCGGCTCATTTTTTAGCCGGATTTGCGTCGGTGCGGACACGAGACGGACGCGCGCGCCCGCCTACTCCCCCTGGCCCGCTGGTCGGTGGCTGCCTCCATCATTTTCCTCCATTTTTTTCCAAACGCTCCCGCCCGCGCGCTCCCGCCGCTCACCATGGACACCGACCTCGATGCCGCTGCCGGCCTCGCCTCGCCCGGCATCACATCCGCCCCTCCAGCAAAGGCAAGTCTCGCGCCCCCCGCAAGACCGCCCGCCGCGCCCAAGCCGAAGAAGAAGCTGACGTCCGAGGAGCGGGCAAGTGAGTCAGCGAAGAGAAAGAGCCGGAGGCACACGACGAACGCGAGGGAGGAAACCATCGCGGCGGCCGCCATCGCGGCCGCCGCGCAGCAGGAAGCCACCAACGCCAGCCTCACGGCGGCAACGAGGGAGGCGCTGATGTACCTAGGGTTAAACTCCGGCCAGCACGGCCTCGTCAACGCCGTTGTGGCCGCGGCCAGCACCGACTCATCTGCGTTTCCTCGGATGGTGTTTCCCGACTCGCCCCGCGCGTCGGCGACGCAGCCGATGCGCGGCTTCCACGTCTACCCGCAGACCTCCTGACTCTCCGGGGAGAACTCGCCCGAGGTGAGTGTGGTGGCGCCTTCCACACCCCCGCCCGCGCCAATAGACCTCAACGCCACACCGATGGCCGGTGACTCGTCATGGGAGGGGCGAGGAAACACACGCGGCAGATGCCAGCGAACGTGCTGTCGGACGCACGCACCTTGTTCGACGGAATGCCGGCCTCCGGTGATGATGACTACATGTAGAACATCATCTTTGAGGGTGGTGTGCCGGCCGCTGGAGGTGTTGCCGGGGCTGGCTAAGATTCCGACGAGACACAAAGCCAGGACGACCGAGGGCCGTTCACGCCATCCATCTTGGATCAAGTGTTGGGAACGTAGTAATTTCAAAAAATTTCCTACGCACACGCAAGATCATGGTGATGGCATAGCAACGAGAGGAGAGTCTTTGTCTCGTACCCTCGTGAACCGTTAAGCGAGCGTTATAACAACGCGGTTGATGTAGTCGTGCGTCTTCATGAATCGACCGATTCAAGCACCGAGCGTCTGGCGCCTCCGTGTTCAAAGACACGTTCATTTCGATGGCGTTCCCGAGCTCAATCCGGTGAGCGTCGGGGATGAGTTCCGTCGGCCTGACGGCGTGGTGGCGATGATGATGTTCTACGCGCGGGCTTCGCCTAAACTCATGACGATATGACCGAGGTGGATTATGGTGGAGGGGGCGCACACGGCTAAGGAAAGATCCGTAGATCAACTTGTGTGTCTATGGGGTGCCCCCTGCCCCGTATATAAAGGAGCAAGGGGAGGCGGCCGGCCCTTGGGGGCGTGCCAAGGAGGGAGTCCTCCTCCTAGTGGGAGTAGGACTCCCTTTCCTAATCAACTAGGAAGGAGGAAGGGGAAAGGAAAGAGGGGAGGGAGAGGAAGGAAGGCGCCCCTCCCTAGTCAGTCGGACTCCCCTTGGGAGGCGCGCCACCTCTGGGCTGCTGCCCTCTCTCTCCCCTCGGGCCCACTAAGGCCCAATACTTCCCGGGGTTCGGTAACCCCTCCGGCACTCCGCTTTTCTCCGAAATCACCGGTACACTTCCGGTGTCGAATATAGTCGTCAATATATCAATCTTTAAGTCTCAACCATTTGAGACTCCTCGTCATGTCCGTGATCACATCGGGACTCGAACAAACTTGGTACATCAAAACTTATAAACTCATAATAAAGCTGTCATCGTAACGTTAAGCGTGCGGACCCTACGGGTTTGAGAACTATGTAATGACCTAGAACTATTCTCGATCGATAACCAATAGCAGAACACGGATGTTCATATTGGTTCCCACATATTCTCTGAAGATCTTTATCGGTCGAACCGCATAACAACATCGTTGTTCCCTTTGTCATCGGTATGTTACTTGCGAGATTGATCGTCGGTATCAATACCTAGTTCAATCTAGTTCTTGGCAAATCTCTTTACTCATTCCGTAATACATCATCTCATAACTAACTCATTAGTTACAATGCTTGCAAGGCTTAGGTGATGAGTATTACGAAAGGGCCGAGATACCTCTCCGACAATCGGAGTGACAAAACCTAATCTCGAATTATGCCAACTCAACATGTACCTTCGGAGACACATGAGAGCACCTTTATAATCACCCGATTACGTTGTGACGTTTGGTTGCACACAAAGTGTTCCTCCGATGGCAGGAGTTGCACAATCTCATAGTTGCGAGGAACTTTGTATAAGTCATGAAGAAAGCAATAGCAACATACTAAACGATCAAGTGCTAAGCTAATGAAATGGGTCAAGTCAATCACATCATTCTCCTAATGATGTGATCACATTAATCAAATGACAACACATGCTCATGGTTAGGAAACATAACCATCTTTGATCAATGAGCTAGTTCAAGTAGAGGCATACTAGTGACACTATGTTTGTCTATGTATTCACACATGTATCATGTTTCCGGTTAATACAATTCTAGCATGAATAATAAACATTTATCATGATATGAGGAAATAAATAATAACTTTATTATTGCCTCTAGGGCATATTTCCTTGATCTCCCACTTGCACTAGAGTTAATAATCTAGATTACATAGTAATGATTGTAACACCCATGGAGTCTTGGTGCTGATCATGTTTTGCTCGTGAGAGAGGCTTAGTCAGCAGTGCGCAACATTGAGATCCGTATGTATCTTGCAAATCTCTTTGTCTCCCACTTGGACTTGGTCCCGAATGGAATTGAAGCGTCTCTTTATATGCTTGGTCCTCTTGTGAAATCTGGATTCTTTTGCCAAGGCAATTGCACGATATTGTCACGAGAAGATCTTCATTGGTCGATGCACTAGGTATAACACCTAGATCGGAAATGAACTCCTTCAACCACACTCCTTCATTTCTTTGCTTCGAAGCGACTATGTACTCCGCTTCACATGTAGATCCCGCCACGGCGCTTTGTTTAGAACTGCACCAACTTACGGCTCCACCGTTTAATAAAAATCATTATCCGGTTTGCTATTTAGAATCGTCCGGATCGGTGTCAAAGCTTACATCGGCGTAACCATTTACGACTAGCTCTTTGTCACCTCCATATCGAGAAACATATCCTTAGTCCTTTTCGGTATTTCGGGATGTTCATGACCGCTGTCCGATGACCCACTCTGGATTACTTTGGTACCTCCTGCTAAACTAATAGCAAGGCACACATCGGTCTGGTACACTGACATTGCATACATGATAGAGCCTATGGGTGAAGCACGAGGAACTCCTTTCATTTCTCTCTATCTTCTGCGGTGGTGGGGCATTGAGTCGACTCAACTTTATACCTTATGTCTGAGCAAGAACCCTTTCTTTGCACGATCCATAATGAACTTTTCAATACTTTATCAAAGTCGTGCTTTGTGAAAGTCAATCAAGCATCTTGATCTATCTCTATAGATCTTAATGCCCAATATATAAGCAGCTTCACGAGGTCTTTCATTGAAAACTTTTATTCAAGTATCCTTTTATGCTATTGAAATTCTATTTCCAATCAACAATATGTCATCCACATATAATATTAGAAATGCTCTGAGCTCCCACTCACTTTCTTGTAAATCTGAGGCTTCTCCAAAAGTCATATAAAACCATATCTTTGATTACACTATCAAAGTGTTTATTCCAACTCGAGAGGCTTGCACTGGACCATAAATTGATCATTGGAGCTTGCACACTTTGTTAGCTCCTTTAGGATCGATAAAACCTTCGGTTGCATCATATACAACTCTTCTTCCGAAATCCATTCAGGAATGCAATTTTAACATCCATCGCCAAATTTCATAATTATGAAATCGCAATCGCTTCTTTATGATTCGGACGGACTTAAGCATCGCTACTGGTGAAAAGTCTCATCGTAGTCAACCCCTTGAACTTGTCGAAAACCTTTTGCAACAAGTCGAGCTTTATAAACGAGTTACATTACCGTCGGCGTCGGTCTTCTTCTTAAAGATCCATTTATTCTCAATGGCTTGCCGATCATCGAACAAGTCAACCAAACTCCATACTAGGTTCTCATACATGGATCCCATCTCAGATTTCATGGCTTCTAGCCATTTTGCGGAATCTGGGCTCATCATCACTTCCTCATAGTTAGTAGGTTCATCATGGTCAAGTAACATGACTTCGAGCAGGATTACCGTACCACTCAGTGCAGATCTTAATCTGGTAGACCTATGAGGTTCGATGAGACACTTGATCTGAAGTTTCATGATCAATATCATTAGCTTCCTCACTAATTGGTGTATTTGTCACGAGGCTGATTTACGTGATGAACTACTTTCAATAAGGGAGGCGGTACCGATACCTCATCAAGTTCTACTTTCCTCCACTCACTTCTTTCGAGAGAAACTCCTTCTCTAGAAAGGACCCATTCTTAACAGCGAATGTCTTGCCTTCGGATCTATGATAGAAGGTGTACCCAAGAGTCTCTTTTGGGTATCCTATGAAGACACATTTCTCCGATTTGGGTTCGAGCTTATCGGTTGAAGTTTCTTCACATAAGCATCATGAGCCCCAAACTTTAAGCGATAACTTTGGTTTCTTGCCAAACCACGATTCATAAGGCGTCGTTTCAGCAGTTTAGATGGTGCCCTATTTAATGTGAATGCAGCCGTCTCTAAAGCATAACCCCAAAGCGATAGCGGTAAATTAGTAAGAGACATCATAGATCGCACCATATCTAGTAAAGTATGATTACAACGTTCGGACACACCATTTCTTTGTGGTGTTCCGGTGGCGTGAGTTCTTGAAACTATTCCGCATTGTTTCAAATGTAAACCAAACTTGTAACTCAAATATTCTCCTCCACGATCAGATCGTAGAAACTTTATTTTCTTGTTACGATGATTTTCCACTTCACTCTGAAATTCTTTGAGCTTTTCAAATGTTTCAGACTTGTGCTTCATTAAGTAGATATACCCATATTTGCTCAAATCATCTGTGAAGGTGAGAAAATAACGATATCCGCCACGAGCCTCAACATTCATCGGACCACATACATCTGTATTGTGACGCCCGGATAATTAAGCTACAGTGATCCCGCGCTAATGGTGCCACGTCACGACGGTTACTACTGCTAATCTATCGTTAGATCAAAACCGGTCCTAAATTCAAATTCAAAGTTTAGTGAATAATAAAAGTTTTCAAACATTAAAATAAAAATGTTCGTTCTGTATTAAATATTACATAGATAAATATGGTGTAGCAAACACATTTTTATAAAATGCCTAAATGATTCAAAATGATTTAAAACAGGAAAGAAAATAAATAAAAAGAAAAGACTAAACATGATTAAAACAAAAACAAAGTAAAAGGACACCCCCTAGCTGGGCCTTGGCCCAGCAGGCTATTGGGCCGCCAGGCCGGCCCAACCGCACCCGCTACTACTCCCCATCGGGAGCCAGAAACCCTAGCCCCTCTCCCCCACTACCCCGACCCCCACTCTCTCTCGCTCGCTCCCCCACTCCCCCCCCCCGATTTCTAGATAGGGGCAAACCACCCCCTCCCCCAGTCGGCCCACTCGTTCCACTTCCCCTCTTCGGGATCGGGGGCGTTCGCCGCCGCCGCCGCCTGGAATCCCCGCCGGAGCCGCCCCACCACCCGCCGTCGTCGGTACCGCCTTCCCTGCTTCGTCGCTCGTCCTCGCCCTCCTCGCCAGACGCCGTCAACGCAGGCCGCCCGCCGCCACCATCGCCGCCACCTCATCGATCTGGTGGCCACCGGCCTCCTCTCGTCGCGCCAAGGCATCCAGGAGCTTCGCCATCATCGTCTCGTTCGCCTACGTGCTTTGAATCGAGCCGGGACAGCACGTACGCTCGCCATCGAGCTCATCTCCGCCGCTGTTCGTCGTTGGTTCCGACGGCTTCACTGCATCCCGCGCCTCCCCGAGCCTCTCCCGTCAGCGATGTGGTGGCGCTTTTCCCCTCTGCCTTCCCCTTGATCTGCATCCTCTGATCACCGTGCTCGTCGTTGTCGTCCCGCGCTAGAAGTCGCCATGGCCGGCGCTCCACTCACGTTGCCTCTGCCTCGCTCCAACACACACGCACGCACCCTTGGCCGTGCCCCTACGCCGCCGAGTGTGCATCCACTGTGGCTTGGCCGTCGCCCGAGTGCGCTCCGCCCGCTGCGTACGCCCGTGCTCACCCCGCCCCTGTGGCTGCTCCCCGTCACCTCGGGCTCCAGCGCCTTGCCACTCAGCCGCAACCACCTCCGCCGCCGCTCGCCGACCCGCCTCGCGGTGGTCGGTCGCACCCTCCACGGCCCGGCGTCCTCCTCTGGCGACCGCCCGCCGCCCACCGGACCCGCCCTTTGTGGCCTCGGCGGCGCCAGCGCGGTGCCCATCCGCGACGCTTAGCGTCGCCGGGTTATACTGACAGGCGACCTCGCCCCATCAGGCGCTTCGTGCCGCGCTTTGTGTGCCCGCCGCCCGACCCAATAGACCCGGTGGCCCTATGACAATGGGGCCCCACTCCAAAACGTTTTCTAAAAAAAGCGAAATAAAATAAATATATAATTAATTAATTAATTAATAATTAAAATAGTTAATGAATTAATTAAGTTAATTAATCTGTTTAATTAATCTAATTAAGTAGATAGTTTAATTAAACCTAATTAGACTAATCGATCAATGACGAATGGGACCCACTGGTCGAGTTGACGATCAACCTGTTGACTTCTTGGCGTCGACATGACATCATCTTGATGTCATAAATACATTTTCGAATTAAATTAAATAATTAATTAAATTCGAAATTATTAAAATCTTTAGAAAATCATATCTTTTAATCCGTAACTTCGGATTAAATTATTTTCAACATGAAAGTTGCTCGAGCAGCGAGGCGGATCCGGATCGCGGCCTGTTCATCGCCACGCGTCCCTAGCATAGTGAACTGCAACATTTCACCTTCGGTTCATCTGTCCGAAAACACGAAACACCGGGGATACTTTCCCGGATGTTTCCCCCCTTCGTCGGTATCACCTACTACCGCGTTAGGGCACACCTAGCACCGCGTATTGCCATGTTACGCTTTGTGATGCTTTGATTGCTTTGTTATTTATTGTGTTCCCCCTCCGTTATTTCTTTCCGGTAGACCCAGAGGCTATGGCGACCTCGATTCGACTACGGAGTTGGCGATCCTCCTTGCCCGAGCAACCGGGCAAGCCCCCCTTGATCACGGATATCGCCTATTCTCCTCTATCTTGCTTGCATTAGAGTAGTGTAGCATATTCTTGCTTTCGTTGATCCTATTACGATGCATAGCGACATTGTTGCTACATCTGTTGATACCTTACGCAATCCTAAATGCTTAGTATAGGATGCTAGTTTATCATCATTGGCCCTACATTCTTGCCGATCGCCTTGCTATACTATCGGGCCGTGATCACTTGGGAGGTGATCACGGGTATATACTATACATACATACATACTATCTGGATGGTGACTAAAGTCGGGACAGCTCGAGTACCCATAAGTGATTACGATGAAATTTGAAAGGGCGGTGGCTCCATCCGGTAGAGGTGGGCTGGGTTCCCGACGGCCCCATTGTTACTTTGTGGCGGGCGGCAGGCAGGTTGAGACCACCTAGGAGGCAGTGGGCTGGCCTGATCGGCGTTCGCGGATACTTAACTGCGCTTAACGAGATCTTGGTATTTGATCTGAGTCGGCCATTTGGTCTATCGCACTAACCATCTCGTGGGAGTAGTTATGGGTATCCGGCGTCGTGGTATCGGCGAAGCCTTCTTGGCGTCGGCGGCGAGTGGCGCGCGGATTGGGCGTAAGCTGCGCTTGTATTAAGGGGCTGGTTACGCTTCCGGCGCGTCGCATAACGTCTTGGTGTGCTTTCGAGGCGATGGGCCCGGACCCTGCGGCGCTTAGGTTTAGACCGGCGTCTTGACCTCTCTGTTGTGCCTAGGTGGGGCTGCGGCGTGTTGATCTTCGAGGCGGGCATGACCGAGAAAGTGTGTCGGCCAAATGGGATCGGCGTGTTGGGTTATGTGGTGCACCCTGCGGAAGTTAATCTATTGAATAGCCGTGTCCCTCGGTAAAGGGCGACCGGAGTTGTACCTTGACCTTATGACAACTAGAACCGGATACTTAATAAAACACACCCTTCCAAGTTCCATAGACAACCGGTGATCGCTTTTCCACGAGGCGACGAGGGGAGGATCGCCGGGTAGGATTATACTATGCGATGCTACTGGAGATGCTACTTGGAGATGCTACTTGGAGATGCTACTTGGTGATGCTACTTGGAGAACTTCAGTCTACTCTCTTCTACTGCTTTGCAAGGCGGAGGCTGCGAGCGTAGTCTTCGACGAGATTAGCTATCCCCTCTTATTACGGCATTCTGCGGTTTAGTCCTTGATATGGCCCTTTACACATATACCCATGCATATGTAGTGTAGCTCCTTGCTTGCGAGTACTTTGGATGAGTACTCACGGTTGCTTTCTCCCCCTTTTCCCCTTTCCTTTCTTTACGGTTGTCGCAACTAGATCTTTGAGTCGAAGCAGGGCATACCGTCGATGGCGACTACTACTGGAGGTGCCTACTACTACGTGCAGCGGCGGCGACGACCGGGAAGTAGTTTAGGAGGATCGAGCGGGAGGCTGCGCCTCTTCGTCGGTATCGGTTTGTGCTAGCCTTCTTAAGGCAAACTTGTTTAACTTATATACGTACTCGAGATATTGTTGCTTCATTGACTTCGTCTATGATCGAGCACTTGTATTCGAGCCCTCGAGGCCCTGGCTTGTATTATGATGCTTGTATGACTTAATTATGTTGTTAGAGTTGTGTTGTGATATCTTTCCGTGAGTCCACGATCTTGATCGTTACGTTTGCGTGCATGATTAGTGTCTGATTGAATCGAGGCGTCAAGATTAATATCGAGCCATTGCTGTAGGAATCCCCCTTCCACACTCCTTGGCCGAAGTCGAGTCTAGACATTGCAAAACTTTTACTAACATGACTATGCGGCCCATGGGCCCACGTCGCCATTGGGTGGTATTAGGATCTTTTACTCCTCGACCTTTACTCTGGGACTCTGATCTCTCTTCTATTTGGGTTAAATGAATTTTGCTAAATCTAACATTAGGATCTCGTTATCACTTTCACCCGGAGAGCCCCTTATTACTAAGGATCGTCTGCGCTGCACATGAAGACCCTGAAGATACTCACAGCGGTTAACCGAGAACTTGTCTTCATCGCGTTTGCAATTCCCTTCCACCGTCAACCCTTATGGATAACTACTTGCGGTTGTTATTCTTACATTCATCCTAGTTAGTCTTGTTATTTCAAGATACCCGAAATACTCGTCATTGTTTGATAATCCTTTGAGCTTATTGCCTTGCTGTTCTTTGTCACTGAATACCCCTATGGATAATTCTCGCACTTATCGGTATCCGCTTATCCCGATTGTTCATATGCTTTTCAAATTACTTGAAATACTACCCGATCTTCCGAGTATCCTCTTCAAACTATTGCTCGACAAATCTTGATGCTTGGCAATATGGATGCTTTCCATATGTGTAGCAATATTCATTAGTATCCTTTGACACGATCATTTTGATCATATCGATTCAATATGTGTGTGAAAGCACGCAATCATCGATTGATCCTTTTAAGTTATCTTTCCGGCTCGGACATCATTTTTGAACATGAGCTGGTTCTCGATAAACTATTTATGCGTCAATTGTGCCTTTGGTCTATCAACTTATCCATCCTTGATCGGGCGTCGCTTACGATCCCTTGTTTAAATCATAATTCCTTTGTTATCTAAGCATCGAATTGTTGGATGTTCCATAATATGATGCCGTGCATTCTTCTTCCTCTGGTTGAGTATCGATGCTCACATCGGATCCTTGTGGACCATCGGTTCCTTTGTTGGATTCTATCCAAGCAGTGTCCTTGTCGGATAATGGGCCATGGGTAGGCGGACCGGGACCCAAGATCTTTCAAGACATCGGGGCAGGCGCGCCCCTCGGCCGAGTCAGCAGAGGCGACCTTGAGAAGGCGAGTCGGTGGCGACCTCGAAAAACCAAGTCCCAGACGGCGACTCCAGACCAAGCCGACTCGGGCTTGCGACCTCTCAAGGGCCGACTACGAGTCGGCCCGCAACCTCCACGAGACCAGCGCGAGTACAGCCCGTCGTGGCTGTCCCCTCGGGCCTGGGGGAGGGCATGGCTGATGAGCAGCGTCAGGAGATCTCCGGTGGCGGCAGCCTTGTTGCCATATCACCTAACCTCGGCCACGATGCCTGCAAGCCTTGTACCCACGACAATGGCAGCGTGCGGCTCGGAGATCGCCGGGCCCTCCGTCGGTGAGATAGAAGAGCTCGGTGGAGAGTCGAAGGCGGCCCTCGAGTCGGCCTCCCAGTCGGCCGCATCTGGCACAGGCCCCACAAGCCATAAACCAGATTAGACGGGAGTGGCGGCGGTGATCACTGACGGTGGCCTTTGTTCCCACGACCCCCGACCCGCGCTGCGTCGCCGAGTCTTGCCACGGTGCTCGGCCTATCCCGCGAGACCCGCCGGTCGGCGGCCCGAAGTCGGCGGAGAAAAGCGGCGGCAATAGAGGCGACGGCGGGACAACGACCCGGTCAGTTACCCTTGTACCCGAAGTAGGCCTATCTAAACCCCGGGCACCCATCAAAGGGTTGGGCCTGGTTAGGTTTTAGATACATAGCGAGAGGAAAGAGCTAGCCTCGCTCCTTCCTGCCCCTTACAGCTCGAGGAGCACCATTGTACTATCACCCCATAGTGATCATGCGGAGACCCATGAGCAGCGATAGGGGTATTATCTCCCGGAGAGCCCGAAGCTGGGTAGATTCGTCGGCGTGCATGTCTTCGCCTTATCCGTTTCGAGCACCGGCGGCGTTCTACTCGCCCCCACCATGATAAGCCACCCGTTGGCATATGTCGCATCAACCCCGACATTTGGCGCCCACCGTGGGGCTAGGTGCACCGTCGTCCGGAGATACATTACGGGCGGGAACCCTCTTCCTCCCGGCGGCGCAGCCAGCGGCTTCGCCGGATAGGGTTTGCATCGGCCTTGCTGCTGCGGCGCGAAAGCGCTGCGCAGCGGCGGCCTCGCCAACTCCTCGGTGAGGTCGCCTCTCCGAGCGAGCCCGCGCCGAGCACGGTGCGGGTGGCCCCGAAACCTCCTCGCGGGCCTCCTTGATCGACTTCAAGTCGCGGCGAGCCGCCGTAGACTTGGAGTCCGTAAACTCCTCCGACCGATCTTTGAGTGCGACTCCGGCGCCGTGTCGCTTGATACCTTCCCCACCAACATGGTGGTCTCTGACGAGCCGCTTCCGTCACGAGGAGAGCGGCGGAAGCGCCGTCGGAGGTGCTCGTCATCTGCCACGGCGGCGCTCCGCGTAACGCCAGACCCGCTGCTGCGCCCTGCGAGACCTGTCGCGCCCCTCCGGAGGGCAGCGGACGCGAGATCTGGAGAAACGCGCCTTCAGCTCGTTGAAAGCGCCAAGAAGTTGGCAAGCATGAGCGCTGTCGAAGCATACCGGTAGCGAGTGGACGCGCCGTAAGCGCTCGTCGACTCCGGCCCGGGCGAGCCGTCTTAGCGCGGTCCGAAGCGCGCGCGACCATCGCCGATCTATTGAGGCGGCGCCCGTATCGCCACCCTGCGGAGAACATCCACGCCGCCCGGCAAGCTGGCGAGAACTCTCGGCGAAGAGCGCCGTGAATGGCGGAGGCGAGTCGGCAACTCCTCGGCGGTTGCGGCGCGAAGCAGCGGCGGCGGCCGGCGCCGCGCAACGAAAGCGACGACTTACCCTCGCCGAGATCAAAGCGCGACCTCCCGGACGCCGGTGGCGAGTCCGCGGAAGGAGGAGAAAGAGCGGCTGCCAGCCACGATCGGACTCGCACCTCCATCGGCGAGATCAAGATAGCGCCCGGCGATGGAAGCGGCGAGATGATTATCTGCCTCCCCGCCTCGGAAAACGGCGAGTCTCCCGCCGCTGTCGAGCATCCGACCCTCGGAGATCGCCTTGATCGCCGAGAGAGTCGGAGAAAACGGCGCCGCCGCCGGATCGACCGACTTCACAGATCCTGGCGTTAGAAGAAGAAAACGAGCTGGGTCCGCCTTGCCGGGCCCCGCATCGAGCGAGCCCTTCCCGGAGGTTCCGCTCCCTCGAGACCGCCCAAATACACGGCTCCGTAAAGCGGAAGATTGGCGATAGACTACTCTCGGACGTCAACGCCATGGCGGCAACAAGCGGTCGCCGTCAAGTATGTTCCCCTCATGCTCGAGGCACGTCCGGACATGGCTGAATAACGAAGCCCGCAGCATCAACAGCTGGGTCGACTTCACGAAGCCTTCATTCGCAACTTCACCCGATGCGTACAGCGACCTCGAAGCGCGCCGGCTCTCCTTGTGCGTACAAGGCCCGAGGAATCGACGCGACTATCTCCACAGCGCTGGGCGACTCGAAACTCCTGCGGCGTGCGAGGTGCAGGCCATCAGTACTTACGGCCGGGTGCGAGAGGGCACCCTCCTCAAGCACAAGCTCCTGCGGCGAGCAGAAACCCTCGACGAGCTGCTAGTCATAGCGGAACAAATGCGCCACGGCCGACTCCTCTATGAAGGCGGAGATCCAAGTCAATGCGGTGGCAAGGTGATCCCCGAGGCTCCCAGGCGCGCGGCGGGCGGCGGCCGGCGGCGGCAGCAGAGCGACAACAAGCGCCAAAGCCCCGGCCGACTTCCAGCGATCGGCGGTCGTAACGATGAGAGGACCCAGCAGCGGAGGGCAGCCTCTGCTAAGCGGCGAGAAGGCGGCAAGTCAAGCCGGCTGCGGCTTTCTCCTATGAAGCGGACTCTGGATGGCCCTTGCAAGTTTCCGGCGGCCTTGAAGCCGTCGAATCACACCACCGAAAGTGCCAGCGGCTCGTCCGGGATCGCCAAGGGAGGCGGCCTCGCCCTCGCCGCCTGCTGAGGCACGCGCCGCCTCGCCGCCTCCGCGGCGGCGGCGCTGCCCGTCGGCGCGGTCCAAGGCGAGTTCCCGAAAAGCACGGAGCATCGTAGTGTTCACGGTCGGACGGATGACCGGCGCGCGGCTTCCGACCGCAACAGAAGTTAGCGATGGCGGCGAAGCCCTCAATTCATGCATTGGTCCGAGAAGCCTATCGGTGGAGTCGGGCGGATCACCGGAGGTGATGCGATTCGGGCTCTTACGCCTTGGTTCTTGGAGCAACCTTGGCAGCGACAAGCGGGCGCCCGTTTCTCGCGAGTCACGATAGGCGGGGCGATAGCATAAACATCTGTACAAGGATACCATGGGCTCGGAATCGAGGCGGAGGCGGCTGCGGAGCAGCCGCCTTTATTTTCCGCGGGATCGTACCGGCCTCTCTGCTTTCGCCTATTGGCAAGATTCGATAGATGTCCTCTTCGGAGACAAAGATCACTTCGCGAGGCCGTCTGGTTGGTGGTGGACTTGGAGAGCCCATACCATGCTCTGCTAGGCGGCCTGCCACAGCCAAGTTCATGGCGGTTCCCCACTCGCCTATCTCAAGATGAAGATGCCGACTTGAAGGGATCTGACCGTTGCAGCGACTACAAGAAGTCGTCCGCTGCTGGCGGCGAAGCGATCGGCTGGCGAGTCTATGGTGATCGCGGCGGCGGCTCCTTGACCGTGTCGTGGCGCTGGGAAGCAGCCGGAGATGTCGCCAGACCCCAAAGTCGGGCGAAGGATCATTCAAGCCGGCCAAAGACCAAGAAGATACCCTTGGACCCGGAGCACCGGAGAATCGTTGTCATGGGCTTGGCCTAGAGCAGCAAATAGGAAAAGCGAGCTCGTCGATTTCCTCCGTGAGAATAGGACATCTTCGCATGGTCCCCAAGGACATGCCAGTGTACGGCGGAGGTCGCCGAGCACAAGTTACATGTCGGGCCAGATGTGAAGCGGTCGAGCAACCCTTGCGCCGCTGTCGAAGAGAGAAGAGGAGAGTAGTTGGAGAAGAGATAGCCCGGCTCTGGCGGCGGCTTCATCATGGAGGTGTTCTTTCCGGAGTGGTTGGCTAACCGGTGCTAGTCTTTGAAGAAAAACAAGCGATGGCGGATGTGCATCGACTACACCAGCCTCAACAAAGCCTGCCGAAGGATCCATTCGCTCTGCCAAGGATTGATCGGTGATAGACTCCACGCCGGATGTGAGCTGTTGAGCTTCTTGGATGCATACTCGGGATATCACGGATCAAGCTGAATCAGCGAGCAGGCTGAAGATAGCGTTCATCACACCGTTTGGAGCCTTACGCTGCAGCGATGGCGTTCGACGAGGAATGCGGCGCCACCTTTCGGCGTTGCATGCGAAATGCCTCCTCAAGCAACTCGGCAGAATGCCCACGTTTATGTGGATGATGTGGTGGTGAAGACGAGAAGGCGGGGGCTGCTAGAGGATCTCAAAGAGACCCGAGAATCTGCGCCCGATTCGGATCGAGGCTCAACCCGAGAAGAAGTGCGTGTTGAGTCCCGGCCAGCCAGCTCCTTGGTTTACGGTCTCGAGCGGCATAAGTGCAACCTGTGAAGATCAAGGCCATTGAGAGGATGGAGGTACCCAACCGGCTGGCTGGGCGATGTAGAAGTTCCTGGCTGCTTGGCTTCCATAAGCCGTTTCATCGGTCGGCTGGGCGGCTACGCCATTGTATCAACTAATGAAAAAGACCACTTTTTCGAGTGGAACCACAAAGCGGATGAGGCATTTCTCCAAGCGAAGAAGATCTTGGCGTCTCCCCTGTCTTTGGCGGCTCCGACTCCCAAAGAGCCCATGCTTTTGTACATTGCCGCCACCGGTCGGGTAGTCGGCCACGGTCATTGTAGTCGGCGCAAGGAGGAAGGCAAAGCGCTCGATCCGAGACCGATATATTACTGAGCGAGTCTATGCCGACCTCAAGCAAAACTACCCTCACTACGGAAGATGTGCTCTGGCGTGCATTTCGCCGCCAAGTGAAGCCCTACTTCCAAGAGCATCCGATTCTTGTAGTGCCTTTGCCCCTCGCCGAGATCGCCGGAGCGAGGCGCTTCGGACGAGTGGCCAAGTGGGCTGTCGATCTAGCCCCTACGATCTACTACCAACCTCGCTTTACCGCCATCAAAGTCGCGGCGCTGGCCGACTTCCTCGTCATTGGGCGAGACCCGATACTGCGCTGCGCTGATTCTACTCATTGGCGACTACACTTCAGCGGCTCCAAGATGCGCTCCGGCCTTGGAGCGGCGTCATCCTCACCTCTCCCAAGGCGACAAGCTCAAATCGTCTTGCAAATCCGCCGCGCCTCCAACAACGTCGCCCGAATCTGAGCGCTCATCCACGGACTCCGGCTTGCCAAGGAACTTCGGCATCCGCGGATCCGTGCTCTGGCGACTCCGACTTGGTGGTACGGCGGTCATCTGGCGGCCGGGGCGCCAGGGCGCAAACATGGCAAGCTACCGCTTCTTAGTGCAGCAACTCGGCGGATATTTTGAAGGATCGCGAGTTCCTCCACATACCAAGCGACAACGACCAAGTAGATGCTTTTGCGCGAGTCGGCTCCACTCGCCGATCGATTCCCTCGGTGTAGCCCTTGGCGCCTCCTCAAGCCGTCTATCAAACCTTCACAGAGTCCGACTCTATTTTGTGCGGCTCCCCGAGAGATAGTTGGATCCGACTCCAAGACCCGACAGCGACCTCAAGAAAGCCACAGATCGGCCGGGGACTGCGCCCGGTCGGCCGAGATTCCTCGATTCAAGCAGCGGCGAGTCCAACCGCCGCCTCAGCCAGCCGCCCTCGTTCAAGTCATTTGTGGTAGCGATCGAAGAGATAGCAGCACCTTCATGGGCACAGCCATCCTCAAGTTCTTAGTCGACAAGGGTTGCCCTACAGATGAGACTACGGCTCGGCAAGTCTGGCGCCGGCGGCGGCCTACAATAGTCAGCGAGAGAATTAGTCGGTAGCGGCGTCACTTGGTGTCCTGGCGCTGCGTGGAGTCGAACAAGGCCAGCGATCCTCAAGGACATCCATCGAGGCGAGTGTGGTCACCACGCGGCCTCGGCGCTTCGTGGCCAAAGCCTTTAACACGGTTTCTTTTGGCCGGCGCCTGGAAGAAGCTAAAGAATTAGTCAAGAAGTGCAAGGGGTGCGGTGTTCGCTCCAAGCCCCTTGACCGGCTCTTTTGCTGAAGGCGATCCCCATCGCTGGCCCTTAGCGGTTTGGGGCACGTACATGGTGGGACCTTTCAAGGCGGCCCGGCGGCTTTGACTCATTTACTCATCGCGATGGACAAGTTCACCAAGTGGGTGGAAGCAAAGCCCATCAAGAAATTAAATGGGCCTGACAATGACTTTCTGGCCGACATCACGGTGCGGTATGGCATACCACAGCATCATCACGGACAACGGCACCAACCGCCAAAGGCGCCTTGGCTCGTTTACGCACGGCGGGGCATCGGCCGGACTTAGCGTCCGTTGCCCATCCATGATCAAGCGGCCAGGTGGAGCGAGCCAATGGCCTCATCTATCCGGCATCAAGCCTCGATTGGTGAACCACTCGAGCGCTTCGGCGGCTGTTGGGTGGAAAAGCTGCTGCTGCCGTCCTCTGGAGTCTGCGCCACGACTCGAACAGATCAACCGGCTTCACGCCGTTCTTCCTCGTCTACGGTGCGAAGCCGTCATCCGGCGGATATACAATTCGACTCTCCACGAGTCTCCATGTACACGAAGATGAGGTGAAGAAGCACGCCAAGGCGGCGTCGACCTGCTTTGGAAGAGGGCGGCTGCGGCACTCGGCCGTCCGGCATCTACCGGCGAGTCTGCGGCGATACTACAACCGCAAGGTCAAGCCACGATCATTCCAAGAGGCGACCTTGTGCTCGGCTGATTCGAGAGAGCGGCGGCCAGCACAAGTTGTCGGCGCCTTGGGAAGGTCCCTTCATCATCGACAAGGTCTTTGGAAGCAGCGCCTACTACGTCGGCTCGAAGCCTCGAGCACGCATAAAAGGCGACTACGGCAAAGAGAGAGCGCCCTGGAATACAAATCTTCTTGAAGATTTTACAGGTGATCTGTATGTATCGCTTCTACCCCTTTACGTATTAGAGTACTAAGGCCTCGGGCCCCCCGAGCGAGCTTCGGGGACTGCCTGCCTGATTATCTCGTATGATATGAATCTCGCTTCGAAATGCTTCCCCATTTTATCATACCGTCGGCACCAGTCGACAAAGTCGGCCGAGGGACTCTCCTGCTGTGCTATAAACGCTCCACGAGGTCGGACAAGTAATGTGCGCGCTCAAGCCGTCTCCTGAAAGCCACAGTTCAGCAGAGCGGCTGCCGGTTAAACAGGCGGAAGGCGGCGCACACATGAAAACGGCTAAGGACTTAAGAGCTACGCATAGCCCAAGCCGGCTCCCGTTCCCCCTACTAAAGCCGATTAGCGGCGATCGGCTCATAGTTTCAACCTTTATTAGAGCGGTGACTCACGAGTCAGCCGGCATTCAGCCAAACTTGCTCACGACACTTTAAGCGACTAAGTACTTGCCTCCCAAGGTAGCTGAGCTCTTGACCCGATGGCGATCCATGAGCGGCTGCCCGAGATAATGGCGGCAACCAAGGGAAAGCAACAAAAACAGTCTAAAAGAGCCAAAAGCAAGCGGAAGGCGGAAACTTGATAAATATTTACATAAGGCCCTTGGCGAATACACCCAGGTGGAATTGTTATAGCCCGACAAGTTTTTCAAAAGAACAAAAAGCAGTAAGTGGTGATGCATCCTAGGGGCGGCCTCGGGCCGGAGGGCGGGCCCGGCGGCTTCGGGCGTCAGGCGATCAGTGGGCGGTCTCAGCTTAGTCGCCCTCGGCGGATTGCCTGTCCTTCGAGGCTACGCTCTTTGGGCCTTGATCGAGCTGAGGCTGGTCGCCTTCTTCGTGCTCTGGCACCTCTTCCTCGCCTCCGATCCTCGGCTTCGCCCTCCCCTCGGGCTGGAGCCGATTACCTCCATGAGTCTTCCTCGTACTCTGGGTGCATCCCGAACAACTTCGGTGAGCCTCCTCGCTGTCAGCAGTCCGCTCGGGCACAAAGACACTAGTGTCCGTGTACTCGGCGATGGCCAGCGCATCGGCAGGCGCCTTCCACAGACTCCAGCTCGGCTGGGCCTCCCCGGAGCAGCGGCCAGGCGGTCGAGGTCAGCCGGGTACCAGCCCTTGGCGAACTCCGGGGCCAGCGCGCTCCAGCCGGGCGAGAGCCTTCAAGCCTCGAAGCGGCCGTGGCGACCTCCGGCCGGTCGGCCGTCCGGTGGCGGTCTGGCGGCACCTCAGCCTGAGCGGTGGCGACTTAGGCGCCAGCCAGGCGAAAACGGCGCATCGGGCGGTGAAGCAGGCGGCGAGCCCGATGCTCAAGATCTGCTGCGTCGGCGATGCGAAGCGCGTTGGCGGCGATCGCCGCCTGCGCCGCCGCTCCTCCCGATCCGCCTCGATGGCGGGAATGGCGGACTGCGAGTGGCGGAAAAGAAGTCTGCGGAAGACAAGGAAAAGCGGTCAAGAAAAACCGAAGAGCGATTCGGCGAGAATCGAAAGACCAAAAAGAAGTTAGGAGTTACCGTCGGCGGCGTCCTCGATCACGTGGTAGCGGGAGTCAGCATCGCCGCCAGCGGTCGGTCGAGGCGGCCGCTCCATCTCGAACTTCGGCGAAGGGCCCCTCCAGCGACTTGGTGTCCTCCTGCACCTTGAAGCGATCCATACGCTTTCGGCGATTCGCGTCGCCGAGTCGCGCTCTTGAAGCGAGCTTGTCGCCTCCTCCTCCTTAACGGCAGGCGGCGTTGGCCGTCCAGCTGCCCTTGAAGAAGCGGCGTTGGCGTCTGAAGCCCAAAGAAAGATAAACATCATCGAGAAAGAAGGTGGCGGGAGATCCGGCCATTGCTGCTGCGCGATTGGCGAATCTCGGGGACTACAGCCCGTGGCCTTCGCGCGCCCAGCGAAGAAAGAAAAGGGAAGTCGCGGAGATCCGGCCCATTGCTGGCGATCGGCCGAATCTCGGGGACTACAGACCAGCCGTGCGCCAGTGCGCGCCGAAGAAAGAAGAATCCGCTTACCTTGACTCTCGCGGATCGGCGGTCCGCTTCCTCAGCTCTTCAGCGTTGCGGTTGAAGGCGGTATACGGAGGTTGTGGTACTCACGCAAGGCCAGCAAAGCAAAGTCAGCCTTGAAGATCGCTAAAAAGGAGTTCGAGCCGCTGCTCGATGGCGACTCGAACTTCGGGGACTACACCCGATGGAGTCTTGTTGGCGCTTACGAAAAGACACAAGAGAACCAAAAACCGTCGTGCCCGGTGAGGCCCGCATGGCGGATCGTCTGGTGTAGAGCTGGAGAGCCGCCTTCCTTGCGCAACAGACTGAGCGTCGAGCGCTGGATTCGCGGGCGTTGCGCGCCAGCGCACCGGTCGATGGGCGCGGCCTTTGGAAACCTCGGCGTCGATTCGCCATCTTTGGCGGCGTCCGTCTCGAGCCAGCGGCGGTTCGTCCTTCGACTTCGGCGGCGAGTCGGCGCTGCATTTCTGCGAAGCAGCTGCTGCGTCGGCGTCGTCGCGCCGGCGGATCCTGCGGGTCCTGAGCTGCTTACGTCTTGACCTCGAAGCGGAGGTGGCGGGCGGCCGCGAGTGTCCGAGCCCGAAGCGTCGCCGCCTTCCTCGGCGAGAGGGTTGGCGGTGCCGACCTCCCCGGTCTGCCCCGTAAAGTCGAGGCGGCGGCCTTGATGACAGCGGGGACAAGCATCGCGCGGCCTGGCAACGGCCGCCGGCGTCCCGTTTAGCAGCGGCGCGCGACGCGTACGGCCTCGTCGAGATGTCGGCTGGGCGTTGGCGGCCGCCTTGTCGACTGCGCCTTCTCGGCGCTTGGCCTCCTCCTCGCGCTTCTCCCGCGCGTTCGCTCCGTCGCCTCCGGAGATCGGCGGCGAGTCGACCGCCCGCGTGTTGAGGCGTCGCCCCCGACCCCATGGCGGGCGCGGCGTATCTCAGAGAGAGTAAGCGGAGAGGAGAGGCGAAAGTCGAGCAATTCAGCGAAGTCGGGAAAAGGCAAAGAGTAAAGACTTACGAAGAGACAGCGGCCTCTTCACTTCCTTCGAGGCGGTTGGCCCAGCGGCCGCCTCCTCCAGCTTAGTCGCGGCGGTTCCCCTGGCTTCTTGGCCCGACGCCGTCGCTCACTCGGCCGGCGTGGCGCTTCTTCGACCCGGCACTGGGTGGAGGGGCGGCCCTCGGTTGGCGGCGGGATGACCTGCGTCGATGTCATCCTCGGGCGGTCGGCGAAGGTCGCCCGGCGACTGAAACCCTCCTCCTCCTCCCGCCACCTTCGGCGTCGGCCTCCGGCGCCGCGGCTCCGAGTCAAAGGGTCGTCAATGTCGTGACCTCGCGATGGGGGCGTACTCCTGTGACTCCCCTCGGGCGCGGCGGCGCCAAGAGGGGTTCTGCTCAAAAGCCGACAAGATCGAGCTCGAGGTCGGATTCAATTAAGTCGAACACAGATGGAAAACTTACCACGGCGGAGGGTTGTCGCGCGATGCGGCTCCTTGCCCGGCTGCCACTCGTCGGTGAACTTGTAGTGGGCGATGAGGTTCACCATGTTCGCCACTTCCACCGGCATGTCTTTGGTGCACAGCCCGGTGGGATCGTGCCGGCCGCTCATCGACAGATGAGATGGGGCGGCCTTGGGCGGAAGCACCAGCGCGCCACAAAGGCGGCGAGGAGGTCGGGCGGCAGCCCCTCCAGCTGCGTCGAGGACTTCGGCGCCACGGCGCCCGACTCCGAGGCAGCGTCTTCGACCGTTAGGACCAGCTGGCGGCGGCCGGTCGGCGGCTTCGGGGTTGAAGGCGGCAAGTTGACCCGGTCGCCGTCGGTGGCGACATTCTTCCGCGATAAGTATGTTTTCGCCACATCTTCACCGACTTTATCGGCGGATGGGCGGGAAAGGGTTGTCGGCCGTGCGTGCGCCCTGACGCGATGAGCGTGCCGCCTGCGCGGCGTGCGGCCGCCTGCGTGCGAGCGAAGAAGAACTCCCCCGGCTTCGATGGTGGGGAAGCGCCGATGTAAGCCTCGCCGAGGGTGGCGGCGGAAAAAGTACCACCGCGTTGGGGGTAAGGTGGTGCGGCTGCGGATGGTACGGCTCGAGGCAGCGGAGAACCCTTCGCGGGAGGCCATCCAGCGCATGAGGTGCGGCGGAAGATGACCGCTTCGCTTTGCCTCGGCGCAGGCAGTTCCGCGGCTTGGGCGGGCCTGCACCAGTCGGCCTTTCGGAAGGCGGCGGGTCGGCGGAACTTCGATGTCCTCGCGTCCACATAAAACCGTCCCACTGCGCGGGCCGCGGCGATGGAAGCGGCGGAGGAGAGCTCATTGTCGGCGGAAAGGAAAAGCGGCGAGGCGATAGAGCAAGAAAGAAAGCAAGAAAGCGGAGGAGTGCGGCTGCTGCGCCGCTCCCCTCGGCCTATTATAGCCCGTGGTGGTGAAAGCCGGCGGCGTGGGGATTGCTGCGCCCACGACCCCCGGCGCCACGATTAATAACCCACGCTGTTACGCCGCGTGTCGCGTGGGGATATAACCGCCCTCGGCGCGGCAGATCCGCTCGAGGCGGCGCGGTAATGGCGAGCCCCACTGGCGGCCCGTCCGTCCTGCAGCGTGGTAAGCGAGGCTATCGCCTCCACTTGGCGTCCGCGATAGGACCGTCTCGCGGATGGCGAGGAAGCGTGGCGTCGCGGCGGCTTCCGCCATGACTTCGCGGCGGCCCCTGACGGGCGGGCGGCTCTGCGAAGCGGCGAAAACCGCGGCGAATTGATCGGCGCGCGTCTGAAAACTGCGCGAAGCCCAGCGGTGGCGCCGCCGAGCCGCCCGGCCGGGGACTCTTGTCGAATAATGGGCCATGGGTAGGCGGACCGAGGACCCAAGATCTTCAAGACATCGGGGCAGGCCGCGCCCTCGGCCGAGTCCCAGCGAGGCGACCTTGAAGGCGAGTCCCGGTGGCGACCTCCGAAAAACCAAGTCCCAGGCGGCGACTCAGACCAAGCCGACTCGGGCTGCGACCTCTCAAGGGCCGACTCGAGAGTCGGCGCAACCTCTCCAGACCAGCGAGGTACAGCCCGTCGTGGCTGTCCCCTCGGGCCCACGGGAGGGGCATGGCTACAGATGAGCAGCGTCCTTTGGGAGATCTCCGGTGGTAGCAGCCTTTGTGCCATATCACCCCTGACCTCGGCCACGATGCTGCAGCCTTTGTACCTGACGGCAGCGTGCGCCCGGAGATCGCCGACCCTCCGTCGGATGAGATAGAAGAGCTCGGTGGAGAGTCAGAAAGCGGCCCTCCAGTCGGCCTCCCAGTCGGCCGCATCTGGCACAGGCCCCACAAGCCATAAACCAGATTGGACGGGAGTGGCGGCGGTGATCACTGACGGTGGTGGCCTTTGTTCCCATGACCCCCCGACCGCCCTGCGTCATCGAGTCTTGCCACGATTCTCGGCCTGTCCATGGGACCCTTGATCGGCGGGCCCAGTCAGCGGAGAAAAGCGGCGGCAATAGAGATCGACGGCGGGACCATGCCCGATCAGTTACCCTTGTACCCCGGAGGTAGGCCTATAAACCCAGGGGCACCCATGCAAAGGTTGGGCCTGGTTAGGTTTTAGATACATAGCGAGAGGAAAGAGCTAGCCTCGCTCCTTCTGCCCCCTTGCAGCTCGAGGAGCACCATTGTACTATCACCCATAGTGATCATGCGGAGACCCAGCGAAGCGCGATAGGGGTATTATCTCCCGGAGAGCCCAGTGGGTAAGATTCGTCGGCGTGCATGTCTTCGCCTTATCCGTTTCGAGGCCGCAGCGTTCTACTCGCCCCCACCATGATAAGCCACCCGTTGGCATATGTCGCATCCAACCCCCGACAGTCCTTCATATTGAATAACCTTGAGAACCTTTCCATGGGTACATAATGCCTTTGGTAAATTGTATCATCTGCTTTTGAACTTGCTCTACTATCGAGTTTGTGTTAATTACTCATGAAGTTAAGTGGTATATGTTCTAAGAAGCCCGATGACTTGAACCTATGCCTTCCTTAATATGTGTGAACTCGAAAGTTTTCACAGTCATACTCTTACGGTATTTTACCAAGATAAAATTTCAACACTACAACTTCGCCGAACACGAGAAGTAAATGAAAGGTTATGCATTGAAGAAGTGGGAGTCGACCTTGAACTTTGTGTTCATGCCCATGGACATGATGTAGATCGTATCATTAAAGCTTCTCTTAAATTAATTATTCCCTTGGTATAAGTTCTTATATCTGGGATTTGGCCTTTTGCAATCGTGGTTCCAACCATGATCTCCTTGAAATACCATTTCTCGTGCAAGTTTAAGCACTTATCTTCTTTAGAGCAATACTCGGTCAAGCTCTACTTTGGACCGTCGTCGAGTATTACCCCACGGTATCTCGAGATTATCTTGGGCGCATAGCTCCTTATGAGTTCTTCATCAAGTACTACATTCTCACGATTCACGATTTTTCATGGGCTCGGAGTTATTAAACACTCAAAGACATCGATAAGCGAACGAGTCCGCATTACGGTTCAACAACTCTTAGTAATCTTCTTTAAATGCGAGTTTGTACCGATCCGTCATTCCTAGCCTTATCGGCCATATCATTATCGTGCAACTTTTTAAGCTGTACTATTTGGTCCTTCTTTTCAAAGCACAATTTTCGATGATGAGCTAAGCTTACGTCGACTCTCCTCGTCATATCATTTCACCTTGAACAACAAGCTTGATTCGAGTTTGTGTCGTATCTCGTGGTTTTAATAACCTTCGCTCCATCCTTCCTATTGCTTGATGCATTCATTTGTTCAATTGCTTCTTCATTGGATCCTCTCGACAACAAATTGTCGTGATCATCATCAACATTTTGACTCCTTCCAGGATATCAATTGAATTCATGATGAGAAATACCATCCTTGCCCTCAATGATTTGTGTTATTATCGACCACTTTATTGCCTTCCGTTCAACACAAACTTGTTCGTGTTTTGTGTTATACCTTGAGATCCTTGCTATCCAGCATTTGTTCTTCTTTAACTTGGAGTATTACCATCTTTTATGTCAAGAATGTCGTGAGAATTTCACCACCTCTTAAGAATTCTTGATATAGGTGATACTTCTTGCCATATCCGTTCATTCCTTGGTCCCCGTGTTGCTTCCAATCGAATACCAATAGGTGAGCGGTCTTTATAATTCTGCACTTCTAGCAACCTGTTGCTTTGAAGTTAATAGACGATTGTTCATTCTTAGACTATTGGTTATTGAATCAAGCTACCTCGCCCATATTTGAGGTGCACCTTTCAACTGTTGTTTACTTGGGTATGTTTTCCTCGAGCATATCTCATTATATCATTTGATCGACAAATGTTATCTCCTTATTCACATAATTGTGGAAATCCATCCTTTGAAATTCTCAAGGGATTGGTATTTGAGTCCATCGATCACCTCCTCACCCTCTCCTTGGTTTGATGTTGAACTCTTGTTTGAACTTGCTTTCATAGTTCATTTCCCGGGAATCTTGCAATGTCATTTCATCGATTTGTGTTGCACCTTTTCTTCTCGGACATCCACGATGCGAGGTATCATGATACCAACAGATCTGAATCCGGTCGAGATATGATGGTTGGAACATATTTTCAAGAGTTATAACATTGGTGGTTATATGACCCGGTAAGGTGGTGTCATGCCCGATTACACCTGGCGGAGGACCTATTGTTATAGTTTTCCTTGTTAGTAAGGCTATCCATTCTTCCATGAGGAAATTGTAAGACTTATTCTACAAGTTATTCTGATGCATCCATTGTGTATCCAGTCGACCTTTGCTTGAGGACCTTGCCAATGCTACCCGAAGCATGTTTGTGGTACTCGATTTTCAATAAGAGCATTTGAAGAACAATGCTAACTTTTCTTTGTCCATTATCCAAATACCGTTGTTTGGGTTATGTCATGGAATTAAATCTCTCCTTACCTAAGCGGTTATCTATTTTCTATCTGTCATGGATATCATGCTCTGCTTGTCCTGTGAAGGATATACCCTTGAAATATGTGTTTAAACACATTTTCCTTTCCATTGATACATTTAATCGATAATCATATTTTCCTTTCCATTTGTTGGTTTAACGTTTCTTGTGATCTATATGATCTAAGCGGTAATATTCTCCTGTTTATGTAAACACCTCGGTGTATAATTACATCGGCAAGACCTGTTGTTTTTGTTGATGCCATTTCGATAACCACCGATGGCGAGAACTTTGCCAATTGGTTCGCGCGTTCAACGAGCATGAAAATTGCTCCTTAGTTCCCGTCATTGGTATCGACATTGTTGCGGCATATCGGCAAGCTATTCAGCGACATGCCTCCTGTCGCATTTGTGCAAGATGTCACCACCCTTCCTTCTTTTAACCCACATGGTGGGCCCATAACCACAGTTCCACAGGATCGAAACTGACTCTCTGTACAACCCATTTTATAATGGTTATTCCTCACGCTTGGCCCGTATTTAGTTCACGGTCCACCTTCCTAGTGTTCTATTACGGTATCGAGCGCAATCCTTACTCTCGTTGCTCTGAACCCCTTTCTCTCCTAGTTCGGACCTCGAGCAACTATCTATCCGCTTGGAACCTCTTATTGTACCTTCGTACCTTACTCTCGATGTATTTTATATGTTCAACTTCGAGAGATACTCTTATCTCATTCTTGGGTTAACCCCATTGTTCTCTCATAAGCATTTTTGTCGTGCTAGCGAGCTGCCCTTATTGATTAGTTAGTACATTGGAGATCTGAATAAGGATGGCGGCTCCATCATGATGACTGGAGCGGAGAAATGAAGACTTCAGCGTAATGGATCCACCTCTTGAGAAAAGCAACCAAGACCGAGAAGATCCGTTAGAATACCGTAACAGGACTTTCCCCTTACTCCCTCATAAATCTCGGGACGAGATTTCTTGTAGTGGAGGAGAATTGTGGCCTTGGGATAATTAAGCTACGATGATCCCGCTAATGGTGCCACGTCACGGCGGTTACTCTTGCTAATCTATCGTTAGATCAAAACCGGTCCTCAATTCAAATTCAAAGTTTAGTGAATAATAAAAGTTTTCAAACATTAAAATAAAAATGTTAGATTACGTATTAAATATTACATAGATAAATATGGTGTAGCAAACACATTTTTATAAAATGCCTAAATGATTCAAAATGATTTAAAACAGGAAAGAAAATAAATAAAAGAAAAGACTAAACATGATTAAAACAAAAACAAAGTAAAAGGACACCCCTAAGTGGGCCTTGGCCCGTGACCTCTTGAGCCACCAGGCCGGCCCAACCGCACCGCTACTACTCCCCATCGGGAGCCAGAAACCCTAGCCCCCTCCCCCTACCCCGACCCCCTCTCTCTCGCTCGCTCCCCCACTTCCCCCGATTTCTAGATCGGGGCAAACCACCCCCTCCCCCAGTCGGCCCACTCGTTCCACTTCCCCTCTTCGGGATCGGGGGCGTTCGCCGCCGCCGCCGCCTGGAATCCCCGCTGGAGCCGCCCCACCACCCGCCGTCGTCGGTACCGCCTTCCCTGCTTCGTCGCTCGTCCTCGCCCTCCTCGCCAGACGCCGTCAATGCAGGCCGCCCGCCGCCACCATCGCCGCCACCTCATCGATCCGGTGGCCACCGGCCTCCTCTCGTCGCGCCAAGGCGTCCAGGAGCTTCGCCATCATCGTCTCGTTCGCCTACGTGCTTTGAATCGAGCCGGGACAACACGTACGCTCGCCATCGAGCTCATCTCCGCCGCTGTTCTGTTGGGGAACGTAGTAATTTCAAAAAATTTCCTACGCACACGCAAGATCATGGTGATGTATAGCAACGAGAGGGGAGAGTGTTGTCTCGTACCCTCGTAGACCAAGCGGAGCGATCTGGCGTAGAGGAAGTAGTCGTCGTTCTCCTCGCGATCCGACCGATCCGGCGCCGTTACTCCGGCGCCCGAGTTCTTGACACACGTACAGCTCGATGGCGTCCCTCGTACTCCGATCCAGCCGAGTGTCGAGGAGAGTTTCGTCGGCCACGGCGGCGTGGTGGCGATCTTGATGTTTCACGGTAGCGGGGCCGCCTAAGCTTGCGACGGTATAACCGAGGTGGAATATGGTGGAGAGGGCACGCACACGGCTAAGGAGCGATCTAAAGATCAAACTTGTGTGTCAAGGGTGCCCCCTGCCCCGTATATAAGGAGGAGGGAGGGAGGCCGGCCGGCCTAGCTAGGCGGCGGGAGGAGTCCTACTCCCAGGGAGTAGGACTCCCCTTCCTAGTTGGAATAGGATTGGGGGAGGGAAGAGAGAGAGGCGCCCCCTCCTTGTCCTATTCGGACTGGGGGGAGAGGCGTGACCACCTCTGGCGGCCCTCCTCTTCTCCCTCGAGGCCCACGAGGCCCATTTACCCGGGAGTTCCGGTAACCTCCGGTACTCGGTAAATTCCGTTTTTCGCCGGAACCATTCGAACTCCAAACATAGGCTTCAATATATCAATCTTTATGTCTCGACCATTTGAGACTCCTCGTCATGTCCGTGATCACATCCGGGACTCGAACTTCTTCGGTATATCAAAATACATAAACTCATAATAAGCATCGCCGAAACCTTAAGCGTGCGGACCCTACGGTTCGAGAACAATGTAGACATGACCTAGAACTATTCACGGTCAATAACCAACAGCGGGACCTGGATGCCCATATTGGTTCCTACATATTCTCTGAAGATCTTTATCGGTCGGACCGCATAACAACATCGTTGTTCCCTTTGTCATCGGTATGTTACTTGCGAGATTCGATCGTCGGTATCAATACCTAGTTCAATCTCGTTACGGCAAGTCTCTTTACTCGTTCCGTAATACATCATCTCACAACTAACTCATTAGTTGTAGTGCTTACAAGGCTTGAGTGATGTGTATTACCGAGAGGGCCGAAGATACCTCTCCGAGCAATCGGAGTGATAAAACCTAATCTCGAAATCGCCAACCCAACATTTGCCTTTGGAGACACCTGTAGTACTCCTTTATAATCACCCGATTCGTTGTGGCGTTTGGTAGCACCAAAGTGTTCCTCCGGTAAGCAGGAGTTGCATAATCTCATAGTTACGAGGAACATGTATAAGTCATGGATAAAAGCGGTAGCAACATACTAAGCGATCGTGTGCTAAGCTAATGGAATGGGTCATGTCAATCAGATCATTCTACTAATGATGTGACCTTGTTAATCAAATAACAACTCTTTGTTCATGGTGCGGAAACATAACCATCTTTGATTAACAAGCTAGTCTAATAGAGGCATACTAGTGACATCTTGTTTTGTCTATGCATTCACACATGTATCATGTTTCCGGTTAATACAATTCTAGCATGAATGATAAACATTTATCATGAAATAAGGAAATAAATAATAACTTTATTATTGCCTCTAGGGCATATTTCCTTGATCTCCCACTTGCACTAGAGTCAATAATCTAGATCACATCGATAGTTCACATCATCATGTGATTAACACCCATAGTTCACATCGCCATGTGACCAACACCCAAAGGGTTTACTAGATTGATAATCTAGTTTCACATCGCTATGTGATTAACACCCAAAGAGTACTAAAGTGTGATCATGTTTTGCTTGTGAGAGAATCTTAGTCAGCGGGTCTTTCACATTCAGATCCGTTATGTATTTTGCAATTTTCTATGTCTACAATGCTCTTGCGGAGCTACTCTAGTTAATTGCTCCCACTTTCAATATGTATCTAGATAGAGACTTAGAGTCATCGGATCGGTGTCAAAACTTGCATCGGCGTAACCCTTTCTGACGAATCCTTTTTCACCTCCATAATCGAGAAACATATCCTTATTCCACTAAGGATAATTTTGACCGCTGTCGATGATCTACTCCTAGATCACTATTGTACTTCCTTGCCAAACTCGTGTAGGGTATACAATAGATCGGTACACAGACATGGCATACTTTATAGAACCTATGGCCAAGGCATAGGGAATGACTTTCATTCTCTTTCCATCTTCTGCCGTGGTCGGGTTTTGAGTCTTACTCAATTTCACACCTTGTAACACAGGCAAGAACTCTTTCTTTGGTATTCCATTTTGAACTAGTTCAAAATCTTGTCAAGGTATGTACTCATTGAAAAAACTTATCAAGCGTCTTGATCTATCTCTATAGATCTTGATGCTCAATATGTAAGTAACTTTACGAGGTCTTTCTTTGAAAAACTCCTTTCAAACACTTCTTTATGCTTTGCGAGAATAATTCTACATTATTTCCGATCTACAATATGTCATTTACATATACTTATCGAAATCTTGTAGTGCTCCCACTCACTTTTTAGTAAATCTGAGGCTTCACCGTAAGTGCAGTATAAAACTATATCTTTGATCAACTCATCAAGCGTATATTCAACTCGAGATGCTTGCACCGGTCCATAGATGGATCATTTGGAGCTTGCACACTTTGTTAGCTCCTTTGGATCGATAAAACCTTACGGTTGCATCATATACAACTCTTCCTCCTGAAACCCATTCAGGAATGCAGTTTTTACATCCATTTGGCAAACTTCATAAATTATGGCAATTGCTAACATGATTCGGACAGACTTAAGCATCGCTACAGTTGAGAAAATCTCATTGTAGTCAACACCTTGAACTTGTCAAAAACCTTTTTGCGACAAGTCGAGCTTTGTAGATAGTAACACTACTATCAGCGTCCGTCTTCCTCTTGAAGATCCATTTATTTTCTATGGCTTGCCGATCATCGAACAAGCGCCACCAAAGTCCATACTTTGTTCTCATACATGGATCTCATCTCAGATTTCATGGCCTCAAACCATTTTGCGGAATCTGGGCTCATCATCGCTTCCTCATAGTTCGTAGGTTTGTCATGGTCAAGTAACACGACCTCGAACAGGATTACCGTACCACTCAGTGCGGATCTCACTCTGTTTACCTCACGAGGTCGGTAGTAACTTGATCTGAAGTTTTATGATCATCATCATTAACTTCCTCACTAATTGGTGTAGTAGTCACGAGGAACAGATTTACGTGATGAACTACTTTCAATAAGGAGAAGGTACAATTACCTCATCAAGTTCTACTTTCCTCCCACTCACTTCTTTGAGAGAAACTCCTTCTCTAGAAAGGATCCATCTTAAGCAACAAATATCTTGCCTTCGGATCTGTGATAGAAGGTGTACCCAACATTTTCCTTTGGGTATTCTATGAAAGCGCACTTCTCGATTTGGGTTTGAGCTTATCGGGATGAAACTTTTCACATAAGCATCGCAGCCCCAAACTTTAAAAGCGACAACTTTGGTTTCTTGCTAAACCCAGATTCATATAGTGTCGTCTCAGCAGTTTAGATGGTGCCCTATTTAGCGTGAATGCAGCTGTCTCTAATGCATGATCCCAAAGCGATATTGGTAAATCGGTAAGAAACATCATAGATTGCACTTTATCCAATAAAGTTTGGTTACGATGTTTGGACACACCATAACATTGTGGTGTTCGGTGGCGTGAGCTGTGAAACTATTCACATTGTTTTAATTGAAGACCAAACTCGTAACTCAAATATTTGTCTCATGATCGGATCGTAGAAACCTTATTTTCTTGTCACGATGATTTTCCACTTCACTCTGAAATTCTTTGAACCTTTCAACTATTTAGGACTTATGTTTCATCAAGTAGATATACCCATATCTGCTCAAATCATCTGTGAAGGTCGAGAAAATAAAGATACCCACCGTGAGCCTTAACACTCATTGGATCGCATACATCGGTATGTATTATTTCCAATAAGTCGGTTGCTCGCTCCATTGTTCGGAGAAGCGGAGTCTTAGTCATCTTGCCCATGAGGCATGGTTACTTAAGCATCAAGTGATTCATAATCAAGTGATTCCAAAATCCCATCGACATGGAGTTTCTTCATCGCTTTACACCAATATGACCTAAGCGGTAGTGCCACAAATAAGTTGCACTATCATTATTAACTTTGCATCTTTTGGTTTCAATATTATGAATATGTGTATCACTACGATCGAGATCAATGAACCATTTTCATTGGGCGTGTAACCATATAAGGTTTTATTCATGTAAGCAGAACAACAGTTTATTCTCTTACTTAAATGAATAACCGTTTTGCAATAAACACGATCAAATCATATTCATGCTCAGCATAAACACCAAATAACATTTATTTAGGTTCAACACTAATTCCGAAAGTATAGGGAGTGTGCGATGATGATCATATCAATCTTGAAACTATTTTCAACACACATCATCACTTCACCCTTAACTAGTTTACATTTTGATACGCAACTCCGTTTGAGTTACTACTCTTAGCAAGCGAACCAGTACCAAATACCGAGGGGTTGCTATAAACACTAGTAAAGCACACATCAAACACTGTATATCAAATATACCTTTTTCACTTTGCCATCCTTCTTATCCACCAAATATTTAGGGCAGTTCCGCTTCGGTGACCATTTCCTTTGCGATGTAAGCACTTCGGTTTCGAGGCTTTGGTTCAGCTTTGGGCTTCTTCGTGGGAGTGACAACTTGCTTGTCAATCTACTTGAAGTTCCCTTTCTTTCCTTTGCCCTTTTCTTGAAACTAGTGATCTTGTCAACCATCAACACTTGATGCTCTTTCTTGATTTCTACCTTCGTCGATTTCAATATCACGAAGAGCTCGGGAATCATTTTCGTCATCCCTTGCATACTATAGTTCATCATGAAGTTCTACTAACTTGGTGATGGTGACTAGAAATTTCATCAATCACTATCTTATCGGAAGATTAACTCCCACTTGATTCAAGCGATTGAAGTACCCGGACAATCTGAGCACATGCTCACTAGTTGAGCGATTCTCCTCCATCTTTTAGCTATAGAACTTGTTGGAGACTTCATATCTCTCAACTCGGGTATTTTCTTGAAATATTAACTTCAATTCTGGAACATCTCATATGGTCCATGATGTTCAAAACATCTTTGAAGTCGATTCTAAGCCATAAAGCATGGTGCACAAAACTATCAAGTAGTCATCATATTGAGCTAGCCAAACATTCATAACGTCGCATCTGCTCTGCAATAGGTGCATCACCTAGCGGTGCATTAAGGACATAATTCTTACGTGCGACAATGAGGATAAACCTCGGATCACGGATCAAATCCGCATCATTGCTACTAACATTTTTCAACACAATTTTCTCTAGGAACATATCAAAATAAACATATGAAAGCAACAACGCAAGCTATTGATCTTACAACATAATTTGCAAAATACTACGGGACTAAGTTCATGATAAATTTAAGTTCAATTAATCATATTACTTAAGAACTCCCACTTAGATAGACATCTCTCTAGTCATCTAAGTGATCACGTGATCCAAATCAACTAAACCATAACCGATCATCACGTGAGATGGAGTAGTTTTCAATGGTGAACATCTTATGTTGATCATATCTACTATATGATTCACGCTCGACCTTTCGGTCTCCGTGTTCGAGGCCATATCTGCATATGCTAGGCTCGTCAAGTATAACTGAGTATTCTGCATGTGCAAAACTGGCTTGCACCGTTGTAGATGGACGTAGAGCTTATCACCCGATCATCACGTGGTGTGCAGGCACGACGAACTTTGGCAGCGGTGCATACTCGGGAGAACACTTCTTGATAATTTAGTGAGAGATCATCTTATAATGCTACCGTCAATCAAAGCAAGATAAGATGCATAAAGGATAAACATCACATGCAAATCAATATAAGTGATATGATATGGTCATCATCATCTTGTGCTTCGTGATCTTCATCTCCATGCACCACCATGATCACCATCGTCACCGGTAGCGACACCTTGATCTCCATCGTAGCCGTTGTCGTCTCGCCAATCTTATGCTTCTCGACTATCTCTACGCTTAGTGATAAAGTAAAGCATTACGAAGCGATGCATTGCATACAATAAGCGACAACCATATGGCTCCAGCCGATTGCCGATAACCGGTTACAAAACATGATCATCTCATACAATAAAATATATCATCACGTCTTGACCATATCACATCACAACATGCCTGCAAAAACAAGTTAGGCGTCCTCTACTTTGTTGTTGCAAATTTTACGTGGCTGCTACGGGCTTAAGCAAGAACCGGTCTCACCTCGCATCAAAACCACAGCGATACTTCGTCAAATAGACTCGTTTAACCTTCTCAAGGACGGGCGTAGCCACTTTTCAGTTCAACTAAAGTGAGAGGCAGGCACCCACGGTCACCTTTAAGCAGCGAGTGCTCGTGGCGGTGAAACCAGTCTCGCGTAAGCGTCTGGCGTAATGTCGGTGCAGGCGCTTCATCTCACAATACCGCTGAACCAAAGTATGACATCTTTGGTAGGTAGTATGACTTGTATCGCCCACAACTCACTTGTGTTCTACTCGTGCAAAACATCAAACCATAGAAAAAACCTAGGCTCGGATGCCCTTTGTTGGGAGCGTAGTAATTTCAAAAATTTTCCTCGCTACGCAAGATCATGGTGATGTATAGCAGCGAGAGGGAGAGTGTTGTCTCGTACCCTCGTAGACCCAAGCGGAAGCGATCTGGCGTAGAGGAAGTAGTCGTCACGTTCTCCTCGCGATCCGACCGATCCGGTGCCGTTACTCCGGCGCCCCGAGTTCTTGACACACGTACAGCTCGATGGCGTCCCTCGTACTCCGATCCAGCGAGTGTCGGGGAGAGTTTCGTCGACCTGACGGCGTGGTGGCGATCTTGATGTTTCACGGCGAGGGCTTCGCCTAAGCTTGCGACGGTATAACCGAGGTGGAATATGGTGGAGGGGCACGCTGCGGCTAAGAGCGATCTAAAGATCAAACTTGTGTGTCAAGGGTGCCCCCTGCCCCGTATATAAAGGAGGGAGGGGGAGGCGGCCGGCCTAGCTAGAGGCGCGCCGGGAGGAGTCCTACTCCCAGGGGTAGGACTCCCCCTTCCTAGTTGGAATAGGATTGGGGGGGGGAAGAGGAGAGGCGCCGCCCCCTCCTTGTCCTATTCGGACTGGGGGAGAGGCGCGGCCACCTCTGGCGGCCCTCCTCTTCTCCCTCGAGGCCCACGAGGCCCATTTACCCCGGGGGTTCGGTAACCTCCGGTACTCGGTAAATTCCGTTTTCGCCGGAACCATTCGAACTCCAAACATAGGCTTCAATATATCAATCTTTATGTCTCGACCATTTGAGACTCCTCGTCATGTCCGTGATCACATCCGGGACTCGAACTTCTTGGTACATCAAAATACATAAACTCATAATAAGCATCGCCGAAACCTTAAGCGTGCGGACCCTACGGTTCGAGAACAATGTAGACATGACCTAGAACTATTCACGGTCAATAACCAACAGCGGGACTGGATGCCCATATTGGTTCCTACATATTCTCTGAAGATCTTTATCGGTCGGACCGCATAACAACATCGTTGTTCCCTTTGTCATCGGTATGTTACTTGCGAGATTCGATCGTCGGTATCAATACCTAGTTCAATCTCGTTACGGCAAGTCTCTTTACTCGTTCCGTAATACATCATCTCACAAATAACTCATTAGTTGTAGTGCTTGCAAGGCTTGATGATGTGTATTACGAGAGGGCCGAGAGATACCTCTCCAGAGCAATCGGAGTGATAAAACCTAATCTCGAAATCGCCAACCCAACATTTGCCTTTGGAGACACTGTAGTACTCCTTTATAATCACCCGATTCACGTTGTGGCGTTTGGTAGCACCAAAGTGTTCCTCCGTAAGCAGGAGTTGCATAATCTCATAGTTACGGGAACATGTATAAGTCATGGATAAAAGCGGTAGCAACATACTAAGCGATCGTGTGCTAAGCTAATGGAATGGGTCATGTCAATCAGATCATTCTACTAATGATGTGACCTTGTTAATCAAATAACAACTCTTTGTTCATGGTGCGGAAACATGACCATCTTTGATTAACAAGCTAGTCTAATAGAGGCATACTAGTGACATCTTGTTTTGTCTATGCATTCACACATGTATCATGTTTCGGTTAATACAATTCTAGCATGAATGATAAACATTTATCATGAAATAAGGAAATAAATAATAACTTTATTATTGCCTCTAGGGCATATTTCCTTCATGTTAAATCGTTAGTTCCGGCGGCTTCTTTGCATCCAGCGCCTCCCGAGCCTCTCCCGTCAGCGATGTGGTGTGGCGCTTTTCCCCTCTGCCTTCCCCTTGATCTGCATCCTCTGATCACCGTGCTCGTTGTTGTCGTCCCGTGCTAGAAGTCGCCATGGCCGGCGCTCCACTCACGTTGCCTCTGCCTCACTCCAACACACACGCACGCACCCCTGGCCGTGCCCCTACGCCGCCGAGTGTGCATCCACTGTGGCTTGGCCGTCGCCCGAGTGCGCTCCGCCCGCTGCGTATGCGCGTGCTCACCCCGCCCGTGTGGCTGCTCCCCGTCACCTCGGGCTCCAGAGCCCTGCCACTCAGCCGCAACCACCTCGCCGCCCTCGCCGACCCGCCCCTTGTGGTCGTCGCACCCTCGCGGCCCGGCGTCCTCCTCTGGCGACCGCCCGCCGCCCCAGACCCGCCCATTGTGGCCTCGGCAGCGCCCAGCGCGGTGCCCATCGCGCCGCGCTTGGCGTCGCCGGGTTATACGGCAGGCGGCCTCGCCCCATCAGGCGCTTCGTGCCGCCTTTGTGTGCCTTACGCCCGAGCCAATAGACCAGTGGCCCTATGACAATGGGGCCCCACTCCAAAACGTTTTCTAAAAAAAAGAAATAAAAATAAATATATAATTAATTAATTAATTAATAATTAAAATAGTTAATGAATTAATTAAGTTAATTAATCTGTTTAATTAATCTAATTAAGTAGATAGTTTAATTAAACCCTAATTAGACTAATCGAGTCGATAGCGAATGGGACCTTTGGTCAGGTTGACCCGATCAACCTGATATTTCTTGGCGTCGAGCATGACATCATCTTGATGTCATAAATACATTTTCGAATTAAATTAAATAATTAATTAAATTCCGAAATTATTAAAATCTTTAGAAAATCATATCTTTTAATCCGTAACTTCGGATTAAATTATTTTCAACATGAAAGTTGCTCGAGCGGCGAGATGGATGCGGATCGCAGCTTTGTTCATCCGCCACGCGTCCCTAGCATAGTGAACTGCAACATTTCACCTTGGTTCATCGTAAAACCACGAAACAGGGATACTTTCCGGATGTTTCCCACCGTCGGTATCACCTACTACGCGTTAGGGCACACCTAGCACCGCGTATTGCCATATTACGCTTTGTGATGCTTTGATTGCTTTGTTATTTATTGTGTTTCCCCCTCCGTTACTTCTTTCCGGTGAACCGAGGCTGCGGCGACCTCGGATTCGACTACGGAGTTGGCGATCCCTCCTTGCGAGCAACCAGGCAAGCCCCCCCTTGATCACGAGATATCGCCTATTCTCCTCTATCTGCTTGCATTAGAGTAGTGTAGCATATTCTTGCTTTAGTTGATCCTATTACGATGCATAGCGACATTGTTGCTACATCTGTTGATACCTTACGCGCAATCCTAAATGCTTAGTATAGGATGCTAGTTTATCATCATTGGCCCTACATTCTTGTCGATCGCCTTGCTATACTATCGGGCCGTGATCACTTGGGAGGTGATCACGGGTATATACTATACATACATACATACTATCTGAGATGGTGACTAAAGTCGGATTCATTTCGAGTACCATAAGTGATTACGATGAGAAATTTGAAAGGACGAGTGGCTCCATCCGGTGAGGTGGGCACAGGTTTCCAGCGGATTTGTTGTTACTTTGTGGCGGGCGGCAGGCGAGTTGAGACCACCTAGGAGGCAGGTGGGCTGGCCTGTTCGGCGTTCAGCGGATACTTACTGCAGCTTGAGATCTTGGTATTTGATCTGAGTCGGCCATTTGGTCTATCGCACTAACCATCTCGTGGGAGTAGTTATGGGTATCCGGCGTCGTGGTATCGGCGAAGCCTTCTTGGCGTCGGCGAGCGAGTGGCGCGCCGGATTGGAGCGTAAGCTGCGCTTGTATTAAGGGGCTAGTTACGCTTCGGCGCGTGCATAACGTCTTGAGGTGTGCTCGAGGCGATGGGCGGACCCTGCGTGCTTAGGTTTAGACCGGCGTCTTGACCTCTCTGTTGTGCCTAGGTGGGGCTGCGGCGTGTTGATCTTCGAGGCGGGCATGACCGAGAAAGTGTGTCGGCCAAATGGGATCGGCGTGTTGGGTTATGTGGTGCACCCTGCAGTGATTAATCTATTGAATAGCCGTGTCCCTCGGTAAAGGGCGACCGGAGTTGTACCTTGACCTTATGACAACTAGAACCGGATACTTAATAAAACACACCCTTCCAAGTTCCACGAACAACCCGGTGATCGCTTTCCCGCAGGCGGCGAGGGAGGATCGCGGGTAGGATTATACTATGCGATGCTCTTGGAGATGCTACTTGGAGATGCTACTTGGAGATGCTACTTGGTGATGCTACTTGGAGAACTTGGTCTACTCTCTTCTACTGCTTTGCAAGGCGAGGCTGCGAGCGTAGTCTTCGACGGATTAGCTATCCCCTCTTATTACGGCATTCTGCGATTCGGTCCGCGATATGGCCCTTTACACATATACCCATGCATATGTAGTGTAGCTCCTTGCTTGCGAGTACTTTGGATGAGTACTCACGGTTGCTTTCTCCCCCTTTTCCCCTTTCCTTTCTTTACGGTTGTCGCAACGAGATCTTTGGAATCGAAGCGAGGCGCCACCGTCGATGGCGACTACTACTGCTGGAGGTGCCTACTACTACGTGCAGCCAGCGGCGGCGACCGGGAAGTAGTTTAGGAGGATCCGAGCGGGGAGGCTGCGCCTCTTCGTCGGTATCGGTTTGTGCTAGCCTTCTTAAGGCAAACTTCTTTAACTTATGTGCGTACTCGAGATATTGTTGCTTCGGTGACTTCGTCTATGATCGAGCACTTGTATTCGAGCCCTCGAGGCCCTGGCTTGTATTATGATGCTTGTATGACTTAATTATGTTGTTAGAGTTGTGTTGTGATATCTTTCCGTGAGTCCACGATCTTGATCGTACTGCGTTTGCGTGCATGATTAGTGTCACGATTGAATCGAGGCGTCACATGTATGTATGATTTCCAACAAATTTGTTGCTCACTCCATAGTCTGGGAGAAGCGGTGTTTTAGTCATCTTGCCCATGAGGCGCGGTTCATAAGTACCAAGTGATTCATAATCAAGTGATTCCAAAAGTCCATCGGTATGGAGTTTCTTCATGCGCTTTACACCGATATGACCTAAGCGGCGATTGCCACAAATAAGTTGCACTATCATTATCAACTCTGCATCTTTTGGCTTCAACATTATGAATATGTGTATCACTACTATCGAGATTCAATAAAATAGACCACTCTTCAAGGGTGCATGACCATAAAAGATATTATTCATATAAATAGAACAACCATTATTCTCTCGATTTAAATGAATAACCGTCTACGCATCAAACAAGATCCAGATATAATGTTCATGCTCAGCAGCGGCACCAAATAACAATTATTCAGGTCTAAAACTAATCCCGAAGGTAGATGTAGAGGTAGTGTGCCGACCGCGATCACATCGACTTTGGAACCGTTTCCCAGCGCATCGTCACCTCGTCCTTGGCGATTGCCGCTTATTCCGTAGTCCTGTTTGAGTTGCAAATATTAGCAGCAGAACCGGTATCAAATACCAGTGCTACTCGAGCTCTAGTTAGGTACACATCAATAACATGTATATCACATATACCTTTGTTCACTTTGCCATCCTTCTTATCCGCCAAATACTTGGGGCAGTTCCGCTTCGATGACCGATCGCTTGCGGTAGAAGCACTCGATTTCAGGCTTAGGTCCGGACTTGGGTTTCTTTTCTTGGCGACAACTTGATTGCTGTTCTTCTTGAAGTTCCTTCTTCTTCCCTTTGCCCTTTTCTTGAAACTAGTGGTCTTGTTGACCATCAACACTTGATGCTCCTTCTTGATTTCTACCTCCATGACTTTTAGCATTGCGAAGAGCTCGAGAATAGTCTTGTTCATCCCTTGCATATTATAGTTCATCACAAAGCTCTTGTAGCTTGGTGGCGATGATTGGAGAATTATGTCAATGGCGCTATCATCAGGAAGATTAATTCCAGTTGAATCAAGTGATTATTATACCCGGACATTTTGAGTATATGCTCCTTGTGAGAACTATTCTCCTCCATCTTGCATTTGTAGAACTTATTGGAACTTCATATCTCTCAATCCGGGCATTTGCTTGAAATATTAACTTCAACTCTGGAACATCTCATATGCTCCATAGCGTTCAAAAGCGTCGTTGAAGACCGGTTCTAAGCCGTAAAGCATGGCACCTTGAGCGTAAGTAGTCATCGACTTTGCTCGCGGAGCGTTCTTAACGTCGGTGGCGAACACAGCACCAGCGGTGCTTCGGGGCGTAACTTTTACGTGCAGCAATGAGGATAATCCTCGAGTTACGGACCCGATCCGTGTAATTGCTACCATCATCTTTCAACTTTGCTTTCTCAAGGAACGCATTAAAATTCAACGGAACAACAACACGAGTCATCTATCTACAAACAAACATAGACAAGCAAAATACTATCAGGTACTAAGTTCATGATAAATTTAAGTTTAATTAATCATATTACTCAAGAACTCCTACTTATACAGACATCTCTCTAGTCATCTAAGTGATCACGTGATCCAAATCAACTAAACCATAACCGATCATCACGTGAGATGGAGTAGTTTTCAATGGTGAACATCTTTATGTTGATCATATCTACTATATGATTCACGCTCGACCTTTCGGTTTCCATGTTCCGAGGCCATATCTGCATACGCTAGGCTTGTCAAGTTTAACCTGAGTATTCCGCGTGTGCAAAACTGGCTTGCACCCGTTGTAGATGGACGTAGAGCTTATCACACCCGATCATCACATGGTGTCTGGGCACGACGAACTTTGGCAACGGTGCATACTCAGGGAGAACACTTCTTGATAATTTTAGTGAGAGATCATCTTAAAATGCTACCGTCAAACAAAGCAAGATAAGATGCATAAAGGATAAACATCATATGTAATCAATATAAGTGATATGATATGGCCATCATCATCTTGTGCTTGTGATCTCCATCTCCGAAGCACCGTCGTGATCACCATCATCACCGGCACGACACCTTGATCTCCATCGTAGCATCGTTGTTGTTTCGCCATCTATTGCTTCTCGACTATCGCTACCGCTTAGTGATAAAGTAAAGCAATTACGAAGCGTTGCATTTCATACAATAAGCGACAACCATATGGCTCCTGCCGATTGCCGATAACCGGTTACAAAACATGATCATCTCATACAATAAAATATAGCATCACGTCTTGACCATATCACATCACAACATGCCTGCAAAAACAAGTTAGGCGTCCTCTACTTTGTTGTTGCAAGTTTTACGTGGCTGCTATGGGCTTAGCAAGACCGTTCTTACCTACGCATCAAAAACCACAGCGATAGTTCGTCAAGTTGGTGCTGTTTTAACCCATCGCAAGGACGGGCGTAGCCACACTCGATTCAGCTAAAGTGAGAGAGGCAGACACCCGCCGGACACCTTTAAGCACGAGTGCTCGTAGCAGTGAAACCAGTCTTGCGTAAGCGTCTGGCGTAATGTCGGTCCGGGCGCTTCATCTCACAATACCGCCGAACCAAAGTATGACATGCTGGTAAGCAGTATAACTTGTATCGCCCACAACTCACTTGTGTTCTACTCGTGCATATAACATCAATGAAGGAAATATGCCCTAGAGGCAATAATAAAGTTATTATTTATTTCCTTATTTCATGATAAATGTTTATCATTCATGCTAGAATTGTATTAACCGGAAACATGATACATGTGTGAATGCATAGACAAAACAAGATGTCACTAGTATGCCTCTACTAGACTAGCTTGTTAATCAAAGATGGTTATGTTTCCTAACCATGAACAAAGGAGTTGTTATTTGATTAATGAGGTCACATCATTAGTAGAATGATCGATTGACATGACCCATTCCCTTAGCTTAGCACACGATCGTTTAGTATGTTGCTCTGCTTTTATCCATGACTTATACATGTTCTGTAACTATGAGATTATGCAACTCCGTTTTCGGAGGAACACTTTGGGTGCTACCAAGCGTCTAGCGTAAGCTGGGTGATTATAAAGGAGTACTACAGGTGTCTCCAAAGGCGGATGTTGGGTTGGCGTATTTGAGATTAGGTTTTGTCACTCCGATAGTCGGAGAGGTATCTCTGGGCCCTCTCGGTAATGCACATCTTTGAAGCCTTGCAAGCACTACAACTAATGAGTTAGTTGTGAGATGATGTATTCGGAGCGAGTAAAGAGACTTGCGTAGCGAGATTGAACTAGGTATTGGATACCGACGATCGAATCTCGGGCAAATAACATACCGATGACAAAAGGAACAACGTATGTTGTTATGCGGTCGACCGATAAAGATCTTCGTAGAATATGTAGGAACCAATATGGGCATCAGGTCCGCTGTTGGTTATTGACCGTGAATGGTTCTAGGTCATGTCTACATTGTTCTCGAACCGTAGGGTCCATGCGCTTAAGGTTTCGATGGTGTTATTATGAGTTTATGTATTTTGATGTACGAAGAAGTTGAGTCCGGATGTGATCACGGACATGACGAGAGTCTCGAATGGTCGAGACATAAAGATTGATATATTGGAAGCCTATGTTTGGAGTTGGAATGGTTCGGCGGCAGAATTCTGGGAATGCAGGGAGGTTACGGAACCCCGGGAGGTAAATGGGCCTCGATGGGCCCTAGTGGAAAGGAGGAGGGCAGCCCAAGCCTGGCGCGCCTCCCCCTTCCCTAGTCCTACTAGGACTAGGAGAAAGGCCGCCCCCTCTCTCTCTTTCCCCCTCAGGAATCCTAGTCCAACTAGGATTGGGGAATCCTACTCCGAGAGGAGTAGGACTCCTTAGCGCGCCTCCTTGGCCTGGCCCCCTCCCCTTGCTCCTTTATATCACGGGGCAAGGGGCACCTTAGGACACACAAGTTGATCGTGAGATCGTTCCTTAGCCGTGTGCGGTGCCCCCTCCACCATATTCCACCTCGGTTATACCGTCATGAAGCTTAAGCGAAGCCTGCAGTGAAACATCAAGATCGTCCTGCCCGTCGTCTTGTGGAACTCTCCTCGACACTCGGCTGGATCGGTCTGAGGGCGTCATCGAGCTGTCGTGTGTCAAGAACTGGGGCGTCGAATGCTTGGCGCGGGATCGGTCGGATCGCGAGGAGAGCGTCGACTACTTCCTCTCGTTGTGATCGCTTCGCCGGGTCTACAAGGGTATGTAGACAACACTCTCCCTCTCGTTGCTATGCATCACCATGATCTTGCGTGTGCGTAGGAAAATTTTGAAATTACTCGTTCCCCATCGGTGGTATCCGAGCCTAGGTTTTTATGGTTTGATGTTTTTGCAGAGTAGAACACAAGTGAGTTGTGGGCGATACAAGTCATACTACCTACCAGCATGTCATACTTTGGTTCAGCGGTATTGTGAGATGAAGCGGCCGGACCGACATTACGCGTGCGCTTTGCGAGACTGGTTTCACCGCTCGAGCACTCGTTGCTTAAAGGTGATTGGCGGGTGTCTGTCTCTCTCACTTTAGTTGAACCGAGTGTAGCTCGCCCGGTCCTTGAGAAGGTTAAAGCGGAGTCTATTTGTGAAATATCGTTGTGGTTTTGATCGTGGGTGAGACTAGTTCTTGCTTAAGCCCGTAGCAGCCACGTAAAATTTGCAACAACAAAGTAGAGGGCGTCTAACTTGTTTTTGCGGGGCATGTTGTGATGTGATATGGTCAAGGCGTGATGCTATATTTTATTGTATGAGATGATCATGTTTTGTAACGAAGTTATCGACAAGCTGGCAGGAGCCATATGGTTGTCGCTTTATTGTATGAAATGCAATCGCCTGTAATGCTTTACTTTATCACTAAGCGGTAGAGATAGTCGTAGTAGCATAAGTTTGGCGAGGCGACAACGATGCTACGATGGAGATCAAGGTGTCGCGCCGGTGGCGATGGTGATCATGGTGGTGCTGCAAGATGGAGATCATGAAGCACAAGATGATGATGACCATATCATATCACTTATATTGATTTGCATGTGATGTTTATCCTTTTATGCATCTTATCTTGCTTTGATTGGCGGTAGCATTATAAGATGATCTCTCACTAAATAATCAAGAAGTGTTCTCCCAGTATGCACCGTTGCCAAAGTTAAATCGTGCCCGGACACCACGTGATGATCGGGTGTGATAAGCTCTCGTCCATCTAGCAGGTGCAAGCCAGTTTGCACGCGAGAATACTCGGGTTATACTTGGCGAGCCTAGCATATGCGAGATATGGCCTCGGAACACGGAGACCGAAAGGTCGGCGTGAATCATATAGTAGATATGATCAACATAAGATGTTCACCATTGAAAACTACTCCATTTCACGTGATGATCGGTTGTGGTTTAGTTGATTTGGATCACGTGATCACTTAGATGACTAGAGATGTTTTTCTAAGTGGGAGTTCTTAAGTAATATGATTAATTGAACTTAAATTTATCATGAACTTAGTACTGATAGTATCTTGCTTGTTTATGTTTGATTGTAGATAGATGGCTCGTCTTTGTTGTTCCGTTGAATTTTAATCGTTCCTTGAGAAAGCAAAGTTGAAAGATGATGGTAGCAATTACGGATTGGGTCCGTAACGAGATCATCCTCATTCTTTGCCTGGAAGAGCTACGTCTGGATGCACCGCTAGGTAGCGAACTCTTCTTTTTGAGCAACGCCGGATGTTATGAGCGTCTGGCGAGCAAAAGCGATGACTACTCTATAGTTCGATGTGCCATGCTACGGCTTAGAACCGGGACTTCAACGGCGTTTTGAGCGTCATGGAGCATATGAGATGTTCGAGGAGTTGAAGTTAATATTCAACAGAATGCGGATTGAGAGATATGAAGTCTCAATAAGTTCTATAGCTGTAAGATGGAGAGAACGATTACATTAGTGAGCATATACTCGAATGTGCGGGTACTACAATCACTTGACACAATTGGGAGTTAATCTTCCGGATGATTGTGTCATTGTGAATTCTCAATCACGCCACCAAGCTACAAAGGCTTCGTGATGAACTATAATATGCAAGGGTTAGTGAAAACTATACAGAGCTCTTCGCAATGCTAAAGGCTGCGGAGGTAGAAATCAGAAGGAGCATCAAGTGTTGATGGTCAATAAGACCACTAGTTTCAAGAAGAAAGGCAAAGGGAAGAAGAAGGGAATCTCAAGAAGAACAGCAAGCAAGTTCTTTGCTCGGGAGAAAAACCCAAGTCGGCCCTAAACACTGGCCGAGTGCTTCTCTACTGCAAGCGGTAGTCCTTTGGAAGCGGAACTGCCCCAAGTATTTGGCGGATAAGAAGGATGGCAAGGTGAACAAAGGTATATGTGATATACATGTTATTGATGTGTACCTTACTAGAGCTCATGATAGCTTTGGGTATTTGATCTGGTTACATTGCTAATATTTGCAACTCGAAGCAGGGACTACGGATTAGCGAACAACGGCAAAGGGCGAGGTGACGATCGGCGTGGGAAATGGTTCCAAAGTCGATGTGATCGCGGTCGACACGCTACCTCTACATCTACCTTGGGATTAGTTTTAGACCTAAATAATTGTTATTTGGTGCTGCGTTGAGCATGAACATTATATCTGGATCTTGTTTGATGCGAGGCGGTTATTCATTAAATCGAGAGAATAATGGTTGTTCTATTTATATGAGTAATATCTTTTATGGTCATGCACCCTTGAGGTGGTCTATTTCGATGAATCTCGATAGTAGTGATACACATATTCATAATGTTGAAACCAAAAGATGCAGAGTTGATAATGATAGTGCAACTTATTTGTGCCTTGCCGTTTAGGTCATATCGGTATAAAGCGCATGAAGAAACTCCATCTTGATGGACTTTTGGAGTCACTTGATTATGAATCACTTGGCACTTGCGAACCGTGCCTCATGGGCAAGATGACTAGAACACCGTTCTCGGTACTATGGAGAAGCAACAGATTTGTTGGAAATCATACATCTGAGATGTATGTGGTCCGATGAATGTTGAGGCTCGTGGCGGATATCGTTATTTTCTCACCTTCACGGATGACTTAAGCGGATATGGGTATATCTACTTAATGAAACATAAGTCTGAAACATTTGAAAAGTTCAAAGAATTTGAGTGAAGTTGAAAATCATCGTAACAAGAAAATTAAGTTTCTACGATCGATCGTGGAGGTGAATATTTGAGTTCTGAGTTTGGTCTACATTTGAAACAATGCGGAATAGTTTAGCAACTCCGCCACCGGAACACCACAGCGTAATGGTGTGTCGAGCGTCGTGTCGCACTTTACTAGATATGGTGCGATCTATGATGTCTCTTCTGATTTACCGCTATCGTTTTGGGGTTATGCTCTAGAGACGGCCGCATTCACCTGAATAGAACACCGTCGAAATCCGTTGAGGCGACACCTTATGAACTATGGTTTAGCAAGAAACCAAAGTTGTCGTTTCTTAAAGTTTGGGGATCACGATGCTTATGTGAAAAAGCTTCAACTGATAAGCTCGAACCCAAATCGAATGTGTCTTCATAGGATACCCAAAGGAAGCAGTTGGGTACACCTTCTATCACAGATCCGAAGGCAAGACATTCGTTGCTAAGAATGGATCCTTTCTAGAAGGAGTTTCTCTCGAAAGAAGTGAGTGGGAGGAAAGTGGAACTTGATGAGGTAATAGTACCTTCTCCCTTACTTGAAAGTAGTTAAATCGCGAAACCGGTTTACGAGACACCTCACCAAGTAGTGAGGAAGTTGATGATGTTGATCATGAAACTTCAGATCAAGTTTCTGCAGAACCTCGTAGATCAACGAGTAAGATCCGCACGAGTGAATGCGGTAATCCTGTTACGGAAGTCATGCTACTAGATCATGATGAACCTACAAACTATGAAGAAGCGATGGTGAGCCCAGATTCCATAAAATGGCTTGAGGCCATGAAATGCGAGATGGGATCCATGTATGAAAACAAAGTGTGGACTTTGGTTGACTTGCACGAGGTAGGCAAGCAATAGAAAACAAGTGGATCTTCAAGAAGAAGGCGGCGGCGGTAATATTCTTGTCTATAAAGCTCGACTTATGCATAAAGGTTTCGACAAGTTCAAGGGGTTGACTACGATGAGACCTTCTCACCCGTAGCGATGCTTAAGTCCGTCCGAATCATGTTAGCGATTGCGCATTTTATGATTATGAAATTTGGCAAATGGATGTAAAGCGCATTCTGAATGGATTTACGGAAGAAGAGTTGTATATGATGCAACGAGAAGGTTTTATCGATCCAAAAGGAGCTAACAAAGTATGCAAACTCCAGCGATCCATCTATGGACTGGTGCAAGCATCTCGGAGTTGGAATAAGCGCTTTGATAATGTGATCAAAGCATTTGGGTTTATCTGAGACTTTTGGAGAAGCTTTGTATTTACAAGAAAGTGAGTGGGAGCTCTGTAGCATTTACGATATTATATGTGGATGACATATTGCTGATCGGAAATGATATAGAATTCTGGATAGCATAAAGGGATACTTGAATAAGAGTTTTTCAATGAAAGACCTCGGTGAAGCTGCTTACATATTGGGCATTAAGATCTATAGAGATAGATCAAGGCGCTTAATTGGACTTTCACAAAGCACATACCTTGACAAAGTTTTGAAGAAGTTCAAAATGGATCAAGCAAAGAAAGGGTTCTTGCACGTGTTACAAGGTGTGAAGTTGAGTCGGACTCAATGCCCGACCACTGAGAAGATAGAGAAAATGAAAGATGTTCCTATGCTTTGACCATAGGCTCTATCATGTATGCAATCTTGTGTACAGGACGATGTGTGCCTTGCTATAAGCCTAGCGAGGAGGTACCAAAGTAATCGAGTGGATCCTTTGGACAGCGGTCAAGAACATCTGAAATACGAAAAGGACTAAGGATATGTTTCTCGTATATGGAGGTGACAAAGAGCTCATAAATGGCAGTTACGTTGATGCAAGCTTTGACACGATCCGGACGATTCTAAATCGCAGACGGATCGTATTTACACTAAGCGGAGGGCTGTCGGTTGGTGCGGTTCTAAACAAAGCGTCGTGGCGGGATCTACATGTGAAGCGGAATACATAGCAGCTTGAGCAGCTAATGAAAGATGCGGATGAAGGAGTTCATATCCGATCTAGGTGTCATACCTAGTGCATCGGGTCAATGAAAATCTTACGTGACAATCTTGGAGCAATTGCCTTAGCAAAGGAATCCAGATTTCACAAGAGGACCAAGCACATCAAGAGGCGCTTCAATTCCATCGGGACTTAGTCGGTGGAGACATAGAGATTTGCAAGATACATACGGATCTGAATGTTGCGAGACCGTTGACTAAGCCTCTTCCACGAGCAAAACATGATCAGCACCAAGACTCCATGGGTGTTAGAATCATTCTTGTGTAATCTAGATTATTGACTCTAGTGCAAGTGGGAGGCTGAAGGAAATATGCCCTAGAGGCAATAATAAAGTTATTATTTATTTCCTTATTTCATGATAAATGTTTATCATTCATGCTAGAATTGTATTAACGGAAACATGATACATGTGTGAATGCATAGACAAAACAAGATGTCACTAGTATGCCTCTACTAGACTAGCTTGTTAATCAAAGATGGTTATGTTTCCTAACCATGAACAAAGGAGTTGTTATTTGATTAATGAGGTCACATCATTAGTAGAATGATCGATTGACATGACCCATTCCTTAGCTTAGCACCACGATCGTTTAGTATGTTGCTCTGCTTTTATCCATGACTTATACATGTTCTGTAACTATGAGATTATGCAACTCCGTTTTCGGAGGAACACTTTGGGTGCTACCAAGCGTCTGGCATAAGCTGGGTGATTATAAAGTACTACAGGTGTCTCCAAAGGCAGATGTTGGGTTGGCGTATTTGAGATTAGGTTTTGTCACTCCGATAGTCGGAGAGGTATCTCTGGGCCCTCTCGGTAATGCACATCACTGAAGCCTTGCAAGCACTACAACTAATGAGTTAGTTGTGAGATGATGTATTCGGAGCGAGTAAAGAGACTTGCGTGCGAGATTGAACTAGGTATTGGATACCGGCGATCGAATCTCGGGCAAGTAACATACCGATGACAAAGGAACAACGTATGTTGTTATGCGGTCGACCGATAAAGATCTTCGTAGAATATGTAGGAACCAATATGGGCATCCAGGTCCGCTGTTGGTTATTGACCGTGAATGGTTCTAGGTCATGTCTACATTGTTCTCGAACCGTAGGGTCCATGCGCAAGGTTTCGATGGTGTTATTATGAGTTTATGTATTTTGATGTACCGAAGAAGTTGAGTCCGGATGTGATCACGGACATGACGAGGAGTCTCGAATGGTCGAGACATAAAGATTGATATATTGGAAGCCTATGTTTGGAGTTGGAATGGTTCGGCGGCGAATTCTGAGAATGCAGGGAGGTTCGGAACCCCGGGAGGTAAATGGGCCTCGATGGGCCTAGTGGAAAGGAGGAGGGCAGCCCAAGCTGGGCGCCTCCCCCTTCCTAGTCCTACTAGGACTAGGAGAAGGGGCGACCCCCCTCTCTCTTTCCCCCTCAGGAATCCTAGTCCAACTAGGATTGGGGAATCCTACTCCGGAGGAGTAGGACTCCTTAGCGCGCCTCCCTTGGCCATGGCCCCTCCCCTTGCTCCTTTATATCACGAGGCGGGGGCACCTTAGGACACACAAGTTGATCGTGAGATCGTTCCTTAGCCGTGTCGGTGCCCCCTCCACCATATTCCACCTCGGTTATACCGTCATGAAGCTTAAGCGAAAGCCTGCGCGAGTGAAACATCAAGATCGTCCTGCGCCCGTCGTCTTGTGGAACTCTCCCTCGACACTCGGCTGGATCGGTCTGAGGGGCGTCATCGAGCTGTCGTGTGTCAAGAACTGGGCGTCAGATGCTGGCGCGGGATCGGTCGGATCGCGAGGAGAGCGTCGACTACTTCCCTACGTTGTGATCGCTTCGCCGGGTCTACAAGGGTATGTAGACAACACTCTCCCCTCTCGTTGCTATGCATCACCATGATCTTGCGTGTGCGTAGGAAAATTTTGAAATTACTCGTTCCCCATCAATCAGCGCATAAAACCTGAGGCTCGGATGCCTTTGTTGGGGAGCGTGGTAATTTCAAAAAACACGCACGCAAGATCATGGTGATGGCATAGCAACGAAAGAGAAAAATCGTACCCTAAATGAACCGTTAAGCGAAAAGTGTTATAACAACGCGGTTGATGTAGTCGTGCGTCTTCCGCAATCGGCTGATCAAGCACCGAAACGTCACGGCGCGTCCGTTCGACTACACGTTCAACTCGATGATGTTCCCGGGCTCCAATCCAAATAAGCGTCGAGGATGAGTTCCGTCGGACGCGACGGCGTGGTGGCGATGATGATGTTCTACGGCGCAGGCTTCGCCTAAACTCGCGACGATATGACCGAGGTGGATTATGGTGGAGGAGGGCACCGCGCTGCGGCTAAGGAGCGATCCGTATATCAACTTGTGTGTCTATGGGGTGCCCCCTGCCCCGTATATAAAGGAGCAAGGGGGAGGCGGCCGGCCGCCAGAGGGGCGCGCCAGGGAGGGGGAGTCCTCCTCCTAGTGGGAGTAGGACTCCCTTTCCTAGTCCAACTAGGAAGGAGGAAGGGGAAGGAAGAGGAGAGAGGGAAGAGGGGCGCGCCCCTCCCTAGTCAGTCAGACTCCCCTTGGGAGGCGCGCCACCTCCTAGGCTGCTGCCCTCTCTCTCCCCTCGGGCCCACTAAGGCCCAATACTTCCCAGGGGGTTCGGTAACCCCTCGGCACTCTGATTTTCTCCGAAATCACCGGAACACTTCCGGTGTCGAATATAGTTGTCCAATATATCAATCTTTATGTCTCGACCATTTCAAGACTCCTCGTCATGTCCATGATCACATCAGGGACTCGAACAAACGGTACATCAAAACTTATAAACTCATAATAAAATTGTCATCGTAACGTTAAGCGTGCGGACCCTACGGGTTCGAGAACTATGTATACATGACCTAGAACTATTCTCGGTCAATAACCAATAGCGGAACCTGGATGTTCATATTGGTTCCCACATATTCTCGAAGATCTTTATCGGTCAAACCGCATAACAACATCGTTGTTCCCTTTGTCATCGGTATGTTACTTGCAGAGATTCGATCGTCGGTATCCAATACCTAGTTCAATCTAGTTCTTGGCAAGTCTCTTTACTCGTTCCAGTAATACATCATCTCATAACTAACTCATTAGTTACAATGCTTGCAAGGCTTAGGTGATGAGTATTACCGAGAGGGCCAGAGATACCTCTCAGAGCAATCGGAGTGACAAAACCTAATCTCGAATTATGCCAACTCAACATGTACCTTCGAGACACACTGTAGAGCATCTTTATAATCACCCGATTCGTTGTGACGTTTGGTAGCACACAAAGTGTTCCTCCGGTAAACGGGAGTTGCACAATCTCATAGTTGCAGGAACTTTGTATAAGTCATGAAGAAAGCAATAGCAACATACTAAACGATCAAGTGCTAAGCTAATGAAATGGGTCAAGTCAATCACATCATTCTCCTAATGATGTGATCCCATTAATCAAATGACAACACATGCTCATGGTTAGGAAACATAACCATCTTTGATCAATGAGCTAGTTCAAGTAGAGGCATACTAGTGACACTATGTTTGTCTATTTATTCACACATGTATCATGTTTCCGGTTAATACAATTCTAGCATGAATAATAAACATTTATCATGATATGAGGAAATAAATAATAACTTTATTATTGCCTCTAGGGCATATTTCATTCATCAAGATCAGGTCGCCTTCATGCATGATCATGTCGGCATGGACCTGGACGGCTTCCTGCTTGACCACGAGTTTTTGAAGGACTACGGACTCGAGGAAGAGGATGAGTGTGACAACGAAGGGGAGCCTTTGTTCGAGGATGAGCTCGCCAACCAAGCCGTCGGGGTAAGCCAAGCGCAAGAGCAGGCGGACGAAGGCATGCATGGCGGCCGAAGACAAGCTTCTTTGTGAGTGTTGGAGGGACATTGGGCAACACCCCAAGACTGGCACCAAAGAAAAGGCATTGACCTTTTGGACTCGTGACCATCGTGAGTTCCATGAGCGCAAAAAGTTTCCGCCGTACCAAATGCAAAGCACACGCGGGTGGGTGTCCATTTTGAAGCGTTGGAAGGTGATCCAACAAGAGTGCAACAAGTTTTGTGCCACTCTTGAGAGCGTCAAGGATCGCCCCGTGAGTGGCATCGGCATGCAAGACATGGTATGCTAGCAAGCGGCTCTCTTTGTGTCATTCCGCTTATGCTTGCATGTCCATTTTCATATCCATTTTTCCAATATGCTTGCATGTAATTCATTTGTAGGCATTTCAAAATTTCGAGGCAATCAAGGTCCAACACGATGGCAAGGCCTCGACCTATCCCATTGTTGAAGGCTCATCAAAAACGAGGAGAAGTTCAAGGCACAATTTGCCGCCCTCAAGTCGCGTGGGGGGAAGAAGGCCGTGGAGGAGGAAGACAGCGAGAAGCCACGGCTGCGGGGGAAGGCCAACTCCAAGAAGGAGGACAAGCGGGATGAGGCATCGAACGCCTTGATCGCAAGCGTGGAGAGCATGATGAACAAGAAGGACTCGAGGGAGGAGGAGCGCTGGCGATACAAGGAAAACAAATGAACGCCTTCATGGAGATCCAAAGCAGGAGGCTTGACATGGAGGCGGAGAAGCAAGCCAATATGCTAGAGATGGAGGCGGAGAAGCAAGCCAAGATGCTAGAGATAGAGGCCGCCAACGCCAAGACCAAGGCGAAAGAAGTGTCTCTCGCGAGCATGATGACGGGGGTGGAGATCATGAAGGTGGATCTCAATACCGTGTCGCCAAGGAAGAGGCCGTGGTTCGAGAAGACGCAGGCCGACATGCTCAAGTTTGACGATGAGTGATCTATGGCGGCGAGCGCCATCCTTTCTTCTATGCCGGCAAGTGTGTTGGCATGACGATGGCCGCGATGGCATGGTCAAACTCTCCCGCCCCTTTTTTGTGTGCTTGCATGTGTGCCGCCCGCTGGCAAGTTCGCCAGCGGAATTGCGTGCTGTTTTTCTGAAGCTGGTATTGTATGCCGGCGCTGGCATGATGCCGGCATGAACTTCAGGTGATGACATGGCTGCTGGCATGATCTACGGCCGCGGGCCTTTTTCAAATTTGCATGCGGGCATGAAATGTGTCGCGGCAGTTGGGCGCACTGCCGACCCAAATTTTAAAGAGGGCAGACGCCGAGCGGGCAACCGACCCAAACGAACAAAAAGCGGACAAATCTGCTATCCGTTTGGGTCGGCGCGTTGGAGTTTCTCTTATGCCCTGACCAGCAAACCCTTGCGCCACCCAGCTTGCCCCTCCTCGCTACCCGCCAACGGCCAAAATAGGCATGTGGAAGTGGGTGCCCGACAAGAAGGCGAAGCACGGCCACGAGGCGAGGTCTTCCTCTGCGTCGTCGTGCAGCGCCGCCGTGTACTCCACCTCGCTACCTGCATTCTTCATCTCTCCTTCGACAGCCCCTCCATGCTTCTGGCCGTACATGAAGGTGGAGATATGCTGACACTATTGGGAGACCGCACCCCGCTGCCATGGTCCAAAACACGCCTCCCCAATGTGTGGCATATGAGCCCGAATCGAGTGCCGATCCCGGCTGTCCCAGTGACCCCGCCTTTTGGAGATCAACCGTCGGCGCGCTCGCATCCCGAGCCACCTCCTCGCCGCTCTGGGACACTTGGTTCTAGGATGAGCACGACATGCGGCGGCAAATGATATTTGCCAGCCGTGCATGCATGTAGCCTACCCCGTGAGCCGCGTGCGTGCGTACCAAGCCCACCCAGAACGCGCGGGCCGTGTGCGGGTGCGTGGCTTGACACCGATGCCCTTCCCCTCTCCGTCACCGGCACCACCATGACCTCCAAAGAGGAGGGGTGGTTGGTGCAAGTCGTGATGAAGAACAATGAGAGGGAGTTCAAGCGCAAGCAGGAGGAGAAGTGGGAGGGCTTGGAGGAGATGATGGCGATGTTGAGCGGCGGCGATTGCTACATCCCCGAGCTCGACGTGAAGCGGAGGTGAAGGAGGAGTTGATGGAGGACTGCCCGTCGACCCCGGAGTGGAACCCAGCCTTGTAAGGGCAGTCGTGGTCGTGGACGACCACGGTGGCATGTAGCCCGCCCTCACCACGACCGGCAGCGCATCCGGCCTCGTGGGCGCTGTGGTCAGCACCCTCGCCACCACCACAACCTACCCTGCAATGGTAGCCCTAGGAGACGCCCGCCCCAGCTTGGGGCCCGCCAACCCACCTCTAGCAGCGGTCGTCCTGACGATGAGGATGGTGCCGCCTGTAGTCGGTGGCGACATCGTAGGCGGCCACGTCGACGACTGGCAGGTCTACTTTTTCTCTCTTTTTCTTATTAAATTTCAAATTAAGTTTTAATGTGCGGATGTGACTTTCGTGGACTTTTTAAGTTTATCGCAATATATGTTCTTTTTTAATTATTTGCAATGTCTTTTCTTTTATTAAGTCCAAACCGTACGTTTAGAGATGCACGGCCCATTGGTCACCCCTACGGTAGATGGCTAAAATCGGATGACTGTTCGTTTTTTCGACGCAAGCAGACACAAACGGACAAACCAACCCTCCGTTTGCTCCCATGCGCTGGAGTTGGCCTTAGGGCATCTCCAACGGCAACTCAAAAATTTTTCTCCCACATCGGTCCGCGAATGGAGGGAGACCAGTCCGTGGACACGGATGCGGGAGGCCGCCATCCAACTGCCCGCATAAATTTCAAACACCGTTTCAACAAAACGGATGATTCATGCAAACACGGCCGGATTTCATACAAATCGGATGAAAACGTTTACGTTCTGGACACATTTTAACTAAAAGGATAAAACCATGTGCACATACGGTCGCGCGGAGCTCCATTCCCCCGACACGGATACACTGCACTACTCTACGGCTGCCCGCGGTGGATCCCTTTGTCTTCCCCATGTCTGGCAGTCCGCTCACCGGACTGCCAGGAGCCCAGAGTTATATTCTTCCCCGTATCTTCTCTATGTCTGGTTGCGCCACTCATCAGAGTGGTAAAGAGGATGCTTCAGCCTGAGGGGAAGGGGGGCGCATCTGCTTCCATGGAGCCCAGGCGGGGATCGACTATGGTCTGCGCTGAAGAACCGGGCAAGTCGCTTGTTGTGCAAGCCGGCGACGCGCCGACGGTGGCCTTCCTGGGACCCAAGCGGCGGTGGCCTCCCTAGTTCTACTTTCCTCGATGTTAGTTGCAGATGCGGACGCGCTGGTCACCGATCCGTCGATCTCCACGCAGCCGACTTCTTTCTCTACGGCGGCGTGGTTCTGTAGCGTTCTTGGCGGATGGGTGATCGCGAGCACGGGGAGACATAGTGCGGCGGCATCGTCTATGGCAATGACGATGCCCGTGCCACCGTGCTCCGTGTTGTGCCGGCCTGGAGCAACTCACCACTCCTTCGCGAGCTAGCTTGGAGCGGCGAGTTGCTGAACCACACATCAGCTTGGGACGGCAAGTTGCTTTGTTGGGCTAGGCGGTCCACCCAGCGGGCTTTTATACCGGAGAAGTGCTCTTCCTGCCCGTCGGATGCCATCGAAAGGGTGGAGGAAATGGTGAAAGAAGGAGATGGGGAGCGTCGGAGTGGTGTGATTCTTGCCTGACGTCGGGCCTTCTTTAAATAGAGGGCGAACGAGAGGATTTTATCCAGTGTTGTGTTTAATATCAGCCCGCTCGTGAACAGACGTGTGGTCGAAGTAGGTTTTCCAGCTTCCACGCGGGATTAATGGAGGCGTTTGAATGCGGCGAGGAGGCGTGTTCAGCGGGGTGTGCATCGAGCGTCTCCCTCGGGCGGCATGCCGCTTCAGTGGTGGAGGCAGTGAGAGGTCACGTCTCCCTGAGCCGTCTTCAATATGGAGCGCAGGAGCGGCGCGCCCTACAACGACATGAATGCGGACAACTGACGCTGCGTGTGAACACGCGCATGCGAGGGAGGAGAGGGTTTGGTGGACTAGAACGGTCAGAAGCGGGCGTGGCAGCAGTCCGAACTCCCGCAAAGCTTCACACATTTATCTCTGGTTTACGAAAGAAAACACGTCCGAACCGTCCTGCCAACCGATACAACCTCGCGTTGAATGGCTTCTGATGTCCGGACATCATGATCCAGACGTATGCGCCCTGTTTGAGGTCGGTGCTGGAGATGCCAGTAAGCACTTGGCAGTAAGAGATAGTCTTGTCAAAAAAGTCGTTTACAATGGGTCATGTCTTAGCCTGATCTTCAATAACTAGTTATTCCTAAAAACGAGATGAGACATATTGTGCTAAGAGATCATCTCCTGTCTTCTCTTAAATAAGAGAAGACAAGCCTTTTGTTACGAGCTCGTTCACCTCATCATTTTTCCTACGTATTAAGATATCATCATTGTATATGCCCTAAGCAAGCTTTCCACTGGGAGAGCATGCATGCTAATTTACAACGAAAGAAAGAAAGCAAATGTCTATCCATCTTTACAAGAGGAGGAGAAAGGCTTTGCGGCTTGGCACGCGGGCTCTGGTGGCGCTGCTGCATGCAACTTTCGCGTATTCTAACGAAAAGATCGCCTACGTTCGTTCTTTACACGAAAAGGGAACGAACGAACGGAGGGTCTGGAATATTTTTGACCGGCGACATGGATGACGCGTCGTCGTCTTTTTTACAAGGCGACGGCGTAGGCAGTAGGCAGGCGGTGCAAAAGCGTCTGGCGGCCAGATCATGGGCTTGGCCCAGCCTTAAAACTCATGACCCCATCATTGACCGCCACGCCACATCTCTCGCTGATGAGGTTACTACCCCGGTGACCCCGGGGGCACATGCGCGGCCCGGCGCCTTCGTTACCACCTGCTGCCTTTTGCGCCGGCACATGCAGGTGGTGCGATCGATCGATACGTGCAAATGCCGTCAGCCAGAGCAGACCCGAGCCGACCGAGCACGAAGCAGTCGTCGGGGTTCCTTCCTTCCGCTGGTCGTCGACTGGATCAGGGCCGGGCTTGGGCCACTCGAGTGCGCGTGGGCGTGCAAAGGCGAGCCCGCGCCATCGGGCCCGGGCGATTTTTGGATCCTTGCGCGAGAAACGACCGGTCGGACGGACGGGAAGCCCAAGGCTTCTGCTGCCTGTCCCTCTGGATTTTTTTTCCTAATACCGAGACGCCCGTGCCGTGCCTGCTCCAACGTCGACAGTGCCTGACTGAAGGCGAGGATACGACGCCTGCATCGCGTGGAATGACGCCTTTGCCCCTGCTGCCGCAGCAAAAGGCGCGCTGGTTTGTGGTCAATGAACGAACGACTCCTGTCTGCGTCGGTCAGCGTGATCCAAGCGCAAACGTCCATCGTAAGTAAAATAACTCGTCCACACTTATCTTATCTTGAGGTGCACTGTAGTTACTCGACAGACTCTTCTCCATCTCCAACGAAACGAAATGGATTGAAGCAAGCCAAGACCATGGAAACACGGCTGCAAAAAGCAGCCGCATGCTTGGCTTGGAAGATGGCCAAACAAAACAACGCAAACCCAAGCGAAAACAACGTACGCACAACCTAAACAACAATGCCCCTTCATGCATTTATTGGCCCGCCCCCCATAGTGTTGTTTGATTGTTATTTTTCTATATACTAGGGGCAACATGGTCATTTAATAGCCTCTAGGAAGGGACTGGTGACTTTTTAGTCTCTGGAAACAAACAGGGAGGAACTTTTTAAGGACTAGGGACTTTTTAGTCGGGACTAGAAAAAGTCCTAGGACTTATGAACCAAACAGGGACTTAACCTGCCTGAACGTACGTGCAAGTCCATCGCCATTTACCTGGATGACAGGATAGGCCGTTGAATGTGCTTGGGCCATGCATGCATGCATGCATGCTTGGACGTCCAACGCCCACCGGACATGGCAGTGGTAGCACGGCAGCAACGGCCATTAAAACACGCCGCGTCGATGCAACGAGATCAATGGCACTCGCTGGCTGGTTGGTTAAAAGCGGGTGAGTATCCTGTGATACGGGAGCTTAGATGCTCCCATGATACGGGCTTTTGGGCCATCGGATCTCAGATCCAACGGTGTATGAGAAGCTGCTTTGTAGGCTGCTTTGTGCTTGCAGCGCATTTTTAGATTCTATGAGGGCTTTCTTGTAAAATGTTCACCATCTCACGAGAGCTGTTGGATTTGAGATCCAACGGCCGAGGTGGCACGGGAGCACCTAAGCTTAGGTGCTCCCGGAGCACCAGATATTTTCCCGGTTAAAAGCTACGTGAGTGCTACGGCATACAGTACTAGTGTAGATGGATGGTCCAGATTAAATAATCAAGAGGCTTCCTCCTTAACAAACATGCAATGTGGCAACCCATGAGCACATCCTCCTCGCTCAAGCATCTCAAGATGCTCATCACTGTTGAAAATATGAGCAAATTACTACGAGATTTAATCCGAATAAACAGAAGATAAATCATGACTACAGTAACAGAGATTGAACTAATCATGCGAACTAGCATAGCAGATGAACATATCACATCTAGGGCACATACTAGAAACATGAATTCTACCACGATCTCGAGCAGGAAAGATAGAATCACGTGACGGTGCGGCGGGAGCAAAGCGCCGCCCGGCGTCCGTTATCGCCCATGTCGTGGAGGATGAGGTTGCCGAGGTCGGGAAGAAGTCGTCGTTCGCGAAGTCGTCATTTGCCGGCGATCGTGAGTCGCGCCCCAAAACTGATCGCCCCTCTCCCGTGCAGGATCACGAGGCGGGGTTAGGAGGCTCTTGTCCCTTCTCCGGTGCACGCCGAAAGAAGGGATGGAGAACACTTGATCGGTGGCGCAATGGTGGAGCGGTGGTGAGAAACCATCTGAAGCGGCGGCGGCTAGGGTGAGCGTCTGCTGACTATATAGTGCGGGCGGGTAGGTCGTGGGAGTAAACCCCACGTCCGAAGTAAATCACGATCAAAAGAATCGGAAACCGTTCGATGAATTAGCGTCCGTTAATTATTAATTAATGACTCATTAATTTTTCCGGCGATAAAATATACACTGGCGTGCATAGCTCTGTCCTCGGCTCGGCTCAATCCCATGACCAGCGGCCGCGACGAGGCGAGGCGAGGCGAGGTGTGGCGTGGCGAGGCGAGCGAGGAGGAGGAGCGCGTGTGTAGGTCTCCTCTTCTCATGCTCATACAAGTGGTAGGAGAGCTCACCTTATAAAGAGGTGCAACTCTCTCTCAACTTATGAGGTGGGACTAAACTTTAGCCTCACTCACTCCACTCACATGTGTGCATGAATGGGCCAAGAGAATTTCAGAAATTTAGTTGGGCTTTGGGCCAAAAGCCCACTAGCAAATTCAACAATCCCCACAAAGTCTCATTGGCACATTTCACCATTTGGTTCCAAAACATTGTTTATATACCGGTGCTTAGTGGAGGCTGTGAAGTTGAATTTCCACTTAGAGATTTATGCTACACTAGATCACAACTTGAATAGTAGACTATGCCTTGAACTACAAGTTTTCTGCGAGACTAGTTTCACACAAATTCTTGACTAGTCTTGGGCTGCGCAAGGCTTCCCTTGGTGGGCGTATCGTCGTACTCGGGGCCTTTCATGAATTTATTAGAGAGCACCAACTTCTCACAGGCTGCGATGTTAACAGTCAAATTCATATAGGTGTGTTCCTCGGGAGATGCTCTGCAGACAACATCTCTGCTTACTCAAATAAGCCACTTGGAACACATTAAGATAGATATCAACCTGCCATGCGGATCGGGAGAGTATTGCATCTTCATGGGTGGGATAATTAAAATAAGGATACTCTCCTCTCGGTGACCAACAGCTTGTCTCCACTTCTACTTCACGGGATCTCCGATCACATAGAGTGGAGTTACCACTATGGACAACTCATGCGGTGGGTCTCAAACCCATCTCCATCGATGCATTATCTATCACATTACGTGATAGACCCTTTGTGAAAGGATCGCCAAGTTTTTCGACGTTTGGATATAATCCAGCGTAATAACTCGGAGTTCCTCGGTTTCTGACAGATTTTAATCTCCTCTTCACATGCCTTGAGGACTTCATATTGTCCTTAGAACTGTTTATCTTGGCGATCACAGTTTGATTATCACAGATTCATCGAGGATAGGGGTATTGGTTTTTCAACCATAGGTAAGTCCATCAATAGCTCACGAAGCCACTCTGCTTCAACGATGGCGGTGTCTAATCTTTGTGAGTTACGCTTCCATAGTTGACCTCGTTAAGATGGTGCCTTGCAAGACTTCGAGAAGCAGCGCCACCACCAAGTGTAAAAACATAACCACTTGTGGCCTTAATCTCATCGACATCGGATATCGATTCGAGTCACTATAACCCTCCGGTACCCTTGGATACCGGTGTAGTGAATCCCATAGCTCATGATGCCCTTCAAGTAGCGCATAACTCTCTCAAGCGCCGCCAATGATAATCTCCGGTTTTGACACAAACCGACTCAGCTTGCTCACAGCAAAAGAGATGTCGGGCCTCGTGGCACTCGCCAAATACATAAGCGAGCCAATAATGCGAGAATACCTCGGTTGATCTCTAGCAATCCGTCGATTCTTTGAAGCAACACACTAGCATCATATGGAGTTGGAGAAGGCGTGCGATCGCTATACCCAAAAGCGACTCAAAACCTTTTCCACATAGTGAGGCTGAAGCGGTGTGATCCCACCATTCTCATCTCTCAATAGCTTGATGTTTAAGATAACATCAGCTACTCCTAGATCCTTCATCTCAAAACAATGAGATAAGAAATCCTTAACCTCCTTGATTAAATCAAGTTTGGTTCCAAAGATCAATATGTAAATCGACATACGGACAAAGAATAACTCCTTCGCCCCCACCATGGCGATAGTACACACACTTGTCACCATCATTTACTACAAAGCGGCAGCAGTTAATGTTCTTCGAACTTCTCATGCCACTCCTTAGGAGCTGCTTAAGGCCATATAAAGACTTTAATAACTTGCACACCTTTCCTTCTTGACCGGTACTACAAAACCATCTGGTGATCCATGTAAATTTCCTCCTTCAACTCTCCATTGAGGAAAGCCGTCTTAACGTCTATTTGATGAGCGAGAAGACCATGTGAGGCAACCCGATGATAAGTAGCACCAATTGTGGTCGATCTAGCCACGGGTGAGTAAGTATCAAAGAAGTCTTCACCTTCTTTCAGGTATAACCCTTAGCCACAAGCCGTTCCTTGTATTTTTCAATCGTACCATCAGGTCTAAGCTTCTTCTTGAACACCCACTTACATCCTCTGGTTTGCACCCATAAGGGCGGTCGGTGATCTCCCGAGTTCCGTTAGCTAAGATGGAATCCATCTCGCTTCTGAACAGCTTCCTTCGATGGTCGACATCGGAGATGCATAGGCCTGAAATAGTCTGGGTGTGTCATCCACAAGGTACACAATGAAATCATCACCAAAGGACTTTGCGGTCCTCATCTCTTACTCCTTACAGAGTTTTCATTGTCACCCTAAGCAGGATTCTCGGCGTGTTCCATCGCAATCTTGGGTTCAGGAATTACAGTGAGTTCCTCACTAGATGGAATAGGTATCTCTGATTTGATGAACTTGACATATACTTCATAGGAAATATGTCCTCAAAGAAAGTTGCATCATTAGACTCCATAATCGTACCAACATGCATGTCGGATACCTCAGATTTTATTATCAAAATCTATAGCCAATGCTATGAAAAGCATAGCCCGAAGAACACAATCCACGGTTTTTGGTCCAAGCTTGCGCTTCTTGGGAATTGGTATATTGACTTTCGTAAACAACCCCAAGAACGTAGGTAAGAGAGTTTCATCCTTTTCCTTTCCCATTCCTCAAATGGAGTCATGGTCTTATGCTTTGTGGGAACTTCGGTTTAGGACATGACCGCGGTCATTAGCGCCTCCCCACCATTCCTTGGAAAGAGCCGATGTGTCTAACATGGCGTTAACCAAATCGATTAGAGTTCGGTTCTTTCTTTCGGCCACCCCATTAGGTGAGGTGAGTAGGAGGCGTCCTCTCATGGATTATACCATGTTCCGCACAAAAGCAGATCAAATTCATTGGAAAAATACTCTCCACCACGATCGGACCTAAGCCGTTTAATTTTTCGATCAAGTTGGTTCTCTGCCTCAGCTTTATAGTTTTGAAGAAATTTAAAGCCTCATCTTTTGATTTGGAAGATACACATAACAATATCTAGTGGAGTCATCAATCAACGTCATGAAATATCTCTTTCCACCTTTTGTCAACCGCCATTCATCTCACAAAGATCGAATGTATAAGCTCTAGTGGCGCCAAGTCTCTTGCCTCTGCGGTCTTATGGGACTTGCGAGGTTATTTAGCTTGCACACATACTTGGCACTTAGAGCCTTTGACGATAGAGATTTTGAATTAAATTCATATTGGCTAGCAGCGTCATGCAACCAAAGTTAATATGACAAAGTCGTGCATGCCAAATATCTAACTCATTATTGTGGCAAACATTATTAATAACTTTAGTGCAAATATCGACAAAGATAGGCGGAACAAGCCTCCGCACTCATAGCCTTTTCAACAAATTGTCCACACTTGGAAATTACAACTTTATTGGACTCAAAACCAACTTAAAACCATCTCGACATAAGCGGGAACCGCTCTTGAGATTTTTATTGATGGGCGACACATGATGAGCGTTCTTGAGGCACGGTCTTTCCCAAAGTAAACTTCAGATCGACCGTACCAACACCTCGAGCGATGGCATGTGACCCGTTCCCCATCGGACGGAGAAGTCCACGTGGGCTGGTAAGAAGAAAACATGGGCGTCGGCACAAACATGTACATTGGCACGGTGTCAATTAACCAATCGAGGATTGAAATCTTGAAAGGATGGTAGGAAAAATACGTACCACGATTCCTTCATATCGATATCACCGATCACAACATTAGCGGACTTGCCGCCCTTCTCATGTTCGCGCTCCTCAAAGCGGTTAGGACGCCAGAGCCCGGTGATTAGGATCACCGCAGACATGGCAAAGTCCTTCCCTTCTTATGAGAATTCTTCTTGAAGTTGGTAGAATGTGATGGCTTGTTCTTTGTATCAAACTTGCCTTTTCCCTGAGTTTTGTTCTTGTTGTTTTTGAACTTATTGGGGTGGAAGTTCTTCTTCTGTACTATGTGGGCACTAGAAGCTCCCTCGGCAACTCGAGCACATGTGTCCTTTGCTCTCGCCTTCTCTTCAACATCAAGAGTACCAATGAGATCCACAACGGAAAACTCCTGTCTCTTGTGTTTGAGGAAGTAGCAAAATTGTTCCACGAAGGTGGAAGCTTGCAATAATGCCTCCGGCCACAAATTTGTCCGGCAACACACAGTTGAAGAGCTCAAGTTCTTTTATGGCGATCAGTATCTCATGAGCTCTTTGTACAACAGAGCGCTCATCGGTCATCTTGTAGTCATAGAATTGCTCCATGACGTACAACTTCGCTACGGCGTCCGAGGCACCAAACTTGGCCTCGAGCACTGCCCACATGTCCTTGCCGTTGTCAAGCGACATATCTGAATCCACAATGGAATCATCAAGAACACCCGGAAGAGCGCCTTTAAAAGAGTATCGATCTTCTCAAAAGCTTCCAGTGTCTTTGGATTAAGATCACCCTCGGGCTTGCCCTTAGTGGCGTCATAGCAGCCCATAGTGCGAAACGATGAGCTGCTCTCGTCGCCACCTCTTATATTGCGCCCCTTAAAGGCGGCGGCTTCGGATCGCCGCAAAACCACTCGGAGTAAATTGCCTATAATCAGGTTTTTGGATTGTTGAAAATATGAGCAAATTACTACGAGATTTAATCGAATAAGCAGAAGATAAATCATGACTACGATAGAGATTGAACTAATCATGCGAACGAGCATAGCGGATGAACAGATCACATCTAGGGCACATACTAGAAACATGAATTCTACCACGATCTCGAGCAGGAAAGATAGAATCACATACGGTGCAGCGGGAGCAGCACCGCCCGGCGATCAACGTTATCGCCCTTGTCGTGGAGGATGAGGTTGCGAGGTCGGGAAGAAGTAAATGCGTTTGCGAAGTCGTCGCTGCCGGCGATCGCGTGAGTCGCTCCACAAAACCTGATCGCCCCTCTCCGTCTGGGATCACGAGGCGGGGTTCGGAGGCTCTTGTCACTTCTCCGGTGCGCCGAAAGGAGGATGGAGAAGACTTGATCGGCGGTGCAATGGTGGAGCGGTGGTGAGAAACCATCTGGCGGCGGCGGCTAGGGTGAGCGTCTGCTGACTATATAGTGCGGGCGGGTAGGTCGTGGGAGTAAACCCCCCGTCCGAGTCGTCACGATCAAAAGAATCGAAACCGTTCAGATAATTAACGCGTCCGTTAATTATTAATTAATGACTCATTAATTTTTCCCGAGCAGCAAAATATAGATACAAGCGTGCATAGCTCGTCCTCGGCTCGGCTCAATCCCGCAACCAGCGGCGGCGTCGTGGCGAGGCGTGGCGTGGCGAGGCGAGCGAGGAGGAGGCAGCGTGTAGGTCTCCTCTTCTCATGCTCATACAAGTGGTAGGAGAGCTCACCTTATAAAGAGGTGCAACTCTCTCTCAACTTATGAGGTGGGACTAAACTTTAGCCTCACTCACTCCACTCACATGTGTGCATGAATGGGCCAAGAGAATTTCAGAAATTTAGTTGGGCTTTGGGCCAAAAGCCCACTAGCAAATTCAACAATCCCCACAAAGTCTCATTGGCACATTTCACCATTTGGTTCCAAAACATTGTTTATATACCGGTGCTTAGTGGAGCTGTGAAGTTGAACTTCCACTTAGAGATTTATGCTACACTAGATCACAACTTGAATAGTGGACTATGCCTTGAACTACAAGTTTTCTGAGACTAGTTTCACACAAATTCTTGACTAGTCTTGGGCTGCCGTTAGGCTTCCCTTGGTGGGGCGTATCGTCGTACTCAGGGCCTTTCATGAATTTATTAGAAGCACCCACTTCTCACAATTGCGGCGTTAACAGTCAAATTCATATAGGTGTGTTCCTCGGGAGATGCTCTGCAGACAACATCTCTGCTTACTCAAATAAGCCACTTGGAACACATTAAGATAGATATCAACCTGCCATGCAGATCGGAGAGTATTGCATCTTCACGGTGTGGGATAATTAAAATAAGGATACTCTCCTCTCGGTGACCAACAGCTTGTCTCCCACTTCTACTTCACGGGATCTCGATCACATAGAGTGGAGTTACCACTATGGACAACTCATGCGGTGGGTCTCAAACCCATCTCCATCGATGTATTATCTATCACATTACGTGATAGACCCTTTGTGAAGGATCTGCCAAGTTTTTGACGTTTGGATATAATCCAGCGTAATAACTCGGAGTTCCTCGGTTTCTGACAGATTTTAATCTCCTCTTCACATGCCTTGAGGACTTCATATTGTCCTTAGAACTGTTTATCTTGGCGATCACAATTTGATTATCACAGTTCATCGGGATAGGGGTATTGGTTTTTCAACCATAGGTAAGTCCATCAATAGCTCACGAAGCCACTCTGCTTCAACGATGGCGGTGTCTAATCTTTGTGAGTTCTGCTTCCATAGTTGACCTCGTTAAGATAGTGCGCTTGCAAGACTTCGAGAAACAGCGCCACCACCAAGTGTAAAAACATAACCACTTGTGGCCTTAATATCATCAGCATCAAATATCCAGTTCGAGTCACTATAACCCTCCAGTACCCTTGGATACCCGGTGTAGTGAATCACATAGCTCGCAGTGCCCTTCAAGTAGCGCATAACTCTCTCAAGTGCACACCAATGATCATCTCCCGGTTTTGACACAAACCGACTCAGCTTGCTCATAGCAAAAGAGATGTCAGGCCTCGTGGCACTCGCCAAATACATAAGCGAGCCAATAATCTGAGAATACCTCAGTTGATCTCTAGCAATCCGTCGATTCTTTCGAAGCAACACACTAGCATCATATGGAGTTGGAGAAAGGCGTGCGATCGCTATACCCAAAAGCGACTCAAAACCTTTTCCACATAGTGAGGCTGAAGCGGTGTGATCCCACCATTCTCATCTCTCAATAGCTTGATGTTTAAGATAACATCAGCTACTCCTAGATCCTTCATCTCAAAACAGCGAGATAAGAAATCCTTAACCTCCTTGATTAAATCAAGTTTGGTTCCAAAGATCAATATGTAAATCGACATACGAGACAAAGAATAACTCCTTCGCCCCCACCATGGCGATAGTACACACACTTGTCACCATCATTTACTACAAAGCGGCAGCAGTTAATGTTCTTCGAACTTCTCATGCCACTCCTTAGGAGCTTGCTTAAGGCCATATAAAGACTTTAATAACTTGCACACCTTTCCTTCTTGACCGGTACTACAAAACCATCTGGCTGATCCATGTAAATTTCCTCCTTCAACTCTCCATTGAGGAAAGCCGTCTTAACGTCCATTTGATGAGCGAGAAGACCATGTGAGGCAACCCGATGATAGTAACACCAATTGTGGTCGATCTAGCCACGGGTGAGTAAGTATCAAAGAAGTCTTCACCTTCTTTCTGGGTATAACCCTTAGCCACAAGCCGTGCCTTGTACTTTTCAATCGTACCATCAGGTCTAAGCTTCTTCTTGAACACCCACTTACATCCCTACAGGTTTGCACCCATAAGGGCGGTCGGTGATCTCCCGAGTTTCGTTAGCTAAGATGGAATCCATCTCGCTTCTGAACAGCTTCCTTCGATGGTCGACATCGGGAGATGCATAGGCCTGAAATAGTCTGGGTGTGTCATCCACAAGGTACACAATGAAATCATCACCAAAGGACTTTGCAGTCCTCTGTCTCTTACTCCTTACGAGATTTTCATTGTCACCCTCAACAGGATTCTCGGCGTGTTCCATCGCAATGGTGGGTTCAGGAATTACGGTGAGTTCCTCACTAGATGGAATAGGTATCTCTGATTTGATGAACTTGACATATCCTTCATAGGAAATATGTCCTCAAAGAAAGTTGCATCATTAGACTCCATAATCGTACCAACATGCATGTCGGATACCTCAGATTTTATTATCAAAATCTATAGCCAATGCTATGAAAAGCATAGCCCAGAAGAACACAATCCACGGTTTTTGGTCCAAGCTTGCGCTTCTTGGGAATTGGTATATTGACTTTCGCCAAACAACCCCAAGAACGTAGGTAAGAGAGTTTCATCCTTTTCCTTTCCCATTCCTCAAATGGAGTCATGGTCTTATGCTTTGTGGGAACTCGGTTTAGGACATGACACGCGGTCATTAGCGCCTCCCCCCACCATTCCTTGGAAAGACCCGATGTGTCTAACATGGCGTTAACCAAATCAGTTAGAGTTCGGTTCTTTCTTTCGGCCACCCCATTAGGCTGAGGTGAGTAGGAGGCGTCCTCTCATGGATTATACCATGTTCCGCACAAAACAGATCAAATTCATTGGAAAAATACTCTCCACCACGATCGGACCTAAGCCGTTTAATTTTTCGATCAAGTTGGTTCTCTGCCTCAGCTTTATAGTTTTTGAAGAAATTTAAAGCCTCATCTTTTGATTTGGAAGATACACATAACAATATCTAGTGGAGTCATCAATCAACGTCATGAAATATCTCTTTCCACCTTTTGTCAACCGCCATTCATCTCACAAAGATCGAATGTATAAGCTCTAGTGGCGCCAAGTCTCTTGCCTCTGCGGTCTTATGGGACTTGCGAGGTTGTTTAGCTTGCACACATACTTGGCACTTAGAGCCTTTGACGATAGAGATTTTGAATTAAATTCATATTGGCTAGCGCGTCATGCAACCAAAGTTAATATGACAAAGTCGTGCATGCCAAATATCGACTCATTATTGTGGCAAACATTATTAATAACTTTAGTGCAAATATCGACAAAGATAGGCGGAACAAGCCTCCGCACTCATAGCCTTTTCAACAAATTGTCCACACTTGGAAATTACAACTTTATTGGACTCAAAACCAACTTAAAACCATCTCGACATAAGCGGGAACCGCTAACTTGAGATTTTTATTGATGGGCGACACATGATGAGCGTTCTTGAGACTTACGGTCTTTCCCAAAGTAAACTTGGATCGACCGTACCAACACCTCAAGCGATGACATGTGACCCGTTCCCCATCAGCACGGGAGAAGTCCACGTGGCCTGGTAAGAAGAAAACATGGGCGTCGGCACAAACATGTACATTGGCACGGTGTCAATTAACCAATCGAGGATTGAAATCTTGAAAGGATGGTAGGAAAAATACCGTACCCGATTCCTTCATATCGATATCACCGATCACAACATTAGCGGACTTGCCGCCCTTCTCATGTTCGCGCTCCTCAAAGCGGTTAGGACGCCAGACCCGGTGATTAGGATCACCGCAGACATGGCAAAGTCCTTCCCTTCTTATGAGAATTCTTCTTGAAGTTGGTAGAATGTGATGGCTTGTTCTTTGTATCAAACTTGCCTTTTCCACGAGTTTTGTTCTTGTTGTTTTTGAACTTAATTGGCTGGAAGTTCTTCTTACGTACCATGTGGGCACTAGAAGCTCCCTCGGCAACTCGAGCACGTGTGTCCTTTGCTCTCGCCTTCTCTTCAACATCAAGAGTACCAATGAGATCCATAGCGGAAAACTCCTGTCTCTTGTGTTTGGGAAGTAGCAAAATTGTTCCACGAAGGTGGAAGCTTGGCAATAATGCCTCCGGCCACAAATTTGTCCGCAACACACACTTGAAGAGCTCAAGTTCTTTTGCGGCGATTGTATCTCATGAGCCTCTTTGTACAACAGAGCGCTCATCGGTCATCTTGTAGTCATAGAATTGCTCCATGACGTACAACTTCGCTACGGCGTCCGAGGCACCAAACTTGGCCTCGGCGCTGCCCACATGTCCTTGCCGTTGTCAAGCGACATATCTGAATCCACAATGGAATCATCAAGAACACCCGAAGAGCGCCTTTAAAAGAGTATCGATCTTCTCAAAAGCTTCCAGGTGTCTTTGGATTAAGATCACCCTCGGGCTTGCCCTTAGTGGCGTCATAGCAGCCCATAGTGCGAAACGATGAAGCTGCTCTCGTGCGCCACCACTTATATTGCGCCCCTTAAAGGCGGTGACGGATGCACAACAAAACCACTCGGAGTAAATTGCCTATAATCAGGTTTTTGGATTGTTGAAAATATGAGCAAATTACTACGAGATTTAATCGAATAAACCGAAGATAAATCATGACTATAGTAGAGAGATTGAACTAATCATGCGAACTAGCATAGCAGATGAGCAGATCACATCTAGGGCACATACTAGAAACATGAATTCTACCACGATCACGAGCAGGAAAGATAGAATCACGTGCGGTGCAGCGGGAGCAGCACCACCGGCGTTAACGTTATCGCCCATGTCGTGGAGGATGAGGTTGCCGAGGTCGGGAAGAAGTAAATCGTTAGCGAAGTCATCGCGCTGCCAGCGATCGTGAGTCGCTCCCCAAAACCTGATCGCCCCTCTCCGTCGGGATCACGAGGCGGGGTTCGGAGGCTGCTGTCCCTTCTCCGGTGCGCCGAAAGGAGGATGGAGAAGACTTGATCGGCGGTGCAATGGTGGAGCGGTGGTGAGAAACCATCTGGCGGCGGCGGCTAGGGTAGGCGTCTGCTGACTATATAGTGCGGGCGGGTAGGTCGTGGGAGTAAACCCACGTCCGAGTCGTCACGATCCAAAAGAATCGGAAACCGTTCAGTAATTAACGCGTCCGTTAATTATTAATTAATGACTCATTAATTTTTCCCGAGCAGCAAAAATATAGACACTGGCGTGCATAGCTCTGTCCTCGGCTCGGCTCAATCCCGCAACCAGCGGCGGCGTCGTGGCGAGGCGAGGCGTGGCGTGGCGGCGAGGAGGAGGAGGAGCGTGTAGGTCTCCTCTTCTCATGCTCACACAAGTGGTAGGAGAGCTCACCTTATAAAGAGGTGCAACTCTCTCAACTTATGAGGTGGGACTAAACTTTAGCCTCACTCACTCCACTCACATGTGTGCATGAATGGGCCAAGAGAATTTCAGAAATTTAGTTGGGCTTTGGGCCAAAAGCCCACTAGCAAATTCAACAATCCACACAAAGTCTCATTGGCACATTTCACCATTTGGTTCCAAAACATTGTTTATATACGGTGCTTAGTGGAGACTGTGAAGTTGAACTTCCACTTAGAGATTTATGCTACACTAGATCACAACTTGAATAGTGGACTATGCCTTGAACTACAAGTTTTCTGAGACTAGTTTCACACAAATTCTTGACCGGTCTTGGGCTGCCGCAAGGCTTCCCATGGTGGGCGTATCGTCGTACTCGGGGCCTTTCATGAATTTATTAGAGAGCACCCACTTCTCACAGCTGCGGCGTTAACAGTCAGATTCATATAGGTGTGTTCCTCGGAGATGCTCTGCAGACAACATCTCTGCTTACTCAAATAAGCCACTTGGAACACATTAAGATAGATATCAACCTGCCATGCAGATCGGAGAGTATTGCATCTTCACGGGTGGGATAATTAAAATAAGGATACTCTCCTCTCGGTGACCAACAGCTTGTCTCCACTTCTACTTCACGGGATCTCCGATCACATAGAGTGGAGTTACCACTATGGACAACTCATGCGGTGGGTCTCAAACCCATCTCCATCGATGCATTATCTATCACATTACGTGATGGACCCTTTGTGAAGGATCTGCCAAGTTTTTCGTCGTTTGGATATAATCCAGCGTAATAACTCGGAGTTCCTCGGTTTCTGACAGATTTTAATCTCCTCTTCACATGCCTTGAGGACTTCATATTGTCCTTAGAACTGTTTATCTTGGCGATCACAGTTTGATTATCACGATTCATCGAGGATAGGGGTATTGGTTTTCAACCATAGGTAAGTCCATCAATAGCTCACGAAGCCACTCGCTTCAACGATGGCGGTGTCTAATCTTTGTGAGTTACTGCTTCCATAGTTGACCTCGTTAAGATGGTGCGCTTGCAAGACTTCGAGAAACAGCGCCACCACCAAGTGTAAAAACATAACCACTTGTGGCCTTAATCTCATCGACATCGGATATCGAGTCGAGTCACTATAACCCTCCGGTACCCTTGGATACCGGTGTAGTGAATCCCATAGCTCGCGATGCCCTTCAAGTAGCGCATAACTCTCTCAGCGCCGCCAATGATCATCTCCGGTTTTGACACAAACCGACTCAGCTTGCTCACAGCAAAAGAGATGTCAGCCTCGTGGCACTCGCCAAATACATAAGCGAGCCAATAATGCGAGAATACCTCGGTTGATCTCTAGCAATCCGTCGATTCTTTGAAGCAACACACTAGCATCATATGGAGTTGGAGAAGGCGTGCGATCGCTATACCCAAAAGCGACTCAAAACCTTTTCCACATAGTGAGGCTGAAGCGGTGTGATCCCACCATTCTCATCTCTCAATAGCTTGATGTTTAAGATAACATCAGCTACTCCTAGATCCTTCATCTCAAAACAGCGAGATAAGAAATCCTTAACCTCCTTGATTAAATCAAGTTTGGTTCCAAAGATCAATATGTAAATCGACATACGGACAAAGAATAACTCCTTCGCCCCCACCATGGCGATAGTACACACACTTGTCACCATCATTTACTACAAAGCGGCAGCGATTAATGTTCTTTCGAACTTCTCATGCCACTCCTTAGGAGCCTGCTTAAGGCCATATAAAGACTTTAATAACTTGCACACCTTTGCTTCTTGACCGGTACTACAAAACCATCTGGCTGATCCATGTAAATTTCCTCCTTCAACTCTCCATTGAGGAAAGCCGTCTTAACGTCCATTTGATGAGCGAGAAGACCATGTGAGGCAACCGATGATAGTAACACCAATTGTGGTCGATCTAGCCACGGGTGAGTAAGTATCAAAGAAGTCTTCACCTTCTTTCAGGTATAACCCTTAGCCACAAGCCGTGCCTTGTACTTTTCAATCGTACCATCGGTCTAAGCTTCTTCTTGAACACCCACTTACATCCTCAGGTTTGCACCCATAAGGACGGTCGGTGATCTCCCGAGTTCCGTTAGCTAAGATGGAATCCATCTCGCTTCTGAACAGCTTCCTTCGATAGTCGACATCGGGAGATGCATAGGCCTGAAATAGTCTGGGTGTGTCATCCACAAGGTACACAATGAAATCATCACCAAAGGACTTTGCAGTCCTCTGTCTCTTACTCCTTACAGGATTTTCATTGTCACCCTCAACAGGATTCTCGACGTGTTCCATCGCAATGGTGGGTTCAGGAATTACAGTGAGTTCCTCACTAGATGGAATAGGTATCTCCTGATTTGATGAACTTGACATATCCTTCATAGGAAATATGTCCTCAAAGAAAGTTGCATCATTAGACTCCACTAGCTGAATGCCCGTGCGTTGCTACGGGACAACAAATTTAGACAAAAAGATATTGAAAATACATCATTATAACTCTTTTTTGAGGGGAAACATCATTTTAACTTGAATCTATGGCGCATGTGGCTTATGAGTGTGTTTCAACAAATATTGTCTTATACAGATGCGGCCTTTAACTCTTGGGCACTACAAAAAATCATCGAGAAAATCATGCATGTAGAATATGTGTGTACCATCTTTGCCCAAAAAATCCTAAAAAGTTGCAGAAACTAATACTGACATTTTTTGCATTCTATACACAAAAAAAAGCAGCAGAGGTCGAAATGCAAATACAAATATGTAGAAACATGATCAACCTTCTTATTTTACATACAGGTTGCATTATTTTTAATTATTTTATGAAGATTTATAAGCTCAACAAACTTGTAAATGACTACATGTGTGGATTTTCGGTGGTTTTTGGACAAGAAGAAAATATTGGAAAATAATAATTTTGGCACCATGAGCATTGGTGCTCGGAGTCAACAAACACCAACATCACCATGCTCTCCTTCACAATCTGGCCGTTCTGCACACCTTCAGCTCCATTCCTCTTTGTTGCCTTTGGTCATCCAACTTGTTCCACATTTATCCGGCTTTGCCCTCGACTCGACTTCCTTTGGCTCCTCCACAATTCTCGGTGTATTTTCCAACCTCCATCACCTTCTCTCGGTATGGTCGACAGACTGGTTTGTCGATTACTTTCTCTACAAATTTAGCAACTCTTCCTATATGCCTTTGATATATCATCATAAAAGAAAAGTAGGATGTGCGACCACAAAAAAATTCAACGAGGATTTGAAAAGTAGAATGTCTCACCACAACAAAAATTCTTCCCTCGTCCGATTGGCCCATGTTAGTACTTTTCAAATCTTGCACAACACACTCGATAACTTTTGAAATTAGCAAGTTGAGTTTACGTGTTAAGCGATGCCTTGTTTATCAAATAAGAATATATTGGCACACTTTCGAGAACAAAAGATGGTTGATCACAAGCATGAAACTATGAAAACAAATGGTTGGCATACATATTTCCATGAGATGAAATTAGGGAATTCATTAACTAAAACATATAGAAAGATGGGGAAAAATACAAGGAACCGGTAGAAACCGAAGGAAAATCTTCCTCTAGTAACCTCGCCCAATGGGAAGTTGATAACTCCTCTTACCCTTTGTTCTTCAAAAAGAGCCAAGCATTGAATAATCACATAAGAAATGAAGAAAGAAAGATACTTACAAAATAAGCAGAGTATCAAGAGAAAGAAAAGTTCATATCCAAAACAACGAACAATGTATGATAAATTGAAAATAAAAGCCTATACAACAAATAGGAACTAAAACAAACAAATGTGTAAGCTATCAACAAATCTGCGTGATATCACCGGCGTAGATGATATCTTGCTAACACATGCAATTGCCATTTCAATAGTAGGCATAGAAGGAATAAACATGCATAAAAGAACTTAAAAGAACCACGACATAGCTGATTGGTTTCCCTATTCTAATGACCGCACATTCTTCACCCCGCCAATTCCTTCATGCCTCCATCTTGACCGAGTTCGACCAGATTTAGACTCATTCATCCTCTATTTATTCATGTTCAAGTCGACTTGTATCTAAGAAGACAATGGCAATGGGAGAGAACGAGAAGATCGCAGGGAGAATGCTGTAAAAAAAATCACTTGTATGGTTTAACGAATGGAATTTTATCTAGCTACGGAATTTTGGAAGGATTTCCCATTAACATCGAGGCGAAGAGAAGGTTCTACTTATTTTGGTAGGCCACACTTTGACCCTTCACCTCATCTTCAACAACCAAATACCAACTTAGTTAAATTGTCTCATTATGAGGACAAAATTACCCTTCTTGAAGTCTTCCTACCTTACGGGCATCCCACTCTTGGGCGATGTCATCTACCCTCGACCCTTCCTAAAGTCTTCCTACCTTCTAGGCATCCCACTATTGGACGATGTCATCTACCCTCGACCCTTCCTAAGGTCTTCCCAGCAGTTTGTCATTCGAAGGATGTGCTTGGCATCTTCCACATAAATAGTTGGCTTGCTTCTCACATGTTTAAAGGAAAGGACGGAAGGATAGCGAGAGGGTCAACTGCAGTTGTAGACTTGTGGTGATACTAAAATTCCGGATAGTATAAGAAGATTATGACAACTTATAAGCACATACAAAAGCCAATTCTTTGGCTTTATCATAATCCATTGATAAATTCTTGATGTCATCATGTTCAAACTCCACACCGTAGAATTCTAGATGCTGATTGATATATTAGTAATGAAGGAAAATGATTGCCATGCTATCTTGTTTTTGTGTTGATATCTTGCTAACATGACATGATATAACGATACTTTATTAACTTGAATAGTTCTGAGGCTGCATCAACCGTTAAGAGTCATCCTATGTGTGAGCATACGATGTGTGTTGTGAAGCGAAATATCAGCGATAAATGTAAAGATACTAAACTAACCAAATGCGTGTGTGTATAACTCTCTATTTGAGTATTTTCAAAAACCTACAACATAAAACAATATTCAGAATATTAGTAAGTAATCGGTAGTGCGCTCTTGTCGAATTGAGAGAATATATTTAAGGCAAGAGCTTACTACTCTTCAAAACACAAAAGCTAGTGATGAAGAACTTACGGTAGTAAACAAGAAAATCCATGACTTCTCACTGACAAATTTCACACCATTTATTCTTTACTACACTCGATTCATCAACCTGCTTTGCCTCAATGGCACCAAGCAAATTGTGAACCCAAACAAAAACATGCCTTTCTCTAGCATCGTTATGAAAAGTGCTAGTAGAGAGAAAGCTTCCGTTTAGCCCCAATGACACCCTTTGAGTGTCTTGGATTTATCATTGCATATCCACATAAATAGAGAATGATAGATGTTTGGGAACCGTCCTAGGCTGAATAGTGACAGAGCCCAATACTATGGTATGATCCCCATGCTATTCTTGCTTCTCGCGGGCATACTTGAACATTTGTCATTCATGAATCGTGAAACATTCAAGCAAGAGTAATTTCTACATTGTTCTAAATTTTCTAATTTCTACCAATCCCCAATCTTGATCGGCGACAAAAAATAAAGAAAGGAGAGAGGAATTTAGGATTGAGAAATACCGTGTCCTGCTGCTAGACCGCCGGGCCTCGTGCTTCCTCTGTTATTTGCAAAACCAACAGCTTCGCACGACAACCTCGGAGATGAACTGCATCGGACCAAACAAAACAGCCGCTATATACGTAATGTGCATGAGTCGAGAGAGGAAGGGCGAGAACACAAATGAAGGGAGAAAACTGCTATTTCTCTGGCGCCTTCACCGAGGCGATGGTGGCTGGTGATTCCCATGAATCACGACAAAGCAATGAGGGTCCATAGGGGCGTATGCGCATCTGGTAGCGCTGCCTCGCCATCCATGCAGATGGTGGCATATGATGAATCCGGTCTTTGGTAGCGTTGCTCGCCATGCCTGCGCCATCAATGCAGATAGTGCGCATCACGGTATCCGCACGCATGCACCACTACCAATCGGTCTCCTTGCTCGTATGATGAAGCGAGACTTAAAAGGAGGAAAGAAAAGGAAGGGCAAACCATCATCGATTGGCATCCTCAAAATTATCACCGGCATCGGGTAGAGAGGCGTCATTGCGGCCATACCACCTCGAGGTGTTGGTCGGCGTGGGGCGACCTTGAAGAGTGTAGAGGCGGGCGGGAAGTTTCTCTCGAGAGAGCGAGGCAGGCGAGGTGGTTGGGGAAGATTGGATCGTGGGGCGGGGTGTTCGTGGAGTCGTGGTTGTTTCTTTTCCTCTTTTTTCTCCTGATTTTTACGGCGTGGGGGTGTAAAGCAGCCAGGAGGGGGGATCGAACGAGGTCGAACCATCACGACGTTCGATCCCCCCTTAATAGTAGAGATAATCGTACCAACATGCATGTCGGATACCTCAGATTTTATTATCAAAAATCTATAGCCAATGCTATGAAAAGCATAGCCCAGAAGAACACAATCCATGGTTTTTGGTCCAAGCTTGCGCTTCTTGGGAATTGGTATATTGACTTTCGCCAAACAACCCCAAGAACGTAGGTAAGAGAGTTTCATCCTTTTCCTTTCCCATTCCTCAAATGGAGTCATGGTCTTATGCTTTGTGGGAACTCGGTTTAGGACATGACATGCGGTCATTAGCGCCTCCCCCCACCATTCCTTGGAAAGACCCGATGTGTCTAACATGGCGTTAACCAAATCGATTAGAGTTCGGTTCTTTCTTTCGGCCACCCATTAGGCGAGGTGAGTAGGGAGGCGTCCTCTCATGGATTATACCATGTTCCGCACAAAACAAATCAAATTCATTGGAAAAATACTCTCCACCACGATCGGACCTAAGCCGTTTAATTTTTCGATCAAGTTGGTTCTCTGCCTCAGCTTTATAGTTTTTGAAGAAATTTAAAGCCTCATCTTTTGATTTCAGAAGATACACATAAAAATATCTAGTGGAGTCATCAATCAACGTCATGAAATATCTCTTTCCACCTTTTGTCAACACGCCATTCATCTCACAAAGATCAGAATGTATAAGCTCTAGTGGCGCCAAGTCTCTTGCCTCTGCAGTCTTATGGGACTTGCGAGGTTGTTTAGCTGCACACATACTTGGCACTTAGAGCCTTTGACGAGAGAGATTTTGAATTAAATTCATATTGGCTAGCAGCGTCATGCAACCAAAGTTAATATGACAAAGTCATGCATGCCAAATATCGACTCATTATTGTGGCAAACATTATTAATAACTTTAGTGCAAATATCGACAAAGATAGGCGGAACAAGCCTCCGCACTCATAGCCTTTTCCAAAAATTGTCCACACTTGGAAATTACAACTTTATTGGACTCAAAACCAACTTAAAACCATCTCGACATAAGCGGGAACCGCTAACGAGATTTTTATTGATGGGCGGCACATGATGAGCGTTCTTGAGGCCTTACGGTCTTTCGAAGTAAACTTGGATCGACCGTGCCAACACCTCGAACGATGGCATGTGACCCGTTCCCCATCAGCACGGGAGAAGTCCTGTGGCCTGGTAAGAAGAAAACATGGGCGTCGGCACAAACATGTACATTGGCACGGTGTCAATTAACCAATCGAGGATTGAAATCTTGAAAGGATGGTAGGAAAAATACCGTACCACGATTCCTTCATATCGATATCACTGATCACAACATTAGCGGACTTGCCGCCCTTCTCATGTTCGCGCTCCTCAAAGCGGTTAGGACGCCAGACCCAGTGATTAGGATCACCATGAGACATGGCAAAGTCCTTCCCTTCTTATGAGAATTCTTCTTGAAGTTGGTAGAATGTGATGGCTTGTTCTTTGTATCAAACTTGCCTTTTCCACGAGTTTTGTTCTTGTTGTTTTTGAACTTATTGGGCTGGAAGTTCTTCTTACGTACCATGTGGGCACTAGAAGCTCCCTCGGCAACTCGAGCACGTGTGTCCTTTGCTCTCGCCTTCTCTTCAACATCAAGAGTACCAATGAGATCCATAGCGGAAAACTCCTGTCTCTTGTGTTTCAGGGAAGTAGCAAAATTGTTCCACGAAGGTGGAAGCTTGCAATAATGCCTCCGGCCACAAATTTGTCCGCAACACACACTTGAAGAGCTCAAGTTCTTTTGCAAGCGATTTGTATCTCATGAGCCTCTTTGTACAACAGAGCGCTCATCGGTCATCTTGTAGTCATAGAATTGCTCCATGACGTACAACTCGCTACGGCATCCGAGGCACCAAACTTGGCCTCGGCGCTGCCCACATGTCCTTGCCGTTGTCAAGCGACATATCTGAATCCACAATGGAATCATCAAGAACACCCGAAGAGCGCCTTTAAAAGAGTATCGATCTTCTCAAAAGCTTCTAGCTGTCTGGATTAAGATCACCCTCGGGCTTGCCCTTAGTGGCGTCATAGCAGCCCATGGTGCGAAACCGATGAGCTGCTCTCGTCGCCACCTCTTATATGCGCCCTTAAAGGGCGGCGGCGAGATCTTGACAAAGCCACTCGGAGTAAATTGCCTATAATCAGGTTTTTGGATTGTTGAAAATATGAGCAAATTACTACGAGATTTAATCGAATAAGCGAAGATAAATCATGACTACGATATAGAGATTGAACTAATCATGCGAACTAGCATAGCAGATGAACAGATCACATCTAGGGCACATACTAGAAACATGAATTCTACCACGATCTCGAGCAGGAAAGATAGAATCACGTCACGATGCAGCGGGAGCAGCACCGCCCGGCGTTAGCGTTATCGCCCATGTCGTGGAGGATGAGGTTGCGAGTCGGGAAGAAGTCGTCGTTAGCGAAGTCGTCGCTGCCAGTGATCGCGTGAGTCGCTCCCCAAAAACTGATCGCCCTCTCCCGTGACGGGATCACGAGGCGGGGTTAGGAGCCTGCTGTCCCTTCTCCGGTGCGCCGAAAGGAGGATGGAGAAGACTTGATCGGCGGTGCAATGGTGGAGCGGTGGTGAGAAACCATCTGAAGCGGCGGCGGCTAGGGTAGGCGTCTGCTGACTATATAGTGCGGGCGGGTAGGTCGTGGGAGTAAACCCCACGTCCGAGTCGTCACGATCAAAAGAATCGAAACCGTTCGATAATTAAGCGTCCGTTAATTATTAATTAATGACTCATTAATTTTTCCCGAGCAGCAAAATATAGACACAACGCGTGCATAGCTCATCCTCGGCTCGGCTCAATCCCGCAACCAGCAAGGCGTCGTGGCGAGGCGAGGCGTGGCGTGGCGAGGCGAGCGAGGAGGAGGAGCGTGTAGGTCTCCTCTTCTCATGCTCATACAAGTGGTAGGAGAGCTCACCTTATAAAGAGGTGCAACTCTCTCTCAACTTATGAGGTGGGACTAAACTTTAGCCTCACTCACTCCACTCACATGTGTGCATGAATGGGCCAAGAGAATTTCAGAAATTTAGTTGGGCTTTGGGCCAAAAGCCCACTAGCAAATTCAACAATCCCCACAAAGTCTCATTGGCACATTTCACCATTTGGTTCCAAAACATTGTTTATATACGATTGCTTAGTGGAGGCTGTGAAGTTGAACTCCACTTAGAGATTTATACTACACTAGATCACAACTTGAATAGTGGACTATGCCTTGAACTACAAGTTTTCTGAGACTAGTTTCACACAAATTCTTGACGGTCTTGGGCTGCGCAAGGCTTCCCATGGTGGGCGTATCGTCGTACTCGGGGCCTTTCATGAATTTATTAGAGAGCACCCACTTCTCACAGATGCGGCGTTAACAGTCAAATTCATATAGGTGTGTTCCTCGGAGATGCTCTGCGAGACAACATCTCTGCTTACTCAAATAAGCCACTTGGAACACATTAAGATAGATATCAACCTGCCATGCAGATCGGAGAGTATTGCATCTTCACGGGTGGGATAATTAAAATAAGGATACTCTCCTCTCGGTGACCAACAGCTTGTCTCCACTTCTACTTCACGGGATATCCGATCACATAGAGTGGGTTACCACTATGGACAACTCATGCGGTGGGTCTCAAACCCATCTCCATCGATGCATTATCTATCACATTACGTGATAGACCCTTTGTGAAGGATCGCCAAGTTTTTCGACGTTTGGATATAATCCAACATAATAACTCGGAGTTCCTCGGTTTCTGACAGATTTTAATCTCCTCTTCACATGCCTTGAGGACTTCATATTGTCCTTAGAACTGTTTATCTTGGCGATCACAGTTTGATTATCACGATTCATCGGGATAGGGGTATTGGTTTTTCAACCATAGGTAAGTCCATCAATAGCTCACGAAGCCACTCTGCTTCAACGATGGCGGTGTCTAATCTTTGTGAGTTACGCTTCCATAGTTGACCTCGTTAAGATGGTCTTCTTGCAAGACTTCCAGAAACAGCGCCACCACCAAGTGTAAAAACATAACCACTTGTGGCCTTAATCTCATCGGCATCGGTATCGATTCGAGTCACTATAACCCTCGGTACCCTTGGATACCGGTGTAGTGAATCCCATAGCTCGCAGATGCCCTTCAAGTAGCGCATAACTCTCTCAAGCGCCGCCAATGATCATCTCCGGTTTTGACACAAACCGACTCAGCTTGCTCATAGCAAAAGAGATGTCGGAGCCTCGTGGCACTCGCCAAATACATAAGCGAGCCAATAATGCGAGAATACCTCGGTTGATCTCTAGCAATCCGTCGATTCTTTGAAGCAACACACTAGCATCATATGGAGTTGGAGAAGGCATGCGATCGCTATACCCAAAGCGACTCAAAACCTTTTCCACATAGTGAGATCAAGCGGTGTGATCCCACCATTCTCATCTCTCAATAGCTTGATGTTTAAGATAACATCAGCTACTCCTAGATCCTTCATCTCAAAACAGCGAGATAAGAAATCCTTAACCTCCTTGATTAAATCAAGTTTGGTTCCAAAGATCAATATGTAAATCGACATACGAGACAAAGAATAACTCCTTTGCCCCCACCATGGCGATAGTACACACTTGTCACCATCATTTACTACAAAGCGGCAGCAGTTAATGTTCTTTCGAACTTCTCATGCCACTCCTTAGGAGCTTGCTTAAGGCCATATAAAGACTTTAATAACTTGCACACCTTTCCTTCTTGACCGGTACTACAAAACCATCTGGCTGATCCATGTAAATTTCCTCCTTCAACTCTCCATTGAGGAAAGCCGTCTTAACGTCCATTTGATGAGCGAGAAGACCATGTGAGGCAACCGATGATAGTAACACCAATTGTGGTCGATCTAGCCACGGGTGAGTAAGTATCAAAGAAGTCTTCACCTTCTTTCAGGTATAACCCTTAGCCACTAGCCGTGCCTTGTACTTTTCAATCGTATCATCAGGTCTAAGCTTGTTCTTGAACACCCACTTACATCCTCTGGGTTTGCACCCATAAGGGCGGTCGGTGATCTCCCGAGTTCCGTTAGCTAAGATGGAATCCATCTCGCTTCTGAACAGCTTCCTTCGATGAGTCGGCATCGGAGATGCATAGGCCTGAAATAGTCTGGGTGTGTCATCCACAAGGTACACAATGAAATCATCACCAAAGGACTTTGCAGTCCTCTGTCTCTTACTCCTTACAGATTTTCATTGTCACCCTCAACAGGATTCTCGACATGTTCCATCGCAATGGTGGGTTCAGGAATTCTGTGAGTTCCTCACTAGATGGAATAGGTATCTCTGATTTGATGAACTTGACATATCCTTCATAGGAAATATGTCCTCAAAGAAAGTTGCATCATTAGACTCCATAATCGTACCAACATGCATGTCGGATACCTCAGATTTTATTATCAAAATCTATAGCCAATGCTATGAAAAGCATAGCCCGAGAAGAACACAATCCACGGTTTTTGGTCCAAGCTTGCGCTTCTTGGGAATTGGTATATTGACTTTCCCAAACAACCCCAAGAACGTAGGTAAGAGAGTTTCATCCTTTTCCTTTCCCATTCCTCAAATGGAGTCATGGTCTTATGCTTTGTGGGAACTCGGTTTAGGACATGACCGCGGTCATTAGCGCCTCCCCACCATTCCTTGGAAAGACCGATGTGTCTAACATGGCGTTAACCAAATCGATTAGAGTTCGGTTCTTTCTTTGGCCACCCCATTAGGCTGAGGTGAGTAGGAGGCGTCCTCTCATGGATTATACCATGTTCCGCACAAAACAGATCAAATTCATTGGAAAAATACTCTCCACCACGATCGGACCTAAGCCGTTTAATTTTTCGATCAAGTTGGTTCTCTACCTCAGCTTTATAGTTTTGAAGAAATTTAAAGCCTCATCTTTTGATTTGGAAGATACACATAAAAATATCTAGTGGAGTCATCAATCAACGTCATGAAATATCTCTTTCCACCTTTTGTCAACCGCCAATCATCTCACAAAGATCGAGAATGTATAAGCTCTAGTGGCGCCAAGTCTCTTGCCTCTGCGGTCTTATGGGACTTGCGAGGTTGTTTAGCTGCACACATACTTGGCACTTAGAGCCTTTGACGATAGAGATTTTGAATTAAATTCATATTGGCTAGCAGCGTCATGCAACCAAAGTTAATATGACAAAGTCGTGCATGCTAAATATCGACTCATTATTGTGGCAAACATTATTAATAACTTTAGTGCAAATATCGACAAAGATAGGCGGAACAAGCCTCCGCACTCATAGCCTTTTCAACAAATTGTCCACACTTGGAAATTACAACTTTATTGGACTCAAAACCAACTTAAAACCATCTCGACATAAGCGGGAACCGCTTGAGATTTTTATTGATGGGCGGCACATGATGAGCGTTCTTGAGACGCACGGTCTTTCCGAAGTAAACTTCAGATCGACCGTGCCAACACCTCGAGCGATGGCATGTGACCCGTTCCCCATCAGCACGGGAGAAGTCCACGTGGCCTGGTAAGAAGAAAACATGGGCGTCGGCACAAACATATACATTGGCACGGTGTCAATTAACCAATCGAGGATTGAAATCTTGAAAGGATGGTAGGAAAAATACCGTACCTGATTCCTTCATATCGATATCACCGATCACAACATTAGCGGACTTGCCGCCCTTCTCATGTTCGCGCTCCTCAAAGCGGTTAGGACGCCAGACCCAAGTGATTAGGATCACCGCAGACATGGCAAAGTCCTTCCCTTCTTATGAGAATTCTTCTTGAAGTTGGTAGAATGTGATGGCTTGTTCTTTGTATCAAACTTGCCTTTTCCACGAGTTTTGTTCTTATTGTTTTTGAACTTATTGGGCTGGAAGTTCTTCTTGATTACCATGTGGGCACTAGAAGCTCCCTCGGCAAGTCGAGCACGTGTGTCCTTTGCTCTCGCCTTCTCTTGACATCAAGGGTACCAATGAGATCCGCAACGGAAAACTCCTGTCTCTTGTGTTTGAGGAAGTAGCAAAATTGTTCCACGAAGGTGGAAGCTTGGCAATAATGCCTCCGGCCACAAATTTGTCCGCAACACACACTTGAAGAGCTCAAGTTCTTTTGCGGCGATCAGTATCTCATGAGCCTCTTTGTACAACAGAGCGCTCATCAATCATCTTGTAGTCATAGAATTGCTCCATGACGTACAACTTCGCTACGGCGTCCGAGGCACCAAACTTGGCCTCGGCGCTGCCCACATGTCCTTGCCGTTGTCAAGCGACATATCTGAATCCACAATGGAATCATCAAGAACACCCGAAAGCGCCTTTAAAGAGAGTATCGATCTTCTCAAAAGCTTCGGTGTGTTTGGATTAAGATCACCCTCGGGCTTGCCCTTAGTGGCGTCATAGCAGCCCATAGTGCGAAAACGATGAAGCTGCTCTCGTCGCCACCTCTTATATTGCGCCCCTTAAAGGCGGTGGCTTCATATCTGTGACAAAACCACTCGGAGTAAATTGCCTATAATCAGGTTTTGGATTGTCAAAACAGCGAGATAAGAAATCCTTAACCTCCTTGATTAAATCAAGTTTGGTTCCAAAGATCAATATGTAAATCGACATACGGACAAAGAATAACTCCTTCGCCCCCACCATGGCGATAGTACACACTTGTCACCATCATTTACTACAAAGCGGCAGCGATTAATGTTCTTTCGAACTTCTCATGCCACTCCTTAGGAGCTTGCTTAAGGCCATATAAAGACTTTAATAACTTGCACACCTTTCCTTCTTGACCGGTACTACAAAACCATCTGGCTGATCCATGTAAATTTCCTCCTTCAACTCTCCATTGAGGAAAGCCGTCTTAACGTCCATTTGATGAGCGAGAAGACCATGTGAGGCAACCGATGATAATAACACCAATTGTGGTCGATCTAGCCACGGGTGAGTAAGTATCAAAGAAGTCTTCACCTTCTTTCAGGTATAACCCTTAGCCACAAGTCGTGCCTTGTACTTTTCAATCGTACCATCAGGTCTAAGCTTCTTCTTGAACACCCACTTACATCCTGAGGTTTGCACCCATAAGGGCGGTCGGTGATCTCCCGAGTTCCGTTAGCTAAGATGGAATCCATCTCGCTTCTGAACAGCTTCCTTCGATGGTCGACATCGGAGATGCATAAGCCTGAAATAGTCTGGGTGTGTCATCCACAAGGTACACAATGAAATCATCACCAAAGGACTTTGCAGTCCTCATCTCTTACTCCTTACAGGATTTTCATTGTCACCCTCAACAGGATTCTCAACGTGTTCCATCGCAATGGTGGGTTCAGGAATTCGGTGAGTTCCTCACTAGATGGAATAGGTATCTCTGATTTGATGAACTTGACATATCCTTCATAGGAAATATGTCCTCAAAGAAAGTTGCATCATTAGACTCCATAATCGTACCAACATGCATGTCGGATACCTCAGATTTTATTATCAAAATCTATAGCCAATGCTATGAAAAGCATAGCCAGAAGAACACAATCCACGGTTTTGGTCCAAGCTTGCGCTTCTTGGGAATTGGTATATTGACTTTTGTAAACAACCCCAAGAGCGTAGGTAAGAGAGTTTCAACCTTTTCCTTTCCCATTCCTCAAATGGAGTCATAGTCTTATGCTTTGTGGGAACTCGGTTTAGGACATGACCGCGGTCATTAGCGCCTCCCCACCATTCCTTGGAAAGACCGATGTGTCTAACATGGCGTTAACCAAATCGATTAGAGTTCGGTTCTTTCTTTGGCCACCCATTAGGCTGAGGTGAGTAGGGGGCGTCCTCTCATGGATTATACCATGTTCGCACAAAGCAGATCAAATTCATTGGAAAAATACTCTCCACCACGATCGGACCTAAGCCGTTTAATTTTTCGATCAAGTTGGTTCTCTGCCTCAGCTTTATAGTTTTTGAAGAAAGTTAAAGCCTCATCTTTTGATTTGGAAGATACACATAACAATATCTAGTGGAGTCATCAATCAGCGTGATGAAATATCTCTTTCCACCTTTTGTCAACCGCCATTCATCTCACAAAGATCAGAATGTATAAGCTCTAGTGGCGCCAAGTCTCTTGCCTCTGCGGTCTTATGGGACTTGCGAGGTTGTTTAGCTTGCACACATACTTGGCACTTAGAGCCTTTGCGATAGAGATTTTGAATTAAATTCATATTGGCTAGCGCGTCATGCAACCAAAGTTAATATGACAAAGTCGTGCATGCCAAATATCGACTCATTATTGTGGCAAACATTATTAATAACTTTAGTGCAAATATCGACAAAGATAGGCGGAACAAGCCTCCGCACTCATAGCCTTTTCAACAAATTGTCCACACTTGGAAATTACAACTTTATTGGACTCAAAACCAACTTAAAACCATCTCGACATAAGCGGGAACCGCTTCTTGAGATTTTTATTGATTAATGACACATGATGAGCGTTCTTGAGGCCTTACGGTCTTCCCGAAGTAAATTTCAGATCGACCGTACCAACACCTCGAGCGATGGCATGTGACCCGTTCCCCATCAGCCGCAGGAGAAGTCACTGTGGCACTGGTAAGAAGAAAACATGGGCGTCGGCACAAACATATACATTGGCACGGTGTCAATTAACCAATCGAGGTTGAAATCTTGAAAGGATGGTAGGAAAAATACGTACCTGATTCCTTCATATCGATATCACCGATCACAACATTAGCGGACTTGCCGCCCTTCTCATGTTCGCGCTCCTCAAAGCGGTTAGGACGCCAGACCCGGTGATTAGGATCACATGAGACATGGCAAAGTCCTTCCCTTCTTATGAGAATTCTTCTTGAAGTTGGTAGAATGTGATGGCTTGTTCTTTGTATCAAACTTGCCTTTTCCACGAGTTTTGTTCTTGTTGTTTTTGAACTTATTGGGCTGGAAGTTCTTCTTACGTACCATGTGGGCACTAGAAGCTCCCTCGGCAACTCGAGCACGTGTGTCCTTTGCTCTCGCCTTCTCTTCAACATCAAGAGTACCAATGAGATCCATGCGGAAAACTCCTGTCTCTTGTGTTTGGGGAAGTAGCAAAATTGTTCCACGAAGGTGGAAGCTTGGCAATAATGCCTCCGGCCACAAATTTGTCCGCAACACACACTTGAAGAGCTCAAGTTCTTTTTTGCGGCATTGTATCTCATGAGCCTCTTTGTACTGCAGGCGCTCATCGGTCATCTTGTAGTCATAGAATTGCTCCATGACGTACAACTTCGCTACGGCGTCAAGGCACCAAACTTGGCCTCGGCGCTGCCCACATGTCCTTGCCGTTGTCAAGCGACATATCTGAATCCACAATGGAATCATCAAGAACACCCGGAAGGCGCCTTTAAAGAGTATCGATCTTCTCAAAAGCTTCGGTGTCTTTGGATTAAGATCGCCCTCGGGCTTGCCCTTAGTGGCGTCATAGCAGCCATAGTGCGAAACCGATGAGCTGCTCTCGTCGCCACCTCTTATATTGCGCCCCTTAAAGGCGGGTGACGGATCTTGACAAAACCACTCGGAGTAAATTGCCTATAGTCAGGTTTTGGATTGTTGAAAATATGAGCAAATTACTACGAGATTTAATCGAATAAGCGAAGATAAATCATGACTACGATGGCGAGAGATTGAACTAATCATGCGAACTAGCATAGCAGATGAGCAGATCACATCTAGGGCACATACTAGAAACATGAATTCTACCACGATCTCGAGCAGGAAGGATAGAATCACGTGCGGTGCAGCGGGAGCAGCACCGCCCGGCGTTAACGTTATCGCCCATGTCGTTGAGGATGAGGTTGCGAGGTCGGGGAAAGAAGTCGTCGCTGCCCGGCGATCGTGAGTCGCTCCCCAAAAACTGATCGCCCCTCTCCGTCGGGATCACGAGGCGGGGTTCGGAGCCTCTGTCCCTTCTCCGGTGCGCGAAAGGAGGATGGAGAAGACTTGATCGGTGGCGCAATGGTGGAGCGGTGGTGAGAAACCATCTGAAGCGGCGGCGGCTAGGGTAGGCGTCTGCTGACTATATAGTGCGGGCGGGTAGGTCGTGGGAGTAAACCCCGTCCGAGTCGTCACGATCAAAAGAATCGAACAAAAATATAGACTGGCGTGCATAGCTCATCCTCGGCTCGGCTCAATCCGGCTCGGCTCAATCCCGCAACCAGCGCGGCGTCGTGACAGGCGTGGCGTGGCGTGGCGGCGAGGAGGAGGAGGCGTGTGGGTCTCCTCTTCTCATGCTCATACAAGTGGTAGGAGAGCTCACCTTATAAAGAGGTGCAACTCTCTCTCAACTTATGAGGTGGGACTAAACTTTAGCCTCCTCACTCCACTCACATGTGTGCATGAATGGGCCAAGAGAATTTCAGAAATTTAGTTGGGCTTTGGGCCAAAAGCCCACTAGCAAATTCAACAATCCCCACAAAGTCTCATTGGCACATTTCACCATTTGGTTCCAAAACATTGTTTATATACGGTGCTTAGTGGGGCTGTGAAGTTGAACTTCCACTTAGAGATTTATGCTACACTAGATCACAACTTGAATAGTGGACTATGCCTTGAACTACAAGTTTTCTGAGACTAGTTTCACACAAATTCTTGACGGTCTTGGGCTGCCGCAAGGCTTCCCTTGGTGGGCGTATCGTCGTACTCGGGGCCTTTCATGAATTTATTAGAGAGCACCCACTTCTCACAATTGCGGCGTTAACAGTCAAATTCATATAGGTGTGTTCCTCGGGAGATGCTCTGCGAGACAACATCTCTGCTTACTCAAATAAGCCACTTGGAACACATTAAGATAGATATCAACCTGCCATGCAGATCGGGAAGTATTGCATCTTCACGGGTGGGATAATTAAAATAAGGATACTCTCCTCTCGGTGACCAACAGCTTGTCTCCACTTCTACTTCACGGGATCTCCGATCACATAGAGTGGAGTTACCACTATGGACAACTCATGCGGTGGGTCTCAAACCCATCTCCATCGATGCATTATCTATCACATTACGTGATAGACCCTTTGTGAAGGATCGCCAAGTTTTTCGACGTTTGGATATAATCCAGCGTAATAACTCGGAGTTCCTCGGTTTCTGACAGATTTTAATCTCCTCTTCACATGCCTTGAGGACTTCATATTGTCCTTAGAACTGTTTATCTTGGCGATCACGGTTTGATTATCACGATTCATCGAGGATAGGGGTATTGGTTTTTCAACCATAGGTAAGTCCATCAATAGCTCACGAAGCCACTCTGCTTCAGCGATGGCGGTGTCTAATCTTTGTGAGTTACGCTTCCATAGTTGACCTCGTTAAGATAGTGCGCTTGCAAGACTTCGAAGCAGCGCCACCACCAAGTGTAAAAACATAACCACTTGTGGCCTTAATCTCATCGGCATCGGATATCGATTCGAGTCACTATAACCCTCCGGTACCCTTGGATACCGGTGTAGTGAATCCCATAGCTCATGATGCCCTTCAAGTAGCGCATAACTCTCTCAGCGCCGCCAATGATCATCTCGGTTTGACACAAACCGACTCAGCTTACTCACAGCAAAGAGATGTCGGGCCTCGTGGCACTTTCGCCAAATACATAAGCGAGCCAATAATGCGAGAATACCTCGGTTGATCTCTAGCAATCCGTCGATTCTTTGAAGCAACACACTAGCATCATATGGAGTTGGAGAAAGGCGTGCGATCGCTATACCCAAAAGCGACTCAAAACCTTTTCCACATAGTGAGGCTGAAGCGGTGTGATCCCACCATTCTCATCTCTCAACAGCTTGATGTTTAAGATAACATCAGCTACTCCTAGATCCTTCATCTCAAAACAGCGAGATAAGAAATCCTTAACCTCCTTGATTAAATCAAGTTTGGTTCCAAAGATCAATATGTAAATCGACATACGGACAAAGAATAACTCCTTCGCCCCCACCATGGCGATAGTACACACTTGTCACCATCATTTACTACAAAGCGGCAGCGATTAATGTTCTTCGAACTTCTCATGCCACTCCTTAGGAGCTTGCTTAAGGCCATATAAAGACTTTAATAACTTGCACCTTTCCTTCTTGACCGGTACTACAAAACCATCTGGCTGATCCATGTAAATTTCCTCCTTCAACTCTCCATTGAGGAAAGCCGTCTTAACGTCCATTTGATGAGCGAGAAGACCATGTGAGGCAACCGATGATAGTAACACCAATTGTGGTCGATCTAGCCACGGGTGAGTAAGTATCAAAAAGTCTTCACCTTCTTTCAGGTATAACCCTTAGCCACAAGTCGTGCCTTGTACTTTTCAATCGTACCATCAGGTCTAAGCTTCTTCTTGAACACCCACTTACATCCTCTGAGGTTTGCACCCATAAGGGCGGTCGGTGATCTCCCGAGTTCCGTTAGCTAAGATGGAATCCATCTACTTCTGAACAGCTTCCTTCGATGGTCGACATCGGGAGATGCATAAGCCTGAAATAGTCCTGGGTGTGTCATCCACAAGGTACACAATGAAATCATCACCAAAGGACTTTGCAGTCCTCTGTCTCTTACTCCTTACAGGATTTTCATTGTCACCCTCAACAGGATTCTCAACGTGTTCCATCGCAATGGTGGGTTCAGGAATTACGGTGAGTTCCTCACTAGATGGAATAGGTATCTCTGATTTGATGAACTTGACATATCCTTCATAGGAAATATGTCCTCAAAGAAAGTTGCATCATTAGACTCCATAATCGTACCAACATGCATGTCGGATACCTCAGATTTTATTATCAAAATCTATAGCCAATGCTATGAAAAGCATAGCCGGAAGAACACAATCCACGGTTTTGGTCCAAGCTTGCGCTTCTTGGGAATTGGTATATTGACTTTGTAAACAACCCCAAGAGCGTAGGTAAGAGAGTTTCAACCTTTTCCTTTCCCATTCCTCAAATGGAGTCATAGTCTTATGCTTTGTGGGAACTCGGTTTAGGACATGACCGCGGTCATTAGCGCCTCCCCACCATTCCTTGGAAAGACCGATGTGTCTAACATGGCGTTAACCAAATCGATTAGAGTTCGGTTCTTTCTTTGGCCACCCATTAGGCTGAGGTGAGTAGGGGCGTCCTCTCATGGATTATACCATGTTCCGCACAAAACAGATCAAATTCATTGGAAAAATACTCTCCACCACGATCGGACCTAAGCCGTTTAATTTTTCGATCAAGTTGGTTCTCTGCCTCAGCTTTATAGTTTTTGAAGAAAGTTAAAGCCTCATCTTTTGATTTCAGAAGATACACATAACAATATCTAGTGGAGTCATCAATCAACGTGATGAAATATCTCTTTCCACCTTTTGTCAACACGCCATTCATCTCACAAAGATCAGAATGTATAAGCTCTAGTGGCGCCAAGTCTCTTGCCTCTGCAGTCTTATGGGACTTGCGAGGTTGTTTAGCTTGCACACATACTTGGCACTTAGAGCCTTTGACGATAGAGATTTTGAATTAAATTCATATTGGCTAGCGCGTCATGCAACCAAAGTTAATATGACAAAGTCGTGCATGCCAAATATCGACTCATTATTGTGGCAAACATTATTAATAACTTTAGTGCAAATATCGACAAAGATAGGCGGAACAAGCCTCCGCACTCATAGCCTTTTCAACAAATTGTCCACACTTGGAAATTACAACTTTATTGGACTCAAAACCAACTTAAAACCATCTCGACATAAGCGGAACCGCTTCTTGAGATTTTTATTGATTAATGACACATGATGAGCGTTCTTGAGGCCTTGCGGTCTTCCCGAAGTAAATTTCAGATCGACCGTACCAACACCTCGAGCGATGGCATGTGACCCGTTCCCCATCAGCCGGGAGAAGTCCCTGTGGCCTGGTAAGAAGAAAACATGGGCGTCGGCACAAACATATACATTGGCACGGTGTCAATTAACCAATCGAGGATTGAAATCTTGAAAGGATGGTAGGAAAAATACGTACTGATTCCTTCATATCGATATCACCGATCACAACATTAGCGGACTTGCCGCCCTTCTCATGTTCGCGCTCCTCAAAGCGGTTAGGACGCCAGACCCGGTGATTAGGATCACATGAGACATGGCAAAGTCCTTCCCTTCTTATGAGAATTCTTCTTGAAGTTGGTAGAATGTGATGGCTTGTTCTTTGTATCAAACTTGCCTTTTCCACGAGTTTTGTTCTTGTTGTTTTGAACTTATTGGGCTGGAAGTTCTTCTTACGTACCATGTGGGCACTAAAGCTCCCTCGGCAACTCGAGCACGTGTGTCCTTTGCTCTCGCCTTCTCTTCAACATCAAGAGTACCAATGAGATCCATAGCGGAAAACTCCTGTCTCTTGTGTTTGAGGAAGTAGCAAAATTGTTCCACGAAGGTGGAAGCTTGGCAATAATGCCTCCGGCCACAAATTTGTCGGCAACACACACTTGAAGAGCTCAAGTTCTTTTGCGGCATTGTATCTCATGAGCCTCTTTGTACAGCAGGCGCTCATCGGTCATCTTGTAGTCATAGAATTGCTCCATGACGTACAACTTCGCTACGGCGTCGAGGCACCAAACTTGGCCTCGGCGCTGCCCACATGTCCTTGCCGTTGTCAAGCGACATATCTGAATCCACAATGGAATCATCAAGAACACCGGAAGCGCCTTTAAAGAGTATCGATCTTCTCAAAAGCTTCGGTTGTCTTTGGATTAAGATCGCCCTCGGGCTTGCCCTTAGTGGCGTCATAGCAGCCATAGTGCGAAACCGATGGAGCTGCTCTCGTCGCCACCTCTTATATTGCGCCCCTTAAAGGCGGTGACGGATCTTGACAAAACCACTCGGAGTAAATTGCCTATAGTCAGGGTTTTGGATTGTTGAAAATATGAGCAAATTACTACGAGATTTAATCGAATAAGCAGAAGATAAATCATGACTACGATGGCGAGAGATTGAACTAATCATGCGAACTAGCATAGCAGATGAGCAGATCACATCTAGGGCACATACTAGAAACATGAATTCTACCACGATCTCGAGCAGGAAGGATAGAATCACGTGCGGTGCAGCGGGAAGCGCTTGCCCGGCGTTAACGTTATCGCCCATGTCGTTGAGGATGAGGTTGCGAGGTCGGGGAAGAAGTCGTCGCTGCCCGGCGATCGCGAGTCGCTCCCCAAAACCTGATCGCCCCTCTCCCGTGCGGGATCACGAGGCGGGGTTCGGAGCTCTTGTCCCTTCTCCGGTGCGCGCGAAAGGAGGATGGAGAAGACTTGATCGGCGCAATGGTGGAGCGGTGGTGAGAAACCATCTGAGCGGCGGCGGCTAGGGTGGCGTCTGCTGACTATATAGTGCGGGCGGGTAGGTCGTGGGAGTAAACCCCGTTTAGTAAAGCGTCGTTAATTATTAATTAATGACTCGATCGAGCAGCAAAAATATAGACACAAGCGTGCATAGCTCATCCTCGGCTCGGCTCAATCCCAACCAGCGGTGGCGTCGTGACGAGGCGTGGCGTGGCGTGGCGGCGAGGAGGAGGAGGAGGCGTGTAGGTCTCCTCTTCTCATGCTCATACAAGTGGTAGGAGAGCTCACCTTATAAAGAGGTGCAACTCTCTCTCAACTTATGAGGTGGGACTAAACTTTAGCCTCCTCACTCCACTCACATGTGTGCATGAATGGGCCAAGAGAATTTCAGAAATTTAGTTGGGCTTTGGGCCAAAAGCCCACTAGCAAATTCAACAATCCCCACAAAGTCTCATTGGCACATTTCACCATTTGGTTCCAAAACATTGTTTATATACGGTGCTTAGTGGGGCTGTGAAGTTGAACTTCCACTTAGAGATTTATGCTACACTAGATCACAACTTGAATAGTGGACTATGCCTTGAACTACAAGTTTTCTGAGACTAGTTCACACAAATTCTTGACGTCTTGGGCTGCGCAAGGCTTCCCATGAGTGGGCGTATCGTCGTACTCGGGGCCTTTCATGAATTTATTAGAGAGCACCCACTTCTCACAGATTGCGGCGTTAACAGTCAAATTCATATAGGTGTGTTCCTCGGGAGATGCTCTGCGAGACAACATCTCTGCTTACTCAAATAAGCCACTTGGAACACATTAAGATAGATATCAACCTGCCATGCAGATCGGGAAGTATTGCATCTTCACGGGTGGGATAATTAAAATAAGGATACTCTCCTCTCGGTGACCAACAGCTTGTCTCCACTTCTACTTCACGGGATCTCCGATCACATAGAGTGGAGTTACCACTATGGACAACTCATGCGGTGGGTCTCAAACCCATCTCCATCGATGCATTATCTATCACATTACGTGATAGACCCTTTGTGAAGGATCGCCAAGTTTTTGACGTTTGGATATAATCCAGCGTAATAACTCGGAGTTCCTCGGTTTCTGACAGATTTTAATCTCCTCTTCACATGCCTTGAGGACTTCATATTGTCCTTAGAACTGTTTATCTTGGCGATCACGGTTTGATTATCACGATTCATCGAGGATAGGGGTATTGGTTTTCAACCATAGGTAAGTCCATCAATAGCTCACGAAGCCACTCTGCTTCAGCGATGGCGGTGTCTAATCTTTGTGAGTTACGCTTCCATAGTTGACCTCGTTAAGATAGTGCGCTTGCAAGACTTCGAAGCAGCGCCACCACCAAGTGTAAAAACATAACCACTTGTGGCCTTAATCTCATCGGCATCGGATATCGATTCGAGTCACTATAACCCTCCGGTACCCTTGGATACCGGTGTAGTGAATCCCATAGCTCATGATGCCCTTCAAGTAGCGCATAACTCTCTCAGCGCCGCCAATGATCATCTCGGTTTGACACAAACCGACTCAGCTTACTCACAGCAAAAGATGTCGGGCCTCGTGGCACTTTCGCCAAATACATAAGCGAGCCAATAATGCGAGAATACCTCGGTTGATCTCTAGCAATCCGTCGATTCTTTGAAGCAACACACTAGCATCATATGGAGTTGGAGAAAGGCGTGCGATCGCTATACCCAAAAGCGACTCAAAACCTTTTCCACATAGTGAGGCTGAAGCGGTGTGATCCCACCATTCTCATCTCTCAACAGCTTGATGTTTAAGATAACATCAGCTACTCCTAGATCCTTCATCTCAAAACAGCGAGATAAGAAATCCTTAACCTCCTTGATTAAATCAAGTTTGGTTCCAAAGATCAATATGTAAATCGACATACGGACAAAGAATAACTCCTTCGCCCCCACCATGGCGATAGTACACACTTGTCACCATCATTTACTACAAAGCGGCAGCGATTAATGTTCTTTCGAACTTCTCATGCCACTCCTTAGGAGCTTGCTTAAGGCCATATAAAGACTTTAATAACTTGCACACCTTTCCTTCTTGACCGGTACTACAAAACCATCTGGCTGATCCATGTAAATTTCCTCCTTCAACTCTCCATTGAGGAAAGCCGTCTTAACGTCCATTTGATGAGCGAGAAGACCATGTGAGGCAACCGATGATAATAACACCAATTGTGGTCGATCTAGCCACGGGTGAGTAAGTATCAAAAAGTCTTCACCTTCTTTCAGGTATAACCCTTAGCCACAAGTCGTGCCTTGTACTTTTCAATCGTACCATCAGGTCTAAGCTTCTTCTTGAACACCCACTTACATCCTCAGGTTTGCACCCATAAGGGCGGTCGGTGATCTCCCGAGTTCCGTTAGCTAAGATGGAATCCATCTCGCTTCTGAACAGCTTCCTTCGATGGTCGACATCGGGAGATGCATAAGCCTGAAATAGTCTGGGTGTGTCATCCACAAGGTACACAATGAAATCATCACCAAAGGACTTTGCGGTCCTCTGTCTCTTACTCCTTACAAGTTTTCATTGTCACCCTCAACAGGATTCTCAACGTGTTCCATCGCAATGGTGGGTTCAGGAATTCGGTGAGTTCCTCACTAGATGGAATAGGTATCTCTGATTTGATGAACTTGACATATCCTTCATAGGAAATATGTCCTCAAAGAAAGTTGCATCATTAGACTCCATAATCGTACCAACATGCATGTCGGATACCTCAGATTTTATTATCAAAATCTATAGCCAATGCTATGAAAAGCATAGCCAGAAGAACACAATCCACGGTTTTGGTCCAAGCTTGCGCTTCTTGGGAATTGGTATATTGACTTTGTAAACAACCCCAAGAGCGTAGGTAAGAGAGTTTCAACCTTTTCCTTTCCCATTCCTCAAATGGAGTCATAGTCTTATGCTTTGTGGGAACTCGGTTTAGGACATGACCGCGGTCATTAGCGCCTCCCCACCATTCCTTGGAAAGACCGATGTGTCTAACATGGCGTTAACCAAATCGATTAGAGTTCGGTTCTTTCTTTGGCCACCCATTAGGCTGAGGTGAGTAGGGGCGTCCTCTCATGGATTATACCATGTTCGCACAAAACAGATCAAATTCATTGGAAAAATACTCTCCACCACGATCGGACCTAAGCCGTTTAATTTTTCGATCAAGTTGGTTCTCTGCCTCAGCTTTATAGTTTTTGAAGAAAGTTAAAGCCTCATCTTTTGATTTGGAAGATACACATAACAATATCTAGTGGAGTCATCAATCAGCGTGATGAAATATCTCTTTCCACCTTTTGTCAACCGCCATTCATCTCACAAAGATCAGAATGTATAAGCTCTAGTGGCGCCAAGTCTCTTGCCTCTGCGGTCTTATGGGACTTGCGAGGTTGTTTAGCTTGCACACATACTTGGCACTTAGAGCCTTTGCGATAGAGATTTTGAATTAAATTCATATTGGCTAGCGCGTCATGCAACCAAAGTTAATATGACAAAGTCGTGCATGCCAAATATCGACTCATTATTGTGGCAAACATTATTAATAACTTTAGTGCAAATATCGACAAAGATAGGCGGAACAAGCCTCCGCACTCATAGCCTTTTCAACAAATTGTCCACACTTGGAAATTACAACTTTATTGGACTCAAAACCAACTTAAAACCATCTCGACATAAGCGGGAACCGCTTCTTGAGATTTTTATTGATTAATGACACATGATGAGCGTTCTTGAGGCCTTACGGTCTTCCCGAAGTAAATTTCAGATCGACCGTACCAACACCTCGAGCGATGGCATGTGACCCGTTCCCCATCAGCCGGGAGAAGTCCACGTGGCTGGTAAGAAGAAAACATGGGCGTCGGCACAAACATATACATTGGCACGGTGTCAATTAACCAATCGAGGATTGAAATCTTGAAAGGATGGTAGGAAAAATACCGTACCTGATTCCTTCATATCGATATCACCGATCACAACATTAGCGGACTTGCCGCCCTTCTCATGTTCGCGCTCCTCAAAGCGGTTAGGACGCCAGACCCGGTGATTAGGATCACATGAGACATGGCAAAGTCCTTCCCTTCTTATGAGAATTCTTCTTGAAGTTGGTAGAATGTGATGGCTTGTTCTTTGTATCAAACTTGCCTTTTCACGAGTTTTGTTCTTGTTGTTTTTGAACTTATTGGGCTGGAAGTTCTTCTTACGTACCATGTGGGCACTAGAAGCTCCCTCGGCAACTCGAGCACGTGTGTCCTTTGCTCTCGCCTTCTCTTCAACATCAAGAGTACCAATGAGATCCATAGCGGAAAACTCCTGTCTCTTGTGTTTGGGGAAGTAGCAAAATTGTTCCACGAAGGTGGAAGCTTGCAATAATGCCTCCGGCCACAAATTTGTCCGCAACACACACTTGAAGAGCTCAAGTTCTTTTGCGGCATTTGTATCTCATGAGCTCTTTGTACTGCAGGCGCTCATCGGTCATCTTGTAGTCATAGAATTGCTCCATGACGTACAACTTCGCTACGGCGTCGAGGCACCAAACTTGGCCTCGGCGCTGCCCACATGTCCTTGCCGTTGTCAAGCGACATATCTGAATCCACAATGGAATCATCAAGAACACCCGGAAGGCGCCTTTAAAGAGTATCGATCTTCTCAAAAGCTTCGGTGTCTTTGGATTAAGATCGCCCTCGGGCTTGCCCTTAGTGGCGTCATAGCAGCCATAGTGCGAAACCGATGAGCTGCTCTCGTCGCCACCTCTTATATTCGCCCCTTAAAGGCGGCGGTGACGGATCTGTGACAAAACCACTCGGAGTAAATTGCCTATAGTCAGGTTTTGGATTGTTGAAAATATGAGCAAATTACTACGAGATTTAATCGAATAAGCAGAAGATAAATCATGACTACGATGGCGAGATTGAACTAATCATGCGAACTAGCATAGCGAGATGAGCAGATCACATCTAGGGCACATACTAGAAACATGAATTCTACCACGATCTCGAGCAGGAAGGATAGAATCACGTGCGGTGCAGCGGGAAGCGCACCGCCCGGCGTTAACGTTATCGCCCATGTCGTTGAGGATGAGGTTGCGAGGTCGGGGAAGAAGTCGTCGCTCGTCGCTGCTGCGGCGATCGCGAGTCGCTCCCAAAACCTGATCGCCCCTCTCCGTCTGGGATCACGAGGCGGGGTTAGGAGCCTCTTGTCCCTTCTCCGGTGCGCGAAAGGAGGATGGAGAAGACTTGATCGGCGCAATGGTGGAGCGGTGGTGAGAAACCATCTGAGCGGCGGCGGCTAGGGTGGCGTCTGCTGACTATATAGTGCGGGCGGGTAGGTCGTGGGAGTAAACCCCGTCGATCAAAAGAAGAAACCGTTTAGTAATTGCGCGTCGTCACGATCGAGCAGCAAAAATATAGACACTGGCGTGCATAGCTCATCCTCGGCTCGGCTCAATCCGCAACCCAGCGGCGTCGTGGCAGGCGTGGCGTGGCGTGGCGGCGAGGAGGAGGAGGCGTGTAGGTCTCCTCTTCTCATGCTCATACAAGTGGTAGGAGAGCTCACCTTATAAAGAGGTGCAACTCTCTCTCAACTTATGAGGTGGGACTAAACTTTAGCCTCCTCACTCCACTCACATGTGTGCATGAATGGGCCAAGAGAATTTCAGAAATTTAGTTGGGCTTTGGGCCAAAAGCCCACTAGCAAATTCAACAATCCCCACAAAGTCTCATTGGCACATTTCACCATTTGGTTCCAAAACATTGTTTATATACGGTGCTTAGTGGGCTGTGAAGTTGAACTTCCACTTAGAGATTTATGCTACACTAGATCACAACTTGAATAGTGGACTATGCCTTGAACTACAAGTTTCTCTGAGACTAGTTCCACACAAATTCTTGACCGTCTTGGGCTGCGCAAGGCTTCCCTTGGTGGGCGTATCGTCGTACTCGGGGCCTTTCATGAATTTATTAGAGAGCACCCACTTCTCACAATTGCGGCGTTAACAGTCAAATTCATATAGGTGTGTTCCTCGGGAGATGCTCTGCGAGACAACATCTCTGCTTACTCAAATAAGCCACTTGGAACACATTAAGATAGATATCAACCTGCCATGCAGATCGGGAAGTATTGCATCTTCACGGGTGGGATAATTAAAATAAGGATACTCTCCTCTCGGTGACCAACAGCTTGTCTCCACTTCTACTTCACGGGATCTCCGATCACATAGAGTGGAGTTACCACTATGGACAACTCATGCGGTGGGTCTCAAACCCATCTCCATCGATGCATTATCTATCACATTACGTGATAGACCCTTTGTGAAGGATCGCCAAGTTTTTTGACGTTTGGATATAATCCAGCGTAATAACTCGGAGTTCCTCGGTTTCTGACAGATTTTAATCTCCTCTTCACATGCCTTGAGGACTTCATATTGTCCTTAGAACTGTTTATCTTGGCGATCACGGTTTGATTATCACGATTCATCGAGGATAGGGGTATTGGTTTTCAACCATAGGTAAGTCCATCAATAGCTCACGAAGCCACTCTGCTTCAGCGATGGCGGTGTCTAATCTTTGTGAGTTACGCTTCCATAGTTGACCTCGTTAAGATAGTGCGCTTGCAAGACTTCGAAGCAGCGCCACCACCAAGTGTAAAAACATAACCACTTGTGGCCTTAATCTCATCGGCATCGGATATCGATTCGAGTCACTATAACCCTCCGGTACCCTTGGATACCGGTGTAGTGAATCCCATAGCTCGCATGATGCCCTTCAAGTAGCGCATAACTCTCTCAGCGCCGCCAATGATCATCTCGGTTTGACACAAACCGACTCAGCTTACTCACAGCAAAAGAGATGTCGGGCCTCGTGGCACTCGCCAAATACATAAGCGAGCCAATAATCGAGAATACCTCGGTTGATCTCTAGCAATCCGTCGATTCTTTGAAGCAACACACTAGCATCATATGGAGTTGGAGAAAGGCGTGCGATCGCTATACCCAAAAGCGACTCAAAACCTTTTCCACATAGTGAGGCTGAAGCGGTGTGATCCCACCATTCTCATCTCTCAACAGCTTGATGTTTAAGATAACATCAGCTACTCCTAGATCCTTCATCTCAAAACAGCGAGATAAGAAATCCTTAACCTCCTTGATTAAATCAAGTTTGGTTCCAAAGATCAATATGTAAATCGACATACGGACAAAGAATAACTCCTTCGCCCCCACCATGGCGATAGTACACACTTGTCACCATCATTTACTACAAAGCGGCAGCGAGTTAATGTTCTTTCGAACTTCTCATGCCACTCCTTAGGAGCTTGCTTAAGGCCATATAAAGACTTTAATAACTTGCACACCTTTCCTTCTTGACCGGTACTACAAAACCATCTGGCTGATCCATGTAAATTTCCTCCTTCAACTCTCCATTGAGGAAAGCCGTCTTAACGTCCATTTGATGAGCGAGAAGACCATGTGAGGCAACCGATGATAGTAACACCAATTGTGGTCGATCTAGCCACGGGTGAGTAAGTATCAAAAAGTCTTCACCTTCTTTCAGGTATAACCCTTAGCCACAAGTCGTGCCTTGTACTTTTCAATCGTACCATCAGGTCTAAGCTTCTTCTTGAACACCCACTTACATCCTCAGGTTTGCACCCATAAGGGCGGTCGGTGATCTCCCGAGTTCCGTTAGCTAAGATGGAATCCATCTCGCTTCTGAACAGCTTCCTTCGATGGTCGACATCGGGAGATGCATAAGCCTGAAATAGTCTGGGTGTGTCATCCACAAGGTACACAATGAAATCATCACCAAAGGACTTTGCAGTCCTCTGTCTCTTACTCCTTACAGGATTTTCATTGTCACCCTCAACAGGATTCTCAACGTGTTCCATCGCAATGGTGGGTTCAGGAATTCGGTGAGTTCCTCACTAGATGGAATAGGTATCTCTGATTTGATGAACTTGACATATCCTTCATAGGAAATATGTCCTCAAAGAAAGTTGCATCATTAGACTCCATAATCGTACCAACATGCATGTCGGATACCTCAGATTTTATTATCAAAATCTATAGCCAATGCTATGAAAAGCATAGCCCGAAGAACACAATCCACGGTTTTGGTCCAAGCTTGCGCTTCTTGGGAATTGGTATATTGACTTTGTAAACAACCCCAGAGCGTAGGTAAGAGAGTTTCAACCTTTTCCTTTCCCATTCCTCAAATGGAGTCATAGTCTTATGCTTTGTGGGAACTCGGTTTAGGACATGACCGCGGTCATTAGCGCCTCCCCACCATTCCTTGGAAAGACCGATGTGTCTAACATGGCGTTAACCAAATCGATTAGAGTTCGGTTCTTTCTTTGGCCACCCATTAGGCTGAGGTGAGTAGGGGGCGTCCTCTCATGGATTATACCATGTTCCGCACAAAGCAGATCAAATTCATTGGAAAAATACTCTCCACCACGATCGGACCTAAGCCGTTTAATTTTTCGATCAAGTTGGTTCTCTGCCTCAGCTTTATAGTTTTTGAAGAAAGTTAAAGCCTCATCTTTTGATTTGGAAGATACACATAACAATATCTAGTGGAGTCATCAATCAGCGTGATGAAATATCTCTTTCCACCTTTTGTCAACCGCCATTCATCTCACAAAGATCAGAATGTATAAGCTCTAGTGGCGCCAAGTCTCTTGCCTCTGCGGTCTTATGGGACTTGCGAGGTTGTTTAGCTTGCACACATACTTGGCACTTAGAGCCTTTGACGATAGAGATTTTGAATTAAATTCATATTGGCTAGCGCGTCATGCAACCAAAGTTAATATGACAAAGTCGTGCATGCCAAATATCGACTCATTATTGTGGCAAACATTATTAATAACTTTAGTGCAAATATCGACAAAGATAGGCGGAACAAGCCTCCGCACTCATAGCCTTTTCAACAAATTGTCCACACTTGGAAATTACAACTTTATTGGACTCAAAACCAACTTAAAACCATCTCGACATAAGCGGGAACCGCTTCTTGAGATTTTTATTGATTAATGGCACATGATGAGCGTTCTTGAGGCCTTGCGGTCTTCCCGAAGTAAATTTCAGATCGACCGTACCAACACCTCGAGCGATGGCATGTGACCCGTTCCCCATCGGCCGCAGGAGAAGTCCTGTGGCACTGGTAAGAAGAAAACATGGGCGTCGGCACAAACATATACATTGGCACGGTGTCAATTAACCAATCGAGGATTGAAATCTTGAAAGGATGGTAGGAAAAATACCGTACCTGATTCCTTCATATCGATATCACCGATCACAACATTAGCGGACTTGCCGCCCTTCTCATGTTCGCGCTCCTCAAAGCGGTTAGGACGCCAGACCCGGTGATTAGGATCACATGAGACATGGCAAAGTCCTTCCCTTCTTATGAGAATTCTTCTTGAAGTTGGTAGAATGTGATGGCTTGTTCTTTGTATCAAACTTGCCTTTTCCACGAGTTTTGTTCTTGTTGTTTTTGAACTTATTGGGCTGGAAGTTCTTCTTACATGTACCATGTGGGCACTAGAAGCTCCCTCGGCAACTCGAGCACGTGTGTCCTTTGCTCTCGCCTTCTCTTCAACATCAAGAGTACCAATGAGATCCATGCGGAAAACTCCTGTCTCTTGTGTTTGAGGAAGTAGCAAAATTGTTCCACGAAGGTGGAAGCTTGGCAATATTATCTATTCATGATCTCTAATGATTTTTGACACACTTAATTATATATAATGCACACAGATGAACCGCAATGGGTGTACGGTTCAAGACACACCTCCGAGTACATTAAGGCGTGCATAATTTTCTCGAAGTGGCTGAGGCAAACAAGCAGAATGGTTTTATGTGTTGTCCATGCCCTATATGTGGGAATCTGAAGTCTTACTCGACCGGAAAATCCTGCACACCCACCTGCTTTACAAGGGTTTCATGCCACACTATAATGTTTGGACGAGGCACGGAGAAATAGGGGTTATGATGGAAGACGGCGAAGAAGAAGAGTACGATGACAACTATGTGCCCCTGAATACGGTGATGCTCCGGAAGATCAAGAGGAACGAGACGATGTGCACGATGATGCCGCAACGGAGAAGCTGCTGAAGATCAAGAGGAACCAGATGATGTGCCCGATGATGATGATCTCCGCCGGTCATTGTCGATGCAAGGACGCAATGCGAAAGTCAAAAGAGAAGATGAAGTTCGATCGCATGCTAGAGGACCACAAAAAGGGTTGTACCCCAATTGCGAAGATGGCAACACAAAGCTAGGTACCGATGGAATTGCTGCGATGGAAGGCGAGAATGTTGTGCTCGATAAAGGATTTGAGAAGCTACTTAAAATATTGAAGAAGAAGCTTCCAAAGGATAACGAATTGCCCGACAGTACATACGCAGCAAAGAAGGTCGATGCCCTCTAGGATTGGAGGTGCGAAGATACATGCATGCCCTAATGATTGCATCCTCTACATGGTGCGTATAAGGATCTGAACGCATGCCCGGTATGCGGTGCATTACGGTATAAGATCGACGAGATGACCTCGGTGATGTTGACGGCGAGCCCCCGGAAGAGGGTTCTGCGAAGGTGATGTGGTATGCTCCTATAATACCACGGTTGAAACGTCTGCTCGTAAACGGAGAGCATGCCAAGTTGATGCGATGGCACAGTGAGGACCGTAAGAAAGACGGAAGTTGAGAGCACCACGACGGGTCGCATGGAGAAAAATCGAGAGAAATCTTGGGATGAGTTTGCAAGTGAGCCAAGGAACGTATGGTTTGCTTTAAGCGCGGATGGCATTAATCCTTTCGGGAGCAGAGCAGCAATCACAAAGACTGGCCCGTGACTCTATGTATGTATAACCTTCCTCCTTGGATGTGCATGAAGCGGAAGTTCATTATGATGCCGTTCTCATCCAAGGCCCTAAGCAACCCGGCAATGACATTGATGTGTACCTAAGGCCATTAGTTGAAGAACTTTTACAGTGTGGAATGGAAACGGTGTACGACGTGGGATGAGCACAAACAGGAGGAATTTAACCTAAAGGCGTTGCTGTTCGTGACCATCAACGATTGGCCCGCTCTCAAGAACCTTCGTGATGCATAAACAAGGGATACCACGATGCACGCACTGTTTACTTGACATCGATAGTATATACCGCAAGCTGCGGGAAGAATGTGTACCTGGGCCATCGCCGATTTCTTCCGACCAACCATCAATGTCGAAAGAAAGGCAAGCATTTCAAAGGCGAGGCAGATCACCGGAAGAAGCCCGCCATGCATAGCGGTGATCACGTACTTGCTATGGTCAATGATTTACACGTAATCTTTGGAAAGGGTCCTGGCGGACTAGCTATTCCGAGTGACGCCGAGGGACACACACCCATGTGGAAGAAGAAATCTATATTTTGGGACCTACCCTCTTTGGAAAGACCTAGAGGTCCGCTCTTCGATCGACGTGATGCACGTGACGAAGAACCTTTGCGTGAACCTGCTAGGCTTCTTGGGCGTGTATGGGAAGACAAAAGATACTGGTGAGGCACGAGAGGACCTGCAGCGTTTGCACGAAAAAGACGGCATGCCTCCAAAGCAAGATGAAGGTCCCGCGGCTATGCTCTTACCAAAGAAGAGAAGGAAATCTTCTTTGAATGCGCTTAGTATGAAGGTCCCGACCGGCTTCGTCGAATATAAAAGGAATAATAAATATGGCAGAGAAAAGTTTGAACCTAAACTCTCATGATCGCCACGTGATTATGACGCATCTGCTTCGGTTGCATTGAGGGGCTTCTACCGAAAACGTCCGATTAGCCATTGTGAAGCTATGTGCATTCCTCAATGCAATATCTCGAAGGTGATCGATCCGAAACCATACCAAGGCTAAGGAGTGATGTGGTGCAATGTCTTGTCGGTTTCGAGCTGGTGTTCCCACCATCCTTCTTCAATATCATGACGCACGTTCTTGTTCATCTAGTTGATTTAGATTGTCATTACGGGCCCGTATTTCTACACAATATGTACCCCTTTGAGAGGTTCATGAGAGTCCTAAAGAAATATGTCCGTAATCGCTAGGCCGAAGGAAGCATCTCCATGGGCCATCAAACGAGAGGATGTCATCGGGTTTTGTGTTGACTTCATTCTGGCCTTAAGAAGATAGGTCTCCCTAAATCGCGGTATGAGGGGAGACTGACCGAAAAGGCACGCTTGGAAAGGACTCAATAATATGCACGGGGACGGATATTCTTGGTCTCAAGCCCACTACACAGCTTCTACGAACTCTACCTTGGTGACCCGTATGTCGATGAACACAAGAACATCTGCGCTTCAAACACCGGAGCAAAGGCGACGATGGATTATGTGAACACATCAGACTTTCAGCAGTTGGTTGGAAGCACGTGTCGAGGTGACAAGACTGTTTGTGAGGAGCTGTACTTGTTATCCAGGAACCATCTTTGACCGTATTGATTTGGAAAGGATACGAGATAAATGGGAATACATTTTACACGATTGACCAAGATCAAAAGAGCACCAACCAAAACAGCGGTGTCGCTTTGATGCAACAACCGAGAGGGAAAGGACACATATTATGGTTACATAGTGGACATATGGGAACTTGACTACGGACATGATTTTAAGGTCCCTTTGTTTAAGTGCAAATGGGTCAATCTGTCGGGAGGCGGGTGTGTAGACCCACAAGCGGAATGACAACAAGTGGATCTGAAAAATCTTGGGTACACCGACGAACCGCTCGTCCTAGCCAATGATGTGGCACAGGTTATCTATGTGAAGGACATGTCCATGAGACCGAGAAAGAGAAAAGATAAGGAAGCAAATACATCATACGATGAGCCAAAGCGCCACATAGTTCTTTCGGGAAAAAGGGACATCGTGGGAGTGGAGGACAAGATGACATGTCTCAAGATTATGAAAAGTTTCATGAAATTCCTCCCTTTAAAGTCAAGGCTGACCCCACATCCCGATAAACGATGAAGATTATCCATGGTTACTGGCGCAATAAGCAAATGACACAAGCGAAGAAAAAGTGAAGACTTTCTCCGCAACTATTGTTCGCTTATGATACCATTATATTGTGGCGATGAGTATGATACCATTTTTCGTTTTGTACATGCACATGCTATGTGTGGGTCAATTTATGATATACCATGCCAACTTTCAACTTTTTCAGAGTTCATTTGAAATGTCTTATGGTTCGCCCTCGTAATAATTAAAAATAGCAACAATAAGTATTTTGTTGTAAGTAGGAACAAAATAAATTAAATAAAGCAAGAAAGAAAACAAAAAAAGTGTTTTCAAATTTGAAAATTAGTAATGGCACTAACAGAAAGTTTATAATTTTCCTAAAACTAGAAGCAAAAAGATTTAAAAATAGAGCAAAAAACAAAAGAAAATAAATAATGCAGAAAACAAAACAAAAAAACAGCAATAAGTATTTTGTTGTAAGTAGAAACAAAATAAATTAAATAAAGCAAGAAAGAAAACAAAAAAAAGTGTTTTCAAATTTGAAAATTAGTAATGGCACTAACAGAAAGTTTATAATTTTCCTAAAACTAGAAGCAAAAAGATTTAAAAAATAGAGCAAAAAACAAAAGAAAATAAATAATGCAGAAAACAAAACAAAAAACAACAATAAGTATTTTGTTGTAAGTAGAAACAAAATAAATTAAATAAAGCAAGAAAGGAAACAAAAAAAAGTGTTTTCAAATTTGAAAATTAGTAATGGCACTAACAGAAAGTTTATAATTTTCCTAAAACTAGAAGCAAAAAGATTTAAAAATAGAGCAAAAAACAAAAGAAAATAAATAATGCAGAAAACAAAACAAAAAACAACAATAAGTATTTTGTTGTAAGTAGAAACAAAATAAATTAAATAAAGCAAGAAAGAAAACAAAAAAAGTGTTTTCAAATTTGAAAATTAGTAATGGCACTAACAGAAAGTTTATAATTTTCCTAAAACTAGAAGCAAAAAGATTTAAAAAATAGAGCAAAAAACAAAAGAAAATAAATAATGCAGAAAACAAAACAAAAAAACAACAATAAGTATTTTGTTGTAAGTAGAAACAAAATAAATTAAATAAAGCAAGAAAGAAAACAAAAAAAAGTGTTTTCAAATTTGAAAATTAGTAATGGCACTAACAGAAAGTTTATAATTTTCCTAAAACTAGAAGCAAAAAGATTTAAAAATAGAGCAAAAACAAAAGAAAATAAATAATGCAGAAAACAAAACAAAAAAACAACAATAAGTATTTTGTTGTAAGTAGAAACAAAATAAATTAAATAAAGCAAGAAAAAAAAAATGCCACCCAATTAGTAATGGCCGCCACGGCAAAAAGATTTAAAAATAGAGCTGCAGAATACGATTTGGTATCCCTATTTGGGCCAGATTCGGGCCCGCAGAAGGGCGCAGAAGGTCCAACAGCAACGGCGAGCAAATAGGCCCGTAAGCCTGCAGTTCAAAGGAGTTCAAGAGGGAGGCGGCGGTGGGGCTTATAAACCATCGCGCCCCTCTCAACTAGCGAGGTGGGACTAAACTTTGGCCCCGACGCGGCAGGCGAGGCCTTTGGTCCCGGTTGGTGGCACCAACGGGACTAAAGAGACTTTAGTCGGTTGTAGCCACCAAGGGACCATAGGTCGCAGCTTTCCGCCCTTTGGGCTGCCGAAAAGAGGCCTTTGGTCCGGTTGGTGGCACCAACCGGACTAAAAGCAGATAGTCGGTTGGTGCCACCAACCGACTAAAGGTCTGTGCTATATAAGCAGACTTGGCGGTTCCGCCAATCGCCCACTTCTCCCCGACGCCCCTGCTCCTCCTCGTCATTGCCGCCGCCCGACGCCCTACTCCACCTTCTTGCCTTGCCGCCGCCCGCCGCGCCGTCAGTTCTTCGCCATTCGCCGTCGCCGCCTGTGAGCATAGCATGCTTTGCTCCGCGCCCTCCGTCCAGCGCCCTGTGGCGTCCCACGCCGCCGCCGCCAAGACGTCCGCGCCGCCGCCTGCCACTGTCTGTATACTGCGCTGCCTCATCTCTGCTGGCGGTGCGCCGCCGCCACACCCCTGCTTGTGACGCCCCACCGCCCTGCCCTGCATTTTCCTCCATAGCATTTTTTGCATTTTTGTGTATATGTGTTTGTATGTATATATATGTGTACATGTTCATAGTATTTTTTCATAAGTGTATTTTTTTGTTCATTGCATTTTTTTCATATGTATAATGTATATATGTATGTGGTAGCTATATATATATGTGATGAATGGTCGATGTGGCTATATATGTATGTATGAATATAATGTTCATAGCATTTTTTTGTTTATATATGTTTTTTCATATATGTATTAATTTTATATTTAGGTTGTTAGTAGATATCGATCGATTTTAGGTTAGTGCATTTTAGGTTAGTGTAGAGGAGAAAGTAAAATAAGGAAAAGGAAGAAAAGAGGAAGAAAAAATAGAAGAGGAGAAGAAGAAAGGAATAGAGGAGAAGAAGAAAAATAGAAGAAAAAATTCTATTTTTCTTCTTCTCTCTATTCCTTTCTTCTTCTCCTCTTTTTTTCTTCTTCTTCTTCTTCTTCCTTCTTCCTTCTTCCTCTTTTCTTCCTTTTCCTTAATTATTTTCCTTTCTCGAGGGAGAAGAAGAAAAGAAGAGGAGAAGAAGAAAGAAAGGAAAGGAGAAAGAAGAAACTTAAACACGAGGGGTGGTACCGATACCCCTCCCGATATGTATATGTATGTCGCGTCGTTGTCGATATAATTAACCCCTCTAGATACAACTGCAGCAGCCCCTCGGCCCTCTCGCTCGACCAAAACTCTCGAGGACACCCAAACCCTAGAGAGAAAACGATGTTGAATAATAATTGACATGTTGTCAATATTTGCGTAAACTATGGAGCACTCCCGAGACGAAGAAAGCGAAGCGATGTTGGGGAAATAATCGCAAATGGAAGTGATGATGTTGCGTCATTTCTCATCGACACCGTTGGTCGATGGATGAAGAAGAGGGCTATGATTATGATGGCTTCGACTCATTAATGCGGTACAAGAGGAGGACTATGTTCATGATGGCTCCGTGACACAATGGAGGTACAAGACGAAGGAGACCGTGCGAGCCGAGTCACCGAACCGAGTCCGCCAGGTATATATATATTAGTTAAGCCCGTCTTGACAAGTTAATTGATGCATCCATTGTTTTGGTATATGTACACATATTAAAATCGTCGTCTTTCTTCCTTATAATTTCTAGCCCTCCGGATCGAGCACAACTTCGCATGGAGACGAGGCCCAAGAAAAGTTGAGCTCGGATGAAAAGTTTGAGATCATAGAAATCGCTACCGACGGCGAACCGATTGAACCCAACCGGACAAAGAAGGCATTTTACGCTTTCGGCGGGGTTCTTGTTAGGGACAAGATCCCGATCAAGATCCAAACAATGGTATAAGCACTGCTAAGGATGAAGACGCCGAGGTGTCTTATGTCAATGATATGCGTAAAGAAGATCTTTGGAATGAGCTGAAGGCAAATTTCACCCTACCGCCAGAGGAGGATCCGGAGAAGCCGTTAAAGAGCAATTAATCAAGTCTTGTGCTCTTAAGAAGATGGCTGGCCTAATGAGGAGGTGGAGGAAAGAGCTGAACCAGTTTGTCAAGAAAAAGAGACACCGAATTCATTGGCAAATATGAGAAGATCAAAGATCATCGCCCGCATTTGTGGCCCACATGACATCGGAAAAGAGTAAGAAGATGTCGGAGACAAACAAGAAAAATGCTGCGAAGAAGACGCTTCACCATCGCACGGGTCGTGGCTACCTCAAAGCCCGCCTAAGTGGTCCAAGGCTGAGCATGATCTCGCTTGAAAAGGGATCGAACGAGAGGCGATCTGTTGGCGGACCGTTGCGGACTTGGTTCTTCGGGCTGGCGGAACCTTGGACCTATGGCAAAGTGTCGATGGGACGAACGAGCAACCGCAAACACCGGTCAAGAAACTTCGACAATATATTGTTGCTGCTTGCAGCGAGGGACGTTCCTTCCAAGCAGGAGAAGGACGAGCTCACAATGGCCCTTGGGAATCCCGAGCACCACGGACGGACACGAGGCACGCCAGGCTCGCTTCCGTGGAAGGTTGGTTTTCCGGACGCAGGGGTTACAAAACCCACGAGAGGAGGAAGAAAGTGGAGCATGACCAAATGCAGCGCCGCTTGGAAGGGTAATGGGGCTAGAGGATCGAGAAGAGGACCGAGAAGCGCAGATCGCAACAAACGACATCTGAAGCTTCCCCGGTTACCCCACCATCTCAGCAAGAAGGCGTTGCTTCCACCGAGCTGCTTCGGGCGGAGCATGTCTTGACGGCTCTCGCCAGCTATCCCGTGGATGGTATCACGGAGTCTCAAAATTGCCACATTATGGCGCGATGCATGAATTTGAAGGTCAAGGCGGCTGTTGGCCAAGTTTATCCTAGTGGACCCGCACAACTTATCACCGCCGGCCGATTCGGAAGGATTTGCTAAGGTGATGGTTGATGAAATAACGGGGATTTGAGGACCTCGGCTTGAGCACCCTACCGGTGAAGGGGAGACTAGGCTGGGTTCTCGCTCAAGACTCCATGCCTATGGCGGAAGGAGCTCATCGACCTTCAGGCTGGACGCCTCCGCCTCCTCCTCCTCATCCGCGAGTCGGGGCACTCCGCCTCCTCCACCGCCTCCTCCCCGTGAGTGAAGATCGAGGCACGCGTGGCGGCACTCCGCCCCTTCTCCGGCGTGGCGGCACTCCGCCTCCTCCTTCTCCGCCTCGCCCAAGAAGGGCGGAAGAGACCCGCCCGCCCGGCTGCTCGGACGCGTCGTAGTCCTTCTCCTCCGCCTCGTAAGCAAGCACGAAGGAAGACAGACCTTGCAGCCGCTCCGTCTGCTCCGGCGTCTAGCAGACAAGAGAGAGAGGCAATCTGATACGGTCCACCTCTAAAGCCTGTAGAGAAGTTACCGTATGAGAGGAGCAAGGAGGAAAACGATACGATCGCAAGTGACCCAAGTGAAGGAGTTCTTTGAAGGGGTTAAAGCAAAGATACATCCACCTCCGGAGGAGAAGGTCGATCCGGTGAAAGCAAGCGCGCTCTCGATGCCCCGAGGAAACCACCAAAGTCTCCGCCGAGAACCAACTATGAGCGCATTCATGAGCAGACATATCTCCAAGCCAAGCGGTCGGGAACTACTGTCAGGATAAAAGGTCAAAAGAACAACGGGCAAAGGGAAAAAAATTGCCCAGCTCGGCGAACAAGCACAACAATCGTGCCCTCGCTGAATGTGTCTAATACTCCGCACGGTGGCGGTTATGGCAATCTTGGAGATTACCCGCCGACGATGCACTTCCCGATTTCATGGAGGTGGACTTATTTAGATACGAGTACGGAAGCCTCTCGTCAAAGATGAAAAGTCTCGACAACAATGATGCGAAGATTCCACAGTTGGTACATGAAAACCTGCAGAGAGTCCGAGGGATGAACACTTTGTATCTGAATATTAAAGAGGAGCACGACCTCGTTTCAAATGATCTGTTGTCTATTCCATTTGAGGAGTTCTTGAGTTCTTCAATCAAAAGGCCCTCGATAAATTAATGGTCTTTTGCTACTGCTGTAAGTACTATTTCGTCATTAGTCTCGTATATATAGCTCGGCTCTTTCATTGCATGTATTTATAATTAATTATCCTCAATATATTATGCAGATTGAAGATCGTCGAGTGCAAAAAAATGAAATCTATGATATTGGGTTCATTAACACAAATATCATAGATGTTTTTCTGGTTAAAAAGCTACCAAGAGGCCGAGGACAACTTGCTACAATCATTGATCAAAAATCAAAACAAAGATACCATACTCTTTCCTTACCACGGCCCGTGAGTGTTCTTGTCGTGTGCATATTCGGTTTTCCTTATTACTCGGCGAGGTTAATGTAATTGATGAGTTATGCTTGCGTGTAGGTACCACTATATTCTTACGGAGATTAAGCTTGGCGTGGACTAGTAACCGTCTTAGACTCGAGACGGAAAGATCCCAGCACCTATGCGGACATGTGACATGCTCAGCAAGTAAGTTCGATCATTATCGCACCATATCGGCAACTTTTATTCATTTCTTGATATCTCAAGTAATAACAAATATTTTCTTTGTCTTGCAGGGTTTGGAAACAGTTCACCGCACAAGCTCCGGATTGCGAAGGAGCTGCGATATACATACCGAAAGTAAGTACTCTTGGCGCGATCTCCCGTTGATTCTATAGCTATACTTTCATCAATGCCATTTATATAATGCTTCATTATCAGTTTGATTGACCTCTATTTCTCGTAAAGTGCTTGTGGCAGGAGGAAGGGAATGATTTCTGTGGATACTACGTGTGCGAGTTCATCCACAACGCGACATTCAAAACAAGCGGGGTTACTCTAGAAGACAATATGAAGTGCGTAAGCAATAATATTCGCAATTTCATTTTATTACACCATCATTTCTGTTGAGTTTCATTCATATATATGTATTAATTAACCCCCTTCTTCAAATTAATTAGACTTGGCAGATGCGGGATGAACTCCTACCACCAGACCGCATGAAAGCAATTCAAGAGGAATTGGCGGGATTCTTTCTTGATCACGTCATCAGTAAAGCCGGAGAATACCATGTGGAACTTGAATTCAAATCCTAGTGGTTTGTAATTAAGAGATCTTATATAGATTGTACATGTATGTAGCCAAGTAAAACTTGTTGTTCGACCAATCTCTCGTAGAAGGAGAGGTCGATCGATCACTTCTCTCGGTATGCATGACGAACTTCAGATCTTGAATGGTTCTCTCGATCACTTATGTATATTTACTACGTGGCGTCGAGCAAGCACGGACATAATTAAGAGAGGACACTTTCTCTATTAATTAGCTAGCTAATGAAACACCTAAATTAACCCCCAAAACCACCCAACCCCCTCCTATCAAAAAAAAACAAAAACCAGGCCATGGAATGCAGACACGTGGACGCCTTTTGGTCCCGGTTGGAGCCACCAACCGGGACCAAAGGCCCTCGCTCGGCGCCTGAGGGCCACGTGGAGCTCATTGGTCCCGGTTCGTGTTTGAACCGGGACTAATGGGTTGAGGTATTAGTAACGACCATTAGTCCCGGTTCCCGAACCGGGACTAAAGGCCCTTACGAACCGGGACTGATTGGTGGTTTTCTACTAGTGGCAATAATGCCTCCGGCCACAAATTTGTCCGGCAACACACACTTGAAGAACTCAAGTTCTTTTGCGAGCGACTGTATCTCATGAGCCTGCTGTACAACAGAGCGCTCATCGGTCATCAGTCATCTCATGAGCCTGCTGCACCTCTTTATAAGGCGAGGCGAGGCGTGGCGAGCGAGGAGGAGGAGCGCGCGTGTAGGTCTCCTCTTCTCATGCTCATACAAGTGGTAGGAGAGCTCACCTTATAAAGAGGTGCAACTCTCTCTCAACTTATAAGGTGGGACTAAACTTTAGCCTCACTCACTCCACTCACATGTATGCATGAATGGGCCAAGAGAATTTCAGAAATTTAGTTGGGCTTTGGGCCAAAAGCCCACTAGCAAATTCCAACAATCACGTGGCCGCGGGCTACTATCACGAACAACGCTATCCAAACTCATGCATGCACTAACCATCCTCGTTTGTGCCACATGTGTGTAATGTGGTACGTCAGTCGAAATGTGCCATTCGATTCCATCTTCAAAACATCAAATGTCTTCCGATGGTATTTCGTAGAGATAAACGTCGATGGTACTTTGCTAACATTTCTAAAGTTGCAAACCATTTTACGTATTCTCAAAACAATATTTGTAGTCCACGGACATATTTTCAAATTTATCATTCGTGAATACATTTTTAAAGTTGTGAACATTTATTACATATTCGCGAACATCTTTTGTTGTTCGCGAACATATTTTTTAATTTATTGTTCGTGAACATATTTTACTTTCTTTTAGAATTTATCTTTCGCAAACATTTTTTAAAAGTGGCGAACGTTTTCTCCAAATTCATTATTCGTTAACTTTTCCTTTTTTAGAAGCATAAGCTGAAGCAAGATAGTGATGGGCTCAAGAAGGAGATGCATCTGATCAAGAGTGAGATCCAAAACCGCAAGAAGGATAAAACGATATACAATTACAGAAATATCATAGGGTCTGTCTATATTACATCTAGATGTGAGATAATATCTACTCCCTCCGTTCCTAAATATTTGTCTTTCTAGATATTTCAACAAGTGACTACCTACGGAGCAAAATGCAGGCCCGGCCCTGATGGGGGGGCAGGGGGGGCGACCGCCCCGGGCCCCCGAAATAGAGGGCCCCCCACGTACGTGTGCTCTCTGTATTCTGCCCATGAGAAAAAATGATTTCATGCATACAACGAACATTACCTGTGGCAAGTAAATCAGCGATTCCCTAAATTGGTGGAACTTCCGTTTCCCTCGCGTAGGTCCGCTCGTCCGCGCATGACGACATGAGCGATCGACTTTCCGATATCACGCACGACTCCTCAAATCTCGCAAGCCCGAGGGCGACCCCGCCGCCGACACAGCCTCCTCCCGCGGAGGCCTCGCCCGATGATTTCTCGTCCAATGGCGGATCGAGTAATTTCATGTTCATCGCCATGGACAGGAGTAACAACAGCACCGCCCCTAGCAGGCAGTTTTGAACTACAAAGATCAGGTTAGCATCTTCCTGATGCATCATTCAAGATCCAACCGAGCTAGCTAGATTGATATGTGACTAGTTAGTGGCAGAATTATTATATCTAGTGAATTAGCGAAGAAGAGTAGGATGTAGTTGTCCTTCTGATTAATTTTCTTAATGGAATCCTTCTGATTAATTAATTTGGTTGTGTTGGAGACCGGTGAAAGACGAGGGGAGAGGATGTCTAGAATCCATGGGATAATGATGATAGACAAGCTGAAATTAATTGAAGGATTCATGGTCAATTCAATGTGATTAGATGGCAAAATTATTTTTTAGTTGCAAACTTTTTTAATTTTTAGTGTTGCAAATTATAAAGTTATTCTACCTGCGTGCCACCAGGAGCAGTTCAATTACTGTTTGTTTGCCAAACTATGAATGAAATATACAATGCATGAAACTTCCCTGTCAAAATCTTAGCAAAAGTGAGAAATAATTAATATAATAATATGTATTTAGATCCTGTCGACTAGCTGGTTTTGCACTCCATGGCAAAAATTAAGAACACTTCGTGCTTAAAATTTATCTAAACATGCACATAATGATTATAATTTTGGATATATAAAGGGCCCCGGTTGTATTTCCGCCCCGGGCCCCTGAATTCTCAGGACCGGCCCTGGCAAAATGAGTGAATCTACACTCTAAAATATGTCTACATACATCCGTATGTTATAGTCCATTTGAAATGTCCAGAAAGACAAATATTTAGGAACGGAGGGAGTAACATCTAAGTATGATGTCAGCGTTACCTCCTCATTTTTTTTTTTTGAGGGAGCGTTACCTCCTCATTGTTTATCTTGTTTGTCCGATTTTGATTTGTCAAGCCTGAAACAAACGAACCAGTCTCGCGCTCACGTCTGCCTCGGTGGGCCGGCCTATACGCCCGACAGAACTTTTTACGGTGTGCATCAGCCAGCCCAAGATTCCTTCTTGCTACATGTGTCTCTCCCTGTGCGTGCATGGTAGATCGATAGATCATATTAGATCGGATGGATGTATATCAGTGAAAATAAAGTAGCTCTACCACATCGATTTGTTGGTTTTTGCGTTTTATTTCCATCCTTTTAGCGGCGTATCTCTGATTGCTACTCCTTCCGTCCCAAAATATAGTGTCAAAAACGTTCTTATATATTGGGACGGAGGGAGTAGCTTCTAGTAGGCTATAAATGATTTCTTTTTTGGCTCTTTGGTTTTTTGCTTTACCGTCCCACTCTTTATATTTTATGCATTAATTTTCAATAAGAGACAAAGTTTGATAAAAACAAATAAGCAGAAACATGTTCACGATTTTGTGGTAATATACATTAATTTTTTAAATATATAGTGAACTTTTTTATATACAATGAACTTTTTAAATTATATTCACTGAACTTTTTTAATACACACTAAATATTTTTTAATACAAGCTTAACCTTTTTAATATATGTAGAACCATTTTAAATGTACGGTAAAACATTTTTATGATATACACTAAATATTTATAAAACACAATCTGAACAGTTGACCGTGCAGCCAAAAGTGTTAAAAAATGTTCGTGGATTGAGAAAATGTTCGCCGATTCAAAATAGATAAATCACAAAGTTCCAAAATGTTCACACATTTAAAATTATTCATATATTTGAAAAAGGTTCAAAAAATTTAAAAACAAAATGTAAAGGAAAATAAGAAAAATAATGAAAAAACAAAAGAATAACCAGAAAACCAATAGAGGGAAATAGACAAAAAAGAAGAGAACAAAAAAGTCGGTTGCAATCATCCCAAAACCACCAAAAAGATTCCTAAAACCGGATCCCCAACTGGGTAGGGTTCTGGCAAGTTGCATCTCCAAGGTGAACATGCCAATGGGTCGGGGTCAGGAGTTGCGTGTCGAGAGTGGATATGCACTTTGGACAAAGTTGATGTCGATGGTGCATTTGCAAGTGGATCAAACTGGATTTAAAAACTGAGGCAAAAAGGATCAAGCCCAGTTGCGAGTTGAGGGTGAACTAGCAACTAGGCTAACCATCAATGTACGAGCCCAATTGTGAGTCGAGAATGGAAGTGCAATTGGGATGAAACAAACTACGAGACTAGTTGCGAGTTGAGGGCAGACTTGCAACTCGGACAACTACACAAAACTAACATATCATTTGCGATTCAAGGATGAACTTGCAATTGGGACAATAATAAACTACATGCTCGGTTGCATGTGGAGCGTTGATTGGCAACTTGGATGAAAAACAAAATACATGTCCAGTTGCAAGTCAGGGGTGGACTTGCAACTGGGGTGAAAACAGAAAAAAAACACTCCTGTGTTGCGAGTCGAGAGTGGACTTGCAACTGGGCCGAAAGAAACCCCTAGTTGCAGGTCGAGGGTCTAATTGCAACTACTATGAAAAAATAACAAAAAACAACACCCCCAAGTTGTGAGTCGAGGGTGGAATTCCAACTAGAGCAACTACAAAACTACACCCTCCCGAGTTGCGAGTACATGGTTGACATGCAACTAGGGCAATTACAAACTACATCCCTCGACTTGCGAGTCGGGGTGGACTGGCAACTGGGGTGAAAACAAAAAAGGAACAACACCCTCCCTGAGTAGAGAGACGATTGTGGACTTGCAACTGGGGAGATTACAAACTACATCCCTCAAGTTGCAAGTCAGTGGTGGACTTGCAACTGGGGTGAAAACAAAACAACACCCTCCCGAGTTGCGAGACGAGGGTGGACTTGCAACTGGGCTGAGAGAAACCCCTAGTTGCAGCTGAGGGTCTAATTGAAACTACTATGAAACAAGAGAAAAAAGAACATCCCTCGAGTTGTGTGTCAATGGTGGACTTGCAACTAGGGCAACTACAAAACTACACCCTCCCGAGTTGTAAAAGTACACGGTTGACTTGCAACTGAGGCGATTACAAACTACATCCCTCGAGTTGCAAGTCGGGGGTGGACTTGCAACTGGGGTGAAAACAAAGAACAAACAACTCCCTCGCCGAGTTGCGAGTGCATGGTTGACTTGCAACTGGGGCGATTACAAATTACATCCCCCGAGTTGCAAGTGGGGGAGGACTTGCAAATTGGGTGATTACAAATTACATCCCCGAGTTGCAAGTCGGGGGTGGACTTGCAACTGGGGTGAAAAAACAACACCCTCCCGAGTTGCGAAACGAGGGTGGACTTGCAACTGGGCCAACAAAAACACCTAGTTGCACGAGCAAGGGTCTAATTGCAACTACTATGAAATAAGAATAAAAAACAACACCCCCGAGTTGCGAGTCAAGGGAAGACTTGCAACTAGGGAAACTACAAAACTACACCGTCTCGAGTTGCGAGTACATGTTTGACTTGCAACTGGGGCGATTACAAACTGCATCCCTTGAGTTGCATGTCGTGGGTGGACCTGCAACTGGGGTGAAAACAAACAACACCCTCCCGAGTTGCGAGTACATGGTTGACTTGCAACTGGGGCAATTACAAACTACATCCCTCGAGTTGCAAGTCAGGGGTGGACTTGCCACTGGGATGAAAACAAAACAACACCCTCCCGAGTTGCAAGTCGAGGGTGGACTTGCACCTGGGCCGACAGAAACCCCTAGTTGCAGGTTGGGGGTCTAATTGCAACTACAATGAAACAAGAACAAAAAACATCGCCCCCGAGTTGCGAGTTGAGGGTGGACTTGCAACGAGGGCAACTACAAAATTACACCCTCCCGAGGTTGACTTGGAACTGGGGCGATTAGAAAGTAAATCCCTCGAGTTGCAAGTCGGTGGTGGACTTACAACTGTGGTGAAAACAAAACAACACCCTCCTGAGTTGCGAGTCGAGGGTGGACTTGCAACTAGGCTGACAGAAACCCCTAGTTGCAGATCGAGGATCTAATTGCAACTACTATGAAACAAGAACAAAAAACAACACCCCCTAGTTGCGAGTCAAGGCTGGACTTGCAACTAGGGCAACTACAAAACTAGATGCCCCGAGAGTTGCGAGTACATGGTTGACTTGCAACTGGGCAATTAGAAACTAGGGCGACTGAGTTGCGTGAGCAAGGCCAACAAGTAGTCACCAGACTGACGACGTGACACGAGACCCGTGCGACAAAACAACCCTTGACCAAGATTTGCATGACATTTAAAGCAAACAGATGGCTGAGTGAAAAATTTATAAATTCAAAAAAGAAAAGAGAAAAAAGGAATTATAAAGAATAGACAAAAAATCATGAACATAAAATACTTCATAATTTTAAACAAATAATGAAACAAAAAAATAAAAACAGAAAAGTAAAACGACAAAAAAGGGAACACAACGGCTCATATAGAAGAAACGGAAAAAGACTAATATCTATAATGCTTTGTTTGGATGTTGATATTCAAAGCCTTGGAATTGAATTGGCCCCAATATCAAATCTCTTTGACTTTGATATTGACATTGCATCTGAATTCTGGTGTTTGGATGGTCACAGAATTGACATCTGAAATTTGCATGAGAGGCTCAATTGCAAAGCGTGTTTGGATGGCCAGTGTGTACATTGGAATTGGTCATTTGTCATAGGATGAACATTGTACTTCGATGTAATTTTTTAATTAAATTCTATTCATTAGGTGAATATATTTTTTAATGTTTAAATTTCAAGAATACAACCACGTCACTCATACAATGATAGAACTTGCAAAAAAGCATCATTTGCACAAAAAAGGGCATCAGTACTTATACAACAACAATTTTTTCTTCCACACCCAAATACAACTATCCCGAGCTGCTCTTTGTGAGATAAGATATGCCATCCCGAGAACTACACAATAATTAATTAAGTATGCATCAATTTGTACAACATATATCAATCAATCAAGAACATGTATGTTCAGTCAACCATCGAAAGGACCGAAAGCAAAATTTGTATCAACACCACGTCAAGGACTATGGATCTGCCTGCTGGGGATCAAAGCTCAAATCAACTCACCTGCAGAAGATAATTGTTTTCAGAACATCAGCACATAAATGTGGGGGTTTGAAGGGATCAGAGGATTGGGCGGGCGCGCGATGAGGGAGGGCGGGCTCGCAAGGAGGGAGATGGGCACGCGGAGAGAGAGGTAGGTACGCAGGGGAGGAGCAGATCCGCCGGAGAGATCGGAGAAGGAGGAGGACGGTGGAGAGGGGATGACCAGCGACCCCGGGAGCTCCCGCGTCGCGTTTCCGTTCATCTCCTAAGAAGACATGAAAAAAGATAAGAATCATGGCAGCCTCCTAGAGTAGCTTGTCTCAAAAGAAAAAAATTGCCTACCGTAGTGTATTAGGAAACGGGAGGATAAAGCACGGAACGGGAAAAAACGTTGGAGTTGGGAAAAAAATGTTAGACCCGAGTTGTGAGTCATGGGTGGACTTGCAACTGGGACGAAAAAGGTTCGGCCCAGTTGCGAGTCGACGATAGACTGGCAACTAGGACAAACAAGATTGACCCGAGTTGTGAGTCGAGGTTCGACTATCAACTGGGAAAAGAATGTCGGGCCCTGGTTGGGAGTCGATAGTGGACTTGCAACTGGGACAAAAAGGAAATCCAGGCCCCAATTGCGGCTCGAGGATGAACTTGTAATTGGGACCAAACAAATCGGGCTCTGGTTGTGAAAGATATAAAATGAATTACGTTTAGAAACAACATAGTGAACCGGGTCACCAGCACGCCGCAATAATGGACCCCTTGATGAAAAATAGGGCAAAAAGGACAAAGATCGATCCAAGGTCACTCCGCATCATCATTGACCGCATCTTTCTTCATCGCGAGGACAAAAGATCGAACCCCTTAGTCGACGCCCTCCTTCCTACTCGCATCGGCTCTACTCCAAGACAAAGGGGAATGGGAGAGAGACAGTGGCGATGGAACTGAGGAGGCAGTGACCAGCTCGTATCTTCAACTTATGCACCACACGCCAAAAAGAAAACGGGACCCGAGATCGTGCCACAAAGACGGCACAACGAAAGAAGCACATGTGAACCGGCCAACCAATGGAGACTAGACGTACGGCAAGATGTGTGAGTATAGGATGAGCGTGACAAAATAATCCACAATCAAAATTTGCACAACATTTTAAAAGCAAAACAGGTAGAGCAATCGGAAATTTAGATGAGACATTGCTAAACGTGTTAATTTTCTTTCATGAATTTAGAACAAATAAAATAAAGAAGGAGAAAAATTAAAACAATGTTGGAAGTAGTAAAGCCCAAGAAATAAAGAACGAAGAAAACGGATGAAAACCAAGAAAGAAGTACAATAAAGAAACAGAAGAAAAAAAATAAAAAGAAATAAAAACAGAATAAATAAATAAATAAATAAAACTAAAACAAAATTGCCATAATTTTTAAATCGTGAATTTATAAAAATTTGAATTTAGAAAAGTTTAAAAGTATATGCAAATAGATAGAAAAAAAAGGAAAAGTGAAAAAACACACACACAGCCAACTCGTGCATTTATACCATGCACCCTAGGATGAAAAACAGTTCAAAACGCTTTGTGCGGGCACAACAGGCCAACAAAAAGAGGCCCAGCCGCAAGCACATAATGGACTGTAGAAAAGCAAAAACGATGCGCACGCATGCATCTACACGAAATCCAAGATTACAAAAGAAAAACAACGGCCTGTTCCCCACTGGCATGGCCGTGGACGCAGGCCGTCGCGCCGGACAACGAACGCAAGTTCGCGAGGCGAGAAGATCTAACTTGCGTGAAAATTAAAGACAAACAAGGTCAAACGGTTCTGAATTTAGACGTGAGATAATATATCTCTACTATTAAAGGGGATCAAACGTCGTGATGGTTCGACCTCCACCACCTCCCCTCGCGTGTAAATTTCTCCCCGCGCGCGAAAAAGTTGGACCTCCTCGGGAGAAAAACGGCGCACATACGCACGTCCCACTCCCCTTCCCCCAAATCTTGTGCTCTCGATCCCGTTGCTCTGCAGAGAGGAATCGCCGCCGCTGATCTCCTTACGCCCACGGCGACCTCGAGCGGTTGCACATTGCAGCCAAATTAGATGGGAGCGGTGATCCGAGCCATCGCGATCTCATCTGTTCTTCACCGAGTCCAGGAGGAGCTCGACGCAGGGAGGGAGGCGAGCAGGACCGCCGCGTCCACGGCAGCGATGAACGAGGCCCAGGTAACTCTTTCTCCCTCTCTCACACCCATCTTCACCCGTAGCCTGTACTGGAGCACCCCCCGCATTCTCCTCTCCCATGGTCGCACAACGGAGAACGGACCAGAGAGAAGGGGATCCATTGAGATGAGGAACCAAGCGGTCGCGGGCGCGGCTGCAAGAACAAAGGGGCGGCGATGCGGAAAAGGAGTGCGGAGGCAGCGCGGCTTGGGGCTCGTGGTGGACCGGGTCCGGCGAGGGAAAGGTCGGATCTGTCTGGTGACGCGAGGAGCTATCTATGGAGCTCTTCCCTGCGAGAGAGAACAATTCATAAAGGAAGAGCAGAGAAGAAGGAAAGGTATAGGGTGGCGAGGTTGCGGGTGCATGCACGCACTCGCGGACAAAGGCGAACGGCTCGAGCAGGGGACGTGGCGCACGCCGGTGGCGGCTATCCTCGGTAGGAGCTCGGGCGTTGAGAGGTTTGGGCGTGCACTGCCCCAAGGAAGGAGCCCACCGACCCGTGCTTGTCATGGTCCACGAGTATATATCCACCACGCCTTTGACGGGATCGACCTCCACCACTCCAGCGAGCATGAATTGAATCAGCTCTTCTGAACGCCAGCCAACGTAGACATTCTTCTTTGATTTTCGTTGCATCAGAGAGGCCTTCCCTTTATTAGAGTATAAACACAGGTACTATCCCTTTATTTCCTTGCTTCAGAAAGGTTTTCCCTCTATTTAATGTTCCATTTGGGCAAATTGGTTCAGGCCACTCCTAACCGTCTTGCATTACCACTTGAGAAAACAATATATTCCAGTATCTACGATCAAAACATGTGAATGTAGCAAAAATTAAAAAGAAACTCAAGGGGTGAATTCCAGTTAGAGAACATATAACATGGTAAAACATGACCTTTTCCTGCCAAAGTGACCACCTGAGGTGGAAATACACTGTTTACAGTCACGCCGAAGTGACCACCTGAGGTGGATGCCACACCGGGGAGAGCTCCCCAAAGACGGCGTGGCGATGAGACGCCATGTGCCGTTCGTTCTTGCAGCAGCCCCGGGGCAGAATCAACAGCTCGGGCGGTGGCGGCGGCGGCAGCGCTTGTCAGAAAATAATTGCAGATATACCACGTACTCTATTTCTCCAACCGAAGACAAGCCATTGATGGTTACCTTGCCTCTGCCAATGAAAAATAAAGTTTTGGTGGCATATCAAAGCCTGCAAAGAAATTCGATCCATCCGGGATAACTCAAGCAGAGAAAGAGTGTGGTTTCTTCTTGGTTGAGAATAATGGATATTTGAGATATAGTGTTACATGTTTGCTCTCCATCTTTGTAGGGATTGGCAATTCGGAATATACTGGTTGATTGTTTTACTGTCAATTCTCTGAATATTGTTAGTGACTAACCGTTTCTTAATTTTTTCTATTTTGGTTGGAGAGAATATGTAAGGCTAATGTTTCAGCAGAATGAGAGTGAAAAGATGCAAGAGTATACATCCAAGCACTTGATTTGAGTCAAACGTGGTTTGTTGATGAGGATTCCACCGTATTTGTCCACACAAATAGTTCTTGATATTTAGTCATGATTGTGTTTCTCCATAGTTCAGTGTCTACATCTTTATTCTCTTCATAAAGTGCAAATGTACTCTGGCCAATTGATTTTAGTAGAGCTCCTGTTTGTACAGTATGGACGAAAAAGTACATTGAAACATCTTACAAAAGGAAAAATAGTCCTGTGGTGGATGCACTTCTATAATCTGTTCTATAACCACATCTCCGACGACCTTATTAGCTTTTTCTCATATGTATGCTTAATTAAAATGAGGTTGAACACATAGGTTGCAAATATAATCAGTTCTTCCAAAAGTGGTTATGCAACACATAGGCACCCTCCTACTTACTCTAACACAATTGAACTATTGATGGAATTTTCAGACCTCAGTAAAAACTATCTTTTTGGAGACAAAGACTTTCAAATTTGACCTACCAATATACCTATAAAGATATTAAGATTGGATACTTACAAATCCTGTACGAATTTTTGTCTTCAACATGATTTTACAATATATAGTTTTATGACATTTTAGAAAATATATTCGAGTAAAGTATTGGTGGTTAAAACCGAATTATGGAGATACTACAAAAACAAACAACTACTAGGGAACTGGATCAATATATGTTTTCATGTCAAGCTCAGCTTATAGTGATTCTTAAGTGGGATTGAATGCATGTTGACGGTGAAATCATCACCTAGGATCAAAGCGGAGGTGCCTGCTTTCTACCAAGAAATTACATCTTCATCAAATGTTTGTGTCTTCCTTGGTTCCTTTCTTCCTTGGCAATCTGAATCTGAATACTACTTCCTTTTCCTGGATGTAGCTTCCACTATAGGATATATTATATGTACCTTCCATGTCTTTTGTGAACCCAGTTTGTACTATGTCAATCTGAAGCCGTATCATGCACCTGTGTCTTGTCGTTGTATATTCTCAAGTCTCAACTGCAGATTCTCAAAGGCTTCCGACACCACTTCAACCTACTATTTAATTTAGTGACATTGATCATAGCTACCTGCAGCTTTTCTTCACTCACCACCTCTGGCTTTTGGTGTACATGGTACACCATGACAATTCTGTCTTGATTCTACTCAAGTAGGTTAACACGTTCATCTGTTATCATGAGTGTCGTGTTTACACTAGCAGTTCAGTTATTAAGGTTAAGCTAAAGATCTGATAATACTGTGTAGAGGTGGAATGGCTAAGCTCTCTTTATGGTCCTTTTGCTGAATATTAAGTGCAGGAAATTATTAAGTGTGTGGGTATCAGTCCAGTAGGTTCTTATTTCTATGGATCCAGGGAAATGTTGACACTTTATTGGTTTTGGTCACAAAAATGTTTGATGTACATGCTTTCATCTTGAATATATGTAGTTCTAAATTAATACTACTTCCCAGTTAGTTCATTGAAGTAATGATACAATCAAATGGATGTTTTTCTACGGTTGTATATCTAGTGGAAAAATGTTGTTTTGACATTATTGTTTTTTCTCCATAGTTCATTGTCAGCATCTTTATATTCTCCTAATTGGCCATACAAATGCAGCTTTTAGTTCGTAAAAGTACTTTGTACTTTGCCCAATTGATTTCACTAGATCCCTTGTTTGTGCAGTATGGATGAAACACCTTGCAATTATTTGTAGTCTTGTGCTGGAGCATTTTATAAAAATAAAAGGAATTCAATCTTTATGTTTCTTCCATGGCGATAAAACTGAATATATTCGGACAAGAGTGTCACACAAAGAATGATGAGCTCATGTCAAGCAATTACAACTCACTCGTCAACAAGTCGATAACATCACACACTTGGTTTTACTAATTAAAGTACCAAAGAACAAACACCAATCCACGGGTGCACCACAAGGAGGCATCTCGGCATTGCGGGAAAGAGGCGGGTAAGAGGCTGCAGTGAATCGGCGTTGCCGGGAATAGGTTCGGTCGTGTTAGGTGTGGGCTTGCAGCGCTTCCGGCAAGCCTCTTGCATTGGGTTCGGTAGATGGAATACGGGTATAACTAAACAAAGAATATATGAAACTGTAAAATCAAGTGCCTTTTTCTCCCATTGCAAAATCATTTTGTTTCTCTCGTTGTAGCGCACGAGCACATTTTCTACCACTAGCTTATCGTGGAAACACAGTGAAAAGCATCATAAGCACTAGCTTATCATGTCAAAGGGGTGGAAAGAGATAAGTAATGGAGAAGGAAGATCAATGATAGTTTGCTGGGATACGAGAAATAAAATGCATATTAAAAAAGGTTCAGTTGAGGGAGGGTCGAAGCAGGATAAACACAACCGATATTATTGTGTTGTTCCGTGGCAACGTACGGGCATTCAGCTAGTTACATCTAGATGTGAAATAGCAAATCTGATATTCATATTGTATTGTATCCCAACAAATCCGTTGAACACGATCAGGTCAAATGCGTTCAAGAAAGGGAAAACGCCTCCACGACCATGGTGCATCAGGAGCATCATCTTATCTTCAATGTTGAATTTGCTTTACACTTCCGTTCACATAACATGTGTATGTTCATGTGAAGTTGTCCAACTTTTAGGTTTCGGCTAGTATATTTCAACAATTTTTGTTGCAAGAAAATAAATGTAAGGGCATCTCCAACATCATCCTCAAACCTCCCGCGATTGTCCAGACCGCGGAAGTCATTCAACACCGACCTGTATCAATCCGCGGGGCAGTCCGGACGCGGTTTCTCCTGCAAATCGGAGACAAAAGTAAGGGAGGTTTGTGCAAGCCCGATCCGATCCCAAGCCCGTTTCTGTCTGCCTTGGCCCTCCAAAAACCCCACCCCCTTCCATGCGCACACCCTGTCCGACGCTAACTGTCCGCATTTACGCCGCTGTAGAGCGCCGCTCCGCATTGAAGGCGGCTTAGGGCGGGCGTGACCTCTCACTATCTCCACCGCTGAAGCGGCTCGCCGGCGAAGGCGCCACCTGCTGCATGCCCAGCTGAACACGCCTCCTCGCCGCATTCATATTTTCCATTAAACCCGCATGGAAGCCGAGAAACCTCCTCCAGCCACACGCCCGTTCATGAGCGGGCCAACATTAAACGCAATGCCGGCCGTGCTCCTCCCGCCCGCCCACAATTTAAACAAGGCAAGACGCCGGGCAAGAATCGCACCCCTCCGCCGCTCCCCCCATCTCCTCCTTCACCACTCTTCGGATGGCTTCCAAAGAGCAGTTCTCCGGCATATAAGCCGGCTGGGTGGCCAGATACGATCGAGTCAGCTCACTGTTGCACCTCCGACGCCTGACCCAACGGAGCAAGTTGCCGCCCCAAGCTGGCGTGTGGTTCAGTAACTCGCCACTTCAGGCCCACTCGAGGAGGAGTGGCTAGTTGGTCCATGTCAGCACAGCGGGGAGCACGATGGCACGGGCATAAAGCTGCCGTCGACGATGCCGCGTCGTACCGCGCCGCCCGTGTCTATGACCGCGTCTCCCGTATTTGCGTCCGCGCCATGCAAGCAGAGACAGAAACAGAGTGCGTAGAGAGCGCCTCCGCGTTGACTGCCATCATCAAGGAGAATTAGAACTCGGGAGTCCACTGCCGCTCGGGTCCGATGAAGGACACCGCCGAGCGGACGTCGGCGTACACAGTCGGTGTATTGCTCGGTTCTTCTATTGCAAGGACCCCCGTCGAACCCACATGGGATCCATGGAAGTGGAGGCGCCACCTTCCCTTCCCTCTGAAGCATCAGCCGGGGGTTCCACTCCGATGAGCAGTGGGCACTACTAGGAAAAGGGCTATAGATGATATGGCCACTAATGGCGCACCAGACATGTGGTGCGCCACTACTATATAGCAGTGGCGCACCATGTGCTGGTGCGCCACTAGTAACAATTTTTTTATTTTTCCAAAAATACTAATGGCGTACCAGAGCACAGTGGCACACTGTGTCCCGGTGCGCCATTAGTATATATTTTTTATTTGCAAAACTACTAATGGCGCACCAGGGCATAGTGCGCCATTACTAGTTTAAACTAAACTAGTAATGGCGCACTGTGCCCTGGTGCGCCATTAGTATATTTATTTTTTTTATTTTTTTTGCAAAACTACTAATGGCGCACCACCAGCAGGTGCGCCATTAGTAACCAGGGTTACTAATGTGGCATTTGTTTGTGGTGCGCCATTAGTAACCTGAGACCAGCTAGATATTTTGGACAGCCACACCTACCCACTCACTTTCCCCACTTCATTCTCTCCACCTCCTCCTCCAAGATTGTCTCGGCTGCCTCCTCCACCTCACCTCATTTGCACCATAGATTTCGTCCAAATTAAGTGATTAAATTACCTTTTTTGATAGGTAAGTAAGGGGGAAGCTATCTTTATGTTGTTCTCCCTCCAACAACGTGCACATGCACTTTTTATGGCCTAGCTAGATCTATGTATGTTTGTGGTGTTGCATATATGTTTGTGTTTGCAGGTACCAGTATTTGAAATGCGATAGTTGCCAATATTTTGCCGGAATGTTGATTCATTTCCGTTTCGGCGAGAATTTTGGCACTATGCATTCTTTTAGTCCTATTTTTAGGAAAGTCTTGCCAAATTTTTCTTGGTTCTAAAATATCGTTTTCTCTACCCATAGCGACCATGGTCCGCACGATGACGAAGTCATCGTGAATAGGTTTTTGAGCTCATGAAGGCCGAGATGATTCGAAAGAACGAGACGGAGATAAGATGTCCGTGTCGAAGATGCAAGCTGAAGAGCCTTATTGCGGACCCGGATTCCGGGCAGGTGCGGGACCACCTGCTCTTGCGTGGTTTCATGGATGGCTATCGGTGGCAAGGTGATGAAGATGACTATGAAGTCGTCCATGGGGGCCGGGCAAGAAATGAGGAAGGGCAGCAAGACAACCACCGCGGCTCGGGCGGGCGAGAAGACGAAGAATCTCCAGGACATGATCACGACGGTGATGCTGTACACAGTCATCATGTAGAAGATGCAGGACATGATGATGAGGAAGATGCCGGAGCAGACGAAGGGCATGATCATGAAGATGAAGATGCCGCAGCAGACGACGATGCACCATCGATGGGCTGGGTGCAGGACCCTCATATTCAAGAGCTGCTTCTCAAGCAGACGGATAACGCAAGAGCTACCGCCCAAGAGAAAGCCAAGCTGGATCAACTGGAGATAGACACGGTTACTCCATTGTATCAAGGATGCAGGCCCGAGGATACCCGGCTGAAAGTAACGCTCATGGCTCGGAGATGAAGGTAAACCACAAAATGGAGCGCGATGCCGGCGAGAACATGTCATTACGCACGAACGTCTTCCCAAGGGGAACAAGTGCCCGACCAGTTTCGAGGAGGTGAAGAAAATCGTGTGTCCTTTGGATTTACCGCACGTGAAATACCATGTGTGCATGAACAATTGCATCATTTATCGGGACGAGCACGCGGAGTCTACAATATGTCCGGTGTGCGGCGTCACTCGATACAAGAAGAGGAAGAAAGCTCCTCGAAAAGTGGTGTGGTACTTTCCGATCACTCCTCGTCTGCAGCGGTATTTCACGGACCCTAAGGTAGCAAAGCTCCTGCGTTGGCACGCGGATAGGAAGGAGAAGAAGCGAGAAGATGACGCAAATGATCCTGAGATAAATAAAAAAGACAAGATGCTGAGTCACCCTAAGGATGGGAGCCAGTGGCAAGCGTTGAACTTCGAACACCCAGAATTTGGAAAGGATCCAAGGAACATCGTGCTGGGCGCTAGCACCGATGGAGTCAATTAGTTTTGCAGCCAGAGAAGCACACATAGCACCTGGCCTGTGTTTGTGTGGATGTACAACCTTCCTCCCTGGTTGTGCATGAAGAGGAAGTACGTTCACATGAGTATGCTAATTGAAGGGCCGAAACAACCAGGGAACGACATCAATCTGTATCTGGGGCTACTGAAAGAGGAGCTAGACACGCTGTGGAAAACGCCAGCCAATACGTGGGACGCCGCAGAGAAAGAATATTTCCCTATGAGAGCCGCACTGCTCACGACGGTGCATGATGTCTACTACACAACCTTCTTCTTGTAGACGTTGTTGGGCCTGCAAGTGCACAGGTTTGTAGGACAGTAGCAAATTTCCCTCAAGTGGATGACCTAAGGTTTATCAATCCGTAGGAGGCGTAGGATGAAGATGGTCTCTCTCAAGCAACCCTACAACCAAATAACAAAAAGTCTCTTGTGTCCCCAACACATCCAATACAATGGTAAATTGTATAGGTGCACTAGTTTGGCGAAGAGATGGTGATACAAGTGCAATATGGATGGTAGATAAAGGTATTTGTAATCTGAAATAATAAAAACAGCAAGGTAACTAATGATAAAAGTGAGCGTAAACGGTATTGCAATGATAGGAAACAAGGCCTAGGGTTCATAATTTCACTAGTGCAAGTTCTCTCAACAATAATAACATAGATAGATCATATAACAAACCCTCAACATGCAACAAAGAGTCACTCCGAAGCCACTAATAGTGGAGAACAAACATAGAGATTATGGTAGGGTACGGAACCACCTCAAAGTTATTCTTACGGATCAATCTATAAAAGAGTTCGTACTAGAATAACACCTTAAGATACAAATCAACCAAAACCCTAATGTCACCTAGATACTCCATTGTCACCTCAAGTATCCGTGGGCATGATTATACGATATGCATCACACAATCTCAGATTCATCCAACCAACACAAAGTACTTCAAAGAGTGCCCCGAAGTTTCTATCGAAGAGTCAAGAACGTGTGCCAACCCCTATGCATAGGTTCCCATTGATCACCAAAACATACATCAAGTGGCACATGATATCCCATTGTCACCACAGATAATCACGGCAAGACATACATCAAGTGTTCTCATAAAAGACTCAATCCGATAAGATAACTTCGAAAGGGGAAACTCAATTCATCACAAGAGAGTAGAGGGGGAGAAACATCATAAGATCCAACTACAATAGCAAAGCTCGGGATACATCAAGATCGTGCCATAGATGGAACACGAGAGAACACGAGAGAGAGAGATCAAACACATAGCTCTTGGTACATATCCTCAGCCCGAGGGTGAACTACTCCCTCCTCGTCATGGATAGCGCCGGGATGATGAAGATGGCCACGGTGATGGGATCCCCCTCTGGCAGGCGCGGAGCAGGCTCTCGAGAGGTTTTGGTGGCTCTGAGGGCTTGCGGGCGGAACTCCCGATCTATCTTCTATTCTGGAAGTTTTAGGGTACATAGGTATATATGGGTGCAAGGGGTACGTTGGTGGACCTCTAGGGTGCTCACGAGGTAGGGGGCGCGCCCCCACCCTCGTGGGAAGCCCAGGACTCCCCTGACGTGCACTCCAAGTCTATCAGGTTGCTTTCCTTCCAAAAAATAACTTCTCCAGTTGATTTCGTTCCGTTTTGACTCCGTCTGATATTCCTTTTCCTCGAAACACTGAAATAGGCATAAAACAGCAAATCTGGGCTGGGCCTCCGGTTAATAGGTTAGTCCCAAAATAATATAAAAGTGGATAATAAAGCCCAATATTGCCCTAAACAGTAGATAAAGTAGCATGGAGCAATCAAAATTATAGATACGTTGGAGACGTATCGATTGCACGACTATCTCGATTCACGGATATCTCGCAGGCGGTGGTCCACGGATTTTACGGATCACGGCAGTGCATGGATGACACAACGTATCGCCAGACTAGATAGAGATCCGGGTCTTGAAAACCGTGTTCATGGGACATCGAAGGTGGCTTCACGACGATGACCCGTGGAGGAAACGCAAGGATCGCTCGATGGTGAAACCGAACCCGAAGACGCCAGCACGAGGAGGCGGCGAGTAAATAGGCGAGCTGTTGAAAAATTGGAAAGATTGCCCCTTTCGGAAAGAAGCAAAAGGCACGAGCCGGAAAGAAGCGAAAGCGCCAGAGCGGTCTTGAAGGTATGGAAAACAAGGTCTGTTTTACGGGACTTGCCGTCTTGGAAGATCCACCGTGTGCCTCACAGCCTTGATGTCATGCATATCATGAAGAGCGTGTGAGAGTCTACTTGGTACCTGCTCGGCATGCGAGAGGACCAAAGATGGGCGAAAGCAAGGCGGACTTGAAATCAATGGGCATCAGGGTGGAGCTTCACGCTAATGATGATGATGATGATGATGATGATGATGATGATGAGGCGAAGCAGGACACGGAAAGTCGTCACAAAGGCAAAAAGGCCAAGAAGACCGGAAATGACTTCCTCCCGCGTGCTTCACTCTAAGTCGAGGAGATCGATCAGTTTTTCACCGCCTCGTAGGAGTAAAACTTCCTTCTGATTCTGTGGGAAGATAAGCGGATACCTAGACCCGTGAAGCGAAGTTCAGCGGGATGAAGTCTCACGACTGTCACGTGCTGATGACGCAGATACTTCTAGTTGCAATCCATGGGATCATGGACGCGCACATTCGTGAAATGCTATTTGGCCTATGCAACTTTTTCGACGTCATCTCTCAGAAGTCGGTTGGCATGAGGCAACTCAGAAGGCTACAGGAAGAGATCGTGGTGATACTATGCGAGCTTGAGATGTACTTCCCGCCCGCATTCTTCGACTTTATGGTGCATCTGCTGGTCCATATCGTGGAGGATATCATCCAACTCGGGCCGACGTTCCTGCACAGCATGATGCCGTTCGAAAGGATGAATGGTGTCATCAAAGGATACGTTCGCAACATGTCACGTCCAGAGGGAAGCATAGCCAGGGGCTTTCTTACCGAAGAGTGCATATCCTACTACACGAATTATCTAGGCATCGAGAACCCCGTTGGTCTACCCGTGAACAGGCACCTCGGCAGGCTCGCTAGATGGGGTCACCGTGAGGGTCGCCGCGAAATGCATGTCGACTTCGAGGGTCGACTCGCCGACTTTGAAAGAGCAAACCTAGTCGCGCTACAACACATATACGTGGTCGATCCTTGGGTGGTAGAGCACAAAACCTTTATTGAGAAGCCGTACAATGACCGAGGCCAACAGAGGACGGACGGAGATATAATCAAAGAGCACAACTCATGTTTCACGCGTTGGTTTAAGCAGAAGCTTCTGTCGTACCCTTTACATGAGGATTCCTCCGCGGAAGAACAACTCATATTCGCCTTGTCACAGGGCGCCGAGCACAACCTGATGACGTATGAGGCGTACGATATCAACAGCTACACATTCTACACCGAGGGAAAGGACATGAAGAGCGATGGTTATCAGAACTCCGGGGTAACAATGGAATCCTATACCAGTAACGACAAGGACAGAAACTACGGAAGGATCGAGGAGATCTGGGAGCTGAGCTCTGTTGGAGAGAAGGTCCCGATGTTCCGTGTCGATGGGCCAATAAGCGTCATAAAAGAAGACCGGTATTTCACCACAATGGTTATACGAAGCCAAATCCAAGACCGCGGCGCAAGCGTCAACGCGAAAAATGAGCCATGGTCTTGGCTTCCCAAGTGGACCAATGCTTCTTCATTATCGACCGCCAAAGCCCAATCGTGTTGTCGTGAGGAGAGGCAAAAGGAAGATCATCGAAATGGATGGAGTCGCCAATGAGCAAGACTTGACAAAGCACGGCGACCGAAGATGGAACATGGCGACGACGATGAAGTATCAGCATACATCACAAGAAGAAGCAGGACCACCCTACCTAAAGGACGTCCATTCAAGAGAAGAACTCCATTTACGAAAAATAAGGGCAAGAAGATTGTGAACAGATAGCTAGCTAAGATCGATTGTATTTAAATTGTAGCCTTAATTTCTCGATTGTATTTCATGGGCACTTTTTGAACTCATGAATATTTTTAAATTTCGTGGACACTCGATCTCGATCCCCCTCCATCTCGATCGCTATCCCACCTCGCTAGATCCGGTCCCCCTTGCCGCCGAGCACCCCCCGCACCCTCTCCCCCGCTCCACCGGCCGCCGCCGCCGACCCCCCGCACCCTCCCCGCTCCACCGCTGCCGCCAACCCACCACACCCTTCCCCGCTCCACCGCCGCCGCCGACCCCCGCACCCTCCCCCGCTCCACCGCCGACGATCCACCGCACCCTCCCTCGCTCCACCGTCACGGATGACCCCCGCACCTCCTCGCTCCACCGCCAACGACCCCCGCACCTCCCCGCTCCACCACCGCGCCGACCCCCGCACCCTCCCCGGCCCGCTCCACCGTAAAAAATGAATGCAACTAAAATTAAAAAAACAATTTGATTATATTTTCAAATAACAAATTTGTTGATATTTTCAAATAATAAATTTGATCATATTTTTTCATATTCATAAATATTTTCAAATAACAAATTTGATGATATTTTAAAAAAAATTATTACTGTTTTTATAAAAAATATTACTGTTTCATATTCATATTCATTTTCTAAAACATTATTAGATGCAACAAAAAATAAAAAAAATTACTTATGGCGAACCTCTGGCTGGTGCGCCATTGCTATCTAAAAAAAGATTACTAATGGCGCACCGAGCGGGGGTGCGCCATTGCTATCTAAAAAAACATACTAATGGCCCACCGCTACGGGGTGCGCCATTAGTAATCTTCCCCCTAGCTAATTCCTCCCTCTCCCCCGCCATATACTTTCGTCCCTCTCCCTCACCAGATCCACCCACTGCTCCGACCCACCACACCGCCGCCCCGACCCCCGCCGGACTCCACCCCCGCCGCCCGCGCCCCACCACTGCAGCTCCCAGCCGCCGCCCGCGCCCGAGCCGGAGGAGGAGGACCAGGAGGAGGTGGCCCAGCGTGCGGCGGCGGGCGACCAACTCCTGGGCCGCCGTCCACGACACCTTCTTCTCCACCAAGGTCAGCTCCCCCCGCCCCGCCCAGATCAAATCAAATTAACCCCATCCCGGATGCGCCCCCGACCAGCGCGCCTCTCGTGATCTGGTTTTGATACCCCGACGCGGTTCGTGCAGGAAGTGTTCGAGAGCCACCGCGTCGTCTTCACCGTCGGCACCTCCATCGCCCCCGTCCTCATGGCGTGGGCAGGTATGCCTCTATTCCCTCCCCTGCTCTGCTCTCCCCCGCAGTTTGTATGCTGTCTTTTGGTTCGATTTAATACCTTTTTGTTTTGGTTTTCAACAATCGCCGCTGTATCTGAAGGGAGGGAGACAGGGAGTGATGCAGTTGTGCAGCTGTTTGCTGTTGAACCCTAATTAGTTTGTTTGGCTTATGTATAAGACCATAGAGCACACCTCAATTGGAACCACAGCTGCACTAGAGCAATTATGTTTCAGAATGCCCAATCATGTTCTGCAAGTGCACCAAGTGCAAGTGCACTAGGATTTCAGAACCACGACTGCACTAGGATTTGGTGGTGGTGACTGAATGCAAGTCACCAAGTTACAATCTAATCGATGAGCTCTTCTCCCCAATCGCTGCACACTAGTAGTACAGTAGTGACTATTCACCAAGTTACAATCAAAACAAGCATATGAAGTTGATCAATCATGTTCACAACGGTGACGATAACTAACTGAAGTATGCACAAAGAAACAGCAGAAGAAATCATCACAGGGTCATCCATCTAGTACATCTTAAGAGAGCAGAAACAAAATAATCACTACAAGTTACGAAAGGGGAATATCAAGGATTTTCGGTTAGCTTGATCCTGTATACTCATGTACTCCTAGTTAATTTACCAAGCAGTTTCAAAACAAAAGCAATGGAACTTGAGCTGAAATAGAACTTGACAGCTGTCATACGGTGAATATATCGTGAATAGAAATTGTGAGTTTTCTTGACTGAATTCAGTCCTGTACAGTGAATATATGCAGTCAATATACAGTCATTGTAATTTTTGGGAGTAATTTTTGGTGTCAAATCACTCAAGAAGTAACTGAATTTTCAAACTGAACTTGACACAATACTATTTTGATGGGTTTTAGTAACTGTGGTTATATACTCTATAAATTTATTCATCAACATGATTTCTTTATTTTCTGTGTCATACATTTTACATATCTTTAGTCATTGAGTTCGGTAACTATTTTCACTCTGTCCTAAAGGTTTTTGTTTTTCAGTAGTTAATTGATGGTTTGATACATGATACATTTCATGCACAGGGTGCTAGAGCTGCACTTAACTTGCTAAAATCATCCGCTTGTTCTTACTGGTTATAGAAATGGCTTCTTGCAGTTTTGAAAATTCAGTTTATTCGGTTACTAAAAATTCAGTTAATTCAATTAGGCACACAAATTTCAGAACTTTTGTGTGCTCTAGTACTTGGTGTTTGTAGAAAACCAGGAGTGTCAATGTGACTAGAATTCACTTGTTCTTATATGGGTGAAACTTCACTTGTTTAGCTAGAAGACCAAAGTGGCATCTAGAATTATGTCAGTTTTGTTTTGTAACTAGAAGACCAAAGTGTGTTACTCACCTGGGATCTTAACCGTTGGGGGGTAGTATTGTAACTAGAAGACCATGTATTTTCGAATTGAGCTAAAGATTTGGGGGTAGTATTTCGATTTTAGAGCACCTTTCTTTGGATGTATTTTACAGATTGTTGGAATCAAAACAATGCTACAGGTTGTCTGTTAAGTTGAGTGAAGTCTTGAACAATAAAATGTTTATATCAGTGGCAATATTGCATCTGTTACCTTGTTAGCTGCTTTCAGTTGAAGTCTTGAACAATAAAATGTTTATATCAGTGGCAATATTGCTTGGACAGTAGTATGTATGCTCATCACTTTATGTATGGTGTTATGCCCTGTTATCTCTGTTCAGTTGACTAATGAAGCACTAGGCTCATCCATGGTACAAGTTCACCTGTGAACACTTGAAATTAGTCAGGACATCCTGTACTGATAGATGTAAATTGCGTCCAGTAGGCTTTGAAGCACCAGTTTTTCCTCTTTCTAACTCTGAATCTGATATAAACCATACCATTGGCATAAGTGGTCTTTTGTATATGTGCTGATGCTTTGTTAATATAAAGCTATAGATGATGTTGTACTTGTGATGATGCTACTTGTGATATTCTGAAATGACCCATTGGCGACTTCATTACGCGGGGATAATGATTTTGCAGGTACCCCGAGAGGCCCTTGAGTTTGCCGGAATGTCGATTAACTTCCGTTCCGGCAAATTCGGGTACTCCATATGTCCTATTTTCAGCAAAGGTCATGCTGAAATTTTCCGTGAATTTTAGCATGACTTTGCTAAAAATAGGACATATGGGGTACTTGCGACTAATGCATGGGCCGGGATATCTAGTACTTAATTAAGTAGGATCAACTGCCCCGCCATTTTTGCTGCATTAAACCATAGGTGGCAATAGAGCCAAGTGATTAGGCCCAACTTAGAATTCTCCTTCCCTTTTCTTGATAGGGTATATTATTAGAAGATACCCATATATATCAGTCAACCTAGGGTGCCTCGGCATCGATAAACCCTAAATGATGAAAACTTAACTTAGCATTTAGGGTGCCTCGGCGTCGACTAACCCTAAATGATAAAACCTTGGCTTTTAGGGTACCTCGGTGTCGATGAGAACCTAAATGATGTACGCTTAGGCTTTTAGGGTGCCTCGGCGCCGACAAACCCTAAATGATTAAAGCTTAGCTTTTAGGATTCCTCGGTGTTGACAAACCCTAAATGATGAGACCATGATCTTGTTCCTTGACAATAACCAACTTTTTGACCAAACTTTTTTCCAATTTAGAGCGAAACATGGCCCACAACGATGAGGCCGGCGGTTCAGGCGGCAAGAAATTTTGGGAGCTGTCCCAGGAGATGGAGGAAGAACCTCACCGCTATGAGGACACCACGGAAGACACCGATCCTGACTACACAACCCCTAGTGGCGTCGGGGATGACACCACTGATGGTGCCGTCGAGGATGCCACCACTAATGATGGCGGCGCACGCACAGATGGCAGCCAACCGAAGAGGCAACGGAAGGACCGGCGCCCGAACGTGCTCGGCACCGTCAAGGAGGAATTTACTGAAGTGAACTCCGACGGGCATCCAACGGCGCCCAGAGAATTAGTCAAGGGGTACTCAGTTCAGCTCGGGTGGATTCTCCGGAGCACCGTCTCGATCAACACCGAGAACCTAAGGCATAAGGACCGAGGGAATTTGCGCAGCCTTCTCTTCACGAAGCTGCACGAACGATACAAGTTCCCCGCTGACTTTGCAAACACACGCCTCTCAGGGAATAAAGTGAACAGTGCCGCCCTCACGAGGATGAGCACGACCCTGTCTACTTGGAGAAGCACGGTGAAGGCAAGGATTGAAAAAGGTGATAGTTATGAGAAGATCAAGGCGAAATATCCTTTGATCAGCGAAGATGACTACAAGGAGTTCAAGATCAAGTGCGAGAGCAGCGCAACCTCCAAATCAAGTCAGTGGGGAAAAGAAATGCGGCAGTTGAACTTAGGGGTCCACCAACTCGGTCCCGGCGGTTACAGAGTGGCGGAGCCTATATGGGACAAGGAGGATGCGGAGCGTGCCGAGCAAGGCCTACTTCCCCGCTTTGAGAAATACCGTGACAAGCAGACCAGGAACTTTGTCAGGGCCCGGTACAAGGAGGACCCGGTAACAAAGGAGCTTACCACGGATTCGAAGACCAGGGCGCTTGAGCTTGTGCTGGTAAGGAATACACCCCCGCGTAATTAGATCCATATGGTTGCATTCTAGTTAATCCCCAATATTTCTAAATGGTTCGCGTTCCTTCCGCAGGACACTGAAAGTAGTAGCGCGGGGTCGTCTCAGAGCTCCCCTTTCAACACCCCTTTAAATAGGGTGTTGAACGTAATGAAAAACAAGGATAAGCTCAGTAAGCCGTCGTCAGCTGGTCGTGTGGCCGGCAAAGGCTTGTCCACAAAATGGTCGTCATACTATACCACTGGTGGGCGAAAGGAGAAAAAGACCAGCTTGGAAAGCCAGTCGCGTGAGGTTGAAGCACTCAAGGCACAAGTGGCGCGGATTCCGGAGATTGTCCAAGAGCAAGTGCAACAACAACTGCGAACGACGCTCACCGCCATGGTGCCTACCTTGATTCTGTGGGTCGACGGCGTGGATTGCGGGTGGCCAACAGGGCCTCCCGGTTCCCAGCTTCACGGCCAGAAACTTCGCGCGCAGCGGCGCCATTGGTGTCTCCGGCGGAGGCGGTATTCGTGTCTCCGGCGCCGGCACGGGCATTGGAGCTTAATGCACCCGGGTGTACGCCGACCGGCACCTCACCAGCAAGCGGCCCCTCCGTCAGTTGCACGCCCACCGTTGGCGGTGCCTCCACATTAGCCGAGCTTGACGGCATGACGGTAACTAAGCCTCTCGGCCGATGACTTCATCTCCTTGCCTTTGACTGGGCATCCCTGACGCCCTACATGTTTTTGCAGGGCGCCGTCGACGTTCCTTGCACTCTTCTGCATTTCGTGGGCGGCGAGTTGGTCGATGTCGCCAAGGGCAGAATCGTTCAACCGGGCAACCACGTGTTCCACGGTAATCCGATGCCACCCACCTTGTATAGGGTTGAACTGGTTCGGGTGCTGTCAGGCTGCGATGAGTTGTTACCTCCGATTCGACCCGCTGGGGCCGACGAAGATGATGTGATGACCCTCAGTGCCTGCGTAAGCTGGCCCCTGCTTTGGTCGAAGAGCCAGATTCGTTTGGGGGCGGGGGACACCACCCCACAGACAAGACCTCCAGTCATGCCGGTGCCAAGCCATGGCAAGACCGCCGCAACGCTACCGGACATGCCCGACATCCCTATGGCACAGGACCCGGACATGCATATGGCACAGGATCTGGACGACGACGACAACGACGACGGTACATTTACCAACGTCGATAAGTACTTTGCCGAACATGGGTACTGTGATGAATTCTGCGGGCCTCCTTCTCAAGAACCCAACCCTGAAAAAGACGACCGCGATCTAGCTGGTACGGCGGAGAAACCCAATTGCAACAGGCATAGTCTGGCGTTCAGTTCTCAGGAGACGCCTCCAGCTGCCGCCTTCACCGAGTCTCAGATAGCCGAGCGAAATATTATCAGCCCCAAAACGCTCATGAGGGCGGTCTGTGAGCAGAACTCGATCCCATTATAGCAGATCAAGAAGAATGGACGGAAACAAAAGACTAACAAGGGCGCCGGTGCGAGCTAGCCGGCACCGAGTACGACCCGTGCTCAGGACGGGCCACCTTCACCTAAGGATATCTCGAGGAGGGTGCATGTGGCGGGTAGGTCGATGCTACCGACAAATATGCTCAATGCTGCAACCGGTGCTATGCGGAGTCTGCATGACAGTGTTCTTTCTTTGGAGAAGCGGCGTCTCTCCCAGAATGATGTGGCATACCCGGTTTTCGTGGCCAAGGTGCCAGAGGGCAAGGGCTTTGTGGATAGCGCCATCGGGGATACGATTGTCCTGCGGTTTGATGACATCTTTGCTATGTTTAACCTTCATCCGCTGCACTACACCTTCGTTCGGCTGTTTTCGCTGAGTATGGAGATGCCGATCATTAGAGACAAGACACCGGACATCGGGATAGTCGACCCCTTCTACATGCGTGCCAAGATCTTGGGTAGCGCTGGGGACCGGCAAGTCGCAAGTTCACACCTCGAAGGCGTCATTCTGGCAAACCCAGATAAGGATAACTTCCTCGTGCCTTACTTTCCCGAGTAAGTCATCCCCTAACCACCCCGTAACATATGATTTCTTAGATTTCGATCGTTCTTTTTTTTTCTTCTAACATTCCGTGTTCTGTGCAGTGACACACATTGCACTCATCCTCTTAAGCCCGAAATATTCCATGGCCACGTATTTCGACCCAGACCGTGACTCCAAGATAGACTACACAAATATCAATAAAGTTCTTGATGATGCTCTCCCCGGCTACGCCACATCTGGAGGCACCTTTAAGAGGCCAGTTCGTAGGTATGGCAGGCACGTGTTCACCCACAATACGACATTCCCCTGCGTCAAGCAGCCGCCTGGCGGTTAGAAGGATGCCTACTACGCCCTCCATCACATGCGGGCGATCGTACGGGACCATGATCACCTTCTGCTACCAAATAATCTCAAAGATTGGGCCGCAAGCTTGGCGGCAATCCAGGACGTGGACCTCCGACAAGAATTCTTTTGCATCCAGTTGGAGTTTGCAGAAATCATCCATCAAGATGTCCTTCGTACCTCGGGGTAGTTCTACCTCAGATATCAACCGTTCAACAGTGAGATAGACACAACGCTACAAATGCAGGCTGACAACGCCCGCGACTTCATGACCATCACGAAAGACGGCGACTTCATCCATGCTCCGGTCCCATGAGTCAAGTCGAAAGTAGTGATGCTATTTGTAGTTTTGAAACATCGATTAGCTCATGTTGTAATTAAACTTTAATGAACTTGTATGTCTCTTTGGTTTGGACAGTCGTTAAACTTAGATGCAATTGATGCTATTTATTAGTAGGACCATGAATCGTGCTATTAATGTCTTTCTTTTCTCTTCCGATCCTTTTGTTGCATACTTATATATTGCTTATGTATTGTCTGTTGTTTGGCTTGTGCATAGAGATGCCGTCGTATGTCGTGTACAAGGGTAAGGTTCCCTGAGTCTACGACGACTGGGAGGAGTGTCGGAGACAGGTTCACCGTTCAGTGTAATATGATTACAAAGGTACACCACTCGGGCGGAGGCAGAATCTAGATACGCGTGCTATCTAGCGGGAGAGAGGAGGGAGCGTTGGAGGAACCGGATGAAGACCAGTTTCATCGCGTTGGAGGAACCGGATGAAGACCAGTTTCTTCTATGTGATGGTAGTTTAGATGATCGATATCGACTTGTAATGTGAAGACAAACTCGCTACTCGCGGTCTCGAGACTTGTAATGTTCTACCTTTGTTCGGTCTTTTGAATTCGGAGACTAATATGATGAATTGTATTCGGAGACTAATCTTCTATTATATTCGATGAATCTATTGTTGCTGTGTGGTGCTGTCTAAATTCTGTCCAATAATATATTTTGTAACATGTGCAAATATCAGGAAAAAAAATAATCCCTGATATTCATACTAATGGCGCACCACTCAGCACTCTAATGGCGCACTATAGAAAGGATACTAATGACGCATCATCCCAAAGTGCGCCATTAGTATGCCAAAGCACATGGGTAAATATGGCCCCCTAGGAGGCATACTAATGGTGCATGTTGGGCTATACTAATGGCGCACTGCATGGTGCGCCATTAGTATACCAGATTCTAATGGCGCACCAGTGGTGCGCCATTAGTATTTAATACTAGTGGCGTGGTGCTAGTGGCGCACCAGTAGTGCGTCATTAGTAGGCAAAACTGATGCGCCACTAGTAGGCCTTTTCCTAGTAGTGGGGGAAGCGAGCCATCCTTTGCGCTGAATCATATACCTCTGGGGCTGTGGTAATTTGGTGATTGGGTTGCCGGACATGAAGAAGACAAAGGGATCCGCGGGTCGGCGATTTTGATTAGGTATTATTATACCACCAGAGCCAGACTAGCACCGCTTAGTTGATGTAAACATACTGAAATCCGTCATGTTTATATGAAAATTCGGCATTTCTTATGAAATCTGTCATGTTTATATGAAATTCGGCCGTGTTTGGATGGATTTTGTTTGGTTGGTTCGAGTTATTGTGAAAAAGTATGCGACTAGCGTTGGATGGCGTCCTCCCGCATGCGTGTCCGCAGACTAATCCCACCTGTCCGCGGACGGATGCGGGGGAATTTTATGGGTTGCCGTTGGAGATTCCCTAAGGAAGTAACAATTTTTTTCGAGAAAGGGGATATACTAATATCGTGGGGATACCAATTATACCCGACCTCTTAACCAACAAGGTGTGCAAAAACATCAAGGATAGACAAAACCAAAAAAGAACAAAAAAGAAAAAACGCAAAAGGGCCCGTCCATGATTGTCAATCACTAGCAACAATAGCACTCTAACCAGTACCGATGATAACACCTGGATTACAAAACAGGTTCTCCAAAAGTAACGCCTCCAAGAAGGAAACAATGAACAAGCATTGTCGTTGCCCGATCAAAGATCTTTGATTTTCACCCTGGAGAAAGTCTGAGTTCATCCAAAAACAATGCCTTCAATAAGGCCATTACCAGGTACAACCAATAAAAGCCACACCTTGGGTTTTCACCCTAGGAGTTGAGACTCGGTACTCGAGGAGCACCACCAAAATTTCTGTCCTCCAGTGTTACCGCCCCCGCTTGCCGAGGCCGCTGCTGCAAGTCTCCAAACACCTAGTGCTGGAAATATGCCCTAGAGGCAATAATAAAATGGTTATTATTATATTTCTTTGTTCATGATAATTGTCTATTATTCATGCTATAACTGTGTTATCCGGAAATCGTAACACACGTGTGAATACATAGACCACAACAAGTCCCTAGTGAGCCTCTAGTTGACTAGCTCGTTGATCAACAGATAGTCATGGTTTCCTGACTATGGGCATTGGATGTCATTGATAATGGGATCACATCATTAGGAGAATGATGTGATGGACAAGACCCAATTCTAAGCATAGCTCAAAGATCGTGTAGTTCGTTTAGCTAGAGCTTTTCCAATTGTCGAGTATCATTACCTTAGACCATGAGATTGTGCAACTCCCGGATACCGTAGGAGTGCTTTGGGTGTGCCAAACGTCACAATGTAACTGGGTGACTATAAAGGTACACTACGGGTATCTCCGAAAGTGTCTGTTGGGTTGGCATGAATTGAGACTGGGATTTGTCACTCTGTATGACAGAGAGGTATCTCTGGGCCCACTCGGTAATGCATCATCATAATGAGCTCAATGTGACCAAGTGTCTGGTCACGGGATCATGCACTACTGATGCGAGTAAAGTGACTTGCGTGCGAGACTAAGCGAGGTATTGGGATACCGACGATCGAGTCTCGGGCAAGTAACGTACCGATTGACAAAGGGAATTGAATACGGGATTTATTGAATCCTCGACATCATGGTTCATCCGATGAGAACATCGAGGAGCATGTGCGAGCCAACATGGGTATCCAGATCCCGCTGTTGGTTATTGACCGGAGAAGTGTCTCGGTCATGTCTGCATGTCTCCCGAACCCGTAGGGTCTACACACTTAAGGTTCGGTGACGCTAGGGTTGTAGAGATATTAGTATGAAGCAAACCGAAAGTTGTTCGGAGTCCCGGATGAGATCCCGGACGTCACGAGGAGTTCCGGAATGGTCCGGAGGTGAAGAATTATATATAGGAAGTGCAGTTTCGGCCATCGGGAGAGTTTCGGGGGTCACCGGTATTGTACCGGGACCACCGGAAGTGTCCCGGGGGTCCACCGGGTGGGGCCACCTATCCTGAAGGGCCCCGTGGGCTGAAGTGGGGGGGGGGTACCAGTCCTGGTGGGCTGGTGCTCCCCCTTTCCCCCCTGCGCCTAGTGTTGGGAACCCTTGGGGAGGGGGCGCCTCCACTTGCCTTGGGGGGCAAGGCTCCCCCCTTGGCCGTCCCCCCTAGGAGATCGCATCTCCTAGGCCCGGTGCCCCCTGGGGACCCTATATAAAGAGGGGGGAGGGAGGGCAGCTGCACCCTTGCTCCTGGCGCCTCCCTTCCCCCTTGCTACACCTCTCCCTCCCGTAGACGCTTGGCGAAGCCCTGCCGGATCCCTGCTGCATCCACCACCACGCCGTCGTGCTACTGGATCTTCATCAACCTCTCCTTCCCCCTTGATGGATCAAGAAGGAGGAGACGTCACTCTGACCGTACGTGTGTTGAACGCGGAGGTGCCGTCCGTTCGGCGCTAGGATCTCCGGTGATTTGGATCACGACGTGTACGACTCCCTCAACCCCGTTCTCTTGAACTCTTCCGCTCGCGATCTACAAGGGTATGTAGATGCACTCCTCTCTCTCGTTGCTGGATGAACTCATAGATTGATCTTGGTGAACGTAGGAAATTTTTTATTTTATGCAACGTTCCCCAACAGTGGCATCATGAGCTAGGTCTATGCGTAGTTCTCTTTGCACGAGTAGAACACAATTTGTTGTGGGCGTAGATGTTGTCAACTTTATTGCCACTACTAGTCATATTTTGCTTCAGCGGTATTGTGGGATGAAGCGGCCCGGACCGACCTTACACGTACGCTAACGTGAGACAGGTTCCACCGACTGACATGCACTAGTTGCATAAGGTGGCTAGCGGGTGTCTGTCTCTCCCACTTTAGTTGGAGTGGATTCGGTGAAAAGGGTCCTTATGAAGGGTAAATAGAAGTTGGCAAATCACGTTGTGGTTTTAACGTAGGTAAGAAAACGTTCTTGCTAGATCACCTATAGAAGCCACGTAAAAACTTGCAACAACAATTAGAGGACGTCTAACTTGTTTTTGCAGCAAGTGTCTTGTGATGTGATATGGCCAAAGTTGTGATGAATGATGAATGATATATATGTGATGTATGAGATCATGTTCTTGTAATAGGAATCACGACTTGCATGTTGATGACTATGACAACCGGCAGGAGCCATAGGAGTTGTCTTTATTTTTTGTATGACCTGCATGTCATTGAGAAACGCCATGTAAATTACTTTACTTTATTGCTAAACGCGTTAGCCATAGTAGTAGAAGTAATAGTTGGCGAGCAACTTCATGGAGACACGATGATGGAGATCATGATGATGGAGATCATGGTGTCATGCTGGTGACGAAGATGATCATGGAGCCCCGAAGATGGAGATCAAAGGAGCTATATGATATTGGCCATATCATGTCACTATTTGATTGCATGTGATGTTTATCATGTTTTTCATCTTGTTTACTTAGAGCGACGGTAGTAAGTAAGATGATCCCTCATAATAATTTCAATAAAAGTGTTCCCCCTAACTGTGCACCATTGCGAAGGTTCGTTGTTTCGAAGCACCACGTGATGATCGGGTGTGATAGATCCAAAACATTCGAATACAACGGGTGTAAGCCAGATTTACACACGCAATACACTTAGGTTAACTTGACGAGCCTAGCATGTACAGACATGGCCTCGGAACACGGAAGACTGAAAGGTCGAGCATGAGTCGTATAGAAGATACGATCAACATGAAGATGTTCACCGATGTTAACTAGTCCGTCTCACGTGATGATCGGACACGGCCTAGTTGACTCAGATCATGTTTTACTTAGATGACTAGAGGGATGTCTGTCTAAGTGGGAGTTCATTAAATAATTTGATTAAGATGAACTTTATTATCATGAACTTAGTCTAAAATCTTTACAATCTGTCTTGTAGATCAAATGGCCAACGCTCATGTCCACCTGAACTTCAACGCGTTCCTAGAGAAAACCAAGCTGAAAGACGATGGCAGCAACTATACGGACTGGGTCCGAACACGAGATCATCCTCATAACATCAAGAAAGATTATGTCCTAGAAGCGCCGCTAGGTGAAGCACCAATCCAGAGAACCAAGGCGTTATGAGCGCTTGGCGGTCTCGTCTTGATGATTACTCCCTCGTTCAGTGCGGCATGCTTTACAGCTTAGAACCGGGGCTCCAAAAGCGTTTTGAGCAACACGGAGCATATGAGATGTTCGAGGAGCTGAAAATGGTTTCCAAGCTCATGCCCGGGTCGAGAGATATGAAGTCTCCGACAAATTCTTCAGCTGTAAGATGGAGGAAATAGTTCATCGGTGAGCACATACTCAAGATGTCCGGGTTGCACAACCGCTTGACTCACCGGGAGTTAATCTCCGGATGACGCGGTCATTGTGAGAATCCTTGATCGCTTCCACCGAGCTACAAGAGCTTTGTGATGAACTTCAATATGCGGGGATGGAAAAGACCATTCTGAGGTATATTCAATGCTGAAATCAGCGGAGGTGGAGATCAAAAAGGAACATCAAGTGTTGATGGTGAATAAAACCGCTAAGTTCAAGAAGGGCAAGGGTAAGAAGAACTTCAAGAAGGACGGCAAGGAAGTTGCCGCGCCTGGTAAGCCAGTTGCCAGGAAGAAGTCAAGCAATGGACCCAAGCACGAGACTGAGTGCTTTTATTGCAAGGGAAGTGGTCCTTTGAAGCGGAACTGCCCCGAGTACTTAGCGGACAAGAAGGCCGGCAAAACCAAAGGTATATGTGATATACATGTAATTGATGTGTACCTTACCAGTGCTTGTAGTAGCTCCTGGGTATTTGATACCGGTGCGGTTGCTCATATTTGTAACTCAAAGCAGGAGCTGCGGAATAAGCGGAGACTGGCGAAGGACGAGGTGACGATGCGCGTTGGGAATGGTTCCAAGGTCGATGTGATCGCCGTCGGCACGCCACCTCTACATTTACCCACGGGATTAGTTTTGAACCTCAATAATTGTTATTTAGTACCAGCTTTGAGCATGAACATTGTATCAGGATCTCGTTTAATTCGAGATGTCTACTCATTTAAATCCAAGAATAATGGTTGTTCTATTTATATGAGTGATATGTTTTATGGTCATGCCCCGCTGGTGAATGGTTTATTCTTAATGAATCTCGAGCGTAATGTTACACATATTCATAGTGTGAATACCAAAAGATGTAAAGTTGATAACGATAGTCCCACATACTTGTGGCACTGCCGCCTTGGTCACATTGGTGTCAAGCGCATGAAGAAGCTCCATGCTGCTGGACTTTTTGAGTCTCTAGATTATGAATCATTTGACACATGCGAGCCATGCCTCATGGGCAAGATGACCAAGACTCCGTTCTCCGGAACAATGGAGCGAGCAACCAACTTATTGGAAATCATACATACTGATGTGTGCGGTCCAATGAGCGTCGAGGCTTGCGGAGGATATCGTTATGTTCTCACTCTCACAGATGACTTGAGTAGATATGGGTATGTCTACTTGATGAAACACAAGTCTGAGACCTTTGAAAAGTTCAAGGAATTTCAGAATGAGGTAGAGAATCAACGTGACCGAAAGATAAAGTTCCTACGATCAGATCGTGGGGGAGAATATTTAGGTCACGAATTTGGTACACACTTAAGAAAATGTGGAATCGTTTCACAACTCACGCCGCGTGGAACACCTCAGCGAAATGGTGTGTCCGAACGTCGTAATCGCACTCTATTGGATATGATGCGATCTATGATGTCACTTACTGATTTACCGCTATCATTTTGGGGATACGGTCTAAAGACAGCTACATTCACTTTAAAAGGGCACCGTCTAAATCCGTTGAGACGACACCGTATGAATTATGGTTTGGAAAGAAACCTAAGCTGTCGTTTCTAAAAGTTTGGGGATGCGATGCTTATGTCAAGAAACTTCAACCTGAGAAGCTCGAACCCAAGTCGGAAAAATGCGTATTCATAGGATACCCTAAGGAAACCATAGGGTATACTTTTTACTTAAGATCCGAAGGCAAGATCTTTGTTGCCAAGAACGGGTCCTTTCTGGAGAAAGAGTTTCTCTCAAAAGAATTAAGTGGGAGGAAAGTAGAGCTTGATGAAGTACTACCTCTTGAAACGGTGAGTAGCGCAACTCAGGAAAATGTTCCTGTGGTGGCAGCACCGACAAGAGAGGAAGTTAATGATGATGATCAAGATACTTCGGATCAAGCTCCTACTGAACTTCGAAGGTCCACAAGGACACGTTCCGCACCACAGTGGTACGGCAATCCTGTCTTGGAAATCATGTTGTTGGACAACGGTGAACCTTCGAACTATGAAGAAGCGATGGCGGGCCCGGATTCCAACAAATGGCTTGAAGCCATGCAATCCGAGATAGGATCCATGTATGAAAACAAAGCGTGGACTTTGACAGACTTGCCCGATGATCGGCGAGCGATAGAAAACAAATGGATCTTTAAGAAGAAGACGGACGCGGATGGTAATGTTACCATATATAAAGCTCGACTTGTCGCTAAGGGTTATCGACAAGTTCAAGGGATTGACTACGATGAGACATTCCCTCCCGTAGCGAAGCTGAAGTCCGTCCGAATCATGTTAGCAATTGCCGCATACTATGATTATGAGATATGGCAAACGGACGTCAAAATGGCATTCCTTAACGGTCACCTTAAGGAAGAATTGTATATGATGCAGCCGGAAGGTTTTGTCGACCCTAAGAATGCTAACAAGGTATGCAAGCTCTAGCGTTCCATCTATGGGCTGGTGCAAGCATCTCGGAGTTGGAACATTCGTTTTAACGAGATGATTAAAGCATTTGGGTTTATGCAGACTTATGGAGAAGCCTGCGTTTACAAGAAAGTGAGTGGGAGCTCTGTAGCATTTTTCATATTATATATGGATGACATACTTTTGATGGGAAATGATATAGAACTCTTGGACAGCGTAAAGGCCTACTTGAATAAGTGTTTTTCAATGAAGGACCTTGGATAAGCTGCTTACATATTAGGCATCAAAATCTATAGAGATAGATCAAGACGCCTCATAGGTCTTTCACAAAGCACATACCCTGATAAGATATTGAAGAAGTTCAATATGGATCAGTCCAAGAAAGGGTTCTTGCCTATATTGCAAGGTGTGAGTTTGAGCTCGGCTCAATGCCCGACCACGACAGAAGATAAAGAAGAGATGAGTGTCATCCCCTATGCCTCAGCCATAGGGTCTATCATGTATGCCATGACCTGTACCAGACCTGATATAAACCTTGCCGTAAGTTTGGTAGGAAGGTACCAAAGTAATCCCGGCAAGGAACACTGGACAACGGTCAAGAACATCCTTAAGTACCTGAAAAGGACTAAGGACATGTTTCTCGTATATGGAGGTGACGAAGAGCTCGTCGTAAAGGGTTACGTCGACGCTAGCTTCGACACAGATCTGGATGACTCTATGTCACAAACCGGATACATGTATATTTTGAATGCTGGGGCAGTAAGTTTGGTAGGAAGGTACCAAAGCGTCGTGGCGGGATCTACATGTGAAGCGGAGGACATGGCAGCCTCGGAGGCAGCGCATGAAGCTATCTGGGTGAAGGAGTTCATCACCGACCTAGGAGTCATACCCAATGCGTCGGGGCCGATCGCACTCTTCTGTGACAACACTGGAGCTATTGCACTTGCCAATGAGCCCAGGTTTCACAAGAAGACCAGGCACATCAAGCGTCGCTTCAACTCCATCCATGAAAATGTTCAAGATGGAGACATAGATATTTGTAAAGTAAATACGGACCTGAATGTAGCAGATCCGTTGACTAAACCTCTCCCTAGGGAAAAACTTGATCAACACCAGAATGCAACGGGTGTTCGATTCATCACAATGTAACTAGAATATTGACTCTAGTCCAAGTGGGAGACTGTTGGAAATATGCCCTAGAGGCAATAATAAAATGGTTATTATTATATTTCTTTGTTCATGATAATTGTCTATTATTCATGCTATAATTGTGTTATCCGGAAATCGTAACACACGTGTGAATACATAGACCACAACAAGTCCCTAGTGAGCCTCTAGTTGACTAGCTCGTTGATCAACAGATAGTCATGGTTTCCTGACTATGGGCATTGGATGTCATTGATAACGGGATCACATCATTAGGAGAATGATGTGATGGACAAGACCCAATTCTAAACATAGCTCAAAGATCGTGCAGTTCATTTAGCTAGAGCTTTTCCAATTGTCGAGTATCATCTCCTTAGACCATGAGATTGTGCAACTCCTGGATACCGTAGGAGTGCTTTGGGTGTGCCAAACGTCACAACATAACTGGGTGACTATAAAGGTACACTACGGGTATCTCCGAAAGTGTCTGTTGGGTTGGCACGAATCGAGACTGGGATTTGTCACTCCGTATGATGGAGAGGTATCTCTGGGCCCACTCGGTAATGCATCATCATAATGAGCTCAATGTGACCAAGTGTCTGGTCACGGGATCATGCATTACGGTACGAGTAAAGTGACTTGCCGATAATGAGACTAAACGAGGTATTGGGATGCCGACGATCGAGTCTCGGGCAAGTAACGTACCGATTGACAAAGGAAATTGAATACGGGATCGACATCGTGGTTCATCCGATGAGATCATCGAGGAGCATGTGGGAGCCAACATGGGTATCCAGATCCCGTTGTTGGTTATTGACCGGAGAAGTGTCTCGGTCATGTCTGCATGTCTCCCGAACCCGTAGGGTCTACACACTTAAGGTTCGGTGACGCTAGGGTTGTGGAGATATTAGTATGCAGCAAACCGAAAGTTGTTCGGAGTCCCGGATGAGATCCCGGACGTCACGAGGAGTTCCGGAATGGTCCGGAGGTGAAGAATTATATATAGGAAGTGCAGTTTTGGCCATCGGGAGAGTTTCGGGGGTCACCGGCATTGTACCGGGACCACCGGAAGGGTCTCGGGGGTCCACCGGGTGGGGCCACCTATCCCGGAGGGCCCCGTGAGCTGAAGTGGGGAGGGGACCAGCCCTGGTGGGCTGGTGCGCCCCCCCCTTGGGCCCCCCCTGCGCCTAGGGTTGGGAATCCTAGGGGAGGGGGCGCCTCCACTTGCCTTGGGGGGCAAGGCTCCCCCCTTGGCCGCCGCCCCCCCTAGGAGATCCCATCTCCTAGGGCCGGCGCCCCCCTGGGGACCCTATACAAGAGGGGGAGGGAGGCAGCCGCAACCTTGCTTCTGGCGCCTCCCTTCCCCCTTGCTACACCTCTCCCTCCCGCAGACGCTTGGCGAAGCCTTCTGGGATCCTCTCTGCATCCACCACCACGCCGTCGTCGTCTTCTTTGGATCTTCATCAACCTCTTCTTCCCCTTGCTGGATCAAGAAGGAGGAGACGTCACACCGACCATACGTGTGTTGAACGGTGGTGCCGTCCGTTCGGCGCTAGGATCTCCGGTGATTTGGATCACGACGTACGACTCCTCAACCCGTTCTCTTGAGCGCTTCCGCCGCGATCTACAAGGGTATGTAAATGCACTCTCTCTCTCGTTTCTGGATGAACTCATAGATTGATCTTGGTGAACGTAGGAAATTTTTTATTTTATGCAACGTTCCCCAACACCTGGCACACAGTCTTCATTGCGTACAATACACCTTTCCGCCAACGCTTCAAGACCTCCAATCGCACCTGCCATGACTTTCTCCACCTTTATCAATGCGCTGGAAATGTTGACTTAGACATGTCCCATGACTCCGATAAGAAAGCGAAGCTTCGAGCGGCGCCCTCTTGAAGTCGTGCCATCTGATAATATGAGTGTGCGTGGTCGGAGCCTTTCCAATCTAGATCAAGGGGCAACATACGCCAATCCGTATAGATCTCTGACGAAAAGACTGGAACTCGTCGGCAGTCGGACCAAAGAGGTCGAAGTCCGGCAGAAAGAGGACGAAGAAGGCTAGGGCCAAACCAACACAACACCAAGTGCCTCCACGTCCTGGTCAATGCACCACCGCAGAAGCCGGAGCCGCCGGCGAGAAGCCGCCTCACGCCATGGCCCACCTGTGCTCACATGCCCCAACCTCCCCATGCCGCTGTGTAAAACTGCAGGCCAGGACCAACAAGCCACCAACATGGCCAGATCCGAGCCCACTGAGCCTGCAGGCAGACGGCCGACACTGGCCGAGAGAGGACCCCTGGCGCTGAACGCGGCCAACCACAGCGGCACCATGAGAGCAGAAGCAGGCCCACCGAGCCTAGATCAGGCCCGCACGAACCACGCCACCTTGCCCCGACCAGACACCAGCTGGCCGCCGCCCATCCCAGCATCACCTTCGCCCCACAGCCGATGCGATGCACAAACGCCAGATGCCATCCAAAGGCTGCTGCCATGAGCTCTCTAACCGGCGAACACTGCAAGTCAACGGGAAGAGCAGGACCTGCCGCCGCCGGATCCGTGCGGGCTTCACCCGACGGATCTCACCGGTGGTGGCGAGGGTAGGAGGGTGGGGATGGGACGCGGTCGAGGGGGTCGGAGCCGCCGGCCGTGTCGCCCCGAGGAGTGAGCGACACGATTTCTTCTTTTGCCTAGCTAGCTTAAAAAAGGGAGAGATTTTCACTTCCCGGCCTCTGCATCAACGGATGCATACAACCATTTTAGTATGAGTATCAAGATAAACATGGTCCTCGAAATTATTTAAATGAGTATCAAAATATTTCTTGATGAGTGATTCACCCTCATACATCAAGCTTGATCCTCAATAAATGGGAGAAAACCTCTATGCATCACCTGTCAATTTTAGAAATTGAACTTGAATCGTTAGGCCGCACAACCGCATGCTCAAGCACTGAACCAAGACTCTCTTTGCTAATAATTATATTTAGTGTACGAAGAGTAATTGTAAAACGTAAAAGTGAATAGAACTGTTGCCAAGAGTTTGTTTTTAATGTTCCATTTTTTGGAACTATGCAGCAATGGCACGTATGAATGCTCACTCGATTCAGCACGGTAAATGTGCATAAACCACTCAATACGCTGAATAAACATACAATTGAATTTCTAATTTCTTGCCCGTTTGTTGTTGTCCCATACTTCATTTAAAGGAGTATATAATTGGGTGACCTGGCCAGTTGGAAAAGCTAGATACCACCCGGCCATGAGGAGCCATGAGTGGGTATAGAATTTTCGGGCCATGAGCGGCTTAATTTGGGTTCAGTTCACTTTAGTTGTGCTTGGGGACGCACATGGAAGGGCTCTCGTTGGCGATTCAACGGATTGATCAGCCCATAATGTTGGAATTGGACTCTCTTGAGGCCGTGGCCATGATCTCATGTGACGCTGTCGACCGCTCCGTATCCGCTGCCATCGTGGAGATTAAGCACTTGCTATCCCTTCGACAGACTCGTATCTCTCATATTGCTAGATCTCAGAATAAAGCTAGTGATATATTAGCCGGTTTTGCTAGAACACAAGGTAGAACCATGACCTGGCTGGGAGCTGGGCTAGTTGAGTTGATGGAGATTGCTTCTCTTGATTGTAAAGATATTTTGATTGAGTAATGCAAGCTATTTTTTCCCGGAAAAAAACAAAAGAAAAAAAGAAAGCAATGCATGTTCTCTTAGCTGCGACCAAGCAACGTATATCTCTACACACACTCAAGCACAAATTCCTTTTTCCTTTCTGCTAGCATGTACTCCTACATAGGTACTCCTACACTCAAGGATCGAAGCCGACCGATAGTTTTACTCGTGTGTGTAATGGGCTACGCAGAAGAGTACACGTTCGTGTGGAAGCTGCGCAAGTACCTCCTCCTGCTGGCCACGCTGGTCGTGAGCGCCACATACGTCGCCGGGCTCAACCCTCCGGGCGGACTGTTCGGCGACCCTGGCGACCCAAGCCACCGCGTGGGCGAGCCGGCGCTCAAGAGCACACATTCCACCCGGTATGATGTCTTCTTCTACTGCAACGCCGCGGCCTTCCTGGCGTCGCTTGTCATCGTCATGGCCCTGCTGGACCAGCGCATAGTCGGCAACCGTGTCGGGCTAAGCGTGCTCCGGTCCGCCATGGTGCTCGACCTGGTGGCGCTCATGGGGGCCTTCGCCGCGGGGAGCTGCCGCGACGTGCTCTCGTCCGTCTACGTCCCGGCGGCGTTTGCCGTGCTGTTGGCGTACGTTGCAATCCACCTCCTCGTGGCTGCCTCGACACTGAAGACTGAAGAGTGGCCACGCGGGACACTCGGATGTGGAGGAGAGCCGTCTTAAAGGACGGTGGAAGCTCCCGCTGCTGCTGGCCACCTTCGTGACGCCACTGACCTACGGCGCGGGTATGGTGCCGCCAGCCGGGTTCTGGTTCGTAAATGATCCGGGGCAGGTCGTCGGCGAGTTCGTCCGCCACCCGGTTCAGGTCGTCGGCGACCCGGTGCTGCAGAGCATCTACCCCCTCCGCTACTTCTTCTTCTTCCTATGCAACATGACGTGCTTCGTGTCGTCCCTCGTCATCATCACGCTGCTCTTGAGCAGGCCGTTGAGTGACCGTGTCGCCCGGTCGTACGCGCTGCAGGTCTGCGTCCTGGCGGAGCTTCTCTGCCTTATGGGTGCCTACGCTGCTGGGAGCTCCAGGGATTTAGTGCAGACGGTGTACATCATCTTCCTCATCGGGTTGGTGGTCGTGATCATTGCCCTCGTCGGAAAATTCTCTATGGACACAGTCAAGAAATGGCTGGCACGCCGTGGCAACTTGGAGCAGGAATCACCGCACGAGTAAGCCCACATGCATGCACCTTGCTCTCATTGTTCATTCGGTCGATTATATTTTCTCTATACATCAATCACCCGCTCGCTTTTGACATATGAGTATACGATGCATATGTATAGGGTGGTACATCCTGGAGTGCCAAACGAAGGCGACGGGGGCGATGTACACATCCTGGTAGAGTCACAGTCGCTTCTTCTGCTGCTGGCCACGCTCACCGCGACGGTGACGTACCAGGAAGGATTGAACCCGCCGGGCGGCTATTGGAGCGATGAGGACACGGGGGATTTTCGTGCGGGGCATCCCCCACTTCTAGATGCGTTGCCAAACAGGTACAATGCCTTCTTCCACTGCAACACGATGGCGTTCATGGCATCGCTGGTGGTGATCGTCATCGTTCAGAGCAAGCACCTGCTCATCTCGGGAGCCGCCATCAGGCTCCAGGTGCTGCAGGTGGCCATAGTACTGAGCCTATTTGGCCTCATGGGCGCATACACTGCCGGGAGCTGCCGGGACATCGCCACCACCATCTATATCGCCGCCTTGGCTGTCGCCAACGTGGTGGCGTTCGTCATACTGGGCAGCGGTACCAAGCGATCGCTCTGGGTGGAGGGCACTGTCTACAAGGGTCTAAAGAAGTTGCACCTCTTAGACGGTGATCATGATGGTGATGGCCAGGGCCAATCAAAGAGAGAGGAGGACAACCTCAAGAAGAAGCGCAAGTCTTTGCTTCAGCTGGCGATCCTCGTCGCCACCGCCACCTACCAAACCGGGCTCAACTCCTCGGGTGGGTTCTGGGAGGTGGGCTATGCCTTCCACTCCAAGAAGCACCTCACTGATACACTCCTTCTTGGCTACGACCCGAGAAGGTACCTAGTGTTCTTCTACTGCAATGCGGCGGAGTTCATGGCCTCTGTCGCCGTTATCCTCCTCCTGGTGAATCGGCGGCTGCACAAGCAAAGCATACGGAGTAATGTGCTCCAGGCCTGCATCATGATTGGATTTATGGCCCTCAGAACTGCCTACACCGTAGGGAGCACCCACAGAGTGAGCACCTCCATCTATGTCTATGGGCTTGTGGCCGCCGTCATCACCTACCTTGCCCTGCAACTTCTACCGCTCCTGTTTGCGAGGTGCGCTGGGCGGCCGACCGCGCCACGGCTTCCCGCGTGGCTCCGGAAGCTGTTTGAGCCGCTTTCGCTGAGCTCCGACGACGCCCACAAGACCGACGTACAACAACAATATACAGACAAGTACACAAAGCACAAGTACATGATGCTTCTCGCCGTTCTCACCGCTAGCATGACGTACCAGGCGGGCCTTGTCCCCCCTGGCGGCACCTGGGCCTATACTGGGAGTGGCCACCGTCTTGGTGACCCGATCATGCACGACATGCAGCATTCCCGGTATGAGGCCTTCTTCTACTGCAATGCGACGTCGTTCGCGGCGTCCATCATACTCATCGTCCTGCTACTGCAGCGCACGGTGAGCCGGCGTGGCGCGCCGCTCAGGGCGATGCAGGCTGCCATGGTGCTGGACCTCGCCGGCCTGCTGGGCGCGTACGCGGCGGGCACCTGCTGGGTGTGGGAGCAGGTGTTCGCGTATGTGACCACGCTCGTTGCGGCCGTGGTTGTCTATGTCACGTTGCACGTGCTGCTGTGGCGTGGAAAACCTGCGGATCCTGCAGCTCCGCCGACCACCCCGGATTCTTCCCATCGCCCAGTTGGCAGCATTGTTAATGAGGTGTAGCTTGCTAATGTTTGCGAACTTGTATGAGTGTGTATTGGATATATATAATGTACCTTCTGTGGTACGGTACAGAGTGTTGCTGTAAATTCCGCTCGATGTGGCTTTCTAGTCACCAGATGTGATCTCCTATTTTCCTCTTGCCGAAAGAGACTTTCATCCCGCTTAATTTATAGATAAAGCACCAACCAACATATAACGAGATGCACACTACAAAAAATCACAACAATACACATTCACTCACACAAGACAAAATACATAGGTGTCAAAGACTGACAGCAACAACAACCCAAACGACTCGAAGGAGACTACAAAATGGCACTAAGCATCACTACAGAGCCACTGGAGCCCTTCACAGCGAAAGACACCGCGAAGAGGTGAATTTCAAATCCGATGAACCGTGAGCTCCAAGACGGAATCTTCAAGAAGGACACGACTCCAGAGCGCCGTCACCACGTCATCCAAAGATCAAGATTTTCACCCGGAACATTTGGAAGGACAAGAAGCAACCACAACGGAGACTTAAAGAAGGTGACGACATCCACGGGTGCCGCCTCCGTCGGTCTGACCAAAGCCAGGCACGCTTTTCACCCAACAAGCAAACTCCTTCGCCTAGGGTGCGGCTAGGCACACGAACCATCGTCGCAGCTAGACTCCCGCACCTGAGCAACACGCTCAGACCACGAGTACAATAGATCCCACAACTCGGGCCGCCACCCAAGAAGGAAGACACCCTAAAGGCCATTGATGGCTACCGGCGATGAACCGACCAGCAACCTTCGACCACTGGTAGTGCCGCCAGCGAGTGGTTCAACCAGATCGATCGGGGAGCCACCAAGTCGGGTGAGAGATGCAATTGTGGGAGCATAACACGTCCACGCCCGGTACCCCTGATGGCGACGGGTGGCCCAACCGCCTCGGCGCCACCCATCTCTCCTGCCACCTCTCTAAACGCCATCCTCTGTGACGCCCAACCACAACTCCTTGTCTGGATCGTCACCTGGCACCCCTGGCCACCCACCCAACGATGTGAGATGCCAGACAGCCACCACCTACCACCTCGTAAGGCCACCAGGAACATCCAGACGAGCCAGTCGCCAACAGACAGACGCCGGAGCACGTCCAACCACCGCTATGGACCGATCCGAACTACCACCATGGGCCACACCACCATGCCGTCGCAACCCACATCCACCCAGCGTCCTAGACGGTCGCGACCATCACCCCACACCGCACGCCGGTGACCCGTTGTCAAATCCGGATGCATCCGATCTGACCGGATCCCAGCACACATCGTCCACCCGATCTGGAGCCATGCACAGATGCCCAACTGAAAAAACATGTGGTGCCCTCATGTTTGGTTTTGGTAATTGATGACATTCTCTATGGACTAATGGTTGTCTTGAGTTATATTTGAAGGATTTGTCCATACGCATTTCTTGAAGTCCATGTGTTGGTTTCAAGGATTTTATGTGATGAGCAAGGTGCTATTCAAGGAATTATCCAAAGAGTGGTCATGTAGAAGACATGATTCAAGGTTGATCAAGACTAATTCTAAGTGTGAATTAAGTTTATCAATACAGAAAGCATACACGATGTACCGAGAGGGACCAAGTGATCCCATGGTATGGTAAACATTGTCCATTACGCATTTTGTACTAACTCATGGTCTACATGTGAGTTCTATGCGGGGTTAGGTTGCGGTGTGCAAGTTCAAGTGGAGCATCACTTGTATATTTTTGAGCACGGCGGTGATTTTATTTTGAAGAAATAGATGAACTCTCATACTTCACTTATAGCTTTTTGAGAGTTGATAGTAGTACTGGTAATTTGCACAAGATATGAATTTGGTCCCAAAGTGATGAATATTTAAGAAGGATATAATAAAAACTTTCATATAGATAATTGGATATGATAAGTTTGATTCCTTGCAAGTTTTGTGATATGGAGATGATAATATGTGAGTTATGCTAGTGATTGTGCTTTAGTAGGAATATTGGTGTTAAGGGTTTGTGATTCCTTATGCATGCACGTAAATTCAATAGTTATGCAACGAAGTTACATCCTACTTATGTTGCATTATTCAGTGTTAGTTATGTTCAATGCATGTTTATAACCAATTTTTTTGTTGGTCACTTCTTAATCTATTTGCTAGCCTTCATTGGTACTAAGTGGAAATATTGCTTGTGCATCCAATTTCCTAAACCCAAGTTGTGCCAAATGAGTCCACCATACCTACCTATAAAGCGGTATTTACATGCCGTTCTAAGTGAATTTGCATGTGTGCTAGCTCTAATCATTAAAATTATATCAATAATAAATTTCTTGTAAAGTGTTGGTATGGAAGGCACTCGTGGATATGGCTAGCCATGGATTGTGAACAATGGTGAAAAGGAAACAAAACTTATTTTGTATTTGGGAATCGTCTATAATGTGTCTAGCATGGAAAATATTGGGAATTCTCGGTCATTTTCATTGACAGGAAAGCATGCCTCTCAAAATAATTTTTCTCTCTATTTTAAAGTTTGAGCTCGGGCACCTCTGCAAATCTCTGCTTCTCTCTGCGAAGGGCCTATCTATTTTACCTTTTATGCAATTTTTATTTTCTCGTCATCTATCCAACAATCTTGCGTTTGCTCAATTCTGAGCTTATTTGTAGAAGATATGACAGGTCAGGTTTTATTGTTTCCATCTGTTTGCTCCTCTACTTTCTGTGCTTGTGTCCTAAAGACCTCAAGCGGTAGTACCACTTGTAAGCGGCAGTACTGCGGTCTTGTGCCGCGCGTAGTACCGCAACCTCTGGGGACGTTATTTTTCGTGCCGGGTTGTGAGGTAGTGGAATAGTAGTATGAGTGGTAGTACCGCCTGCAAGTGGTAGTACTGCCCGTGCACTACCGCTCCACTTCCACTCCCCTCCAGGACCCTGCGTGCTCCCAGCGGTTGTAGAGCAGCAGTGTGTGTGTGGCACTTCCGCCTATAAGTGGTAGTACCGCTCCGTCCAGCGGTAGTACCGTTGTCGTGGCTCTATCTCACCCCCACCTCTCCTACTCTACCTGCTTAGTGCCCTGAGCTACAACCCCAGTGGTAGTACCACGCCGGGGAGAGCATTAGTACCACTCTGGCGGCACTACCGGCTCGTGGTCTCGCACCATTGCACTTCTCTATGTACACTATGTGAGGCATAAGGTTGGATTTAGGGGTGTCTATAAAAGGGGATCTTCTTTCCCCATTGAAACTAATCCTTCTAGCTCGTATTTGCCCCCATTGTTGACCTTCTTCGATCCTGCTATCTCTCAATCCCTCGATGGATTCTTGCTAGTTTTGGGGGGAAAAGAGAGAGAGGAGATCTAGATCCACATTTCCAATAATCACTTTCTCCTCTATGTGAGGGGAACCCCTTGGATCTAGATCTTGGAGTTCTTGGTGTTCTCCTTATTGTTCTTCCTCTCATTTTCGTCCATAGCTTTCGTTGCTTCGATGGGATTTGGGAGTGAGGGACTTGGGCACTCCGTGTGCCCTTTCCATTGCATTAGTTGCATCAGTTTGAGTTCTCATGATGATACTTGGAAGTGAAGTTGAGAAGCTTATTACTCTTGGGTGCTTGGTACCCTAGAGCTTGTTCCTCATGGGTGCTTGGGCGCCCAAGATGGTTGGTGGTGCTTCGGAGCTCAGTCATTGTGGTGTAAAGCTCCAGGCAAGCGTCGGGGTCTCCAATTTGGTTGGGGAGATTGCCCCGAGCAATTTGTACGGGTTTCAGTGACTGCCCCCATGGGCAGGGCCAGCCCATAGATATACGGGGGCCCGGGGAAAGATAACAATAAGGGGCCCTTGTGTTTACTCAAAATATCAAAATATTTATATTTCAAAAGCAAAGTAATATCCAGTACATAGCATAGTATGATGATCTTAATTTGCACTCTAAAACTGACAATACAATTTATTAATTGATCAAGTGAACTACACCATGATAGCAAGGAAATGATGTAGTTCGACAAAAGCTTGGTTTCCACAAAAGCTTGCATTACTAAATTTGAATGGAGACTTCATTTTGTTTTGCAAAACAAAAGTTCCTGCCAAAACTAGCCGCTACTTAGATCTTTTGTGTTAGCATCAGATAAAAAGTTAGGCATGAACTTACATTTGTTTTTGGATCCTCCCCAATTGGCCATGTTCTTCACTCCAAAGTTCTTCACCAGGATAATAACTCAATTCTTCCAAACATTCCTGCTCAAGGCACAGTAAAGGAAACTGAGCATTTCACGTCTATACTACAACTTGGAAATTTGTCTAACACTTCTAGAAGCAAAGTCATCGATTATTGCATCAACATTTATTTCATCCAACTTATCTTTCTCAATACATAAAGTAGCAAGACCATTTAATCTTTCTTGTGACATTGTTGACCTCAAATAGTTCTTTAACAATTTCAACTTCGAAAAGCTACGCTCTGTTGATGCTATGGTCATTGGTCCAGTGAAAAAAAAATTGATAAGCAATTAAAACATTTGGAAAACAATCAATATCTCTAACAAACTAGAAAATCTCCATAGCATGCAATGGCACATCTGATTCTGGTAAAGTCATTTGCAGCAGTATTAGTTCAAACAAAAGATCATCTAACTCAAAATTGCATGAACCATTTTGTGAAAATGTTTCTACGAACTTAGCACAACATTTGCATAGTTCAACATCATCCAATAAATTCATGTCTTTTGAGCTAAGTAAAAAGCCAAATATACCTTTGAACACATTGAGTTCTTTGAATCTAGTTCTCAAGGAGACCTTTGCAATATCAACCACAACTAAGAAATAATTAACTTCGAACGCCTTCTCAGCTTTTAAAACTTCTTCGTTATCAGGTTCATGAAATTGTTTCTTCCTAGTAACATTACATTTTATTGGAAATGATGGTTATATGCCCATGTCAATTGCAAGACCTTTGGCGATAGTCAAACAAGATGCAAATCCTTCATCTCTGTACTTATCAAAAAACTGCATTACGCCTTCAATTTGCTGCAAGGTAGAGTCGACACACATAGATGCAGACTGCAACTTCTTGCTCGCCATGTTTACAACAAATAATATATCATGCAAAATAACCATGCCAATTAAAAACTCTGAAAGCACAAGTGCTCCCTGGGTGGTTTTGGTAATTAATGTCAAGATATCTCTTGTTGGACTAACACTTTTACTTAGTATATTTCACACAAGTTCAACAATGGAGTGGCATGGACTAAAGGATGTGGAACCCCTTCAAGATGCTAAGGACAAAGGATTGGCTCAAGCTTCAAGATCAAGACTCTACATTTTCTATTTTAGTGATCCAAGATCACATTGAGTCTATAGGAAAAGCCAATACTATCAAGAGGGGATGAGGTGTTGCTTAATGGCTTGCTTGCTCAAAGTTCTTAGTGATATGCTCCAAAGCCCTCAACTACTTTCCCACATCCACAAATGTCCTAAACCAAAAGTCTAACTCGGCCCCGTCGATTCTTTCTATCTGGAGCCACCGAGTTTAGATGTCATAGCCACTGCCACAAACCCTAAGCAAATCGGTCTCACCGATAGGGATGTCGGTCTCACCGAGATGGGATTGTAATTTCTCAGTGTATGTCCATTATCAAGATCGGTCTAACCGAGTTTGAGTAATCGGTACTACCGAGATTACAATGCAAACTCTCTGGTTAGCTTATTACCAAAATCGGTCCCACCGAGTTTGTGTAATCGGTCAAACCGAGTTTGCCTGACCAACTCTCTGGTTAGCTAATTACCAAAATCGGTCTCACCGAGTTTGTGTAATCGGTCTCACCGAGATTACGTTATGCCCTAACCCTAACCATATCGGTCCTACCGAGTTGCATGTCGGTCCCACCGAAAATCCTAACGGTCACTAGATTTGCTGAATCGCTCCGACCGAGTTTATCAATTCGGTCCCACCGAGTTTGGCAAGTTGTGTGTAACGGTTAGATTCTGTGTGGAGGCTATATATACCCCTCCACCTCCTCTTCATTCATGGAGAGAGCCATCAGAACAAGCCTACACTTCCAGCATCCTATTTCTGAGAGAGAACTACCTACTCATGTGTTGAGGCCAAGATAATCCATTCCTACCATATGAATCTTGATCTCTAGCCTTCCCCAAGTTGCTTTCCACTCAAATCTTCTTTCCACCAAATCCAAATCCTGTGAGAGAGAGTTGAGTGTTGGGGAGACTATCATTTGAAGAACAAGAGTAAGGAGTTCATCATCAATACACCATTTGTTACTTCTTGGAGAGTGGTGTCTCCTAGATTGGCTAGGTGTCACTTGGGAGCCTCCGACAAGATTGTGGAGTTGAACCAAGGAGTTTGTAAGGGCAAGGAGACCGCCTACTTCGTGAAGATCTACCGCTAGTGAGGCAAGTCCTTCGTGGGCGACGACCATGGTGGGATAGACAAGGTTGCTTCTTTGTGGACCCTTCTTGGGTGGAGCCCTCCGTGGACTCGCGCAACCGTTACCCTTCGTGGGTTGAAGTCTCCATCAACGTGGATGTACGATAGCACCACCTATCGGAACCACGACAAAAACATCCGTGTCTCCAATTGCGTTTGAATCCTCCAAACCCTTCCCTTTACATTCTTGCAAGTTGCATGCTTTACTTTCCGCTGCTCATATACTCTTTGCATGCTTGCTTGTTATGTATTGTGAATGTTAAAGTTGTGCCTAAACTCCACTCCAACCTAAAGAATTTAAAAACTGCAACTTTGGTACTTAGTGTCTAATCACCCCCCCTCTAGACACCTCTTCTCGATCCCTTTTCAAACTCAAAACTACCAAGTGCATCAGATAAATTTTTTGCGTCGCTCTTTGACTTGGCATCATCACAAATTTTACATAACTCGGACAAAGCTAGCCTTAATTGTGGAGGTTGATATCTAATAGCTTTTACACTTTTGATTCGACTCTCCCACCGAGTATTAGACAAACCTTTCACGGTTAAACTAGGAATATGGTCAAGTAAAACTTTCCATTTTTTGTGGAACTTGAAAATAAAACATAAATTCGTTGCACAATTCCAAAGAAGGTTATAGCTTTACTGCAAGAACTTGCCATATCACGCAAAGTAATATTGAGGCTATGACACGCACATGGCATATATAGAGCTCTTGGATTTCTTTCAAGTAAACGACTTTGTACCCCTTGTTTATTTCCTTTCATGTTGGAACCAATATCGTACCATTGTCCCCTTAAATTATCAATATTTAATCCATAAGACTCTATTGCATCAAGAAGTACATTAAAAAGACCCAAAGCAGAAGTGTCATCCACTGTCAAAAATTCCATAAAAAATTCTTCTATTTTTATTTTCTTATTTGACATGTTAACACATCGAATAATTAGGGTCATTTGTTCTTGATGGCTAACATCTGGAGTACAATCAAGAATTATAGAGAAACATTTAGCCTCTTTAATAATTTGTAAGATAGAACTAGTAACACTAGAGGCCAATAGAGAAATCAACTCATTCTGGATTTTGTGGTTGAGATAGTGATGATAAATTTCATCATTTTGAATTCGTCTAAGATGTTCTTGCATTATTGGATCAAATTCAGCAATCATCTCTACTCATGCCAAAAAATTACCAGTATTGTGTTGGTAAAGTTTCTCATTACATCCACGAAAAGCCAAGTTATGTTTACCAAGATATTTAACAATGGCTACTAATGTCACTAACACTTGTCTTGAACGTTCTTTTTCCTTATTGATCTGCTGCTGGAAATCCTTACCAATGGTCTTATTTTTGGCTAGTCTAACTTTTAACTCACTCCAAGTGTTCATCGTTTTAATATGCTCTACACCATTTTCATGTTCTTTAAGCCTCTCGCTAAGATGCTTCCAGTCACTCAATCCATTACCTGCTAACGCACTCTTGTTGCTATGGGATTTGAAAAGCTCGCAACAAAAGCAGTACATTTTGTTAGCATGTTGAGAGTAAACCAACCATTTCCTGTCATGTACCTCCCCATTGCTCAACTTTCTGGAATAATAAGATTGTGAAAAATGTCTAGAATTAATATTTGGAGGGTACACAATATCATCATTTCTTACGTGACCCTTCTCAACTAAATTATCCCTAGCCTTATCATCCAGATTATCCCAGTTTCGTGGATCAAAAATATCACCAGTGAATGGTTGCGACACTCAGTGAATGAGTTACATTTTCTTGCTCACTGGAATTCTTATTACTCTCATTCATATCATCATCAGTAGAATTTGTATTCTCAGTTGGTTGTTCTTCAACACGTACTATGAAAAATTCCAGGGGATCTCTAGAAGAACTACCAGGTCTGAAAAATTTGTTAAGTGATCCTTTTAGGGATTTTACCTCTTCATCTTTTTCCTTTTTTCTCTTCCTTTTGGCATTACCAGATAAATGCTTTCTAGAGGACATCTCACTAAACAAGAACAAGCAGCATAAAATGATTAAAACAAGGAACAAAAGCACCTGAATGTGGCTGTAGGTGGCCAAATCAGTAGATCTGGAGGTTGTAGTCAGCACGAACAAGAACACAACACCATGAACTGAATTGTCCCCCCCTTATCCACTTCAGCGGTTCTCCTAATCTCCTGGCTCCCTAGCTCTGAAACTTAGATCCACTGAAGTCTGAAGAGCAGAAGATAAGAAGAAGAGATGTCAGGTATGGAGTCATCGAAGGGCACGCCTATATAATTGACAGATGACAGGGGAACAGGGTTATGGGGAGGAAGAAGAGAAGAACACATACCATCTCCTCTCCAATGTCTAGCTGATGGGGAACCAGCAGAACCTTGAAGAAGGAAGGAGAGACGATTGGGGAGCCGATTTGCGCCTTTAGTCTCCATTAATGGCCGGCGGCGACCTTGGAATCGGAGATGGCACGGGAACTGAAGGAAATATGCCCTAGAGGCAATAATAAAGTTGTTATTTATATTTCCTTATACCATGATAGATGTTTATTATTCATGCTAGAATCGTATTAACTGGAAACTTAGTACATGTGTGAACACATAGACAAAACATAGTGTCCCTAGTATGCCTCTACTTGACTAGCTCGTTAATCAAAGATGGTTATGTTTCCTAACCATAGACATGTGTTGTCATTTGATGAACGGGATCACATCATTAGGAGAACGATGTGATGGACAAGACCCATCCGTTAGCTTAGCATTATGGTCGTTACAGTTTCATTGCTATTGCTTTCTTCATGACTTATACATGTTACTCTGACTATGAGATTATGCAACTCCCGAATACCGGAGCAACACCTTGTGTGCTATCAAACGTCACAACATAACTGGGTGATTATAAAGATGCTCTACATGTGTCTCCCAAGGTGTTTGTTGGGTTGGCATAGATCAAGATTAGGATTTGTCACTCCGTGTATCGGAGAGGTATCTCTGGGCCCTCTCGGTAATGCTCATCACTATAAGCCTTGCAAGCAATTTGACTAATGAGTTAGTTGCGGGATGAAGTATTACGGAACGAGTAAAGAGACTTGCCGGTAACGAGATTGAACTAGGTATGATGATACCGACGATCGAATCTCGGGCAAGTAACATACCGATGACAAAGGGAACAACGTATGTTGTTGTGCGGTTTGACCGATAAAGATCTTTGTAGAATATGTAGGAGCCAATATGAGCATCCAGGTTCTGCTATTGGTTATAGACCGGATATGTGTCTTGGTCATGTCTACATAGTTCTCGATCCCGTAGGGTCCGCACGCTTAAACGTTCGATGATGATTTGTATTACGAGTTATGTGTTTTATGACCGAAGTTTGTTCGGAGTCTCAGATGAGAGCACGGATATGATGAGGAGTCTCAAAAAGGTCGAGACATAAAGATTCATATATTGGAAGGCTACATTCGGACACCGAAATGGTTCGGGTCGTTTCGGAGTACCGGGGGTTACCGGAACCCCCCCGGAAGTTATTGGGCCTCATGGGCCTAGTGGTGGAAGAGAGAGGCAGGCCAAGGAGTGGCGCGCGCCCCCTAGCCCAAACCGAATTAGACCAGGGTTGGGGGGCGGCCCCCCTTTTCCTTATCTCCTCCGCCTCCTTCCCTCCTTCCCCTACTAGGAATCGGAAAGAGGAAGGGAATCCTACTCGGACTGGGGAGTCCTAGTAGGATTCCCCACACCTGGCGCGCCCCTCTTGGGCCGGCCACCTCTTCCCTGTTGGGGAACGAAGTAATTTCAAAAATATTCCTATGATCACGCAAGATCTATCTAGGTGATGCATAGAAACAAGGGGAAGAGTGTGTCCACGTACCCTCGTAGACCGAAAGCGGAAGCGTTATGTAACGTGCACTAGTAGAAAAGGGGGCAACGGTCCAGGCCGGTCCAGCCCATTAGTCCCGGTTCAATCCAGAACCGGGACCAATGGGGGCATCGGACCCGGTTCGTGAGCCCCGGGGGCCGACCGGGCCACGTGGGCCATTGGTCCCGGTTCATCTGGACCTATTGGTCCCGGTTTGTCGGACGAACCGGGACCAATGGTCTCGCTCTGGCCCAAACCCATTGGTCCGGTTGGTGGCTTGAACCGGGACCAATGTGATCCATTAGTCCGGTTCGAGCCATCAACCGACTAAATGGTTGGTGCCGTATGACGAGTTTAGTCCCACCTCGCCAATCAAGGGGAACGGACTGGTTTATAAGCCCTCCTCTCTACTTTATTGAGCTCCTCCGATAATGAAAATAGATGCGCTTATATAGGTAATTTAGCATAAATTCATACGGATTTCTCTTGAAATTCATTATGAATTTAAGTTGAATTTCCTCTATAAGTTTATCTGCATCTCATTTCGAGTAGTTTTTTTCTTTTGTGCTATATTTATTTTTTCTTTTTATTTCTGTGTTGTAATAAGCCATTAAAAATAAGCATATATGCTCCTTTTTAGTATAGTTAATCACAACTATTTTTTGCTTCTATTCATTTCGAGTAGTTTTTATATAGTTTTTTCTCTTTTGTGCTATATTTATTTTTTCTTTTTATTTCTGTGTTGTAATAAGCCATTAAAATAAGCATATATGCTCCTATTTTAGTATAGTTAATCACAACTATTTTTGCTTCTATTCATTTCGAGTAGTTTTTATATAGTTTTTTCTTTTTCTGCTATATTTATTTTTTCTTTTTATTTCGTGTTGTAATAAGCCATTAAAATAAGCATATATGCTCCTTTTTAGTATAGTTAATCACAACTATTTTTGCTTCTATTCATTTCGAGTAGTTTTTATATAGTTTTTTTTCTTTTCTGCTATATTTTTTTTTCTTTTTATTTCTGAATTGTAATAAGCCATTAAAAATAAGCATATATGCTCCTTTTTAGTATAGTTAATCACAACTATTTTTTGCTTCTATTCATTTCGAGTAGTTTTTATATAGTTCTTTTCTTTTCTCGCTATATTATTTTTTCTTTTTATTTCGTGTTGTAATAAGCCATTAAAAATAAGCATATATGCTCCTTTTTAGTATAGTTAATCACAACTATTTTTTGCTTCTATTCATTTCTGAGTAGTTTTTATATAGTTTTTTCTTTTTCTGCTATATTTATTTTTCTTTTATTTCTGAATTGTAATAAGCCATTAAAAATAAGCATATATGCTCCTTTTTAGTATAGTTAATCACAACTATTTTTGCTTCTATTCATTTCTCGAGTAGTTTTTATATATTTTTTCTTTTTCTGCTATATTATTTTTTCGAGTTATAATAAGTCATTAAAATAAAAAGAGACGCAATGCTCGTTAATCTGCTTCAACCCTTTCGGGATAGTGTCAATCTGACCGCACATAGCTCTGTGCAGTCTACCATATCCCGCAAGGGTTGAAGCCAACCAACGTCTTGAGGAGCATTGAGCCTCTTCGTCATTGTATCTCGCACTCGGGGCTTATAAACAAGTGCGAGTGCCTCTCGCTTGGCGAGGTGGGACTAAAACGAAATCTGCTGGAAGAATCAACAAAAAAACAGCTGCAGAGACAAAAAGTAGTTAGGCGGGTCCATTGGTCCCGGTTGGTGGCTCAAACCGACCAATGCGGTCTTTGGTCCCGTTCGTGGCTCCAACCGGGACCAATGTAGCTCTTTGTCGGTTGGAGCCGCCAACCGGGACCAAAGGTTCGCTTCCGCCCTTTGGGCTCTTGAAAAGAGGCCTTTGGTCCGGTTGGTGGCTCAACCGACTAGCATGATTAGTCCGGTTGGTGCCTCCAACCGACCAATGCTATTGCTATATATATTGGACTTGGCATCTGCTTTGATCTCCGGCCTCTATACTCCTCCCCGCCGACGCCGCCCAAGACCGACGCCGCCGCCGCCGCGACCGACGTCGCCGCCCGCCCGCCGACGCGCGTCGCCGCCCGCCCCGCCTCCCGACCCGCCTGACGCCGTCGCCGCCCGCCCGCCCTGCCGCTCATGCGTCGTCGCCGCCCGCCCGCCCTGCCAGCTGCAGCCGCCTGCCGCGCCGCCTCGGCGCCGTCGCCGCCCACGCGACGCACCTCGCCGTCGCCGTCGCCGGTGCAGGTCGCCTTTTTTAATTTTTCTTAGATTTGTTTTAGATTTTTTGTAGTTCATAGATTTTTTGTTAGATTAGATTGTGTAATTTAGATATGTAGTTAATGTAGATTGTGTAATTAATTTGTTCAAATTATGTTAGATTTTTTTTCTGTAAAAAGATTTGTTCATATTATGTAACATTTTTATGTTAGTTTTTATGTTAGATTTTTATGTTAGTTTTTTAATGTTAGATTTTTTATGTTAGTTTCTTTATGTTAGATTTTTTCTGTAAAATTTGTTCATATTGTGTAATTTAGATCTTTATGTAGGATTAGATGTGTAGTAATTTAGATATGTATTATATTATGTTAGTTTTTTTCTGTAGAAAGATTTTTATGTTAGATTTTTTATGTTAATTTTTTTTCTGTAAAATTTGTTCATATTATGTAAGATTTTTTATGTTAGATTTTTTATGTTAGTTTTTTATGTTAGTTTCTTTATGTTAGATTTTTTTCTGTAAAAAGAATTTTTAGTTAGTTTTTTATGTTAGATTTTTTTCTGTAAAATTTGTTCATATTGTGTAGTTGAGCTAGATAGATTTAATTAATAAGACTACTTTTATTTAACTATATATAGAAGTAGTTCCAGCGCCGACGTCGGCGATGCCTATCCCGCATCCTCGCTGTAAATCGAGTCGGCGATGGAGGCCTGCTTGATCAGGTCATGTTTGGGACCTGGGCTCCGCCGGGTTGGTATTGGGAGGTGCTACCTTTCGGGGGACGTAGGTTGGTGAGGAGGCAGCCCGTTGTTGACCCGATCCTTGTTTGGTGGCGGTCGCATGGGCCAGTGACGGTGGCGAGGCATCCGAACACCGCGGAGGTGGTACGTCATCGTGTCAGCGAGGAGGACGAGCACGTCCGTCGCTAAATGGTTGCATTGGAGGGGAGGTTCGACAATACCTGGCATGTTCTTCAGGGATCTCACTCGAGCTATGATCCTGTGATGGTTCCTTATCTTTGGGTGTCCACCGCCCGCGTCGATACCCGTCGGGCTCTACGGTTCTAGTTTTATTAGTGATAATATTCGATGATGTACGGACACCAAGAGATGTTGTACTTTTGCTTATAATTATTGAATGCATGCTAATTTGAATACTATACTTTATTTTGTGATTTGGTTTTGCTTATTGAATGCTCATATTGGATAAGTTCTCCTTCATTCCCGTGTGCTAGACAATTTGGTATAATATTCAACCCGTACGTACATCGATCATCGATAGTCAACCCATGATTTATAATAATGATCTAGTTTAATATTTGAATTATGAACGAGGTCGAAATGTCGTCCTCATCTCGACGATGAAAATCGCCTGGGAGTGCGATCGGTGCCACGATGACCGAGGTATGTGCGATGATTCATTGAGCTGGAGGAAGATCGGCGCTTCAGCATTAAGCTCGAGGAGACTTGCGATGTTCATACGGTGCGTTAGCAACGACAATAGTTTTTGTCGTAATTAAGCACGACTTCAACTATTTTAACGTGTATTTTTCATCTTTTTCAATTCGACTAGCTTATCCCATGCTTTGCAAGACGCTATGTCTTGGAGAGGATGGATTTTGAGGACCATGAAAATTTCGAAACCAAAAAATTGTCCTAAGTACCTAACATGATGTGGATTTTCAAGTAAAGCTGTACAATGCTCAGAGTGTAACCCATTTTGGTTGCAAAATTGGGATGCATTTTGCAAGATGTATGGTCTTGATGAGGGTATGATTATCACCATGGATCTTGGTGATCCTACAATCGAGCAAGAGACACCTACGATTTGGGTCTTTGTGCATACACCTCCAGTTCTTCCCTCATGTGAGCTAAACATAGTTATTAAGTAATTTATATTGTTTATTTCAAAATATATAGTTGACAACTTATCTCCATTGACAGCTTATTTTCATTCTTCAAAGAATGTGTGGAAGATGGTAGATGAACGTACTACATCAAGGCTGCGAATTAACTTATCAGAGAACGACATCTTGTCGGATTTTGTAGAGATCTTGAGAATTACAATATCTACAATCAAACTCCTCAACATTATGGTCAATACGCGCCACTAGTGCACGTGTTGAACTACGATAACTACCATGGAGATACCTTGGTAAGATTATTTTTACTATTACAACATCCGTGCATCTTTTTGCACACTTCTAAAACTAGTACATCATTGCTAACTACGGTTATTACTATGTTTTTCAACAGATAATCCCGAATGAGTGTGTGCCTCATCTAATGTATACGCGTGGTAGCCTTCATGTTTTGAACATACTACCAGGTCGCCCTACTAATCTCAACTGTCCATATCGGGTTTCTAAAAGAAGTGGAGACATAACAATCAAAGAATGGAAAAATGTATGGATAATCGTAAGGAGCTTCTTGGAAGCAATAAGCAGCGAAAGGCAAGAATTGGAGACAGGATGATCGCCATTCTTCATAATGGAGAGTCAGGGTCTATATTGTTTTATGCTATTTTACCTTAATTAAGGGTGTTTAGGTCCTATACCACATCGATGATCATGTGCTAAGAACAATTATATATGTAGGGTTGGGTTCGATGACTATATATGAGGATGATGATCGATGACTTATTATTAATAACGAGTAGAAGTAGTATGATGATGCATGATTAGTAGGACTTTATTATATACATATATATATGATGATGTATGATGCAAAGCATGCATGAGCCATGTCATATCTGCGGGTGCAATGAACATATAGCAGCAGCGTTGATAAACCAAGGACGAAGATAAGAGAGGACACTTATCTCTATTAGCTAGCTATAATAACAACCTAAACATAAACCACAAAACCCCTAAAGCAGTCACTTTCTTAAAAAAAATGACTTTTGGTCCCGGTTGGTGCCACCAACCGGGACCAAAGACCCTCTGACTGGGCTCGGTGCACAGGGCCACGTGGAGCCACATTGGTCCCGGTTCGTGTTTGAACCGGGACTAATGGGTTGAGGTATTAGTAACGACCCATTAGTCCCGGTTCCCGAACCGGGACTAAAGGCCCTTACGAACCGGGACTAATTGGTGGTTTTCTACTAGTGGTGGTTGATGTAGTCATACGTCTTCGTGATCCAACCGATCAAGTACCAAACGCACGACACCTCCGCGATCTGCACATGTTCAGCTCGGTGACGTCCCTCGAACTCTAGATCCAGTTGAGGCCGAGGGAGAGTTTCGTCAGCATGACAGCGTGGTGACGGTGATGATGAAGTTACCGGCGCAGGGCTTCGCCTAAGCACTACGATGATATGACCAAGGTGGAAATCTATGGAGGGGGGCACCGCACACGGCTAAAAGATCAACTTGATCAAGTTGTGTCTCTATGGGGTGCCCCCTCCCCATTATATAAAGGAGGAGAGGGGAGGCCGGCCGGCCCTCCTTGGCGTGCCCCCAAGAGGGGAGTCCTACTAGGACTCCAAGTCCAAGTAGGTTTCCACCTAAAGGGGGAGAAGGGGAAGGAAGGAGAGGGAGAGGGGGTAGGAAAGGGGGGCGCCCCCCCTTCCTTGTCCTATTCGGACTCAAGGGGGAGGGGGCGCGCAACCTGCCCTGGCCGCCCTTCTCTCTCTCCACTAAGGCCCATCGAGGCCCATTAGTTCCCCCGGGGGTTCCGATAACCCTCCAGCACTCCGGTTTTATCCAAAACTTCTCGGGAACACTTCCGGTGTCTGAACATAGCCGTCAAATATATCAATCTTTATGTCTCAACCATTTCGAGACTCCTCTTCATGTCCGTGATCACATCCGGGACTCCGAACAACCTTCGGTACATCATATTGCATAAACTCATAATACCAATTGTCATCAAACATTAAGCGTGCGGACCCTACGGTTTCGAGAACTATGTAGACATGACCGAGACACGTCTCCGGTCAATAACCAACAGCAGAACCTGGATGCTCATATTGGTTCCTACATATTCTACGAAGATCTCTATCGGTCAAACCGCATAACAACATACGTTGTTCCCTTTGTCATCGGTGTGTTAATTGCTCGAGATTCGATCTTCGGTATCATCATACCTAGTTCAATCTCGTTACCGGCAAGTCTCTTTACTCATTCCGTAATACTTCATCCCGTAACTAACTCATTAGTCGCAATGCTTGCAAGGCTTATAGTGATGAGTATTACAAAGAGGATCCTGAGATACCTCTCCGAAACATGGAGTGACAAATCCTAATCTCGATCTATGCCAACCCAACAAACACCTTCGGAGACACCTGTAGAGCACCTTTATAATCACCCATTTACGTTGTGACGTTTGGTAGCACACAAAGTGTTCCTCCGGTATTCGGGAGTTGCATAACCTCATAGTCTGAGGAACTTGTATAAGTCATGAAGAAAGCAGTAGCAATGAAACTGTCACGATCATAATGCTAAGCTAACGGATGGATCATGTCCATCACATCATTCTCCTAATGATGTAATCCCGTTCATCAAATGACAACACATGTCTATGGTTAGGAAACATAACCATCTTTGATTAACGAGCTAGTCAAGTAGAGGCATACTAGGGACAATATGTTTTGTCTATGTATTCACACATGTACTAAGTTTCTGGTTAGTACAATTCTAGCATGAATAATAAACATTTATCATGAAATAAGGAAATAAATAATAACTTTATTATTGTCTCTAGGGCATATTCCTTCATTCCCTCCACTCCTTTATATACATGGCCAGGGGGCACCCCATAGACACACAAGTTGATCTTTTAGCCGTGTGCGGTGCCCCCCTTCACACTTACACACCTCGGTCATATCGCCGTAGTGCTTAGGCGAAGCCCTGTGCCGGTAACTTCATCATCACCGTCGCCACGCCATCGTGTTGACGAAACTATACCTCAGCCTCAACTAGATCAAGAGTATGAGGGACGTCATCGAGCTGAACGTGTGCTGAACATGGAGGTGCCATACGTTCGGTGCTAGGATCGGTCGGATCGTGAAGACGTACGACTACATCAACCGCGTTGATAAAACGCTTCCACTTTCGGTCTACCAGGGTACATGGACACACTCTCCCCTCTTGTTGCTATGCATCTCCTACATAATCTTGCGTGATCGTAGGTTTTTTCTGAAATTACTCTGTTCCCCAATAGGAACGGCGGTGTTGTTTTAGGAGTCTGAGATTTGGGGAAGAGGAGTCGAGGAGCATGGGAAAGATTGACGCTGAGGGCCTTCTTTACTATCCCTATTTTTCTGGGCTTCCTACCTATAGAGGAAATAATACCTGGGTCGGGGTATCTGCCTTCCGGGGGCCCAGGGCTGGCGCCCCATTTGCTCGGCCAATGGGCCGGCCCTGCCCAAGGGTTGCCAAGGTGTACGGGTTCAGTGACCACCCCCAAGGGTTGCCATTTGTACGGGTTCAGTGACCTCCCTCAAGGGTTCCTTAGTGGAATGTTGCACTGTGCGAGAGCGTGGGGAGATTATGGTGGCCCTAGTGGCTTATTGGGGAGCATTGTGCCTCCACACCACTCCAAACAGAGATTAGAATCCACAAGGGTGTGACCTTCACGATACATGGTCGTCTCCGCATGCCTCGTTTATCTCTTACCCAAGCCCTTTACTTATGCACTTTACTTTCTGATGGTCATAGTGTTTCATGTCATATATCTTGCTATCACTTAGTTTTTTTATCTTGCTTAGCATAAGTTGTTGGTGCACATAGGTGAGTCTAGTTGTTGTAGGTTTTGTGCTTGAAAAATTAACCGCTAATTTTATTCCGCATATGTTCAAGCTTAAACCATAGTTATTTAAAAGCGCATATTCATCCCCCCTCTAGGCGACATGCACGATCTTTCACCCACTGCACACTGTCTCCCAAGATGCCATCATGCCGACATTGAAGGGCTAGGTCGCCACCCGCCACAACATCGCTGGGCCCCGCGTGAGCCCGTCACCTCCACGCGCTACGTCGTTCTGCGCCGGCCCTTGTGAGTGAGTGAAGGGGAATAGAGAGGGCCCTAGCGGCACCTCCTAACAACTATGGGAGGACAAGGACTATAGGGGGTGGAGGAGAACCGGTGACTAGGGTTTCCCCCAGACGCTCATGGGAGGGCAAGGGGAAGAAGTCAGGCACCAGTGAAGCATTTTGTAACGCCCTCGATGCGGCTATATCTCCCACGTGTCGAAGCACGACTTAGAGGCATAACCGCATTGAAAGCAATGTCGCAAGTGAGGCAATCTTCACACAACCCATGTAATACATAAGGGAAAAAGATACATAGTTGGCTTACAATCGCCACTTCACACAATTACATGAATAAAGCATTACATCATCAAGATACAATCAAGGTCCGACTACGGAACCAAAATAAAAGAAGAACCCCAAATGCGACAAATGGTCCCCGATCGACCCCAACTGGGCTGCACTACTGATCAACTAGAACGAAACAACACAAAGGGCAAGATCTTCAATGAGCTCCTCCTTGAGCTTGGTTGCGTCACCTGCTGGGTAACATAGGCACCTGCAAACTGGTTTTGGAAGTATCTGGTGAGCCACGAGGACTCAGCAATCTCAACCCGCGAGATCAAGACTATATAAGCTTATGGGTAAGGTAAAGGCATGAGGTGGAGCTGCAGCAAGCGACTAGCATATATGGTGGCCAACATACACAAATGAGGGCGAGAAGAGAAGGCAAAGCACGGTCGATAAAAGTATGATCAAGAAGTGATCCTATAGCAACCTCGTCAAGCATAACTCCAACATCAGTGTTCACTTCCGGACTCACGGAAAGAGACCATCACGGTAAAACACACGGTTGATGTATTTTAATTAAGGTCAACTTCGGGTTTTCTACAACCGGACATTAACAAATTCCCATCTGCCACATAACCGCGGGCACGGCTCTCGAAAGTTTATACGCTGCAGGGGTGTCCCAACTTAGCCCATGACAAGCTCTCGCGATCAACGAAGGAATAGACCTTCACCCAGGAAGACCCGATCAGACTCGGTATCCCGGTACATCAAGACATTTCGACAATGGTAAAACAAGACCAGCAAAGCCACCCGCTGTGCCGACAAATCCCGATAGGAGCTGCACATATCTCGTTCTCAGGGCACACCGGATGAGCAAGACGTCGGGTTGGCATAGACCCTGGTTGCCCAGGGGGCGCCGGACATCGCTCAGGTTGGACCAACACTCGAAGGAGCACCGCCCGGGGCTAAATAAAGATGACCCTCGGGCTCCGGAAACCCAAGGGAAAAAAAGGGCTAGGTGAGGCAAATGGTAAAACCAAGGTTGGGCCTTGCTGGACAAGTTTTATTCAAAGCGAACTGTCAAGGGGGTCCCATAAATCACCCGACCGCGTAAGGAACGCAAAATCCGGGAACATAACACCGGTATGACGGAAACTAGGGCGGCAAGAGTGGAACAAAACACCGGGCATAAGGCCGAGACTTCCACCCTTTACCAAATATATAGATGCATTAATAATATAAGAGATATTGTGATATCCCAACAAGTAAACATGTTCCAACAAGGAACAACATCTCCATGTTCCAACGAGGAACAAACTTCAATCTTCACCGCAACTAACAACGCTATAAGAGGGCTGAGCAAAGCGGTAACATAGCCAAACAACGGTTTGCTAGGAATGGTGTCAAAGGTTAGAGGTTTGACATGGCAATTTGGGAGGCGACAAGCAAATGGTAGGCATCGCAGCATTGGCATAGCAAAAGAGCGAGCAAACTAGCATAGCAAAGATAGTAGTGATTTCGAGGGTATGATCATCTTGCCTGAAATCCCGCAAGGAAGAAGAACGAGTCCATGAAGAAGACAAACGGACGCAGTCGAACGAATCCTCACAACTCCGGAACGAAACCGAAGCTATCGAGAGAAGCAAACCGGAAAGAAGCAAACGACATAGTAAACACACAAGCATAAGCATGTCATGATGCACAAACAAGTACGATGCATGTCCGGTTTAATGAGGCATGGCATGGCATGGCAAAGTGCAACAAACAACACTACAAATTAAGTGGAGCTCAATATGCAACGAGTTGCATATTGACGGAACACCACATGCAATTATTTAGTTTGATCTCGTTTAGGCTACTCAACAATATTAAATGTTGTTAAACATGGCAAGAGGTGAAGCACAACAAAACTACCTAGCTAGGCAAGTTTAAATGAGGCCGGAAACAACGAACACAAATCCGGAAAATCCCCATATGCATATTTTGAATTTGGTAGTGTTCTGCCCTAAACACCATTTTAATGTTGATAAACAGCAAAATAAAGTGCACCATGTTAAACTAGGCATTTTTCCACCCCATTTACATATAAAGTTTATTAAATTCCGAGTTACGGTTAATTAGTTATGAAATAAATCATTTTAGCATGGCATTGGAGCAAATTTAAATAAACAGCAAGTTAAACATTTTAAACATGGATGAAAGTGGCATATTATTAAACTACACAATTTTCTGAGCATTTTACATATATAAATTATTTTAATATGATGCATGGTTGTGAAGTTATTATATGCATGAAACTAGGGGCTTTTCTGTAAAACTGTAAATCCCTGGTTAATTGGCAAAATCGCAACAGGAAAAAAAACACGCATGGGCCGAATCAAGCTGGCCTAACAGAGGGGGGGCTGCTCACCAAGCCACTTGGGCCGGATCTGGAGAGGAAGAGGCCGGTTGAAGGGGAGGCAGGGGCTTGGCTTCGGCTGGGCCTGGCGCTGGAGGAGGCCCAGGGCGGCGAGAGGCGCTGCTGGGCCGGGGCCCATGCGACCCAGGTGGCGAGGGAGAGCGCCTGCTCGATCCCGACGAGCAGGAGGCCGGCAGCGGCGATGGAGCACCTCCGATGGAGCTCCGGCGACAGCGCGAGGCGACGGGGAGGCAGGGGAGGTCGAGGTAGGCCCACGAGCAGCGAGGGGAGGCCGGATCCGGGCGTCGGGAGCCCATTCCCGGCGCCGGAATGGGGCGGGGAGCTCCGGCGGTGGAGATGGAGGCGCGGAAGGCGAGATCTCCAGGAGGCGGCGGCGGTGGTTCCCTGCGGGGGGAAGAGAGATTAGAGGGAGGAGGAGAGGAGAGAAGGCGAGGAGAGGCGCGACTGGCAGGCGGCGCGTGGTGCTCGATTAAGCCAGGCTGAGCAGCGTGGCGGTCAGCGAGGGGAGAGATCGGGTCGAGGGCTCCTCCCTCGATCCAGATCGGAAGGCGAGGCGGCGCGACGGGCGGGCCTCGGGAGCAGCGGCGGCGGCGCTGGGCCCGGTCGCCCGGGCGGGCCGCGGATGGGCTTCCACAGGGGTTCCATTGGGAGAGGGGCTGGGCACGTGGCTGCCTGGTTGGCTCCAAGGCGGCGGGGACGGCGGCGTGGCAGGAAGGGATGGCGCCAAGTGGCGGAGCAGGTCGGTCGGCGCTGAAAACGAGGAGGAGGAAGATGGCTGGGTTGGGTGGCGCGAATTCTGAGGAGGGGAAGGCTAGAGGTTGGTGGAGGGGGTAGGCTGCCCAAAATGGACAAGGGGTGTCCATATATAGCAAAATTGCTAGGGTTTGGGGGTTAGGAGGGGTTTCGGGACCCTCGGATCGCGATCGGGCGGTTTCGGATGCGAGGAGAGGTAGGGTGGCCTAGGTGGGCTGTGAGAGAGAGACTTGGGCTGGGGGGAGAGAAGGGAAGAAGTGCGGCCCGCACGGTTTTCGGAGACCGAAAACGTCTGACGAAGATACCGGCAGTGGTGCCGCTATATTTAACGGTTGGGCTATCAAATGGACTCCGAATGCGACGAAACTTGACAGGCGCTCTGTCTACACTATAATAAGACCGCATGCCAAGCTTCAACCCATTCCGCGAACATTTTTATGCCACTTATAAAAATAATATTTCGGAGGAGCCGCGGGCGCGTGCGAGTGTGTCTGGCTCAGAACGGACAACAGAGAGAACCGACGGAACCCGAACGGATGCAAGTTTTGAAAAACATGCAGATGAAATGCGGATGATGACATGATGCAATGCAAATGATGCAATGAACAAAACAAATCACACGACGAAACTAGAAGTAGCTGGAAGTCTTCTGGAGCGTCGGTCTCGGGGCGTTACAACACTCCACCACTACGAGAGGATCTCGTCCCGAGATCTAGGATGGCACCGGAGGGAAAACGGAAGAGGAAGAGAAGAGGTAAAACTAAGTTGCTTCTTCGACAAACTGAGTGAAACCATGAACCTTGAGAGTTTGAGCAATTTAAAAGAAAGAGTACAACAGAGATGAACAAGATTGCAAACAATCCGTTAGAAAAGAGGAACAAGGAACACTACGAGGACTTGAAGGTTGCAAAGACATGAATCAAGAGTTTAATGGACAAGATAGAATTCGAAACCACTCCGGTTAAACAAGATAGAGAATAGATAAGATTGATATAATTTGAGCAGCACTCCGACTGAAAGAAGAAGGAAAACTTGATAAGATGAAAAGAACTTGAATGAGAACACAACACTCCGGCTAAATGAGTGAAAAGAGCAGAACGTAATGCCTCCGGAAGAAAGAATAGAAGATAGGTCATAGGAATAAAAGAATGGAGAAACAAAATGTCAACTTCTGCCACAAATGAGCTTGGAAAGCATCCTTGCAAAATAAGAATTGAACGGAGTTGTTGGAAAATCAACAACGAAAAGCACAAGCTTGTAGTGGGTTTATGGAAACATCTCAACACTTGAGGTTAAATTCTGCCACTAACGAAAAACAATTGCTTGTTTGAGATCAAAGAAGAGATGAAAACTTCTTTCGCCGAGAGGATAAGGAGAAAACTCGGATCATTGATAAGCACTACAATTAGCAACATTCCTTAGGGAAGGCTTTAGGTGAAATCTATACCAAGATAACTCCAATGAAGAGATTGACGGATTTAATATACCTCGTTCTTGACAACAATATGAATCATGAAACATGAAGGAAATTGTCAAGAATGACCTAACACCACCTCAGAAGATAAGGTAGAAAGAATTGCACTTTGGAATGCAAGATGAAGAATGCTTGAACTCCTCAAAACAAAACATGTGTTGAGCACCATGTTTAATTTTTGAGTAAAGCTTGGCGGGTCATAACTTCAAGAGAAACCTTGAAGAACAATTGAAGAATGAAAAGAATCCTTGACGAAACACCATTTAGAACCTCCATGAAGAACTCCGATAAACAAAAGGAATGAAAAGAAAGAGAAATTGAAAACACAAGGTGAAGCCTTGCAATGATTTAGATGGATCTCCGTGATAATTAGAGCTTGGAACTCCGGGAAAAAGAGAAGATGAAACAAATGAAACTGAGGAATTTAAGGGCCTCCGAAATAAAGAATTAATCACTTGGATGAACAAGAATAAGAATTATGTTATGCTTATCCTTCACCAATTAAATTGATGACAATCAACGGATTTGGCATACTACTTATTCCCGTAGAAAGGATTAAAAGAGATATATCAAAACTTGAGAAGGTCTTCAACGAACCACCGGTAGGATTGGAACAACAAATGAATTGATATGATGAACAAGAAAGAGAGATCTTGAAAGAACCACCGTAAAAATTGAAAACGAACGTAGCAAAGGCACAATTCACTGGGAAGAATTGGAAAACGAATGAAGATATTTGGGGGGATTTAGATACATGAGAACGAAGAGAACATGAACTGATTAGAGGATATTTGAACGAATCACCGGTAAGATTTGGAGAACGATAGCTGAAAGCTTGAATGAATAATACTTATGATGGGCTCCGGATGACAAACTGAGAAGACTCTTGAATATCTCCTGATGGGTGAAAAAGATTCTCACAATCGAAAACAATTATGAGACGATGGCAACAAGCTAGCACCATGAATCTTGAAGAGAATAGGGCAAGATTAAAGAGAAACTCTTCTTCGGTCTTCAAATGATGAGAATGACAACGAGAAACACCACCAAGAATTATTGAGGCACACCGGAAGAATCAAAAGCGAAGAGGTTGAGCCAACTATGAAAAAAAATTTTGAAAGATCTTGGAGAAAAGCATTTGACTGATGATAATTCATTCTTACATCAAACTTGGAGAAGAATTTGGGATAGCTCTGGGAAAATAGAAGAGTCAGGTAAGATCCTGGGAAAAGACCTGTGGGTTAGGGCCCACTCAAAAGAAAACACCGTTGAAAATGATTTAAAAGAGATGTTGCACCGGTTGAATTAAATGACTTGAATGAGTTACCAATCTCGAAAGAGCTTGAACGAATGCAGAGTGGAAACATGAATCTTCAAGATATCTTGAGCACTCCGGAATAACAAATGAATAGAAAGAAGTGAATGATTAAGAGGTGCACCGGCATGAGAAAGCATTAGAAACGAGGAAAGGAATATGATGAATATCGAAAGCTTGAATTAAATCCACCAAAGAAGAAACAACAATGAAAGATGATGAACTTGAAACTGTTGAGCATCTTCATGAGGGATCACCGGATTAGAACATTGATTGAAAAAAAATGAAATGACTTCACATGAATAAATGGATACTTGATTAAGAAATCTGTGTCCTTGAAGAAAAAGGGTGGGAGGGCGGGGAAAAACAAAGACAACTTGGGGAAGATGGAACAAACACCGTTGAGAAGAAATGATAATTGGTCTTGCTGATAGGGAGAATGATGGGATCATCTCGAAGAGAAACGCACCGGTTGGAAAAAGATTAACATGACAACCTCAATGATCAAAAAGTATTAGTATTCACATAGCAATATGAGAACACCGTTTAGGAAAGGTATGGATTCAACATTTGACATTGAAGCAACTCGAATACCACAAATAAAACAAAACAAAGGATTGGCTTGCGAATAAGCGGAACAAACATATGATAGAGATTTAAATCAAGTTTTCGTGGTGGGGCCTACACGGGCTCAATCAGACAGCACCATCATGTACAAGGCAAGGCACATGACATACGAAGCGCCCCGAGTCGGCATAGCCAAGGACTCTTTAAGACACAACGAGACCATCAGTAAAACCAACCGTGAATAGGCGGACCACTAGACGTCGAACCCCAATTTCATATCATACATCCGTCGGAAAGATATCCTAAGAGCTACTTGAATTCCCACCTATGAAACTCCGAAATTTTCCGGTTATGCAATCTGGTGTTGGGGATACAGGGAGCAATATATCTCACCCAAACTAACAATCCCTACATCCAATGTATCCATCCGTCAACACATAACCAAGAAACCTTCGAAATCGTGTACCTCAACCTTCAAAAGCATCCGTTATACGAGTCATGGCAATACTCCCGTACTCACCTCAAGATTGGGTTAGCGGGTTATCTCACCAACAACTGCATAAAAGATATTTTCGATGTCGGCGTATTAAACTCGGTATTCCGAATCTGCAACAATAAAATTATGACGACAACACCTCGGAGCTCAACTCCCGGGACACCGCCACAACCCCTAAATGTCGAGGCAACCAAGACAATGTTGTCATCATAAAACCATCGAACGATTCTAAGATACCAGCGTGATCCTAAAAAAAATTTAGTGAAATTTGAGAAGAGAAGAGTCAAAACTCTACGTCAGGATACCTCACCAGAAGGTCGAAGGGACTGGGGAGTAAAAAGAATTCCTAACTCTCCGATATATATAATCCTAAATGACTCAAACATTTTTCTAGACACAACTCGGCCACTAAAACGATCAAGCAGTGGGGCTCCTAAGGTCGGGGAAGGCTCTGATACCAACTTGTAACGCCCTCGATGCGGCTATATCTCCCACGTGTCGAAGCACGACTTAGAGGCATAACCGCATTGAAAGCAATGTCACAAGTGAGGCAATCTTCACACAACCCATGTAATACATAAGGGAAAAAGATACATAGTTGGCTTACAATCGCCACTTCACACAATTACATGAATAAAGCATTACATCATCAAGATACAATCAAGGTCCGACTACGGAACCAAAATAAAAGAAGAACCCCAAATGCGACAAACGGTCCCCAATCGACCCCAACTGGGCTCCACTACTGATCAACTAGAACGAAACAACACAAAGGGCAAGATCTTCAACGAGCTCCTCCTTGAGCTTGGTTGCGTCACCTGCTGGGTAACATAGGCACCTGCAAACTGGTTTTGGAAGTATCTGGTGAGCCACAAGGACTCAGCAATCTCAACCCGCAAGATCAAGACTATATAAGCTTATGGGTAAGGTAAAGGCATGAGGTGGAGCTGCAGCAAGCGACTAGCATATATGGTGGCCAACATACGCAAATGAGAGCGAGAAGAGAAGGCAAAGCACGGTCGATAAAAGTATGATCAAGAAGTGATCCTATAGCAACCTGCGTCAAGCATAACTCCAACATCAGTGTTCACTTCCGGACCACCGAAAGAGAATATCACGGTAACACACACGGTTGATGTATTTTAATTAAGGTCAACTTGGTTTTCTACAACCGGACATTAACAAATTCCCATCTGCCACATAACCGCGGGCACGGCTCTCGAAAGTTTATACCCTGCAGGGGTGTCCCAACTTAGCCCATGACAAGCTCTCGCGATCAACGAAGGAATAGACCTTCACCCAAGAAGACCCGATCGACTCGGTATCCGGTACATCAAGACATTTCGACAATGGTAAAACAAGACCAGCAAAGCCACCACTGCCGACAAATCCCGATAGGAGCTGCACATATCTCGTTCTCGGGGCACACCGGATGAGCAAGACGTCGGGTTGGCATAGACCCTGGTTGCCTGTGGTGCGCCGGACATCGCTTCAGTTGGACCAACACTCGAAGGAGCACCGCCCGGGGCTAAAATAAAGATGACCCTCGGGCTCCGAAACCCAAGGGAAAAAAAAGGGCTAGGTGAGGCAAATGGTAAAACCAAGGTTGGGCCTTGCTGGACAAGTTTTATTCAAAGCGAATCGTCAAGGGGTCCCATAAATCACCCGACCGCGTAAGGAACGCAAAATCCGGGAACATAACACCGGATGACGGAAACTAGGGCGGCAAGAGTGGAACAAAACACTGCATAAGGCCGAGCCTTCCACCCTTTACCAAATATATAGATGCATTAATAATATAAGAGATATTGTGATATCCCAACAAGTAAACATCTTCCAACAAGGAACAACATCTCCATGTTCCAACGAGGAACAAACTTCAATCTTCACCTGCAACTAACAACGCTATAAGAGGGGCTGAGCAAAGCGGTAACATAGCCAAACAACGGTTTGCTAGGAATGGTGTCAAAGGTTAGAGGTTTGACATGGCAATTTGGGAGGCTGACAAGCAAATGGTAGGCATCGCAGCATTGGCATAGCAAAAGAGCGAGCAAACTAGCATAGCAAAGATAGTAGTGATTTCGAGGGTATGATCATCTTGCCTGAAATCCCGCAAGGAAGAAGAACGAGTCCATGAAGAAGACAAACGGACGCAGTCGAACGAATCCTCACAACTCCGGAACGAAACCGAAGCTATCGAGAGAAGCAAACCGGAAAGAAGCAAACGACATAGTAAACACACAAGCATAAGCATGTCATGATGCACAAACAAGTATGATGCATGTCCGATTTAATGAGGCATGGCATGGCATGGCAAAGTGCAACAAACAACACTACAAATTAAGTGGAGCTCAATATGCAACGAGTTGCATATTGACGGAACACCACATGCAATTATTTAGTTTGATCTCGTTTAGGCTACTCAACAATATTAAATGTTGTTAAACATGGCAAGAGGTGAAGCACAACAAAACTACCTAGCTAGGCAAGTTTAAATGAGGCCGGAAACAACGAACACAAATCCGGAAAATCCCCATATGCATATTTTGAATTTGGTAGTGTTCTGCCCTAAACACCATTTTAATGTTGATAAACAGCAAAATAAAGTGCACCATGTTAAACTAGGCATTTTTCCACCCCATTTACATATAAAGTTTATTAAATTCCGAGTTACGGTTAATTAGTTATGAAATAAATCATTTTAGCATGGCATTGGAGCAAATTTAAATAAACAGCAAGTTAAACATTTTAAACATGGATGAAAGTGGCATATTATTAAACTACACAATTTTCTGAGCATTTTACATATATAAATTATTTTAATATGATGCATGGTTGTGAAGTTATTATATGCATGAAACTAGGGCTTTTTTCAGAAATCTGTAAATCCTGGTTAATTGGCAAAATCGCAACAGAAAAAAAACACGCATGGGCCGAATCAAGCTGGCCCAACAGAGGGGGCTGCTCACTGTGCCACTTGGGCCGGATCTGGAGAGGAAGAGGCCGGTTGAAGGGGAGGCAGGGCTTGGCTTGGCTGGGCTCAAGGCTGGAGGAGGCCAGGCGGCGAGAGGCGCTGGCTGGCCGGGGCCCATGCGACCTGTGGCGAGGAGAGCGCTGCCGATCCCGACGAAAGGAGGCCGGGCGGCGGCGATGGAGCACCTCCGATGGAGCTCCGGCGACAGCGCGAGGCGACGGGGAGGCAGGGGAGGTCGAGGTAGGCCCACGAGCAGCGAGGGGAGGCCGGATCCGGGCGTCGTGAGCCCATTCCCGGTGCCGGAACGGGGCGGGGAGCTCCGGCGGTGGAGATGGAGGCGCGGAAGGCGAGATCTCCAGGAGGCGGCGGCGGTGGTTCCCTGCGGGGGGAAGAGAGATTAGAGGGAGGAGGAGAGGGAGAGAAGGCCAGAGGAGAGGCGCGACTGGCAGGCGGCTGGTGCTCCGGTGTGAGGCTTCGCCGGCGAGCGGCGGGTCAGCGAGGGGAGAGATCGGGTCGAGGCTCCTCCCTCGATCCAGATCGGAAGCGAGGGCGGCGACGGGCGGCTCTGCGGGGGGCGGCGGCGGCGTGGGCCGGTCGGCCGGGCGGGCCGCGGATGGGCTTACAGGGGGCCCAGGGCGGCGGGAGAGGGGCTGGGGCACGTGGCTGCCTCTGGTTGGCTCCAAGGCGGCGGGGACGGCGGCGCCAAGGAAGGATGGCGCCAAGTGGCGGAGCAGGTCCGCTGGCGAAAACGAGGAGGAGGAAGATGGCTGGGTTGGGTGGCGCGATTCGAGGAGGGAAGGCTAGAGGTTGGTGGAGGGGGTTAGGCTGCCCAAAATGGACAAGGGTGTCCATATATAGCAAAATTGCTAGGGTTTGGGGGTTAGGAGGGGTTTCGGGACCCTCGGATCGCGATCGGGCGGTTTCGGATGCGAGGAGAGGTAGGGTGGCCTAGGTGGGCTGTGAGAGAGAGACTTGGGCTGAGGGGAGAGAAGGAAAGAAGTGCGGCCCGCACGGTTTTCGGAGACCGAAAACGTCCGACGAAGATACCGGCAGCGGTACCGCTATATTTAACGGTTGGGCTATCAAATGGACTCCGAATGCGACGAAACTTGACAGGCGCTCTGTCTACACTATAATAAGACCGCATGCCAAGCTTCAACCCATTCCGCGAACATTTTTATGCCACTTATAAAAATAATATTTCGGAGGAGCCGCGGGCGCGTGCGAGTGTGTCTGGCTCAGAACGGACAACAGAGAGAACCGACGGAACCCGAACGGATGCAAGTTTTGAAAAACATGCAGATGAAATGCGGATGATGACATGATGCAATGCAAATGATGCAATGAACAAAACAAATCACACGACGAAACTAGAAGTAGCTGGAAGTCTTCTGGAGCGTCGGTCTCGGGGCGTTACACATTTGAATGTTATCTCCTATATCTCTCTTACTAACGAAAAACTATTCAACGGTGTGATTTTATAGGTTCATGTATATTTTGGACATGTACCAAGTACACATACTCAACTCTAGGCATGACAACTCCTAAATACGCTTAAATATCATATCGGACCAACATTTCCTTAATATGTGCTCCATTTGCTCCATTTCATTAAACTCAAGGCGAGTATATGCATTCATTGTTGATAGCTTATCTTTCTCGTGAGTCATAGGACATGGTATCCCCTTGATCATCATTACCTTTTTCTCCATCTAGGTATAGTTTCTGTCTTGTTTGAATTTTGCTCATTGCCAACATGATTTTTTATGTAGTATATGTTGGCATTGACTCTGTGTATGTATGTTTTGGTATTGATTATCTGCATCCTAGTCGTCCATAGGTTTGTAGTCAAGTGGTAATTTCCTTCGGGTGGATTACTTTAAGGTTTATTGAACCAGTAGGAGTATTTAAACGATAGTCAATGATCAACATCTGCATACATAATTACAGTACTTGTCTTGGTTCCCGAAGAAATCAGTGAGATTGACACTTTCACTAGGCTTGCTAGTTGAAAAGATTAATGCAACTTGTGGTGGGAATTTGTAGTCGTAACATAAGAAAAAAAACAGAAAGTACATGGAAATAAGCATGTAATGAGTTGTTTCCACTAAGTATAATAAGAAAGTTGGTCAGTTGTACATTAAACACGGCGTTAAAATAATATATTATCAACATCATGTCATCATGCTTAATGCAATATTCTGTTGTACATAATAATTTTAGATGCATGTTGGATAGTGGTCTTAAATGAAATATTGGTTGTAGATACAGTTGGATTAATGGTCTATAAATGTATGGACATATCTATATGCAATTATACCATGTATAACCATAAAAAACTATCATTTGATTGACACTGATTGTCCGTGTGAAAACCAGTGGACCTCGGGGTAGGGGGTCCCTAGATGTGGATTCCGGACAAATGGTAACGGGAACAAGGGGACGACATTTACCCAGGTTCGGGCCCTCTTGATGGAGATAAAATCCTCACACAGGTAAAGTGGTGGCCGCTGACATTAGCGATGAGGTCGGAGCATAATTTATCCTTGATTGAAATCCTTCTGTGATGTTTGAATCGGGGTTGCGCGATGGTTAAATCCTACCAACCTTCCCCCTAGGGGTATGCGAGTAGTACTTTGCTTCGAGGTCTAATAAAACTTTCACAATAAGTATATGAGTTTTTTATGACTAATGTTGAGTCCATGGATTGTACACACTCTCAGCCTTCCACCATTGCTAGCCTCTCGTTCCACACAACTTTTTCTGGCGCATAAACCCTCCTTATACCTTCCTCAAAATAGCCACCATACCTATCTAGCATGGCATTTCCATAGACATTCCGAGATATATTGCCATGCAACTTCCATCATCATCATATACATGACTTGAGCGTTCATTGTCATATAGCTTTGCATGATCGGAAGATAGCTAGCATGATATTTTCATGGCTTGTCCATTTTTTGATATCTTTGCTATCCTAGTACACTGCTAGAGGCATTCATATAGTCATCATGTATTAGTTTTATCGAGTTGTAAGTAAATAAAAGTGTGGTGATTATCATTATTAGAGCATTGCCCCGGTGAGGAAAGGATCAAGGAGACTATGATTTCCTCACAAGTCGGGATGAGACTCCGGACTTAGAAAAATAAAAAAGAGGCCAAATAGCCCAAAATAAAGAAAAGAGGCCAAAGAGCCCAAAAAGAAGAAGAAAATGAGAGAAAAAGAGAGAAGGGACAATGTTACTATCCTTTTCCACACTTGTGCTTCAAAGTAGCACCATGTTCTTCATGATAGAGAATCTCCTATTTTACCACTTTCATATACTAGTGTGAATTTTTTATTATAGGACTTGGCTTGTATATTTTGATGATGGGCGTCCTCAAATGCCTGAGGTCTTCATGAGCAAGCAAGTTGGATGCACACCCACATAGTTTTATTTGTGAGCCTTCATACACTTATATCTCTTAGTGCATCCGTTGCATGGCAATCCCTACTCCTCACATTGATATCGATTGATGGGCATCTCCATAGTCCGTTGATCCGCCTAGTTGATGCGAGACTTTCTTCCTTATCCTATTGATCCCTACACCACCGCACTCTATTCCACCCATGCATGCATGCGGGAGTGAGAAGATTGGTTTGCATTCCCAACATTTATCAACCAATGAGGAGTAAAAGGGTTGCCTTGTTGTGTGTGGGAGAGAAAAGCCACATTAAGTAACACAACAAACAAGGTGACAAGCTAGCTTGCAACATTGACTTACACATGCATTGATTTTTATCTTGGTACCTGTAATATGGGTTTGTGACCTTGTATAAAAAATGAAGGAAGTAGCTCATATGAAGGAGAAAGCTATATGCAAGGGAATACAATTGATATCTCCAAACTATCGAAAGAGAATATAATTTTTACGCATGCTTCTTGGCAGCCACACAATTCTATGTGAGAAGCCTCCAACAGTAAAGCATGTCTTGGAGTTTACATGCAGGTCTCCCACAATGGTTGCAGAATAAGAGCTAATATTTCTGCAATTGTTGCACGAGCTACTTCAGCACTTCAAGCAGAAGCATATGGTCTCAAGTTGGCAGCGCTGGTTCTATACAGTTTGAATATTCTAGATGCAATAATTTTAACAGATAACATCACACTAGCAAAAGCAGCATCTGCAAGATCACCAAGGAATGAGCCAGGACATTGGCAAATAAGAAGTATAATTAATGATTTTTGTGCTATAACAGAGAATAGCCATGCAAAGGTCTATCATGTTTCCACGGACCTGAATTCAGAAGCTCACTACTCTGCTAAGATGGCAAATGAACATGTTATGGTAGGGACTTCTAGTAATTGATTCAGCTGTGCTAATCATGTTCATGTTCTTATGAAATGTCCTTTGCTAGAAGCTGTTGGAGAAGTACAATCGCAAGGGCTTGTAATCAGTTATGAAAATTGCTTTCAAGATGATGAATAAAAATTTGGCGCCTCAGGCGTCTTTGCTCGTTCAAAAAAAAGAAAAGAAGAAAAGGAAGTACCCCTCTGATGGGGTTTGTCTTGCAGCTTCTTCGGGTTTTTCTTCTTCTCCTTGAATAGGTGCTCGAATCCCATCCTTTGCAGAGCCATTTGAGTGATGCACACGGTTATTATATTATATTATGTAACAATATTGATGTAAAAAAAAATGTAACAATCTCTTACAAGATAGAACATTGATCCTTTCGAATCCATCTTCTAGGTGACAAAAGTCGCTCCACCTACATACCTGATGATAATGATGGTATGACCAAAGTCGGTTGCTTTGACTCACTCCTATGCATATATAATCTAAAAATCGGAGCAACCATCCAGTAAACCATAGCGAACACCACATGCGCACACTCCAAGAGTCGCCGCCGTCATCTCCCTACATCTGCGAACCTTTCTATTGTTCTTTTGATTTGAGGTCAGTCGGTCCATCAACTCGATCATAGCTCAAAACTTCATTAAGTTTGACGTTTAGAAAATCTATATGCTTTAGATTGTGAAGTGAAACGGCCCATGGATTCCAAAGCGGCTCAAAGCCCAAAAGGAAGGCGTTTTCATTTCACAAGAAGATAAGGTAGCTAGCTTAGCTCCGTCGGCTGGCCAGAGGTTCGAAAACCGTTGGGCAATGGGAGGGCACGCCTACCCGAACCTCCTCCCTTTCCCCAGGACCAGACCCTGCACAGGCGGCATCGCCACCGGCACGGTCAGTTCGTCGCCATGCCGCTACTCCGTCCACTACCGCTGCACCAGCAAGGTCGCCGCCGGGAGGAGAAGCGCGGCGGCGAGTGCCTCCTGCTCCGCCGCATCCGCGCAGGCGCCGCCGTCGCAGAGCACAATCAAGGTACTACTGCTACATGGCATGGAATTGATTAAGGGGGTCGTTGGCTGCTCCGTTCTGCTTGGAATGTCATCTCTGACGCCCTGCTGTTCCCCTGGCGACGTACGTTGGGAATTGATTCAGGTGGTCATCGTAGGCGCGACCAAGGAGATGGGAGGGCGGCGATCGCGGCGGTGAGCAGGGCGAGGGGAATGGAGCTCGCGGGCGCCACTGACACCCCAGTGCATCGGGATGGATGCAGGAGAGATGCGCGCGTGCTTGCTCACAACTCGTTCCCATGTGCTCTGGCTCTGCCTCTGTTGTTCTTTGCCTGTTGTTAGTTGGTACAGTTTGTAAGTGCTGTGTGTTGTTTCTTCAGATAAGTGACATGGAAGAAGCTCTCGAGATCCCGGTGCTCAATGATCTCATTCTCACCATGGTCCTCGGCTCGATAGCACATGTATTAACTTGAGTCTCCATTCGTGGAATGTTGATTCATCTTGTGCTTCCTTTTCGGGTGAGCGCTTCGCTGACGGCGGATTCTGCTACTTGCAGACAAGAGCGGCTGGTGTGGTTGTCGATTTCAGTGAACCTTCATCCGTCTACAACAATGAATCAGGCAAATTATCTAACTAATGTACTATGAGCTCCATGGCCATGGGCATGCATCCAGAAGCGCAAGTGCAAGTTCAAGTAGGAGTAGCAAATTAAGACTAGTACCTCAAGGAAGTACTATTTCAGAAATCACAACAATTGATATAATGCCATTCAGAACTGAATTCATACGTCCTTTAGTTATTTGATAAAATGGGCTTTCGGATTTGTTTCGTGTGCAAAAAATTGGCTGGAATTAGTAGAAAAAACTTCCTAAACAAGTATAGAAAAAGAAACAACTCATGCTTTAATAAGTAGTATAGATAATATATGATACAAGTTGGAATCATATTCAGCTAGGTAGCTACCAAACCAAATAATTTCATACTCCAGCTAAAGGGTCTGCTGAGAATCCAGACATTGATAAAAGAGAATGGATAGAGAAGTTGGTACAATCGGAGAAATTTAAACTTATTTCAATCAACATGTCAGCTATACATTCATTTTAACCGAGGGGTGGTTTGGATGCACCAGCAAGGTCGCCATGACCGTAGACAGAGCATCGTCGGAGTAGCGCCCCTCTAGTCGGACCTCACGGAGCCATAGCAGATAATCCATGCCGACTGGTATAATGTTGCCCCACTTCCTCATGTTGAGATGGAGGGTTCGTAGGTTGGGCATGGTCCCAGCCTCGAACACAAGTTTCTTCGGTGCCTCGAGTTCAAAGTATTCCAGAACCTGGAATAGTCCCTTGCCCAATATAACATGAGGTGCATTCAATTTGAGGTAAACAAGGGAGGGAAGCTCTCCAAGAAGATGAATCTGCTCAGTTGATGTCTCCTCAACACGCAGCTCTAGGATGCGGAGGTAATGGAGACCACCTATCCATTTGGGAACTTGGGGGAATTTCCAATCTTCAAGTCCAAGGTACTCAATATGCTGGAAGGGATTGAATAATGAGGCCAGCAAATTATTGTCTTCTTCACACAAGCAATGCAAGCTGAGGCGTTTGAGGTTATGGAGCTTCCCAATGGAGCATGCCAAAGCATCAAGTTTTGGTGTCTCCAGAAACGCCCCAAATCCCGCCAGCATCAGTTCTGTCAGGTTGATGAGCTCGCCGAGACCCATAATATTCTTCACTGAGCTCAGTAGGAGAAACACTCGTAGGGTACGCAATGATTTGAAGTTTCCGATCCCTTCAATCAGTTCTGAAGAAACTGGGAGGCACAAATAGGATAAGCGGGGCAAATGAACTATATCCGAGGGTATTTCCTTTATCTTTCCACAACTTAAGTGTACCGTCTCTAAATAAACTAGTCCTTGAAGTTTTGTTGGAAGCTCTATGCCATATGATGCTTCAACTTTCAGATACCTCAACTGAAACAACTGGCTAAGGGCAGTTAAATCAATCATCTCCTTCTCATCTACTATGACATCATAAATGTTGAGCACCCTGAGATACTTGAACAACAAAAGAGATGGCATGGAGTTCCTGAACAGTGAAAATGATCGAACATGTACATGTGACATGCAAGCAACAATAGCTGTGTCATATGTGGAGCTTGCTCCACCCGTAGCCATGGAGCTCTGGGACAAACGACGAACCTTGTACTTGCAGGTATGCAGCCTGTCCATGTCATCAGCATTGTATGCCACACATATAAAATTATCTTCTTTACACTTGCTTAGAATCAAATCAAGCATCAAATCATGTACTCTACATGATACCACCTCTCCGTATAGAGTGTATACAGGCTGAATCAGGCTTCTATTGATAAGCTCATTCAAGTAACTCCTAGAAACATCCTCCAAATCTTGCCCATCCAAATTAGTACTGATAAAGCCTTCAGCTATCCACTGCCGAACTAGATAAATTGTATTAATCACATGGTCCTCGGGATACATACCAAGGTACAGAAAACAGGCTCGGAGTTGAGGAGAAAGATGAGTGTAACTAAGGTTTAATATACTTTTCATATCTTCCAGTGAAGGATTTTTGGTAGACCTAGCCTGTAGAGAATTCCTTATGCTGTCCCAATGTTTCTTTGTTCTCGCTTGAGTAGCTAATAAGCTAGCTATAGTGATAATTGCAAGGGGCAATCCAGCACACTTTTTTAGAATTTCAGCAGCAACGACTTGAAGGTAGGGTGGACAGACATCTTTTGATGCAAATATTCTACTGAAAAACAATGATTTTGAGTTTTGCTCGTCGAGGGGCTTCATTTTATAAATGTACTCAGGGCCATTTTGACAAGCCGCACTAGCCACATCTTCTATCCTTGTTGTTACTATTACTCTACTCCCATTACCATCATTTGGGAACGCATGACTGATAACATTCCATATGGATGGATCCCACAAGTCATCAACCACAATAAGGTACCTGCCAAATTGTGTACACATTAAAAATAAATAGAATTTGAATATAAACTGAAGAGAAAAGCATACAGATTCTTCAGTGAGTTAGATTCATCAAGATTTTGGAAAAAATCATGCAAGTTTTCAATAAACTAGATTCAAACTCTTCTTCATAGATCTAAATTACCAGGATCATTTGTTACTTCAGCCCAAATAACACTGCCTAACAGGACAGTGTTCATCGTATGTCGTCCGGCTTAATTATGACTATAACTTTTCATAGTCGTCTATCTTTCTTTCCCTACGACTACGAACCTGCAAACAGACCTGTCCACTTTGCCACCTTCACTACACTGCAGGTATATATATATTCATTTTCACCCATCTGTTTTGTGTAATAAAGTTGAAAAGGTGGAAATAAAAATGTCCCAATCTTCTACATACAGAAGTTGTGGAATTTACTGTGAGTTTTCTATATGTACCAAAGTGATCTTACCTTGAAGCCTAATTGCCTACTTATATCTTTCCCTATATATATAATAATAAAGCACGGATTGACTCCGTGGGTTCAATGTCACAATACGCTTCTTTTCGTGAATTTACGCTTTCAGTTTAAATTTAAAACATATACACTAGGTGGTACTAATAACGGTTGGCATCCAAAATTCTGTCCGCAGCAGCCCACTTGGGCGTCACCTGCCAACGAAGGACGGTCACCCCTATGGGCCGAACTGGGCCTGGTACTACTTTTTTTCGAAAACAAAAAAGAGGTCAAGAAAGTTGTAGCAATGTGAAGATTCGAACCCACAACCTTCCGTCCTAAGGACTGCGACCAATTGAGGTAGCTCCGTTTAATATTCAGATCAGAAGATTGATTTTTCTACTAATAGTCCCACCTCGCTTCCTTACACTAAATCCTCCTAATTTATATATGTCTTCTAGGTTCCTGGGTCTCAAGGAGGTGTCTCGGGAATCAAGAGGATTTCAAACAATCTAGAGAGATACAAGTGGGGAAAGGAATAATTTGGAGGAATAGAGACACTGGCAAGAGGGAGGGAGAAGGAAGGTTGCGCAACAAGAGGAATCACGCGTGCTAATTAACGAGGGAGGGATCACTTAACGACGGAAAAAGGAAGGTTGCATGAAATCCTCTGGTTCTTTGGACTTCTTTTTGCAGTACTATTGGATAGGAGATGTTGATATGTAAGGAGAGTATGAATTCAGTGACAGTGCTTCATCTATTCTATGATACGCCATCGTACACCACGAGTACTTTTTTTTTGAAATAACAAAAGATGTACCTCGTCAATTAATTACAACATGAGTACTAGATTCTATGCGATCAGGTTATGAATAACTTTGAAGTAGCATGCTCTATTGTAACTCTCAACATGGACTTTTGCCATTGTACTACTGCTTGACAATTTGGTCTGGGTTTCTGTGGTAGTGACTATATGGTTTTTATTTTTTGTGTTGTTAGTAGTGTTCAAGAATGATGCCTTGTGATGCCCATTTTGTTCAAGTGCAGTGTGCTAGCAGCGTCACTCTTATGATTTTTATGTGACTTGTGCATCCATGGTCACTTCTTTCAATGTTTTTCAGTTCTTTAATGCTTTTCTTTTGAAAGTTTGGAATTTAGTACAGTTTATTTCAGGAGAACTAAACCGTTGTTTGGACATCATTCATGGCCCTTCATACTTTTGAGTGCTTTCATTATAGGTTTGGTTCATCCAAAGTTGTTTGAATGATAAATTATTTTTCAGTTTACTCAGCAAAATGAGTGAATCTACACTCTAAAATACGTCTATATTCATCTGTATGTTGTCCATATTCAAATCTCTAGGAAGACATATATTTAGGAACCGAGGGAGTATGACTTATATGCATTTTTGCTAGCTTTCAGTGTGCGCCTCCCTGCCGCACCGGATGACACGTTTAGTAATTGTTGCCTTGTGCTATGGATGTTTTCATGAACATGTCAATTATCTTTCCCGTTGCAACGCACATGCATTTATGCTAGTTATACTAAAAGATGGAGCAGGAGAACAAAGACATGAATAGTTAAGCGTAAAACGATAAAACATGACCATCAGGGCTATAAGGGTATGATTTAGTCGAGCACTAAGAATTATCATATTGCGTGGTAAAATTGTATCAAACTTCAAACCTATATGTAGAACATGTCTGATCACATAAAGATTCAAGAGACTTTCTTCTGAAAGAAACTGTTTTCACTAGAGATAGATACGAGTGTCACTAAAAATGAACCGAGTAGCCCATTACAGTCACTTTTAGAAGTGATTACCTCTTCTCCGTTAGATGTTCTGATATGTCTTCGATGATGTTTTCCACTTTGCGAGTATAAGAAGACTCCTTCATACGAAGTTTCGCCTCTAGGCGGTTGAGAAGCATGGTCAAATCGGGTTTCTGTGAAACTGAAAAGAATGCCTTACAATTGAATTGCCCTTTAATCTTGTCAAACACTTGTTTGGCAAGTGTAGTTTTGCCAAGACCTCCGAAGCCCACAATGGACACCACCTTGAGTTTCTCCTGAGTATCCATCAACCACTTGGTAAGCTCTTTCTTTGGGCCGTCAATACCCACAAGGGTGACTGCCGCATTGTTAACCAGTCGAAGATGAGGATCAACAGCCACAGAGACAGAGGTAGGCTTCCAATCATCAATCTTGTACCTCTCACGCCGAGCATTTGTCTCGAGTGCACGAGTCTTAAGCTCTTCCATCTGGTCAGCAATTTGATGAAGCTCGCACAACCTCTTGTGAAGTTCAGTAGTCTCCAGGGTGATGCCTGCCTCAACGCTGTCACCTCCACATCGGCACCTGAAGTCATCGATGCAATTCTCCATGTCAAAGGAAATATCCCTCAGATCATCCCTCCAGTTTTTGAGCTCTGAAGCGAGTTCATCCTTCAGCTCCAGATCCTTGAGGACAGTATTTATGGAGCTCGACTCCTTCTCCAGGAACACTCTCTGCTTACTTACCTCAGCGAGAAGAAGCTTGTACTCACCGAAGAGCGTGGTGAATTTGTTGGCGAGAGGCTCCAGCACCCCAATTGCCTCGCTCGTGATTGCTTCCATCTCCTTCTCTTGGCTCACTTTGCTACCCTCGTGCTCTACCTCCAGCCTTGATGGTTGCAATTGGGATGCTGCAGCAGAAATTGCCATCGACTTCGGCTCATCCACCAGCTCAGAGACACAACTTATCTGCAACAAAATACAGATGGAGTTAGGAGATATCATAAAGCGGAGGTAGCATATACTCCTATAACAGAAAATCGAAACATGTACCCATATAAGTGCGACATGTGATTCTAAAAAAAAGTGCATGTACTTGATGTAGAACATGACATGGCTACCTAATGACCAGGGTGTGGGATTATAAAAGACACTATCTCAAGAAAAAAAAACTTTAGGATTTCTTGACTAGGACATCTAAGTTGATTGGTTCTTCATACGTGTACTGTTGTCAACTTATCAGACATGTATATGTAATTAGTGAACATACCTGGATCAAAGAAGCAACCTCAGGTTCTATATTTTTCAGGAAACGCAAAATAGTCTCCACAGAAGGCCTCATGTTTCTTTCACGATGCACACACTGTATTGCAGTTTTGATGCATTTCTCCACTTGATATAAATATGCTGTCGCGTTTCTTTTTTCCCAATGTGCAAGTACCTATCAAATCGATGCGAAAAGATTGACAGAATTGAAGATGCACGAGAGTGAAGTATGATAAACGGTATTTGTTCCTTGTATTGGCAAAATGGCAAACAAAAAAGTAACAATTCGATCTCATGGTTGATACAGAAGAATGCAAATTTCCAGCCAACAGTTATAGGATACATCGGCCTAGCTTGTTAGTTGGCCCCATCATCCGATAAGTACTTGATGCCGATTGCTGAATTTATTCAAGAAATGGTGGCTTGTTATGAGCTCGAGTTGAAAATGTTATTTTTCTTACATGATCAGTAAATTCCACGTCTTTCATCTCACCGAAATTGACGTAACCTTGAGGTCCTGCCATTATGTCTATGATAGTAACACCTAATCCGAAAATATCTGTCTTGTCTGAAACTTCGCTTTGCTTTTTTAACTCTGGCGGCATGTACTTCCTGCATTTTTTTCCGCAAAATTATCACGCGCACGATCAGTATGAAGGAAACACCATCGATGTGGTTACATGAGAAAGAGAAGCATTTCAAAATGAGACATTCACATTCCATGGTGCACTTACAATGTCCCTGCAACTGTTTCGACTGTCACATGACTGCGGCTTCCTGTGAAAATCCTCGACAATCCAAAATCCGCAATTTTTGGTGTCATGTACTTGTCTAGTAATATGTTAGCAGGTTTTAGATCCAGGTGAAGAATTGATTTCTGGTGAAGACAATATAAACCTTCGCATATCCCTATTATGATTTTGTAGTGTGTGCACCAATCATTTCCAAGAGATTTTCCTACATAAGTAGACAAAACAACTATCACCCACATGTCAAATTAAGGATTTGTGTGTGTGAAATATCAAATTAAGGAATTGACTTCACTAATACAAAAAAGAGATGGACAGAATTACAGTGAAGGACTGAAGACCACCTTACCAGATAGGCGTGTCTCTAGGCTTCCACCTTCCATATATTCGAAGCAAAGAATTTTGTATATGTGGCTACCAAAAACAGTTTCTCCAGCATCCTGTTGCTCATAATATTTCTTTCGCACATCATTGCAATAACCAACTAACTGTACAATGTTTGGATGATTCAAGACTTTCATATGGTTTTTCAGTTCACTCATAAATTGTTTGTCATCAATTCTTTCGCCCGCATGAAGCAACTTCACAGCAATCACATCCCCTTCGTAAACTGCCTGTTTGACATGACTAATTAATTTGGAAAAAATATATTACTCCCTCCGTCCCAAAATTCTTGTCTTAGATTTGCCTTGATACGGATGTATCTAAAACTAAAACGTGACTTGATACATCCGTATTTAGACAAATCTAAGACAAGAATTTTGGGACGGAGGGAGTACAATGTACATCGTAAATTATTTTTTGTTTTAAATATGTATTGTCAAAACTCCAGTTTAACTAATTTTTAATCGATTTATTTAGTTCAGGGCCTCTCTTTCTTTTGGCTCAAACTGTACTGTGGGCTATGCAAACCTTTAATCAGGAGGGCAGCTAGAACTTCTGCAAAGTCATGGCCCGATAGGTCATTCTTCGAGACAAAAAAGTCAAATTGATGGTTTTTGTAAAACAAAACCTAACCTCAATTGTGTTGGTATCATACAATAATAGAAGGCAATGTGATTAGCCTGTTAAGAAGACACGACTAGAAACTTGTAACATTACAAATTTCCAGTAATACTTCATCCGTTTCAAAATATAAGAGTTGTATTAATTTTGAAAAAGTCAAACTTCTCTACTTTGACCAAGCTATAGAGGAAAATAGCAACACCTACAATATTAAATAATTATAGTAAGATTCTTCATGAAATATACTTTCATATTTTGTTCATTTAGTATTGAAAATGTAGCCACCACTTCCAACTTTTAATGAGTACGAAAAATTCTCCGTAATTGTTTCCAAGATATGCAATTGTATCTGTAATGGTGTATATCTCTCCATATTTGAATATATAAGCTAGCTTGGGCCTTTACGTCCTGTTCTGCATCATACAAGAAACAAGTCAGTTCACATTATGGTAGTGACCATATAAACTTCCTCCATTCCTAAATATAAGTCTTTCTAGAGATTCACTGGGGACTACATATGGAGCAAAATGAGTGAATCTACACTCTAAAGTACGTCTATATACATCCGTATATAGTCCGCATTGAAATCTCTAAAAAGACTTTATATAGGAACGAAGGGAGTACAACTTTTGATTATTTCTTGAACAACAATCTCAAAAGAAGGATTTTCTCCAAAACAGAAGTTGCATGACTTGTTTATTTTGTGTCGAAATCACTAGTTAGGGTTTCCTTATAAATTTTAGTTTGCCTCCGGTAGTATCAAGTGGCATAGGAATTTGTGAGATTCAAATGTCAAATCAAATTATATTTTGAACTAAGAGTCTAGATTATGAGCCATTCTCATGTTAGCGTGTGTTTGTATTTGTGTGTGTACTTCTCAAGAGAGTGTGTGATTATTTTTATGTGCTTACTTCCAGTGTTGGTACTTGTACTTTCCCCTGTAGTTTATTTGTCCTTTTGGTACTAGTGGGTCTATACTTCTCATATTAGTGTGTGTACTTCAAGTGTTCGGGTGTACCATCTAGAGAGAAGTGCATATTTCAATCCTGAACTTTTGCAATAATATAATTTACAACCTCGAACTTCAATACTGTCTAAATTACAACCCCCAACTCTCAAAACCGGCTAGGATTCAACCCTCCCCTCTCTGTTGACCGGTTTTGACCTAGTTGACCGGCTTTGACCAGCCAACAGGTCCAGTCAGCATGCCACATCAGCAAAAATGCAAAATTTCCAAGGAAAAAATCTCTAAAATCCAGGAAAGAAATAAGAAATCCAATTTCTGAAAAACAGGGAAAATAAAAAAAAACGAATTTCCGGAAAAGCAATAATTTCCAGAAAAAACCCAGAAACTCAAATTCCTGAAAAAAATATTTCCAGAAAAAACAAAAACATTTTTTTTATTTTCCCTAGCTTCTTTCGCCGAACAATTTTTTCGGAATTTTGCTTTTTTTAAAAAAAATCCTTGATTTTTTTTCCTGATCTTACAGATTTTTATTTACTTTTTCTTGAAATTTTGAAAAACAATCTGACGCGGCATGCTGATTGGACCCGTTGACTAGTCAAAACTGGTCGCCCCAGGTCAAAGCCAATCAACAAGGAGGGGAGGGTTGAATCCTGCCGGTTTTGAGACTTGGGGTTGTAATTTAGACGGTATTGAAGTTCGGGGTTGTAAATTAGACTAGGTCAAAAGTTTGGGGTTGAAATATGCACATCTCTCTACCATCTAACATAACGTGTCTTTGTGTGCGTACTTCTAAAAAACGGTGTGTTAGTGTGTTGGTGTGTTTGCAAGCGCCAAAGACAACTGATCCTTTTCGCAAAAAAAAAAAAGACAACTGATCCAACAGCTGGTGGCACGCATGATAAGCAGTTTCGATGTGCAAGTTAAAAAGAAAAAATAACACGAGAATAGGGAAATGTGACAAAAAACATAAACATAGTTTAAAAACAAGCAAAAGGGTATCCTATGCCAGGAAGCGACATGTTTCATACGCTCTTGGGCACCCACGCCTACGGATCCTCTCACAAAAGGTCCTCCCAAAAAATTACAAATGAAAATTCTATACATGTCTTTGTCGCCTAAGCTAACATGTCAGGCCGGGCTAGGTTAGGTGGATTGGATTTATGTGCTTCTACATGAAAGGCTAATATTACATTTGGGAAATTAATAGCGAAATCACTAGTTAAAGAGTACTCGTTGCGGAGATCACTCCAATTTTTTCAGGTTGCGATAAATGGCGCGCTGCATGTGCGCCATTTGTCGCAACCTGGGAGTTTTTCCTTTTTTCGTAGATCCGTATATTCAAAATGTTTTGTCTGTTAAACCGTGCGTCCAAATCTCGAACCGCTTTCGCCTTTGGATTCCTCACGTCGAGATTTTCAAAACTAGATCCCATGTTGATAGATTTTGATGAACTTTTTTCCACGAAAAGACCCGGACGAAAAAACCGAACCGGGGGCATGGTTTCTTTTCCTTTCCGAAAGAGGCACGCCCGTGCCTCTGACGAAATCACAACCATGTCTCTCGCGAAAGCAAAATCGTGACTCTCGCGAAAGAAAACCATAGAGAAAGCACGTTTTTTTTTATTTTCGAGGAGGCACGGCCGTGACTCTCGCCAAAGCACAACTGTGCCTCTCCCGGAAGAAAAACCGTGACTCTCGTGAAAGAAAAAAAAAACAAAAAACACGTATTTTTTTCGTTTTCAAGGAGGCACGGTCGTGACTCTCGCGAAAGCGCAACCGTGCCTCTCGCGAAAGCACAACTGTGCCTCTTGCGAAAGCAAAACTGTGACTCTCATGAAAGAAAAAGAAACATAAAACATTTTTTTTTGTTTCTGGGAGGCACCTTTGTGACTCTCGCGATTGCACAACCGTGCCTCTCGCGAAAGCAAAACCATGACTCACGCTAAAGGAAAAAAACAGAAAACACGTTTTTTTTTCTGTTTTCAAGAGGCACGGCCGTGACTCTCACGAAAGCAAAACTGTGCCTCTCACGGAAGCAAAACCGTGACTCTCGCGAAGAAAAAAAAGTAAATGCGTTTTTTTGCGCAAAAAAAAAGAAAATTTGATCGAAAAACTAGGGATGACCGGTGGAAAACCAAAACGTCGAAAACCCCCGGAAAAAACCGTTTAAAAAGCCGAAAACACGTGCAGAAAAACAAAACAAAAATCGGAGGGAGCGCCCAGAGCGCAACACGTGGCCAATGGCTGAGAGCACACCAAGTGGCGCTGATCGTTGCGAGGCTCCCGAAGGAGCGCTGGTTAATTAGTTGCTCTCAATTAATAGGGTGACCCATGTTTATGCGTGACTAGATTTAGTATGTGTTTGTGTATTAGTATTTTTAATGTATATATTAAAGTTGTATTCCTTATCCATGTAAAATAAATATTTCTCATATAATTCTTTTATGAGAATAGTACAAACGCAGGTGCTCATATGCACGCGCATACACTCATCCCTATGAATGCCCACACGCATACCCTACCTCTATGAGCACCTCCGAAAGACTGAGCCAGCATATCATCTTGAAATTTACGAAGTCACCATAGGCACCTTCGTCGTCGACGGGAACATCTCCTCCCACTGAATGCACATCGCCGGAAATACTGAAATAAATCCAGGAACAAATGCGAACACCAAAATTTGAAGGAGACGGAGATCGCGCGGTGACGACCGGCCATCGGAGATGAGGAAGATAATGACCGGGGCGTGGATTCCGGCATCCCTTCGTCGATTCGTTTGATAGAGATGCCCGGGGAGTCACTACGAACCTCAGAGAGACCTTCTTGGGTCTCGGGGAAGCCGTCATCCACGCAGACAACAAACGAGCCTGTAGACAAGCTCCGGCGGAGACCACGTCAGATGTGCCGCCCTTCTCGTCACCCCCTCCCAACCCTAGGCGCCTCCTTCTTCCAACCCTAGCCGCCCTCCTCTTCACCCCCTCCCCTCCTCCCTCCCTCGCCGCCGCCTGAGACAGCCGTCAGGCAAGCCCGGGGCGCCAAGGATGGTGACGGCGGGGCCTCGGTTGCCCTTCTCCTGTGTGGGGAACCCCAGATCTGGAGCGGCGGCTCCATTGGCAAGGCAAGGCCGGCTAACAGCCATGCGGGTGGTGGATCCGGTGGTCGTTGGCGGCCGGCGACGGCTTCTGCGGCGGTCGGTGTGCACGATCTGGCGCGTCCCTTCCTCCCCTGTTCGGCGTGCGGGCCAGCCTGGTTGGGCCGCGCTTCCTCTTGATCGTCGGTTCTATACAGGAGGTGCTGGTGGTGGCGGAGATCTAGTTCGGGCTAAATCCCTGGCCGGCCATGACCGGCCGTGCCGACGGCGACGCTTGAGGGCGTTGTTTTCCTCCTTGGAGGCGTCGGTATGGATTAATCTCTTCACTTCACTTCCCCCTAGGTTTCTCAAGCGAAAGCCCTAACTTTGTTGGGCGGTAGCGGCGCTCACGACGTCGTTTCCTTCTTGAAGGCGCCGATTTGGGAACCTTCACTAGTGCAGAACCAGGCTATAGCTTCGGTTCGTAAGGCCCTTTAGTGTCGGTTCTGTAACCACCACTAAAGGGTAGGGACTAAAGGTCCCTCCCTTTAGTACCAGTTCTGCATGAACCGGGGCTAAAGGCCCACCACGTGGCACGAGCCCACGCGATGGTCTTGGGGACCTTTAGTACCGGTTGGTAACACCAACCGGTAATAAAGGTTTGTTTTTTTAAATGAATTTTTTTTATGATTTTCAATTTTCTAAATTATTTGACGATTTAGTCTCTAATCACCGCTTCATCATTACTCTAATCACCTCTCATCATTCCAAATCCTCTAACTTCCTGAGCATGCTTAATTTCTGAGTTCTATTCCCCCTAGTTTTCAAGTCTGCACTTGTTGTTTACCTGACAATAGTAAGCTATCAATCCTATTAACCCTCGGGAATTTAGCTTGAGCATGAAGTCACATGTTTCAGGGTTTGAGTTTGAAACTATTGTTCTAAAAAATAATTATTATTTAGTAACAGAAATATTTCTTAAATAAGTAGTTTGATCATAGTTTGACCACTGTTTGACCAGATTTGACCATAGTTTGACCACAATTTGACCAAAAGTCAAAAAAACTAAAATAATTATTTATTAACACTAATATTTCTTGAATAATTAGTTTGACCATAGTTTGACCACAATTTGACCGGATTGAACGAAAATTTAAAAAAAAACTGAAATTTGAGCATATCTTTTTTCCTTTTAGAATTTGAGGATTCTAAAAATTTGCAAACAGGTCGTAGGCTGTCTCCATCGAATGCGGATTTTCATGCTAATTTTGGGGGAGGGGGGGTAGAATTTGAAAATTGCCCTTTAATTTCGGTTTGTGTCTCCAACCGGGACTAAAGGTTTGACCCATTTTGTCCCGGTTTGTGACACAAACCGGCACTATATGTTAGACCTTTAGTCCTGATTCGTGTCACAAACCGGGACTAAAGGGGTTCGTGGGGCCCCGGCCTGACGCCAGCCTGCCACCACCTCTTTAGTACCGATTTGTGACACGAACCGGTACTAAAGGTTCAACACGATCCGGGACTAATGCATAGCCGTTCCAACCGGCACTAATGGTCACATTAGTGCCGGTTAATTTACAAACCGGGACTAAAGGGCTGAACATTAGGTCCTTTTTCTACTAGTGCTTGGGGTTGGGTGGCGCTTGTGGGTGGTGGGCGGCAGAGGTGGTGTGGCCATTTCCTAGCATGAATTTATGTCCGTTGCTTGGAGATGGAGTCGCGTAGGTGGAGGTCATCGGCTAGCGTCGTGGTGGCGTCAATGGCGGAGGACCTGCCAAGGCTCGCGTAGGTGGAGGTCGTCGTTTGGCGTCATGGTGGCGTCGATGGCAAAGGACCTGCCAAGGTTGTCAGCTCAATCTGCTCTAAAGATGGACCGGTGGAAGATGGCGGCGACGACACATGTGAGTGCGCCAGATCGGTTTGAGCCCTGGACCCGGCAAATGGCTCGGTCAGGGCCTCCGGCTTTACATGTTAGGCTTAGGTGAGAGGTATGTGTATGTGACCCAGCTTGCACCTTTTCATCATTTGGATAGGAGTAGCGGCAGATGCTGTCAAGATGACGGACTCAGGCATATTATTATTATACTTTGTAATATCCTTAAGAGTAATCAATAAAATGACCGTGTGGATCTTCCAGATACAAAGGCCGGGGTCATCCTCCTTTCAAAAAAAAGACAAACTCCGGCGAGCTTCCTCCCCTGGCCGTGCATGCTCGTGCCCATCTAAGCCTCAACGATTGCAACACGCGTGCGCACCGGCCAGATTTCGCACGGGCAAGCTACTCCCCTGGTCGCCCGATGAGCTCCGGCAAGCAACCCTCCGCCGAGTCAAAACAAGAGGACGCTCGCGTCTTTTTCAGTGCGCTAATGTCCCACTATCAAATGGGCCCCTAGTTATTGTTAAGTTAACAAAAAAGTTTATTTTACTGTGTCCACGTCCGCAGGTCACTGGACTAAAAAAAGGTCTGCTAGGTCAAATACTGCCTTTGAACGTGTCCTCATCAGCACTCAATCCGGGCAAACCCAGGGACGGTTTTTGACCGGTATGGATTTGTTTAGAGGGTAAGGAAACAGAAATAAAGATTAGGATGTTATGTGAACCACTAATTTTCTTTAGGTTTTTTATAAAAGAGTAGTGAAGTTACCTCTGGTGCAAAATAACTTATTCTGCATCCTGGGTGATGAATCATACTCCCTCCGTAAACTAATATAAGAGCGTTTAGAATACTAAAATAGTGATCTAAACACTCTTATATTAGTTTCCAGAGGGAGTATATATGTACTACCATGTGGTAGTATATATAGAGAGGAGGAAAATACATGGATGTATAAAATTGGACTCTTTTTCTTTAAAAAAAAAATTGGACTCTTTTTCATCAAACTGCATGTGAGTTCATAGTTTTTTTATATTTCAAAAATAACTTCATATTTTGTATCTATAAAACGAGATACTAAAAAAATAGTACTTGCTACCTAAAAAGTGGTATATATACTACCCAAATATTCTTATATACTACATAACATACTCTTGGTTTTGACAAATACTATATAGATCATAAAAAACTCACATAAGGGTAACTACCACTGGGTGGTAGGAAACATTTCTCCTATATGAAATATGAGCATGTAAGCATATAATTCCTATCATTTTAAGCAACACTGCAAACACATTCCTTTTCATGCATAGTCGTCAAGAATGTAAATTTTCTTTCTGACTATGGTCTCTTTTTTTTTTGACTTGTACTCCCTTCATCCCAAAATAACTGTTTTGAGCTTAGTACAAATTTATACTAGAGCTAGTACAAAGTTAAAACACTTATTTTAGGACGGATGGAGTAATACTTACTAAGTTCCTACACGGATGGAGTAATACTTACTAAGTTCCTACTACAACATTCTCTATCAGCCTTCACATCATAGTTTTCTGTGCATGCTGTTTTGCTCATTATGGAAGTGTAAGTATGGACATGAAAGTGGTTGTACAAATTTATCACCTGGGTTCAAACTGTCTGTGGCTATTTCTGTAACATATATTTCTGAACTGTCTAGCTCAATTTTGTAGTAGAGTGGGTGTACAACCTAGATACCTGGGTTCATGTCCTCACTGACATGGATGCATTTTTTCAAATACAGTAGTAAATTTTAGTTATTTCTTCTATCAACCTAGTGAGAGTTCTATCTAGCTAGCACTCAATTAGTTTTGATTTGCTTGAAGTTCTAGTTTTATCTAAAGTCTAATTTCTCCAACTTTGACCAAGTCTGCAGAAAAATATAGTAACATCCATAATACCAAATTAGTTTTGTTAGATTACTCAAAAAAAATATTTTCATACTATTTATATTTAATGTTGTACTTCCTCCGTTCCAAAATAGATGACCCAACTTTGTACTAAAGTTAGTACAAAGTTGGGTCATCTATTTTGGAACGGAGGAAGTAGATATTAGCATATTTCCCTATACAGTTGGTCAAACTTAAATAAGCTTAACCTAGGACAAACCTAGAACTTCAATAATTTGGATGGAGGGAGTCTGAGTTGTTAAATTTAATTTTCCTATGAAAAGTAGTTATATGTGCTCTCATCTATTTGCTAGTAAAATTAATCAAGTGCTTGTTGTCTAGTTCAGCAAGCCGGTAATGACATTCATTATTCACCCGGTTAAATTTAGTTGTATATATAGTGAAATAGCCTCCATATTGAATCTTAGTAAGCCGGTAGAATCTATCATCCATAGGTAAGAACTGTATACAAAGGGAAACATCGTGATCTATTTGTTGCTTATCTTACTCATAATGTCATCGCTGATATACTCCGATACGAATAATAGTGCTCTCATATTGGGTAATCTATATTGCTCTGGATGAGCTTAGCTCATGGCTTGATGTGAATATATAATTTGATGTTAATCATTATCTAATAAATGGTTTGCTTATTTAGAATATCACAGATGTTATTCTTACTTAGAAAATGATAGCAAGTGGCTTCTGATAAATCGGAGTAAGATCAAGAATGCATATTTTAGAGTTAATTCTTCCTTCTTTTGTACAAGAGCCTTTCTTCTTTTTATAGCCAATTTTGTCCCTCGTGACATATTTTTACCCGTAAATTTGAACTTTAGCACTTTGTACCCTGAACTTTCGTTTTTGTGCCAGGATAACTATCATGTTTCAAATCTGTGTTGGGATTTTTTTTTTCCTGATTTTTTTTTCCAACCCTTCCTTGTCGCCAAAAATTATAACTTGGAGGTATGAAGTGACCAGGATTCAAAATAGGTAAATTAAAATCCTTGTGTGTGCTGCAGCTAAGCTTTGCTTAACTAAGGGTCCCTGTTCTGTGTAATAACAAAGAACGTGGTTGGAGATCAAAAGTTTTGCGATGAAGACAGATGGGATGAACATGGGCATAGAGGAAAATCACGTAAAAGGACAACTTTAAAGCAAAAAAAAAGATGGAAGATGGAAGATGGAGCCACTAACCTGAGGCCGGAGCAATGGAAGACTTCGCCTTGGCCGCGCAGAGGCTTGATGGAGCTCCCTATATATATTTGGAGGATACTTTCAAGTGGGCTTAGGCATTGATGGACTTTGTAAACAAGCGGCCAATTCAAGTCAACGTGGACAACTAGTAATCAACACATATACTAGTACCAACTTAATAAGAAATGAGTGGTTCCAACTGTTCAGATCAGTAGGTGCACGCACGCACAACGCACTAGTACGGGCCGGGCATGAAAGAGATGGGAGTTGAAATCGTGCTTGCTCGACCTTGGAGCAGTACACACGTCTCCGACACTGCGCGTCCGCGGCCCCAACTCCGCTCTCCGCGTGGGTGCTTCTCTTCAATGCCCGATGGGGCTCGGGGCTCGGCGGTCGGCACAGTTTAGAGCATCTCCAACCGGCGCGCGCGCTAAAAATCAGAATACAACGTTGGATGAGGCAGGTTAGGCATGTTTTGCGCGCAGCGGTGCGCCGGCTCCAGCGGCCGTCGCAAAATAAAGCGCGCCCGAGCCGCTCCAATAGGCACGCTATATTTCATTTATTTATTTTTTTTGACGATTCGATACATATTTGGTTCCGAGCATACAAATATGGAGATAGTTCGGCACATAGCCTACTTCTACGATACAAAATACGTACATCTAGACTTCTCCAACGATATATAGTTCTAGTTCGTCCCATAGCCTGCTTCTACGATACAAAATAAAACGAAAAACTACTACTACTCGTCATTCTCCAACTCGGACTCTACCTCGGTGGTGTCTTCCTCCGACGTCTGAGCATATGCGTCAAGGAACCGCTCGTCGCAGGATTCCCAGGACGGCGCATCTCCTAGCGCGATGTTGTATTTAGCGACCGCCTTCCGCGTTCGCTTGTGCTCGCGATAGGCGGCTCGCTCCTTCCTTCTCTCCTCCCTCTCCGTCCTTCTTTCGGCGAAGAACTGTTCCTCGTTGATGATGTCTTGAGGGAAGCGTTGCCTCCACAGCGCCATGGCTTCCTCGTCCATCTCGGCCCGGCTAAGACGGAGCTCCCGCCTTCGGTTTTTGCGACGATCCTCGTCAGTGATAAGCCGCGGGAAAGGCGCCAATCCTGTGCCTGCTCCCGCGTCGCCACATCGGTGAAGTTCATGTCCCAAAGGGACCGCCGGAGGCGCCACGTCGCAGCGTCGTACGCGCGGGCGTCATCTTGGGCGGTGTCGAAGGTTCCGAGGCCGAGGCGCACGCCGCCGCCCGACCGAATCGAGGCGGAGTACGTGTCGGACGGACGCACGCGGACGGCGCGGTAGCCCGAACCTCCCCAGTGGCGAGGCGGCATGGTGGCGCGGTGGTGGCGTGTCGGCGGCGAGGAAAGAAAGCAGTAGAGGCAGCGAGAGAGAGAGCGGCAGAGGGCACTGGAATTTTATAGGCGCGCCGGACGCGGTGCGCCAAATCTAGCGCGCGAGCTGCCACCTTTTCCCGCGCTCGCACAATCATTTTCCGTGTGCGCTAGTTTGCCGCCACCGCTGGAGCGCGCGAAAACCCAGTTTAGCGCGTGCGCATCTTTTAGCGTGGCTGTTGGAGATGCTCTTAGCTGGGAATGGGATAGCGTGGGACGTGACGAGAACTCCAGGGACCCTATTTATAGTTTTGATTTTTGCTTGGGCTTGTATTTGCACCGTGTGTCTGTCTTCCTCGCCGCTTTAGTTTAACTTTGGAGTTCGGACCCAAACTTGTGCCCCGTAACCCTATAGCGAGAGGGAGTGTGTCCAAAACATACATATAACTTTTACTCCCTCCATTCGGAATTACTTGTCTCGAAAATGGATGTATCTAGAACTAAAATATGTCTAGATACATCCATTTCCGCGACAAGTAATTCCAAACGGAGGGAGTAGAAGTTTTATTATATAGGAGTATTTCTTATGGGTTTTATTAAATATTACAAATATTGGACTATAGGATATTTATTTGGGAAAATTAGGTCTATGTCACTATATTCGACGCCAGCCACTAGATTTTAATGAATGTACTTGTGCCACTATGGGTTACGAAGAAAAGTAGAACAAGGCCCTGCACACGCCGTGTTCACGTGTTGCCGTCACATCTGTAGAAGTGCATGCCCTAGCCAATGCAACCAAAGGACCGATCTAATGGAAGAGACTAGGCAGCACATTATACGTCAACACTCCCCCTCACGTGTGGCTCCCTCAGGCCTAAACGTGGACCGAAAGTGGGCTGCAATTTTAATTGCGCCAGCCGGGTCTTGAACTCAAGACCTCTTGGCTCTGATACCATGTAGAAGTGAATGCTCTAGCCAATGCAACCAAAAGACCGATCTGATAGAAGAGATTAGGCAGCACATTATACGTCAACACTCCCCCTCACGTGTGGCTCCCTCAGGCCTAAACGTGGACCGAAAGTGGGCTGCAATTTTAATTGCACCAGCCGGGTCTTGAACTCAAGACCTCTTGGCTCTGATACCATGTAGAAGTGCATGCTCTAGCCAATGCAACCAAAAGACCGATCTAATGGAAGAGACTAGGCAGCACATTATACGTCAACAACGTCAATCCTCTTTTCCATCTCTTTTGACCCATTTCCTTTTCTATGAGAACCATCACTTGTCAGGGCATGGCCAACGGGTCACGCTGGACCGGTGCCCTCGTGCGCCACATCATCTTGCCAAACGCCACCTCCGCTGAACGTGTTGTTTGCAGAGGAAAACGGACTCCTGCAGAAGAGATCATCTCCTTCCTGACAAAAGCTACCAGGCAACCCCTGAGGCGACGCAGTGTGAGCTTCGCAGCTATGCTTTGTCCACGATCATACCATGGTGATGTACTGTTTGCATGCAGTGGAGGTTGCATGTGTTGAAAAGTGGGTGAGAGAAAAAAGGTATGATGATGACATCAAGAAAGTAGCCTCCGATTAATAGGTGGAAGAGGTGAGGTAGTACGAAGGTGATGCCTTCATTATACACACCCTTATGTCAACTACAATGAAAAGAGGCATGTTTCACCGTTAAGGGACGAGACGTCATAGTGGCACCGTTTGACAACGCGTACAACTATAATTTTCACTTTCTCATGTTCACATATCGTATGCATGCATGTAGGCTCAATCGTTCAATTCCGGCAACTATAATTTCCACTTTCACTGTCCTTTTTGTTTTTTATTTTCTTTTCTCTTTTTTCAAATAAAAGTTTTACTGGTTTTTGAAAAATGGGTTTTCTTGTATATATTTTTTACATTTTTTAGGTGCCTGATTAATAGTTTTCAAATAAAAAGATCAACATATTTTTAATACATGGTTAATATTTTTTATATACACATTTAAAATTCTCCAAATATTTGATTAACATTCTTTAATACATGGTCAATATTTTTATACACATTTAACATTTTTCAAACGCTTGATTAACATTTTTTAATACATGGTTAATATTTTCTATACACATTTAACATTTTTCAAACGCTTGATTAACATCTTTTAAACACTTGTTCAACATTCTTAAATGCTTATTTAACACACACACACACACACACACACACACACACACACATATATATATATATATATATGATCAATTTTTTCATCATTTTTCTATGCAAATTTAATATTTTTTAAATTCTTGATTAACATTCATAATACTTGTTCAACATTTTTTAATGCTTGATTAACATTTTTATATACATGATAAAAAAATCATCATTTTTTTAATACATGATCAACAATTTTTATATACACTCGACAATCGCGTCCCTGGCGTCACAGATCCTTCAAACCCGAACGACCATGACACCTGGCACCGTGTTGATGTGTTCCGCGTCTCGAGCTCTCGGCAAACAACATATTGGCCCAGTATTTTTATTATGCTGAGTTTGATTTGTATGGCTCTCAACAAACTAATGTCTCTATCGCGTTTCTACTTTTGTCGATTTTTGTACTCGGCATATAGTGTATTTGTGTGAGACTATGAGAGGGAACTTTGCAAAGACAGTGAAACTCGGCATTGAGAGATTTTGCAGTAGTGGCGAGTGGCACCATATGATGCTGCAAGAGGGAGGTGGTGGGAGGCAAAAAGCCGGTGGCACTGGGGTAACTACTGCGAGCGAAGAAGAACGGGGACATACATTTTGCGTGCAGGGGAGATGACAGATGCTGATCCAATGACTACTAGCGGTCCTATCATATGGATATGGTGCGCTCCGCTAGTCGACCGTTGCTACTTCCTCCATTCCAATGAACCGTTGAATTTGTAGCCGGGCGCGCCGTTGAATTCGTATTGAGAAGAAGTTTTTGATGTTATAATTTTGAAGTCACAATAATTCATATTATTGATGTAATTTACAGTTAAAGTTAAATTTCAAAAGTGTGTGTGCCTTTTTCATTGGAATGGAGGGAGTAAGCTGCAAGTTGACATGCAGTGCAAAACATACTTGTCTTCCTCGTATGTTCTTCTTACCGACCAGAGACAAGAGAGGGTGAGAGAGAGCTTCACCACCGGCCACAACACCAAGGCACGCCATGGTCGCCATGGTCCAACGGACGTCTGCCACTCCGTCTGCAAACAACGTGTAGGGTTATGTCTCATGTGCGAGCTAGGCACACTGGAAATACATTGATCTGTGTTCCAAATACGCTCCATCAAAATCGTTCTCACGTGGGGGTGCGAATCTTAAGTCAGACCTTCCGGCGATGCGCTAGGACCAGCACTTCCCAACACCATTTTAATATTTTATAAACAACAGTGACAGCGCAACACACTAGGAGGAGGGGAGCACGAGCTAGCTATCGGGCTGGTCAAAGGTCAAGGAGAAACCTCTCGATCGGTGGTGTGGATCTGTAGACTAGCGCGCATGGAGTTGACCGCAAGCACGGCCTCCACGGCCGCTGATGGCAGCCCGTGGCCGCCGCCGCCGCTGCCAGCTGATCATCAGGCTGAGGAGGCCGCGGCGGCGGAGGTGGAGAAGGAGTGCATGTTCGTGAAGGTGTTCACGCCGAGCGACACGGGCAAGCTGAACCGGCTGGTGATCCCGAAGCAGCACGCCGAGAAGTACTTCCCGCTGGACGCCGCCTCCAACGACAACGGCCTTCTGCTCGACTTCGAGGACAGCGCAGGGAAGCCATGGCGCTTCCGCTACTCCTACTGGAACAGCAGCCAGAGCTACGAGATGACCAAGGGCTGGAGCCGCTTCGTCAAGGAGACGCTCCTCGAGGCCGGCCGGCGACACCGTCTTCTTCAGCCGCGGCGTCGGGGAGGCCGCCAGAGGCAGGCTCTTCATCGACTGCCGTCGCCGACGCGGCCCCGACGTGGTCCTGTCGTCCCCGCACCACCGAGGCTTCACCCTCCTCTCCGTGGGGAGCGATGGGTTCGCATATCCCCACCCAAACCTAGAAGGTGATAGTGTAAAGGAGATAGATAAGGTGAGGTTACTGCGTGCTTGACATAGTTTTCTCTTTCTCTTTGTACATAAAAGCACTCTTGTTTTACCTTTTGCCTATCTCTTAATCTTAATGAATAGGTGCAGAGCACTCACATAAAAAAAGACAGTTGTGTTAGCAGAAACTTAACGTATGCTGAGCTCTGCATATTAATCAATCATGAAATTTTAAACCAAATATCAACCAATCAGATTGAAAAGTAGAATATACTCCCTCTGTAAAGAAATATAAGAGCGTTTAATTAGATGCAGAGGGAGTACTTAAGTTAAAGTCAATCAACACATGATTTAGTCCTTGTATTTATTCTTGTTTTTTTGCTTCTGCTTGTAATGTTATGCTTCACTAATGCGTTTCCTTAGGCATATATTACGAAGATAGGGCCATGGGGTGGAAACAGAGGCATCTTTAATGACATCAAAGTGTCACCTCTGCGTCTGAATAGCGTCACAATCCGTAGTGGAGAGGTCATATATTCACTTGCATTTTCGTACAGCGATAACTATGGAAAGCAGCACCATGCAGGTCCATGGGGGGCTTGTAAAGACTTCTCTTATGGCAGCTTTGATACGGTGTGTAAATGTAAACTCAACTCATGCTTTCATGGAAGAAATCTACCTCCGTGTACATATAGCTAGGGTGATAATCATATTTTTCTCCTCTTGTAGATTCAACTAGGACCCTCGGAGTTCCTGACCGAAGTTTCTGGAACAATTGCTTTCTCTGCCCAATATTCTTCCAACGTTATAACATCTGTTATGTTTACCACCACTGCTCGTCAGTATGGACCTTTTGGAGGAGGAGTAGGAATTCCTTTTCACAGTCCAGTGATGAACAATGGCAACATCGTTGGCTTCTTCGCCCATGCTGAGTGGGTGGTTGAGTCAATTGGTCTTTATGTGAACTCTGAGAGTAAACTCTTGGAACCAATGAAAGGAAAGGTACCAAATAGCTTCAATTGTCTGTTTTTACTGTTCTTTTCACATTCTCAGTCTTCTGACGTTTCATTAACCGGATTGCACTCAGGACTCGGTTACAAAAATTGGGCCATGGGGTAGTGATACAGGGAGCCCTAATGATGTGGATGTGTTACCTCGTCGTCTGATAAGTGTGGTAGTTCATAATAGTACTGTAATCAATTCACTTACGTTTGCATACATTGACTGGGATGGGCAACAGCAGACCGCTGGTCCGTGGGGTTGGACGCCTGAGCCATTCGACGGGAAAATTGACACGGTGAGTACAGGTCTTACTCCTGTGGGTTTTCTATGTATGAATTGATTCTCAAACTATCTATAATTGCTGAAGTGTAATCCTTCGCTTCCAAAGCCGATGACATCTTTTACCGGGTACAGTCTTCAGCATGCAACATTAACTATTACTTCCTCTGTCTCATAATATATATATATCGCTTATAATAACTTCTTATACTCCCCCCGTCCCAAAATTCTTGTCTTAGATTTGTCTAAATACGGATGTATGAAGTCATGTTTTAGTATTAGATACACCCGTATCTAAACGAATCTAAGACAAGAATTTTGGGACGGAAGGAGTATTATGAGACAGAGATGGCGTGAGTACTTGTTATACTAAAGCGGAGGATACTATACAGTATACACTGCTTGACATTGAAAAATATAGTGATGTTGTTTTACCTCAGTTCCAATGTAAATACTGCATCCTTTCATATTGTGGTCAAAGTGGGACGGTTAAGTTTATATATGGTTTAACAAACTTCCAGCCCTTTCGGAATATGTCCTTCCTAATGATGATATGATTGTTTTATGATTTGAGTAATTGTATGACTAGCATTTTAGTGCAGGTGACGTATATTCAACTCGAGTTAAACAGGGTTCATCTCGAGAAAAGGCAAAATACGTGCATGTGTGTCGTTTCTGTTTATCGATGTTCTAAGTATCACTTTATACAAATATACCTATGATGGCACTGAACTTTCTTCACCTGTAGATTATTCTTGGGCGGTCAGAGTTTTTGACTGAAGTTTCTGGAACACTTGGTCGTAGCACCGGATATTCAGATGTTGTAACATCACTTTACTTTCTCACCAATACTGGTGGCTATGGACCATACGGAAAAGGAGGGGGAACTCGTTTCCGAAGTTCGCTGCAGAGCAATGGTAGTATAGTTGGCTTCTTTGTCAATGTTAGGAGAGACCAGATTGACGCAATTGGTGTCTATTTTAGCCCAGAGATGGAGACATGCAAAGAGAAGGTACCAATATACTTCCCCTGAATTCTTTGCAATTGCCGTCAGAGTTTTTGATTCAAGTTTCTGGAACACTTGGTCGGTACTATGTTTTGGCCATCAGGCCGAGAAAACTGGACGTGCATGTCGGCTTACTCCGTTTTTGAAATTTCCTAGTAGATCACTGAATAAGAAGATAACTCCTTGATCCAGATACGTCCATTTTTTTCCCTGTCTATAGACAGTTTTTGTTGTTAGTATAAAACCTTTAGGTTAACATCATAGGATCTTGATCTCTTAATTAGAACATCAAAAATACGTATGCGGAGATCAGGTACTAACCAGAATCATGGGCCATGGCTGCCTCACCAAAAATATGTATGTCCATGGCTGCCTCACCTGTGCTAAAATATGTAGGGCAACGTAGTGGTGTAGCACGATTTGCCGCCGGCACTGCCTTCACAGCGGCCGGTGGTGGTAGATGCCTTCAACGCCACTTTAGGATCGGTAGTTAAGATTAGGAGTGTCAGCCATGAGTTGTGTCTTATCTTTCTAACAACCCCAAATCGCTTTTTAGATTGTTTTGGCACTCAAGACCCGGGACCGAAACCAATTTGGTGCCCCCGATCAGGGCACTCGCGTGAGAATTTTGTTAGCTCCCTTTTTCTTTCTCAGTTTGTTATAACTGGAGACTGATTCCAACATTTTCTGCGTGAATTGCAGATTTGTTTTCAGCGATATTCAGATGTCTAGATTGAATTCTTTTTTATATTGAGAAAATCCATATTGAATCTTGAGAATCCCAAATTGTATTAGAATTTTAGGACTTTATAGTAGCCTTACATTGAGGGCGAAGCAGTTGTGAGCAAATTAACAGTCATGTAAAACTGTAGTTTGGTAATTGGTACATAGAGATTTTAGTTCGAAAGTAGTGGTATATAGGAATTTATGATGAAGTGGATTATTCTTTATATTTATTCAAAAGTTAAAGATGGGACTGATATGGTAGGTTGTCTCGTGCTACAGAGAATTAAGCAAGAAATCATTACCAAACATCTCTTTCTATGTAGGAGGAAGGAGGCGTCGGGATTTCACGTACTATGGCTTACAGAGAAAGGTAAGACTGACTCTCATGTCTATTCTCTGCTGCGTGTATGTGCTAACTATGATTGATGCAAGTGCACGCTAACTCCGGGATAATTGATAGGTGATAGAAGTCGCATTTCTTCTCTTAAAAGTAGTAGAATTTCATCAATCCCCTCCTTACTGTTCGGGCTTGAATCATGATTTCACCCAATGCATTTTGTTGAAAAGACTATGCAAGAGCAATTTATACTAGATCTTTGAGTACTCTCTAGTTTTCAACCATAGTGTTAATTAACATACATGATGAAAACCATAGTTTATTAGAGAAAAGGCTTTTAAGCCCAGCTTGCTGAGCATACTTCTTGTATCTATCAGGAAGAGGTTTTCCCCCTCCGCCGGCGGCGGCGGAGTCCTAGCAACCTCCCCCCACCACCGGCCCGTCCCGCTCGCCCTCTCCTCCCTCCCCCACCACCCCCCTTCCTTGTATCCCCTGGCGTCGCCTCCCCGAGCAGGGCGACCGGGGGGCCTTCTCCCCGCCAATTCCCAGCGCATCCCCCTCCTTTTCCCTCCCGCCGCCGCCGGCATAGGCCACCGGGCCTTGCTCGCGTGGTGGCGTGATGGCCCTGCTTCTCCCCGCGGCGCGTGGCGGCTCGGCGATGGCGGCCGCCGGCGCTTGTCTTCGGGCGGCGATCTTCGGGTGGCGAGGTGGCGGTGGCGCGGCTGCTTGGCTGCGGGGCGACGCGATGGCTTGTGGCGGAGCCCTTTCGGCCCAGATCTGGGCCCTTTTGGGCCCCATCTAGCTCTGGGTGGGCCTGGCGTGTGCTTTCCGGCGTCATCTCCGGCGGACGGAGGTGTGGCTTGGGCTGGGGGTGGCGGCGACGGCGGCGCGTGTACTACAACTCAGCGACGGGAGCTTCACGAGCCCGCTTCGGGCTCGGCCGGGCAGGGGTGCCTGGTTTGCTCTTGTGCTACGTCAGGTCGGTCACCGCCGAGGGTGGTGGAGGTTGTCCCCTCCCACGTGGCCGCTGACCCTGCTGCTCCTCGTTTTCGTCTGGTTCCTCTCGATCCTGCCGGTCTCGCTTCGCTTGTCACGGTGAGACGGCGATGGTGACTGCGTGTCCGTGGTGGCGCATATTGGTGGACGGGAAGTATGGTGGAGCACGATGGATCATCCGGGGTCGTGGTTGGTTGGCGGTTGGAAGAAATCCTTGTTGGCTTGTCCGGCACCAATGCGGTGATGCCCGTGGGCGCCGCCGTGCCTTCCTGAAGGGCGTCGGATATACCCCTTCCCTCCCACGGCCCTTCGCATACCGGGGGAAACCCTAGGCCATGTCCGGTAGCAACGCCGTTGTCGTCGCGTTCCTTCTTGAAGGTGTTGCTTGGTATGCGGCGTTTCGGGGTGCTAGGAGCGTGGTGGAATTCTCCGGCAGGCGCAACGGTTGCGAGTCATCTTCATTTTCGTTGATCCGCCGTTGTCGGCATTTTTTCCTTTTGTATTTTCTCTTTCTTTTCTTTTGGGCGTGCCTGTGCTGCTTCCGCTCCAGCAACTATCGTCGGTTGTATCGATGTTGTTGCTTTATAATACAAAGCGGGGGGAAACCCTTTTTCTGTAAGCCCAGCTTGCTCAGCATTGTGAAGGAGATGGAGGATTTACAATAGAAAATCATTCCAACCGACAGTCAAACTTAAACCAAACATTCTCTGCATCTCCCTCCTGCCATGAGGGCTTATTTGCACAGTTCAAGCTTTGTTAAATAAGTAATAATACAGCTATTAGTCACAACATACGCTATGAACATAAGTACTAAAACATATGCTATTAAGTACTCCTTCCGTTCCATAATTCTTGTCATGGTTTTATTTCAAATTTGAACTAATTGAACTAAAAACATGACAAGAATTATGGAATGGAGGGAGTATTATTAATCACAACGTATGCTTTAGTGTGTGAACTAAGAACTGAGTCAAATCTCAGTAATTACCCTATATCACTGAACAATATGCATTTAGACTTTAGAAAGCAACTTAATTTCTCTATGGTCTGAATATGGAAGTGCATGCTGTAATCAGGGTGGAGATGGAATCAGCCTCAAATGTCCTGGAGCATATAGTACTTGACCGAAGCGCGGAGCCGACTAATCTGCCGTTAGCACTTTTAAAATACATCACTGAGGATTTCAATGATAAGCGATAAATTGGCTGTGGTGGATTTGGAATCGTTTACAAGGTAAGTAAATTCTAAAATCCCCAATCGTAAAGGCTTTTTCACGGCAGAACTGAACTTGGTCCCAAAACACTTGATTGTGCTAACAAGACAAGTTAAACAAGGCGATCTTCAAAACAGTAGTGTTGCTGTTAAAAGGATTTTAAACTGCCATACAATAAACGATGAATCATTTAATCGTGAGACTACTTCTCTAATCAGTGTAAAACACAAAAATATAGTACGGTTTCTGGGCTACTGTGCTAATACAGAGAATAAAGCGATGAGACATTCAGAATCAGGAGAACCTTCGAAGTATATTTTTGCCGAGATGAGGGAAAGGTTACTCTGTTTCGAGTATATAAAAAATGGAAGCCTTGACAGATATCTTACTGGTACGGAATGCATGTGGATTGATGAAGTTCCTTCCCTTACCTGATTTACCTTTCCATTTCCTCAGTTTTACTCTCGTTTTACTTATGTAGACGAACTAAGGGGACTTGAATGGCATACGCGCTACCAGATAATTCGAGGAATATGTGATGGTTTGGTTTATCTTCACACAGAAAAGGGTATTGTTCATAGGGACATGAAACCTGAGAATATACTGCTTGATGATCTTATGATACCAAAAATTACAGATTTTGGTATATCAAAACTCCTCGATGGAGCAACACACGCTGTCACCAGTGACGCCACAGGATCACGGTAAGCTTGCATGTGGAGAAATCAATTCTCTGTCTCATGATCACCCAACTAAAACATTTTTGCTTCATCCAACACCATAGATAATATAATTGAACATTGTGCTTTCATGCAGTGGATATTGTGCTCCGGAATTCATAGCTCGTGGTGAGGTGTCAACCAGGTCAGACATATACAGTCTGGGCGTTATAATCAAAGAGCTCGTGACTGGATGTAAGGATGAACCTGATATTCAAAACGTAATAATTATCCAACTCATAGTCCAAGTTTGTTATGTCATTTTATTTTCTAAATACATTGCATAGAATCGTAATGGAACCCACATCTTGCTATATTCATATACTTTTTGATGAAAGACGTTTTTATTAACTCAAAATGTAGCATCAATCGAATACAAAGTATGATCTGCACAACTAAGATGCACATGGCCAAACATCAAAAGTGATGAAAGATGGTAAAAAACATATCAGCAACAATAGTCTCCTATGACCGACACTATGTGCCTATGTCGAAAGAGGTGGTGGTCCGATCCAGAGATTATGCTATCACCCATGTTGGGCAAAAACCTCCCTGACAACCTGCTTCAACCGCATACACACCGCCTTGTACATGGTTGATGCTATGGTCGGTGTAGCATAGACCATGTACGAAGCGAGTGTGTAATGGAAAATGAACTGTAAAGTAGTACATAGCCACGAAATTTTATTATTAATGTACTAGATCAAATTTTAATCAATGAAAATGTTATACACACGTACTGAAATCAAGTATAACAAGCTCTGGAACAAGTACTATTGGTGAAGTGGAGGCGTTCCCTGTGGAGTTCCCTGTGATGTCTTGAATAGCTCTTAGATCATGTTGGTGCAGAGGTCGGGTACAATTGATACCTCCTTGATATTGATATATTCCTTTCATAAAAAAATCTCAAAAGTTTTTGTTTTGTGAAATTTACATAGGGATTATCTTGATATTTGAGATCCAGTTGATGTTATTCTTCTTCTCTTGAAATCATGTTGATGCTTTTCAGTTGCTTGCACAAAACTTGCATTTTGTTTGGAAAAATGGGTCATTATAAACCGCCTTTGTGAAATGATAGGTACTTAGAAAGTGGAGGTACAAATGGAATAAATCAGCGAACTATCCACAATTTGGATACCAACAGGTAAGTAAATGCATTGAAATATCGTTAAGGTGCTTGTCAGGCTCCCCAAAGAAGAGGCCTAAAATATCAGATATAGTCAGTATGCTTAATACAATGGAAAGTATGAATGAGCACATTACCAATGTTGGCGACTCTCCAGCTGGCCCGGTATGCTCGTATGATCTAGAATTTGGTTTACTGCATAACCTTGTTAGCTTAGAAAGTACTTATGGAAGTGCCAAATCTTTTCATGCAGATAAGCGCTTACCCATGGGAGCTACTTGAGTTTGACTCGCTCGAGCTGAATTTCCCGTTCGAGATAAACAAGAAGATAATGTGCTCACTTCAGCTAACTAATGTAACGGATGATTACGTTGCCTTCAATATCGAAATGATGGGCATACTAGGATATTGCATTGAGCCGGAGAAATGTGTTGTGCCACCACGATCGAAGTGCAATGTCATGGTAACACTGAAACCACATGAGAGGGTACCGCATGCTATGGTGTGCAAGGATGAGTTGTTCATTCTGCGGTGTGCCGCTGTGAGTGAGGGTCTCACGGCCGAGGATATCATCATTGAAGACATGCTAAATGAGAAGTCGGGTAAACAGGAAGTCGATAAGGTGACGTTGAAGGTTGTTATTTTGCCCATCACCGTCGAATAAGGAACCCAAAGTGTTTATTGTGTGCAGTTCTGGGAACATGGTTTGCCTAGATGGGTTTAACGTCCTTAGGAAGGCAACATCAACACCGTTTCTCGACAGAGATTATAATTTGTGCACCAAACAAAATTCGAGCTGTGCAACCTCTTTTCAGGTCAAAAGGGCTTGTCAAACGATCCTTGGTGATTTGAGACCATTCCTGCAATTACATGGCTTTGGGACTCATGTTCTCCACTAAGACACAAGATCTTTTTCTGATTATTTCTATATAACAGGCTCAACATATGGGAAATGCTTCAGAGAAAGGTTTTTCTTTTTCATACTTGTGTCATATGTGATCAAAGAGCTCTTGAGACCCAACTCCCGAGACATCTATTTTTACCATCGCCAATTTACTCAAACTTGATGGCAGCACATTTACCAAACTAACAACCTATTTCTGCCAACATTCAGGAGAAGCTAGATGATCTCAAATCTTACCTCCAAGTAACTTTTTTTTCTTGGAGATTATCACTCTAGTTCTGTGGGCTGTTTGGAACACCAGGAATGACGTCATCTTCACAGGGGTATCCCCAAGCCTACTCATGCAGGTGAAAGTATAATGAGGAGCTTCACTGGCTTACTTCATTTCAGGGCAAAAAAGAAGAGAGATGCACAGTTTGACTTGAGGCCCTTTCTAGGCACTCCTGGTGCCTTCTCTGTTTTAGATATATAGCATGTTCTTTTTTTGTTTTGTTTTGTTTCTTCTGTACATTACTTATTCAAAAATTCCAAGTCTTTTCTTGCCTTCGGCCCATCCTTAGTCCTCTTCGGCATGTTCATCAATGTTCAAAGCAAACTCTCAAGGATATTTTTTGTGATATGCATTTGATCAAGGCTATGAGGCGTGTCGAGTATGGGCCAGTATTCCAAGTCCTAGAAAACAGATCTCGTCTTCCATACCTTCAGCAGGGGCTCCGGCCTTTTTCTTCGTCTTTCCCAGCGAGGGGCACTCTTCCCAGTTCTTCAATAACTCGTATATTTCTGCACCGCTACGCTTACGTGGAGGACCTCAATGCTCAGCCTTACCATTGAATAGTTCTCCACGCTTTCTCCACGGGTCATCCTTCTCGAGCCATCTTCGATGCCCATGTACACGATTTTCGAAGACCCGCCATCTTTCGATAGCTGCAGAGAAATTGTATCATCCATGCACCTCGTGCATCCGCAATATCCGTGGCACACCTGGACGGAGAGATAGCCGTAACCGAGATAGTCCTGCACCGTCGTGATCAGCGCGGCTCTCATGTAGAAAGAAATACTCTCCTTTGCTTGCATCCCATGTCTTGGCCGGCGTTTTCCATAAGGTATGTAGCTCCTCTTTCAGTAACCCGAGATACAGATTTATATCATTTCCCGGTTGTCTCGGCCCTTGAATAAGCATAGCCATGTGTATGTATTTTTCCTTCATGCACAACCAGGGGGGAGGTTGTACATCCATACAAACACGGGCCATGTGCTATGATTGGTGTTCTGGTTGCCAATTGGATTCATGCCATCACTACTAGTGCCAAGCACGATGTTCCTTGGATCATTTGCGAAAAAAAATCAAATTCAACATTTAATGCTCTCCACTGGCTAGCATCTGCGAGGTGTCTCTGTTGGGGAACGCAGTAATTTCAAAAAATTTCCTACGCACACTCAAGATCATGTTGATGGCATAGCAACGAGAGGGGAGAGTATATGTCCACGTACCCTCGTAGACCGTTAGCGGAAGCGTTATGACAACGCGGTTGATGTAGTCGTACGTCTTCACGATCCAACCGATCCAAGCCCCGAACGTACGGGGCCTCCGAGTTCAGCACACGTTCAGCTCGATGACAATCTCCGGCCTCCGATCCAGCAAAGCTCCAGAGATGAGTTCCGTCAGCACGACGGCGTGGTGACGATGTTGATGTTCTACCGGCACAGGGCTTCGCCTAAGCTTCGCGTCGATATGACCGAGGTGGAATATGGTGGAAGGGGGCACCGCACACGGCTAAGGAACGATCCGTAGATCAACTTGTGTGTCTATGGGGTGCCCCCCGCCCCCGTATATAAAGGAGCCAGGGGGGAGGAGGTGGCCGGCCAAGGAGGGCGCGCCAAGGGGGAGTCCTATTCCCACCTTCTTTCCAAGTAGGAGTAGGAGAAGGGGGGAAGGAGGAGGAAGGGAGGAAGGAAAGGGGGGGGCGCCGCCCCCCTTCCCTTGTCCGATTCAGACTAGGAAGGGGAGGGGCGCGCGGCCCCCTCCTGGTTCCTTCCCTCTTCTCCCTCAAGGCCCATGTAGGCCCAATAACCCCCCGGGGGGTTCCGGTAACCTCCCGGTACTCCGGTAAAATGCTGATTTCACCCGGAACGATTCCGATGTCCAAATATAGGCTTCCAATATATCAATCTTTATGTCTCGACCATTTCGAGACTCCTCGTTATGTCCGTGATCACATCCGGGACTTCGAACAAACTTCGGTGCATCAAAACTTTATAAACTCATAATAAAACTATCATCGTAACGTTAAGCGTGCGGACCCTACGGGTTCGAGAACTATGTAGACATGACCTAGAACCATTCTCGGTCAATAACCAATAGCGGGACCTGGATGCCCATATTGGTTCCTACATATTTTACGAAGATCTTTATCGGTCAAACCGCACAACAACATACGTTGTTCCCTTTGTCATCGGTATGTTACTTGCCCGAGATTTGATCGTCGGTATCCAATACCTAGTCCAATCTCGTTACCGGCAAGTCTCTTTACTCATTCTGTAATGCATCATCTCGTAACCAACTCACTGGTAACATTGCTTGCAAGGCTTATTGTGATGTGCATTACCGAGAGGGCCCAGAGATACCTCTCCGACAATCGGAGTGACAAAACCTAATCTCGAAATACGCCAACTCAACATGTACCTTCGGAGACACCGTAGTACTCCTTTATAATCACCCGATTCGTTGTGACGCTTGGTAGCACCAAAGTGTTCCTCCGTAAACGGAGTTGCATAATCTCATAGTTACAGGAACATGTATAAGTCATGAAGAAAGCAATAGCAATATACTAAACGATCAAGTGCTAGGCTAACGGAATGGGTCATGTCAATCACATCATTCTCCTAATGATGTGATCCCACTAATCAAATGACAACACATGTCTATGGTTAGGAAACATAACCATCTTTGATTAATGAGCTAGTTAAGTAGAGGCATACTAGTGACTATATGTTTGTCTATGTATTCACACATGTATCATGTTTCCGGTTAATACAATTCTAGCATGAATAATAAACATTTATCATGATATGAGGAAATAAATAATAACATTATTATTGCCTCTAGGGCATATTTCCTTGAGTCTCCCACTTGCACTAGAGTCAATAATCTAGATTACATAGTAATGATTCTAACACCCATGGAGTCTTTGGTGCTGATCATGTTTTGCTCGTGAGAGAGGCTTAGTCAACGGGTCTGCAACATTCAGATTCGTATGTATCTTGCAAATCTCTATGTCTCCCACTTGGACTTGGTCCCGAATGGAATTGAAGCGTCTCTTGATGTGCTTGGTCCTCTTGTGAAATCTGGATTCCTTTGCCAAGGCAATTGCACTAGTATTGTCACAGAAGATCTTCATTGGTCCCGATGCACTAGGTATGACACCTAGATCGGAAATGAACTCCGTCATCCAGACTCCTTCATTTGCTGCTTCAGAAGCAGCAATGTATTCCGCTTCACATGTAGATCCCGCCACGACGCTTTGTTTAGAACTGCACCAACTTACAGCTCCACCATTTAATAAAAACACATATCCGGTTTGCGATTTAGAATCGTCCGGATCAGTGTCAAAGCTTGCATCGACGTAACCATTTACGACTAGCTCTTTGTCACCTCCATATACGAAAAACATATCCTTAGTCCTTTTCAGGTATTTCAGGATGTTCTTGACCGTTGTCCAGTGATCCACTCCTGGATTACTTTGGTACCTTCCTGCCAAGCTTATTGCTAAGCATACGTCAGGTCTGGTACACAGCATTGCATACATGATAGAGCCTATGGCTGAAGCATAGGGAACATCTTTCATTTTCTCTCTACCTTCTGCTGTGGTCGGGCATTGAGTTTGACTCAACTTCACACTTGTAGCACGGGCAAGAACCCTTTCTTTGCCTGATCCATTTTGAACTTTTTCAAAATTTTGTCAAGGTATGTGCTTTGTGAAAGTCCTATTAAGCGTCTTGATCTATCTCTATAGATCTTGATGCCCAATATGTAAGTAGCTTCACCGAGGTCTTTCATTGAAAAACTTTTATTCATGTATCCCTTTATGCTATCCAGAAATTCTATATTATTTCCGATCAATAATATGTCATCTACATATAATATCAGAAATGCTACAGAGCTCCCACTCACTTTCTTGTAAATACAGGCTTCTCCAAAAGTCTGTATAAAACCATATGCTTTGATCACACTATCAAAATGTTTATTCCAACTCCGAGATGCTTGCACCAGTCCATAAATGGATCGCTGGAGCTTGCACACTTTGTTAGCACCTTTTGGATCAATAAAACCTTCTGGTTGCATCATGTACAACTCTTCTTCTAGAAATCCATTCAAGAATGCAGTCTTGACATCCATTTGCCAAATTTCATAATCATGAAATGCAGCAATAGCTAACATGATTCGGACAGACTTAAGCATCGCTACGGGTGAGAAAGTCTCATCGTAGTCAACTCCTTGAACTTGTCGAAAACCTTTTGCAACAAGTCGAGCTTTATAGACAGTTCCATTACCATCAGCGTGAGTCTTCTTCTTAAAGATCCATTTATTCTCAATGGCTTGCCGATCATCGGGCAAGTCAACCAAAGTCCATACTTTGTTCTCATACATGGATCCCATCTCAGATTTCATGGCCTCTAGCCATTTTGTGGAATCTGGGCTCATCATCGCTTCCTCATAGTTCGTAGGTTCATCATGGTCAAGTAACATGACTTCCAGAATAGGATTACCGCACCACTCAGTGCGGATCTTACTCTGGTAGACCCACGTGGTTCAAGAGAAACTTGATCTGAAGTTTCATGATCAATATCATTAGCTTCCTCACTAATTGGTGTAGTCGTCACAGAACCGGTTCTTGTGATGAACTACTTTCAATGAGGGAGTAGATACTGATTATCTCATCAAGTTCTACTTTCCTCCCACTCACTTCTTTCGAGAGAAACTCCTTCTCTAGAAAGGATCCGATTTTAGCAACGAAAATCTTGCCCTCAGATCTGTGATAGAAGGTGTACCCAATAGTCTCTTTTGGGTATCCTATGAAGACACATTTCTCCGATTTGCGTTCGAGCTTATCTGGTTGAAGTTTCTTCACATAAGCATCGCAGCCCCAAACTTTAAGAAACGACAACTTTGGTTTCTTGCCAAACCACAGTTCATAAGGCGTCGTCTCAACGGATTTTGATGGTGCCCTATTTAACGTGAATGCGGCCGTCTCTAAATCATAACCCCAAAACGATAGTAGAATCAAGAAGAGACATCATAGATCGCACCATATCTAGTAAAGTACGATTACGACGTTCGGACACACCATTTCGTTGTGGTGTTCCAGGTGGCGTGAGTTGCGAAACTATTCCGCATTGTTTCAAGTGTAGGCCAAACTCGTAACTCAAATATTCTCCTCCACGATCAGATCGTAGAAATTTTATTTTCTTGTTACGATGATTTTCCACTTCACTCTGAAATTCTTTAAACTTTTCAAATGTTTCAGACTTGTGTTTCATCAAGTAGATATACCCATATCTGCTCAAATCATCTGTGAAGGTGAGAAAATAACGATACCCGCCGCGAGCCTCAACATTCATTGGACCACAAACATCAGTATGTATGATTTCCAACAAATCAGTTACTCGCTCCATAGTTCCGGAGAACGGCGTTTTAGTCATCTTGCCCATGAGGCACGGTTCGCAAGTAACAAGTGATTCATAATCAAGTGATTCCAAAAGCCCATCAGTATGGAGTTTCTTCATGCGCTTTACACCGATATGACCTAAACGGCAGTGCCACAAATAAGTTGCACTATCGTTATCAACTCTGCATCTTTTGGTTTCAACACTATGAATATGTGTATCACTACTATCGAGATTCAATAAAAATAGACCACTCTTCAAGGGTGCATGACCATAAAAGATATTACTCATATAAATAGAACAACCATTATTCTCTGATTTAAATGAATAACCGTCTCGCATCAAACAAGATCCAGATATAATGTTCATGCTCAACGCTGGCACCAAATAACAATTATTTAGGTCTAAAACTAATCCCGATGGTAGATGTAGAGGTAGCGTGCCGACCGCGATCACATCGACTTTGGAACCATTTCCCACGCGCATCGTCACCTCGTCCTTAGACAATCTTCGCTTAATCCGTAGTCCCCGTTTCGAGTTGCAAATATTAGCAACAGAACCAGTATCAAATATCCAGGTGCTACTGCGAGCATTAGTAAGGTACACATCAATAACATGTATATCACATATACCTTTGTGCACTTTGTCATCCTTCTTATCTGCCAAATACTGAAGGAAATATGCCCTAGAGGCAATAATAAAGTTATTATTTATTTCCTTATTTCATGATAAATGTTTATCATTCATGCTAGAATTGTATTAACCGGAAACATGATACATGTGTGAATGCATAGACAAAACAAGATGTCACTAGTATGCCTCTACTAGACTAGCTTGTTAATCAAAGATGGTTATGTTTCCTGACCATGAACAAAGGAGTTGTTATTTGATTAACGAGGTCACATCATTAGTAGAATGATCTGATTGACATGACCCATTCCTTAGCTTAGCACACGATCGCTTAGTATGTTGCTACTTGCTTTTATCCATGACTTATACATGTTCCCGTAACTATGAGATTATGCAACTCCGTTTACGGAGGAACACTTTGGTGCTACCAAACGTCACAACGTAATCGGGTGATTATAAAGGAGTACTACAGGTGTCTCCAAAGGCAGATGTTGGGTTGGCGATTTGAGATTAGGTTTTGTCACTCCGATAGTCGGAGAGGTATCTCTGGGCCCTCTCGGTAATGCACATCATCTGAAGCCTTGCAAGCACTACAACTAATGAGTTAGTTGTGAGATGATGTATTACGGAACGAGTAAAGAGACTTGCCGGTAACGAGATTGAACTAGGTATTGGATACCGACGATCGAATCTCGGGCAAGTAACATACCGATGACAAAGGAACAACGTATGTTGTTATGCGGTCTCGACCGACAAAGATCTTCGTAGAATATGTAGGAACCAATATGGGCATCCAGGTCCCGCTGTTGGTTATTGACCGTGAATGGTTCTAGGTCATGTCTACATTGTTCTCGAACCGTAGGGTCCGCACGCTTAAGGTTTCGATGACAGTTATTATGAGTTTATGTATTTTGATGTACCGAAGGAGTTCGGAGTCCCGGATGTGATCACGGACATGACGAGGAGTCTCGGAATGGTCGAGACATAAAGATTGATATATTGGAAGCCTATGTTTGGAGTTCGGAATGGTTCCGGTAAAACGGGAATTTACCGGAGTACCGGGAGGTTACCGGAACCCCCCGGGAGGTAAATGGGCCTCGATGGGCCTTAGTGGAAAGGAGAAGGGGCAGCCCTAGGAGGGCGCGCCCCCCCCTTCCCTAGTCCTACTAGGACTAGGAGAAGGGTCGCCCCTCTCTCTTTCCCTCCGGAATCCTAGTCCAACTAGGATTGGGGGAATCCTACTCCCAGAGGGAGTAGGACTCCCTTGGCGCACCCCCTTTGGCCGCCGGCCCCCTCCCCCCTGGCTCCTTTATATACGGGGGCAGGGGGGCACCTTGGAACACACAAGTTGATCGTGAGATCGTTCCTTAGCCGTGTCGTGTGCCCCTCCACCATATTCCACCTCGGTTATACCGTCGAAGCTTAAGCGAAACCCTCGCGCCGTGAAACATCAAGATCGTCACCACGCCGTCGTCTTGTGGAACTCTCCTCGACACTCGGCTGGATCGAGTACGAGGGACGCCATCGAGCTGTACGTGTGTCAAGAACTCGGGGTGTCGGAGTAACGGCGCCGGATCGGTCGGATCGCGAGGAGAACGTCGACTACTTCCTCTACGTTGTGATCGCTTCGCCGGGTCTACAAGGGTATGTGGACAACACTCTCCTCTCGTTGCTATACATCACCATGATCTTGCGTGTGCGTAGGAAAATTTTGAAATTACTCGTTCCCCAACAGTGGCATCCGAGCCTAGGTTTTTTCTATGGTTTGATGTTTTGCACGAGTAGAACACAAGTGAGTTGTGGGCGATACAAGTCATACTACCTACCAGCATGTCATACTTTGGTTCAGCGGTATTGTGAGATGAAGCGGCCTGACCGACATTACGCCAGACGCTTACGCGAGACTGGTTTCACCGCCACGAGCACTCGCTGCTTAAAGGTGACTGGTGGGTGTCTGTCTCTCTCACTTTAGTTGAACCGAGTGTGGCTACGCCCGGTCCTTGAGAAGGTTAAAACGAGTCTATTTGTGAAATATCGTTGTGGTTTTGATGCGTAGGTGAGACTGGTTCTTGCTTAAGCCCGTAGCAGCCACGTAAAATTTGCAACAACAAAGTAGAGGACGTCTAACTTGTTTTTGCAGGGCATGTTGTGATGTGATATGGTCAAGACGTGATGCTATATTTTATTGTATGAGATGATCATGTTTTGTAACCGGTTATCGGCAACTGGCAGGAGCCATATGGTTGTCGCTTTATTGTATGCAATGCAATCGCCCTGTAATGCTTTACTTTATCACTAAGCGGTAGCGATAGTCGTAGTAGCATAAGTTTGGCGAGACGACAACGATGCTGCGATGGAGATCAAGGTGTCGCGCCGGTGACGATGGTGATCATGGTGGTGCTGCAAGATGGAGATCGTGAAGCACAAGATGATGATGACCATATCATATCACTTATATTGATTTGCATGTGATGTTTATCCTTTTATGCATCTTATCTTGCTTTGATTGACGGTAGCATAATAAGATGATCTCTCACTAAATTATCAAGAAGTGTTCTCCCCGGGTATGCACCGTTGCCAAAGTTCGTCGTGCCCAGACACCACGTGATGATCGGGTGTGATAAGCTCTACGTCCATCTACAACGGGTGCAAGCCAGTTTTGCACACGCAGAATACTCGGGTTATACTTGACGAGCCTAGCATATGCAGATATGGCCTCGGAACACGGAGACCGAAAGGTCGGCGTGAATCATATAGTAGATATGATCAACATAAGATGTTCACCATTGAAAGCTACTCCATTTCACGTGATGATCGGTTATGGTTTAGTTGATTTGGATCACGTGATCACTTAGATGACTAGAGAGATGTTTTTCTAAGTGGGAGTTCTTAAGTAATATGATTAATTGAACTTAAATTTATCATGAACTTAGTACCGATAGTATCTTGCTTGTTTATGTTTGATTGTAGATAGATGGCTCGTCTTTGTTGTTCCGTTGAATTTTAATGCGTTCCTTGAGAAAGCAAAGTTGAAAGATGATGGTAGCAATTACACGGACTGGGTCCGTAATTTGAGGATCATCCTCATTGCTGCACGTAAGAGCTACGCCTGGATGCACCGCTAGGTGCGAACTCGCTTCTTTGGAGCAACGCCAGATGTTATGAACGTCTGGCGAGCAAAGTCGATGACTACTCTATAGTTCAGTGTGCCATGCTTTACGGCTTAGAACCGGGACTTCAACGACGTTTTGAACGTCATGGAGCATATGAGATGTTCCAGAGTTGAAGTTAATATTCAACAGAATGCCCGGATTGAGAGATATGAAGTCTCCAATAAGTTCTATAGCTGCAAGATGGAGGAGAACAGTTCATTAGTGAGCATATACTCGTAATGTCCGGGTACTACAATCACTTGACACAATTGGGAGTTAATCTTCCGGATGATTGTGTCATTGATGAATTCTCCAATCACGCCACCAAGCTACAAAGGCTTCGTGATGAACTATAATATGCAAGGGTTAGTAAAGACTATGCTCGAGCTCTTCGCAATGCTAAAGGCTGCGGAGGTAGAAATCAAGAAGGAGCATCAAGTGTTGATGGTCAATAAGACGACTAGTTTCAAGAAGAAAGGCAAAGGGAAGAAGAAGGGAATTCAAGAAGAACAGCAAGCAAGTTGCTGCTCAGAGAAGAAACCCAAGTCTGGCCCTAAACCTGAAACGAGTGCTTCTCGCAAGCGGTGGTCCTTGGAAGCGGAACTGCCCCAAGTATTTGGCGGATAAGAAGGATGGCAAGGTGAACAAAGGTATATGTGATATACATGTTATTGATGTGTACCTTACTAGAGCTCGTAGTAGCACTGGTATTTGATCTTGGTTCATTGCTAATATTTGCAACTCAAACAGGACTACTGATTGCTTAACTCGCAAAGGACGAGGTGACGATCGCGCGTGGGAAATGGTTCCAAAGTCGATGTGATCGCGGTCGGCACGCTACCTCTACATCTACCTTCGGGATTAGTTTTAGACCTAAATAATTGTTATTTGGTGCTGCGTTGAGCATGAACATTATATCTGGATCTTGTTTGATGCGAGACGGTTATTCATTTAAATCAGAGAATAATGGTTGTTCTATTTATATGAGTAATATCTTTTATGGTCATGCACCCTTGAGGAGTGGTCTATTTCTTATGAATCTCGATAGTAGTGATACACATATTCATAATGTTGAAACCAAAAGATGCAGAGTTGATAATGATAGTGCAACTTATTTGTGGCATCGCCGCTTAGGTCATATCGGTGTAAAGCGCATGAAGAAACTCCATGCCGATGGACTTTTGGAGTCACTTGATTATGAATCACTTGGCACTTGCGAACCGTGCCTCATGGGCAAGATGACTAGAACACCGTTCTCGGTACTATGGAGAGAGCAACAGATTTGTTGGAAATCATACATATGATGTATGTGGTCCGATGAATATTGAGGCTCGTGGCGGATATCGTTATTTTCTCACCTTCACAGATGACTTAAGCAGATATGGGTATATCTACTTAATGAAACATAAGTCTGAAACGTTTGAAAAGTTCAAAGAATTTCAGAGTGAAGTTGAAAATCATCGTAACAAGAAAATTAAGTTTCTACGATCCGATCGTGGAGGTGAATATTTGAGTTACGAGTTTGGTCTACATTTGAAACAATGCGGAATAGTCAAGAACTTACGCCACCGGAACACCACAGCGTAATGGTGTGTCCGAACGTCGAATCGCACTTTACTAGATATGGTGCGATCTATGATGTCTCTTACAGATTTACCGCTATCGTTTTGGGGTTATGCTCTAGAGACAGCCGCATTCACACTCGAATAGAACACCGTCGAAACCGCTGAGACGACGCCTTATGAACTGTGGTTTAGCAAGAAACCAAAGTTGTCGTTTCTTAAAGTTTGGGGATGCGATGCTTATGTGAAAAAGCTTCAACCCGATAAGCTCGAACCCAAATCGGAGAAATGTGTCTTCATAGGATACCCAAAGGAGACAGTTGGGTATACCTTCTATCACAGATCCGAAGGCAAGACATTCGTTGTTAAGAATGGATCCTTTCTAGAGAAGGAGTTTCTCTCGAAAGAAGTGAGTGGGAGGAAAGTGGAACTTGATGAGGTAATAGTACCTTCTCCCTTACTTGAAAGTAGTTCGTCGCAGTAAACCAGTTTCGAGACACCTACACCAAGTAGTGAGGAAGTTGATGATGTTGATCATGAAACTTCAGATCAAGTTATCGCAGAACCTCGTAGATCAACCAAAGTAAGATCCGCACTGAGTGGTACGGTAATCCTGTTCGAAGTCATGCTACTAGATCATGATGAACCCACGAACTATGAAGAAGCGATGGTGAGCCCAGATTCGCAAAATGGCTTGAGGCCATGAAATCGAGATGGGATCCATGTATGAAAACAAAGTGTGGACTTTGGTTGACTTGCCCGAGGGTAGGCAAGCAATAGAAAACAAGTGGATCTTCAAGAAGAAGACGACGACGACGGTAATGTTATCGTTTATAAAGCTCGACTTGTCGCAAAAGGTTTTCGACAAGTTCAAGGGGTTGACTACGATGAGACCTTCTCACCCGTAGCGATGCTTAAGTCCGTCCGAATCATGTTAGCGATTGCCGCATTTTATAATTATGAAATTTGGCAAATGGATGTAAAGACTGCATTCTGAATGGATTTACGGAAGAAGAGTTGTATATGATGCAACCGAAGGTTTTATCGATCCAAAGGAGCTAACAAAGTGTGCAAGCTCCAGCGATCCATATATGGACTGGTGCAAGCATCTCGGAGTTGGAATAAACGCTTTGATAGTGTGATCAAAGCATTTGGGTTTATATGCACTTTTGGAGAAGCTTTGATTTACAAGAAAGTGAGTGGGAGCTCAGAGCATTTACGATCTTATATGTGGATGACATATTGCTGATCGGAAATGATATAGAATTTCTGGATAGCATAAAGGGATACTTGAATAAGAGTTTTTCAATGAAAGACCTCGGTGAAGCTGCTTACATATTGGGCATCAAGATCTATAGAGATAGATCAAGACGCTTAATTGACTTTCACAAAGCACATACCTTGACAAAGTTTTGAAGAAGTTCAAAATGGATCAAGCAAAGAAAGGGTTCTTGCCGTGTTACAAGGTGTGAAGTTGAGTCGACTCAATGCCCCACCACCGCAGAAGATAGAGAGAAAATGAAAGATGTTCCTATGCTTCAGCCATAGGCTCTATCATGTATGCAATGCTGTGTACTGACTGATGTGTGCCTTGCTATAAGCCTAGCAGGAGGTACCAAAGTAATCCAGAGTGGATCATCGGACAGCGGTCAAGAACATCTGAAATACCGAAAAGGACGAAGGATATGTTTTCAGATATGGAGGTGACAAAGAGCTCATAAAAACGGTTACGTTGATGCAAGCTTTGACACCGATCCGACGATTCTAAATCGCAGACCGGATACGATTTACACTAAACGGAGGAGCTGTCGGTTGGTGCAGTTCTAAACAAAGCGTCAGAAGCGGGATCTACATGTGAAGCGGAATACATAGCAGCCGGAAGCAGCTAATGAAGGAGTCGGATGAAGGAGTTCATATCCGATCTAGGTGTCATACCTAGTGCATCGGGTCCAATGAAAATCTTCGTGACAATATCGAGCAATTGCCTTAGCAAAGGAATCCAGATTTCACAAGAGGACCAAGCACATCAAGAGACGCTTCAATTCCATCCGGACTTAGTCCAGACGGAGACATAGAGATTTGCAAGATACATACGGATCTGAATGTTGCAGATCCGCTGACTAAGCCTCTTCCACGAGCAAAACATGATCAGCACCAAGACTCCATGGGTGTTAGAATCATTGTGTAATCTAGATTATTGACTCTAGTGCAAGTGGGAGATCAAGGAAATATGCCCTAGAGGCAATAATAAAGTTATTATTTATTTCCTTATTTCATGATAAATGTTTATCATTCATGCTAGAATTGTATTAACCGAAACATGATACATGTGTGAATGCATAGACAAAACAAGATGTCACTAGTATGCCTCTACTAGACTAGCTTGTTAATCAAAGATGGTTATGTTTCCACCATGAACAAAGGAGTTGTTATTTGATTAACGAGGTCACATCATTAGTAGAATGATCTGATTGACATGACCCATTCCCTTAGCTTAGCACACGATCGCTTAGTATGTTGCTACCGCTTTTATCCATGACTTATACATGTTCCCGTAACTATGAGATTATGCAACTCCTGCTTACGGAGGAACACTTTGGTGCTACCAAACGCCACAACGTGAATCGGGTGATTATAAAGGAGTACTACAGTGTCTCCAAAGGCGATGTTGGGTTGGCGATTTCGAGATTAGGTTTTGTCACTCCGATAGTCGGAGAGGTATCTCTGGGCCCTCTCGGTAATGCACATCATCTGAAGCCTTGCAAGCACTACAACTAATGAGTTAGTTGTGAGATGATGTATTACGGAACGAGTAAAGAGACTTGCCGTAACGAGATTGAACTAGGTATTGATACCGACGATCGAATCTCGGGCAAGTAACATACCGATGACAAAGGGAACAACGATGTTGTTATGCGGTCTGACCGACAAAGATCTTCGAGAATATGTAGGAACCAATATGGGCATCCAGGTCCCGCTGTTGGTTATTGACCGTGAATGGTTCTAGGTCATGTCTACATTGTTCTCGAACCGTAGGGTCCGCACGCTTAAGGTTTCGATGGCGCTTATTATGAGTTTATGTATTTTGATGTACCAAGGAGTTCGAGTCCCGGATGTGATCACGGACATGACGAGGAGTCTCGGAATGGTCGAGACATAAAGATTGATATATTGGAAGCCTATGTTTGGAGTTCGAATGGTTCCGGCTAAAACGGAATTTACCGAGTACCGGAGGTTACTGAACCCCCGGAGGTAAATGGGCCTCGATGGGCCTTAGTGGAAAGGAGAAGGGCAGCCCTAGGAGGGCGCGCCCCCCCTTCCCTAGTCCTACTAGGACTAGGAGAAGGGGCCGCCCCTCTCTCTTTCCCTCCAGGAATCCTAGTCCAACTAGGATTGGGGGAATCCTACTCCCGAGGGAGTAGGACTCCCTGCGCACCTCCTTTGGCCGGCCCCTCCCCCGGCTCCTTTATATACGGGGCAGGGGGGCACCTTGGAACACACAAGTTGATCGTGAGATCGTTCCTTAGCCGTGCGGTGCCCCTCCACCATATTCCACCTCGGTTATACTGTCAAGCTTAAGCGAAGCCCTGCGCCGTGAAACATCAAGACCGTCACCACGCCGTCGGCCGACGGAACTCTCCTCGACACTCGGCTGGATCGAGTACGAGGGACGCCATCGAGCTGTACGTGTGTCAAGAACTCGGGGTGTCGGAGTAACGGCGCCGGATCGGTCGGATCGCGAGGAGAACGACGACTACTTCCTCTACGTTGTGATCGCTTCCGCCGGGTCTACAAGGGTATGTGGACAACACTCTCCCTCTCGTTGCTATACATCACCATGATCTTGCGTGTGCGAGGGAAAATTTTGAAATTACTACGTTCCCCAACAGATACTTGGGGCAGTTCCGCTTCCAAAGGTCCACCGCTTGCAATAGAAGCACTTTCGGCCAGCTTAGGTCCAGACTTGGGTTTCTTCTCTTGAGCAGCAACTTTCTTGCTGTTCTTTTTGAAGTTCCCCTTCTTCTTCCCTTTGCCCTTTTTCTTGAAACTGGTGGTCTTGTTAACCATCAACACTTGATGCTTCTTTTTGATTTCTACCTCCGCGGCTTTTAGCATTGCGAAGAGCTCGGGAATAGTCTTGTTCATCCCTTGCATATTATAGTTCATCACAAAGCTCTTGTAGCTTGGTAGTAGTGATTGAAGAATTTTGTCAATGACACTATCATCAGGAAGATTAACTCCCAGTTGAATCAAGTGATTATTATACCCAGACATTTTGAGTATGTGTTCACTGACAGAACTATTCTCCTCCATCTTGCAGCTATAGAACTTATTGGAGACTTCATATCTCTCAATCTGGGCATTTGCTTGAAATATTAACTTCAACTCCTGGAACATCTCATATGCTCCATGACGCTCAAAACGTCGTTGAAGACCCGGTTCAAGCCGTAAAGCATGGCACACTGAACTATTGAGTAGTCATCAACGTTGTTCGCCAGACGTTCTTAACGCCGTCATTGCATCAAGAAGGCCTGGCACCCAATGGTGCTTCCAGGACGTAACTTTTCTATGCAGCAATGAGGATAATCCTCAGGTTACGGACCCAGTCCGTGTAATTGCTACCATCATCTTTCAACTTTCTTTTCTCAAGGAACGCATTAAAATTCAACGGAACAACAACACGAGCCATCTATCTACAAACAAACATAGACAAGCAAAATACTATCAGGTACTAAGTTCATGATAAATTTAAGTTCAATTAATCATATTACTTAAGAACTCCCACTTAGACAGACATCTCTCTAGTCATCTAAGTGATCACGTGATCCAAATCAACTAAACCATGTCCGATCATCACGTGAGATGGAGTAGTTTCAATGGTGAACATCACTATGTTGATCATATCTACTATATGATTCACGCTCGACCTTTCGGTCTCCGTGTTCCGAGGCCATATCTCAGATATGCTAGGCTCATCAAGTATGACTGAGTATTCGCGTGTGCAACTGTTTTGCACCCGTTGTATTTGAACGTAGAGCCTATCACACCCGATCATCACGTGGTGTCTCAAAGACGAAGAACTTTCCCAACGGTGCATACTCGTGGAGAACACTTCTTGATTATTAGTGAGAGATCATCTTAAAATGCTACCGTCAATCAAAGCAAGATAAGATGCATAAAGGATAAACATCACATGCAATCAATATAAGTGATATTATATGGCCATCATCATCTTGTGCTTGTGATCTCCATCTTCGAAGCACCGTCGTGATCACCATCATCACCGGCGCGACACCTTGATCTTCATCGTAGCATCGTTGTCGTTACACCATCTATTGCTTCTACGACTATTGCTACCGCTTAGTCATAAAGTAAAGCAATTACAGGGCGATTGCATTTCATACAATAAAGCGACAACCATATGGCTCCTGCCAGTTGCCGATAACTTCGTTACAAAACATGATCATCTCATACAATAAAATATAGCATCACGTCTTGACCATATCACATCACAACATGCCCTGCAAAAACAAGTTAGACGTCCTCTACTTTGTTGTTGCAAATTTTACGTGGCTGCTACGGGCTTAGCAAGAACCGTTCTTACCTACGCATCAAAAACCACAACGATAGTTCGTCAAGTTAGTGTTGTTTTAACCTTCGCAAGGACCGGGCATAGCCACACTCGATTCAGCTAAAGTGAGAGAGACAGACACCCGCCAGCCACCTTTAAGCACGAGTGCTCGTAACGGTGAAACCAGTCTCGCGTAAGCGTACGCGTAATGTCGGTCCGGGCCGCTTCATCTCACAATACCGCCTAACCAAAGTATGACATGCTGGTAAGCAGTATGACTTGTATCGCCCACAACTCACTTGTGTTCTACTCGTGCATATAACATCAACGCATAAAACCTAGGCTCGGATGCCACTGTTGGGGAACGCAGTAATTTCAAAAAAATTCCTACGCACACTCAAGATCATGTTGATGGCATAGCAACGAGAGGGGAGAGTATATGTCCACGTACCCTCGTAGACCGTTAGCGGAAGCGTTATGACAACGCGGTTGATGTAGTCGTACGTCTTCACGATCCGACTGATCCAAGCTCCGAACGTACGAGGCCTCCGAGTTCAGCACACGTTCAGCTCGATGACAATCTCCGGCCTCCGATCCAGCAAAGCTCCGGAGATGAGTTCCACAAGACGACGGCGTGCAGGACGATGTTGATGTTCTATCGCGCAGGCTTCGCCTAAGCTTCGCGACGATATGACCGAGGTGGAATATGGTGGAAGGGGCACCGACACGGTTAAGGAACGATCCGTAGATCAACTTGTGTGTCTATGGGGTGCCCCGCCCGTCAGATATAAAGGAGCAGGGGAGAGGAGGCGGCCGGCCAAGGAGGGCGCGCCAGGGGGAGTCCTACTCCCACCGGGAGTAGGACTCCTTCTTTCCAAGTAGGAGTAGGAGAAGGGGAAGGAGGAGGAAGGAGGAAGGAAGGGGCGCCGCCCTTCCCTTGTCCTATTCGGACTAGGAAGGGGAGGGGCGCGCGGCCCCCTCCTGGTTCCTTCCCTCTTCTCCCTCGAGGCCCATGTAGGCCCAATAACCCCTCGGGGGGTTCCGGTAACCTCCCGGTACTCTGGTAAAATGCTGATTTCACCCGAAACGATTCTGATGTCCAAATATAGGCTTCCAATATATCAATCTTTATGTCTCGACCATTTCGAGACTCCTTGTTATGTCCGTGATCACATCCAGGACTCCGAACAAACTTTGGTGCATCAAAACTTATAAACTCATAATAAAACTGTCATCGTAACGTTAAGCGTGCGGACCCTAGGGGTTTGAGAACTATGTAGACATGACCTAGAACCATTCTCGGTCAATAACCAATAGCGGGACCTGGATGCCCATATTGGTTCCTACATATTCTACGAAGATCTTTATCGGTCAAACCGCATAACAAAGATATCGTTGTTCCTTTGTCATCGGTATGTTACTTGCCCGAGATTTGATCGTCGGTATCCAATACCTAGTTCAATCTCGTTACCGGCAAGTCTCTTTACTCATTCTGTAATGCATCATCTCGTAACCAACTCATTGGTCACATTGCTTGCAAGGCTTATTGTGATGTGCATTACCGAGAGGGCCCAGAGATACCTCTCCGACAATCGGAGTGACAAAACCTAATCTCGAAATACGCCAACTCAACATGTACCTTCGGAGACACCTGTAGTACTCCTTTATAATCACCCAGTTACGTTGTGACGTTTGGTAGCACCCAAAGTGTTCCTCCGGTAAACGGGAGTTGCATAATCTCATAGTTACAGGAACATGCATAAGTCATGAAGAAAGCAATAGCAATATACTAAACGATCAAGTGCTAGGCTAACGGAATGGGTCATGTCAATCACATCATTCTCCTAATGATGTGATCCCACTAATCAAATGACAACACGTGTCTATGGTTAGGAAACATAACCATCTTTGATTAATGAGCTAGTTAAGTAGAGGCATACTAGTGACTATATGTTTGTCTATGTATTCACACATGTATCATGTTTCCGGTTAATACAATTCTAGCATGAATAATAAACATTTATCATGATATGAGGAAATAAATAATAACTTTATTATTGCCTCTAGGGCATATTTCCTTCAGTCTCAGCTTCGGCTCATCTCCTTCATCTGGCTTCACCCTCTCCGCGTGTCAGCGCATAAACTTTGCTTCGTTAGGATATACGAAATATCGTTGTAGACGCAGAGTGATCGGAAAGTACCATACAACTTTCTGTGGAGCTTTCTTTCCGGCCTTTTTATATCGTGAAGCATTGCACTTTGGATAGATGGTTTTTTCCGCGTGCTCGTTCCGGTATATGATGCAATTATTGATGCATGTGTGGTATCTAATGTGTGGCAGATCAAGAGGGCACACGATTTTCTTTGCCTCCTCGACACTAGTAGGACAAAGCTTCCCGCGGGAAGAACCTTCTTTAGATACTTTAGAAGCTCATCCAGGCTTGCATCTGTCCATTTGTTTTTTGCCTTCGTCTTTAGAAGTTCTAGTGTGAAACTCAAGCAGGTCACCTCGGGATTGCAACCATCATACAAAGGAGTCATCGAGTCTACCTCCAGTTGCGCCAGTTTGGCCTCCTCTCTAGAAGCAGCTCTGTCGCTAGTCGTCTTCTTGCGAAGCAGGTCTCGAACATGCGGATCTCGCATGGCTGAACTTAATAGCAATGAATACGGCGGTGTGTTCGCGTCTTCTCCGCCTTGAACTGCCTCTTCGCCATCGACATTTTCGAGGCCGTCTTCCTCTTCGGGCACATAATCGGTCATCTCTTCGTCTAGTGGCCCCATGTCGTTATTTCCTGCCCCATCGACGTCCTCATCATCATCATCATATTCACTTATCCACCGAGTATGGCCATGCATGATACCATGCATGAGTAGGTGTGCCTTGAATGTACCACCCTCAAAGGGGTCGAGCCCGACTATTCCTTTGCATTTTCGACACGGACATAAAACATCCTTCAGTCTTTTTTCATACAAGTCATCAACAGCGGATTGCCATTATCTTTCCACCATCCTTCCATTAACCTTCATGATCACCTGCGCGCGGAGCAAATATTATAACCATGTATATATGCATGCATGGATCAAATTCATACAAAAATTCGGCATGACCTTCCCTAAACATAGGACATATAGAGTTTGCCCGAAATTCGCCAAAACAGAATTGAATCGACATTTCGGCAAAACATAGTCAACTCATGTCACTCACATGCCACACACAATTTGGTATATTCATATCGCACATAGTTTCGGTCGTAATCGCAAACACACATATTTCCATTCTTGCACAACTCTTTTTTTGCTCACCTATTTGTCGAGAGGGATATCGAGCACCTTCTTATAATTAGCTAGTATCTCTAGATAGTGAGGTACCTACATAAATATAGCTCCAACTAGATAGGGAGAGAGAGAGAGCTATGAGAGGGAGGATGGAGGGCATTAATGGAGGGGCGGTGGAGGGGCAAAAAAGAGAAGGGGAGAAGGGGCAAAAGAAAGGAAGAGGAAGGAGGGAGGGTATTAATGGAGGGGATGGTGGAGGGGCAAAGAAGAGAATGGGAGGAGGGGCATTAATGGAGGGGGTAGGAGGGCAAAGAAGAGGGAAGCATTGAAGAACAAGAAAGTGCAAGAGGGAGGGGGAGAAAGAAAGGGGAGGAAGAAGAGGGAAAAGGGCAGATATTTTGGTGGCGACCATAGGAGTAGCTGGCCACCAAAGCGCCATCTTGCTATGTGTGCCAGCCAAAATATCTCCTGGTAAGTAAAACTAGCTATAGCGCTTGTCCAAAACCCATGCTACTAGTAAAAGCTTACACATAGAAGAAGTAACATGAGAGCTGCGTCTGGGTCGACAGCGCCATCGCTATTTTTTAATGAAGAGCGCTGGTTAGAATACCAACGCTGCTACTATTTTTTGGCCGGGGGGTGTGGCGATGCTAACTTACTAGTAGCGTGCCCATAGGAAACCCACGCTACTGCTAAGATGTACCAGTAGCGCGCTTTATAACAGAAGCTACTGGTACTTATCAGTAGCGTGGGGTCCTAAACACGTGCTACTGGTAAACTTCTATGTATAAGCCTTTTCCTAGTAGTGTTAGGCTGAGTATATTTTGGATCCCTCGACTTGGCCTTGCTTGTGCTAGCTTCATGATCATTAACCATGGGGCCCTGCTGGACCGCAGCCATATCTTTAATAGAATCAGCCAGATTATCGACAATAATCGGCTCTTTGATTATTAATTCTTTAGTGCCTATCATAATAGTTTCACCACTAGTACTCTTCTCCTTTTGCTTGCTAGGCTCTGAAATTTCAGCACTTGGTGATTTGGCACGCCACCCTTGCTTGTTCACCCTTTTTTGATTATCTTGCATTGGACGATTGACACCATTGTTCAAACGACCTCGTGTGGGATAATAAAGCCTCTCATGAACGGGCCTCCTTGGTTCTGCCCAACCTGGATGAAAAGCATAAGGGGCCATTGGGGGCTGCCCCCATCCTCCATTGAAGTCTCCCATGTAGTATGGTGCATAGGGGGGTGGCGCCATCCATGGTCCCGGTGCCCATGATGTTGGGGAACGTAGTGATTTCAAAAAATTTCCTATGCACACGCAAGATCATGGTGATGCATAGCAATGAGAGGGGAGAGTTTTTCCACGTACCCTCGTAGACCGAAAGCGGAAGTGTTAGAACAACGCGGTTGATGCAGTCATACGTCTTCACGGCTCGACCGATCAAGCACCGAAACTACGGCACCTCCGAGTTCTAGCACACGTTCAGCTCGATGGCGTCCCTCGTACTCTGATCCAGCCGAGTGTCGAGGGAGAGTTCTGTCAGCACGATGGCATGGTGACGATCTTCATGTTCTACCGTCGCAGGGCTTTGCCTAAGCACCGCTACAATATTATCGAGGAGGACTACGGTGGAGGGGGCACCGCACACGGCTAAGAGATCGAGAGATCAATTGTTGTGTCTAGAGGTGCCCCCCTGCCCCCATATATAAAGGAGCAAGGGGGGAGGGGCGGTCGGCCTAGGAGGGGGCGCGCCAAGGGGAGTCCTACTCCCACCGGGAGTAGGACTCCCTCCTTCCTTGTTGGAGTAGGAGAAGGGGGAAAAGAGGAGGGGAAGAGAGGAGGAAGGGGGGGTGCCGCCCCCCTCTCCTTGTCCTATTCAGACTAGGGAGGAGGGGCGCGCGGCCCAGCCCTTGCCTCCTCTCCTCTTCTCCACTAAGGCCCATGTAGGCCCATTAAGCCCCCGGGGGTTCCGGTAACCTCCCGGTACTCTGGTAAAATCCCGATTTCACCCGGAACACTTCCGACATCCAAATATAGGCTTCCAATATATCAATCTTCATGTCTCGACCATTTCGAGACTCCTCGTCATGTCCGTAATCACATTCGGGACTCCGAACAAACTTCGGTACATCAAAACTCATAAACTCATAATATAATTGTCATCGAAACCTTAAGCGTGCGGACCCTACGGGTTCAAGAACTATGTAGACATGACCGAGAACCGTTTCCGGTCAATAACCAATAGCGGAACCTGGATGCTCATATTGGCTCCTACATATTCTACGAAGATCTTAATCGGTCAAACCGCATAACAACATACGTTGTTCCCTTTGTCATCGGTAGGTTACTTGCCCGAGATTTGCTCGTCGGTATCTCAATACCTAGTTCAATCTCATTATCGGCAAGTCTCTTTACTCGTTACGTAATGCATCATTCTGTAACTAACTCATTAGCTACATTTCTTGCAAGGCTTATAGTGATGTGCATTACTGAGAGGGCCCAGAGATACCTCTCCGACAATCGGAGTGACAAAACCTAATCTCGAAATACGCCAACTCAACATGTACCTTTGGAGACACCTGTAGAGCTCCTTTATAATCACCCAGTTACGTTGTGACGTTTGGTAGCACACAAAGTGTTCCTCTGGTAAATGGGAGTTGCATAATCTCATAGTTGTAGGAACATGTATATAAGTCATGAAGAAAGCAATAGCAACATACTAAACGATCAAGTGCTAAGCTAACGGAATGGGTCATGTCAATCACATCATTCTCCTAATGATGTGATCTCGTTAATCAAATGACAACTCAGGTCTATGGTTAGGAAACATAACCATCTTTGATTAATGAGCTAGTCAAGTAGAGGCATACTAGTGACTTTAAGTTTGTCTATGTATTCACACATGTATCATGTTTCCGGCTAATACAATTATAGCATGAATAATAAACATTTATCATGATATGAGGAAATAAATAATAACTTTATTATTCCTCTAGGGCATATTTCCTTCAGTCTCCCACTTGCACTAGAGTCAATAATCTAGATTACATAGTAATGATTCTAATACCCATGGAGTCATGGTGCTGATCATGTTTTGCTCGTGGAAGAGGCTTAGTCAACGGATCTGCAACATTCAGATCCGTATGTATCTTGCAAATCTCTATGTCTCCCACCTGGACTTGGTCCCGGATGGAATTGAAGCGTCTCTTGATGTACTTGGTTCTCTTGTGAAATCTGGATTCCTTTGCCAAGGCAATTGCACCAGTATTGTCACAGAAGATTTTCATTGGCCCTGATGCACTAGGTATGACACCTAGATCGGAAATGAACTCCTTCATCCAGACTCCTTTATTTGCTGCTTCCGAAGCAGCTATGTACTCCGCTTCGCATGTAGATCCCGCCACGACGCTTTATTTAGAACTGCACCAACTGACAGCTCCACCGTTCAATATAAAAAAGTATCCGGTTTGCGATTTAGAATCGTCCGGATCAGTGTCAAAGCTTGCATCGACGTAACCATTTACGACTAGCTCTTTGTCACCTCCATAAACGAGAAACATATCCTTAGTCCTTTTCAGGTATTTTTGGATGTTCTTGACCGCTGTCCAGTGATCCACTCCTGGATTACTTTGGTACCTCCCTGCCAAACTTATTGCTAAGCATACGTCAGGTCTGGTACACAACATTGCATACATGATAGAGCCTATGGCTGAAGCATAGGGAACATCTTTCATTTTCTCTCTATCTTCTGCTGTGGTCGGGCATTGAGTCTGACTCAACTTCACACCTTGTAATACAGGCAACAACCCTTTCTTTGCCTGATCCATTTTAAACTTTTTCAAAACTTTATCAAGGTATGTGCTTTGTATGTGCTTTGTGAAAGTCCAATTAAGCATCTTGATCTATCTCTATAGATCTTGATGCCCAATATGTAAGCAGCTTCACCGAGGTCTTTCATCAAAAAACTTTTATTCAAGTATCCCTTTATGCTATCCAGAAATTCTATATCATTTCCAATCAACAATATGTCATCTACATATAATATCAGAAATGCTACAGAGCTCCCACTCACTTTCTTGTAAATACAGGCTTCTCCAAAACTCTGTATAAAACCATATGCTTTGATCACACTATCAAAGCGTTTATTCCAACTCCGAGAGGCTTGCACCAGTCCATAAATGGATCGCTGGAGCTTGCACACTTTGTTAGCACCTTTTGGATCGACAAAACCTTCCGGTTGCATCATATACAACTCTTCTTCCGTAAATCCATTCAGAATGCAGTTTGACATCCATTTGCCAAATTTCATAATCATAAAATGCGCAATTGCTAACATGATTCGGACAGACTTAAACATCGCCACGGGTGAGAAAGTCTCATCATAGTCAACCCTTGAACTTGTCAAAACCTTTCGCAACAAGTCGAGCTTTGTAGCAGTTACATTACCATCAACGCGGCCTCCTTATTGAAGATCCATTTATTCTTGATGGCTTGCCGATCATCGGCAAGTCAACCAAAGTCCATACTTTGTTCTCATACATGGATCCCATCTCAGATTTCATGGCCTCAAGCCATTTTGTGGAATTTGGGCTCATCATCGCTTCCTCATAGTTCGTAGGTTCGCCATGGTCAAGTAACATGACTTCCAGAATAGGATTACCGTACCACTCTGGTGCGGATCTAACTCTGGTTGACCTACGAGGTTGGTAGTAACTTGATCTGAAGTTTCATGATTAATATCATTAGCTTCCTCACTGATTGGTGTAGTTGTCACAGGAACCGGTTCTTGTGATGAACTACTTTCCAATAAGGGAGCAGTACTGATTACCTCATCAAGTTCTACTTTCCTCCCACTCACTTCTTTCGCGAGAAACTCCTTCCCTAGAAAGGATCCAAATTTAGCAACAAAAATCTTGCCCTCAGATCTGTGATAGAAGGTGTACCCAATAGTCTCTTTTGGGTATCCTATGAAGACACATTTCTCCGATTTGGGTTCGAGCTTATCTGGTTGAAGTTTCTTCACATAAGCATCGCAGCCCCAAACTTTAAGAAACGACAACTTTGGTTTCTTGCCAAACCACAGTTCATAAGGCGTCGTCTCAACGGATTTTGATGGTGCCCTATTTAACGTGAATGCGGCCGTCGCTAAAGCATAACCCCAAAAAGATAGCGGTAAATCAGTAAGAGACATCATAGATCGCACTATATCTAGTAAAGTACGATTACGACGTTCGGACACACCATTTCGTTGTGGTGTTCCGGGTGGCGTGAGTTGTGAAACTATTCCGCTTTGCTTCAAATGTAAACCAAACTCATAACTCAAATATTATCCTCCACGATCAGATCGTAGAAACTTTATTTTCTTGTTACGATGATTTTCCACTTCACTCTGAAATTCTTTGAACTTTTCAAATGTTTCAGACTTGTGTTTCATCAAGTAGATATACCCATATCTGCTCAAATCATCTGTGAAGGTGAGAAAATAAAGATACCCGCCGCGAGCCTCAATATTCATAGGACCATATACATCAGTATGTATGATTTCCAACAAATCAGTTGCTCGCTCCATAGTTCCGGAGAACGGCGTTTTAGTCATCTTGCCCATGAGGCACGGTTCGCAAGTACCAAGTGATTCATAATCAAGTGATTCCAGAAGTCCAACAGTATGGATTTTCTTCATGCGCTTTACACCAATATGACCCAAACGGTAGTGCCACAAATAAGTTGCACTATCATTATCAACTCTGCATCTTCTGGCTTGAACATTATGAATATGTGTATCACTACTATCGAGATTTAATAAAAATAGACCACTCTTCAAGGGTGCATGACCATAAAAGATATTACTCATATAAATAGAACAACCATTATTCTCAGATTTAAATGAATAACCGTCTCGCATCAAACAAGATCCAGATATAATGTTCATGCTCAACGCTGGCACCAAATAAAAATTATTCAGGCCTAAAACTAATCCCTAAGGTAGATGTAGAGGTAGCGTGCTGACTGCGATCACATCGACTTTGGAACCATTTCCCACGCGCATCGTCACCTCGTCCTTAGCCAATCTTCGCTTAATCCGTAGTCCCTGTTTCGAGTTGCAAATATTAGCAATGTAACCATATCAAATACCCAGTGCTATCTGCGAGCATTAGTAAGGTACACATCAATAACATGTATATCACATATACCTTTGTTCACCTTGCCATCCTTCTTATCCGCCAAATACTTGGGGCAGTTCCGCTTCAAAGGTCGACCGCTTGCAAGAGAAGCACTCGATCTCGTGCTTAGGACCAGATTTGGGTTTCGTCTCTTGAGCAGCAACTTGTTTGCTGTTCTTCTTAAAGTTCCTTCTTCTTCCCTTTACCCTTTTTATTGAAACTGGTGGTCTTATTGACCATCAACACTTGATGCTCCTTCTTGATTTCTACCCCCTGCCTTTAGCATTGCGAAGAGCTCGGAATAGTCTTGTCCATCCCTTGCATATTATAGTTCATCACGAAGCTCTTGTAGCTTGGTGGCGTGATTGAAGAATTCATCAATGACACTATCATAGGAAGATTAACTCCCGGTTGAATCAAGTGATTATTATACCCGGACATTTTGAGTATATGTTCACTTGTGTAACTATTCTCCTCCATCTTACAGCTATAGAACTTATTGGAGACTTCATATCTCTCAATCCAGGCATTTGCTTGAAATATTAACTTCAACTCCTGGAACATATCATATGCTCCATGACGTTCAAAACATCGTTGAAGTCCCGGTTATAAGCCGTAAAGCATGGCACACTGATCTATCGAGTAGTCATCAGCTTTGCTCTGCCAGACGTTCTTAACGTCGTCAGTTGCATCTGCAGCAGGCCTAGCACCCAGCGGTCCTTCCAGGACGTAATTCTTCTGTGCAGCAATGAGGATAATCCTAAAGTTACGGACTCAGTCCATGTAGTTGTTACCATCATCTTTCAACTTAGCTTTCTCAAGGAACGCATTAATATTCAACGGAACAACAACATGAGCCATCTATCTACAACCAACATAGACAAGCAAAATACTATCAGGTACTAAGTTCATGATAAATTTAAGTTCAATTAATCATATTACTAAAGAACTCTCACTTAGACAGACATCTCTCTAGTTATCTAAGTGATCACGTGATCCAAATCAACTAAACCATGTCCGATCATCACGTGAGATGGAGTACTTTTCAATGGTGAATATCACTATGTTTATCATATCTACTATATGATTCACGTTCGACCTTTCGGTCTCCATGTTCCGAGGCCATATCTCAGATATGCTAGGCTCATCAAGTTTAACTCGAGTATTCGCGTGTGCAACTGTTTTGCACCCGTTGTATTTGAACGTAGAGCCTATCACACCCGATCATCACGTGGTGTCTCAAAGACGAAGAACTTTCATAACGGTGCATACTCGGGAGAACACTTCTTGATAATTAGTGAGAGATCATCTTAAAATGCTACCGTCAAACAAAGCAAGATAAGATGCATAAAGGATAAACATCACATGCAATCAATATAAGTGATATGATATGGCCATCATCATCTTGTGCTTGTGATCTCCATCTCCGAAGCACTGTCGTGATCACCATCATCACCGGCGCGACACCTTGATCTCCATCGTAGCATCGTTGTCGTTATGCCATCTATTGCTTCTACGACTATCGCAACCGCTTAGTGATAAAGTAAAGCAATTACAGGTCGTTTGCATTTCATACATTAAAGCGACAACCATATGGCTCCTGCCAGTTACCGATAACTTCGGTTACAAAAAATGATCATCTCATACAATAAAATATAGCATCACATCTTGACCATATCACATCACAACAGGCCCTGCAAAAATAAGTTAGACGTCCTCTACTTTGTTGTTGCAAGTTTTACGTGGCTGCTACGGGTTGAGCAAGAACCGTACTTACCTACGCATTAAAACCACAACTTCGATTTTTCAGTATACATTTGGTCCTTCAAGTCTCAAAACCGGATAAGTCTGGTCCAAAACCAGATTTTAAGCACGTTGACTTGTAACAAACCTGCAGCGTGACTGTGTGAGCTGCTGCTACCCAAGTGATCACTCGCCACAAGCCACTCACTCACTCACTCACTATGGGCGTTTCCAGCTTCGGCAACAAGATAAGATAGCTAGCTCACAGGAGCATGAACCACGGGGCAATGGGAGGGCGCTGCTTCCTGAACCTCCTCCCCGGCTCCACGACCCCCTGCAAAGCCGGCGTCGGCATCGGCACGGCCGCTTCGTCGTCATGCCCCAACTCCGTCCACCACCACCGCACCCGATCAGCGCGCGGCCCGAGGAGAAACGCGGCGGCCAGGGTGTCCTGCTCCGCCGCCGCCGCGCAGGCGCCGCTGTCGCAGAGCACCATCAAGGTACTGCTGCCACATGCAGAATGGTGGTCGTGGCCGCTTGCTTGTGTTCTGACCGGACTGTCGTCTCTGACGCCCTGCTGTTCCCCTGGCGACTGGCTGCTTAAGGTGGTCATCGTCGGCGCGACTAAGGAGATGGGGAGGGCGGCGATCGCGGCGGTGAGCAGGGCGCGGGGGATGGAGCTGGCGGGCGCCATTGACACCCAGTGCATTGGGATGGATGCAGGAGAGGTGCGTGCTTGCTTGCCCGCCACTCGTTCCCGTGTGCTCTGCCTCTGTTTTTTTCTCTGTTTCAGTTTGTGAGTGCTGTGTGTTATTTCTTCAGTTAAGTGGCATGGACGAAGCCCTGGAGATCCCGGTGCTCAATGATCTCACCATGGTTCTCGGCTCCATAGCACAGGTACCAATTGCCGGAATCTTCATCCATGGAATGATGATTTATCTATCATGTTCTTCTTGTCGGGTGCGTGTTCGGTGTTTCGCTGACTGCGGATTCTGCCCCTTTCAGACAAGAGCGACTGGCGTGGTTGTTGACTTCAGTGAACCTTCATCCGTCTACGACAATGTCAAGCAGGTACGTTATCTATCTAATGAATGTACTACGAGCTCCATGGGCATGCATCCAGAATTGCAAATGCAGACTCAAGTAGGAAGTAGCAAACCAATACTAGTCGTACCTCAATAAAGCATGTCAGAAACCACAGCAATGGTGGTACTGTAATGCCGCCATTCAGGACTAAATTCATACGCTGTTCAGTTACTTAGTACTACTCCCAGGAAGATGCAGAATAACATCTTTACTTATAGAATGTAAACTGAATTGCAAAACAAAGTGGATGGTACCTTTTCAGGTCACTGATTCTTAGATGGATGCTTCAGACTGCGCAACCTCTCCATGAACACTTGGATGTAATCTAATACACTATCTGACCACCCAAAAATGGTTTACACGCAGGCAGCAGCATTTGGCTTAAGCAGTGTTGTATACGTCCCCAAAATTGAGATGGATACAGTAACTGAACTGTCGGCATTCTGCGACAAGGCAAGCATGGTAAGGCTACTACTGCTCTCGATTGTTTCTAAAATTCACCATGATCAGAACATTCAAACATAACATGCAACCTTATGCCGAGTCCATGATCAGGGTTGCTTGGTCGCGCCAACGCTGTCGATCGGCTCGGTACTCCTTCAACAAGCTGCAATCCAGGCCTCATTTCACTACAACAACGTCGAGATAGTGGAATCAAGACCTAACCCGTCGGTACGAAGCACCTCCGACAAGTTAACCCTCTGCACTAACCATGATATGCATGCCTAAGGAAGACGTTTACAGTGCGCATCCATCATGAAAATAAATAGATACTGTTGTCTAGATGTGCTATCAGCAATGTGCAGATCGCTAGACTGATGTTTTTGGCATTGACAGGACTTGCCATCGCCAGATGCGATACAGATTGCGAATAACATATCTGATCTTGGTCAGATCTACAACAGACAAGATATGGATTCCGATAATCCAGTAAGTGCAGCACAAATATTTTCAGAAACTTTTTCAGCGTGAATTTATTCAAGTAACATTGACAGAAGCACTGTTATGCTCATTTTATACGAGTAATCTGTTTCTCACCTCTACAACAAGTTGAAGACAGCAAATGATATGCTTCACAAACTGACTGGCTAGTGTTGAAAAGGCAAGAGGTCAGGTACTAGGAGAAGATGGGGTGCGTGTGCACAGCATGGTTCTTCCAGGGCTTGCCTCAAGCACGTCGGTCGTTTTGTCGGGCCCAGGAGAGGTACTTAAGCTCTAATAATATGCTTGATTGAACTTCGGATGAACTGACCAAATGACCATTATTTTCAGGTTTACACCTTGAAGCATGATGTTACAGATGTCCAGAGCCTAATGCCAGGACTGATTCTGGCAATACGGAAGGTGATACGGTTGAAGGTAACTGGCACTGTCTTTTTTCTTCAGTATTCTTGAGACAGCATCTCTGCACTGAAACAAATAATTAATCGCATCTTTTGCAGAACTTGATTTATGGTCTGGAGAAGTTCTTGTAGGAAATGATTAGCTCATATATGAAGAGATTTTTTTTTTTCGGGGGAGAGCTACAGTTTCTGACCTTCCAGCCGTTCACGATATAAGAGATACATTGGATTAAATCAATTCCTTGGCTCGTAATCAGAAACACTGCCACTGGCAAGGCGGATTCAAGAACCCTATAAACATGGCGCACAATTTTGAAAAGAATGGCTCCATGCATAAGATGACAATCCTGAAGGTGCTCCAGACAATAAGCAAGCTGATGACATGGTCTCAAGGGTTGTACCTGATGGCTTGCTATACTTTCAGAGGTTTTTCCGCTATGACGCGGCCTTTCTAGTGTACCAACTTTTTTGTAACTCTAGTGTACCCTTTAACCTGGTATATCTACAACTCTGAAAGCACTGCAGGACTGGTACACAGAAATCGCTGCTGACATGAAGAAATCACACAAGAGTCTTGTAACTACAAACATCGATTTCAATATTCATAGCAGCATCGACATTTTATCCTCAACACATACTAAAGAAAACCCAGGACAATCCGTGCATACATTCAACTCGACATATTAACCGCAGATTCCAGTGAAAAGCCATCCCACCTCTCAGAATTGTATATGCATCTATGTCATACGGAGAGGAAAAAAAAAGGTAATGGAAAATTATCACAAAAGAATGTCACAGCAGCATAACATGGTTCATACTTGAACACCTAGTTCTCACGGTACACGCCAATCATACAAAAAACAACCAACTAACCTGTTTGTGAGCATGGTATATATTTTCAACTAAAACCCCCAACATGCAGAATAAAGTGTCAAACTGGCAGGATTAAATGTCTTGAAAGAGACTAACAGAACTGTTACAAGATGAAACCATAGCCAACAGATAAACTATCATGTGGGTGCTAGTGTTCAAGCCATGATCTTCGCGGACCTCATGTAAAGACTGTCCACAACCTTCCCAACGTTTGAAATAGTTTCGAGTGTGGCAGGGAAGATAGCCTCGGTTTTCTGCTCCTCAAAGATAATGAGGCAACCAGCACCTTGATCCAGAGTACCAGCGAATTTCTTGTCAAGGATCATCTGTGACAACTTCTTCTCGACATGGTCAACTGGCAATTCAATCATCTGTGCGACATGCTCAATCTCCACCCTCGAGTAGGGCTCAATCAACCTGCAGAGGTTCTGCTCCAGAAGGGTGTCATACAGAGATGAGAGATGCCTGTGGACAATAGGGTCCTCCTCCAGCTGGGCTTTGAAATCACGAAGGGCGGTTTCAAAGTACTTGAGAGATCTTTTAGAGTAGGCATCAGCCACAGCTTTCATAGCATCAACATCAGAACCCACATACTTCAGGCTAGCCTTAGATGAGATTATTCCAGCAACATCGTCAGCCTGGTTGACCATAATCTTGCACAAGAGCATGTACTTCAAGCTGAAGATAGCTCTTGGGTCGTCCAGTGCGTTGAAAGCCTCGAATGCTTCAAAGAAGTAGCTGTAAGCAGTCTTGTAGTCCTTCTCTTCCGCATGAAGGATTCCACTCTGCAGATCAATAGTGCCCTGCTGAGCTGGTGGAACATAAATGGCATTCGCCGCTGTTCTTGCAGCGGTCAGTGAAGCTTTGGCCTTAGGCAGGTTTCTCAGAGAGAAGTGGAGTTTGCTTTCCAAAAGGTCAATGTCCACAAGAAGCAACTTGTCATCAAGTCTCCTGACTTCCTTGATAAGTCCAGTAAGGAGGGTCAGGGCTTCAGTGTACTCCTGATTCTCCAAAAGAAGGGCCGCTAACCTTGCCTCCACACGCTGCCTGAGGAACGTACGTTTCTCTGCACGCGTCCATTCCACCATCTCCTTGCAGAGCGAGATCTGAAGATCAGATGTTCCAGGAATCTTGGCGACGGCATCAATGATTCCACGGACAATTTTTGCAGTCTTGGCCTTGGGAATCAGTGAGAAAAACGGCCTCAGCTGGGTCAAGAGATTTCGCAGATCCTCGGCACGGTTCTCTTTAGTGAGGGAGTTTGTAAGGTTGGTAATCGCAAGCTCTTTTGTTCTCAGTGCATCTGCGGATGAAGACGGGTCTTGGATCACACGGTAAAGGATCGAAATTGACTCTGAAGCATCCTTAGCCTCCTGAGCTTTTTCAATTGACTCAGTAGTAGCAGGAAGGTACGACGACTCCATAGCAGAAGACATGATCCCACCCTAAACTGCGAACAAAAAACAAATGACAAGTTACGAAGTGTTAGAGAACATCAAAGTAACACACGCCAATACATACTGCTACGTGAACTCATGAATTTTCTCCACAGCGCCTCCAATTAACAGATGAAGAACACAAGGGTGCGCATGAAACCCCGACCACTACAGATGTCGTTTACTTTAGCGACACTAACCAAGTTAGTTCTAAGTTCTAACACTATCTGGAGTAGCTGATCGTGGCAAATGAACCCACATATACCATGACATGTCAGGAAACACACACGCGTGCAAAAATCTTCAGTACAAAGTGGCTACTATTGTTCCGAGTCATCGCCGATGATATAAGCACCGTTATTCATATTTACAGGACAACACCTAGAGTGCTACCTACACTGGGCAGAATCACGTGACTCAACAGCGTTCCAGCATCAAACTGTACAAGGAATCATCCGGGGTGCTAAGTTGGCATAAATCAAGACAGATATGGTGTCCAATTCAGCTACACGTTTCTCCTAGCATCAACTGAATTTTGTGAGTGCCACAACAGTGTCTCTAATAAATCTTCACGGCTTCACCAAGCTAGGCCGCAACAAGAGCTCGTAAAGCCTACTAATTGCCATAACCAGAAGAACCCTAGCCCCGGGATAAGCTGCCAGAAGGGCATGGGGGAAACCGCGCTGCCCTCAGCAAGATCCAGTTTCTCTCTACGCTGACAAGCTCGACAGGCTTCCAGAACGAGTAAGGTCGATCCAGCAGCGGGTTTTCGCGGAGTAACAACGTCGGCAGATCCAGTTGCCGTCGGCACCGCACCAGCGGCGGATCTAGATGGCCGCGCGCATCAGAGAATCGGGGACTAGCTAATCGGTGGATGGCAGCGGGCTCGTACCTGAAGGTCGGCAGAGGCGCGACGACAGGGAGAACGGGACGGCGGCGGCGGCGGCGCGAGAGGGTTCAGACCTGAGGGGTGGGGGTGACCGGTGAGGAACCGAAGGAGTCGGTAAAAGTCGGGAGAGGAAGAAGAGAAGGAAAGGTACGGCGGCGGCGGAGAGAACGTCCTCTATACATGGATTTTTTTTAAAAAAAACTTTGTATAGATGGTTTTGATTAATATGAATTCAAATTAACAGTTTTTTCTAAAAAAAAAAACTTTGAATTTATTCATCAACTATCAAGGTGGTACAAATAACACTAGAACTATGAATTACATCCAGTTCCAAAGACCACCTAGCGACGACTACAAGCACTGGAACGAGACGAAGGTGCGTCGCCGTCATCACATCTCCCTCATCAAAGCCGAGCAAACATTGTTGTAGTAGACAGTCGAAAAGTCGTCGTGCTAAAGCCTCATAGGACCAGCGCACCAAAACAACAACCGCCGCCGTTGAAAATAAGTCTAGATCGAAAGGATCCAACTTGTAGACATGTAGATGAACGAAGACTAGATACAAGCGGATCCACCAAAGACAAATGCCGACTAGATCCAATGAGATCTTCCAGAGACACACCTTCACATGCACTCTGACGACGCTAGAAACATCACTGAGACGGGGGCTAGGCGGGACGACCTTATTTCATCTTCAAGAAGCCGCCCCCACCTCGTTTTTCTGAGCATGGCACAAACCATAACAAAAACTACAAAAGAAACACCTAAAAACGGGGCCCTCGCATAGGAAATTCCCTTCTATGAATATATTATTAAATTTGTTTTCCATAGGAAAATGCTGGGAAGTTCCATGAAAAAAGGTTATTAAATTCATTCTAGAAGAGAATTAGCAAAGTCTCGTATACCATTTATTTAATCAAACAAAAAAGACAAGACAAGAAAAAAAATGCACACGAGCGTGAAATCAAATAGTACAAATCTCATGGGCTAAGCGGGCCACGGCCCATTCAGCCCTGCAATATGCAGGACAGCACAAAATCAATACTTGGGACAACACTTGAGTTCATGAACCTTTGGGTTTGCCTTGAGCAGCTTCAACTCCACACATACGTAGAAGATGCCATCTCTTAAAAGTTTCAAGCGAATAGAGAGTACACAACGACTTCAGCTTACAAGATCCAATTATTGGGTTCCACGTCAACCACCATGAACGAAAACCATTTGAAAGGTCTGGGGCCTCTCAAGGTCAAGTTCTTCTCGTGGTTGGTGCTTCAAAATAGGATTTGGACAACATATAGATTAGAAGAGGGGATGGACAAATTGTGGCCTTTGCACTTTTTACAAGAGGGCCAGCGAGAAAACCCCTCACCTGTTCTACAAATGCCGGTTCATTTTTGGCATTTGGAGAATGGTCAAGGATTGGCTCAGATTAGGGGCTCTAGAAATGAATCGATGGCGGCCGGGCACATTGTCGAGAGTTGGTGGACCAACATGTCGAGACCCAATACTGCAAACCGGGTGGCCATGGCTTCTCTCACTATGATTGTCTGTTGAGTCATTTGCAACAAGAGAGATGCTAGGGTTTTTAGAAAGAAAGCTGCACAACCTTTCTACATTCTCATGCTTGTTCATGATGAGGTCAAGCTTTGGGTCGCCTCGGAGGCAGGTACTTGAGCACATCATACAATTAATGAATTAGGCCAAGGGTTATCCTTCATTTCAGAAAAAAAAAACAATTAATGAATTAGGCAAGCCTTTTGTCTCTCCTAAAAAAATTACATTTTCAATTAGTAGTATGGCCCTTTCGTCTATGTTAGAAAATAATAGTTTCAATTAGTAGTATGGCCCTTTTGTCTCCGGTGACCCTAGGACCATGGGGCGTGGTGGATCCTGACAAGGACCGGCAGGAGGGCTCCGATTTTAGTCGTTCCTTTCCATTTTGTTAGGGTTTGTATCCTGCTCAGGAAGACGAGACGGCGGGGGCTGCCTGAAGATGGAATAAAGGCCTCTCCACCTAGCCCCCGTTTTCGGCGGTGTGTCTAGTATCATTGGTGGGCGTGTGGGGGTGTGTCTCCGACGGATCTATCTTTGGTGGATTTGCTTGGATCTCGTCGTTGTTTATCTACGTTTGTGTGTCTTTGGGTTGGATTCTTCCGGTCTACGTTATTCTTCATCGGCGTGGTTGCAGTTCTGGTGTTGGTCCTATGAGGCCTTAACACGACGACTTTCCGAGTGTCAACTGCAACAAGTTGTGCCCAACTCCGGTGATGGAGGGGCGATGACGGCGGCGCGCCTTCAGCTCGCTTCTAGTCGTCGCTAGGTGGTCTATGAATCTGGATGTAATTTTTATTATTTCTCGTGTTCGTTGTACTGCCATGATTGAAGATGAATAGATTTGTAGTTTTCTCGCAAAAAGAAAAACAATTTCAATTAGTAGTATGGCAACATATAAGAGGGTGGTAGCGCTAGATATTTCCTTCCTCATGAGAGGTAGGTCGAGGAGGATTCAAGTACAAGTGTGCCACTTGGTCGACATATAAGAGGGTGGTAGCGCTAGATATACCATGTTAACTTGGTCGACGACTGCCACCGGCAAACCACCCAGCTGTTCGCCAGAGCAACAGGATCCATCGCTCTTGCGTTATCCATCACACGGACGCAGCATCATGGACGAAACAACAAACCAAGAACATAGAACGGACCACAGCTTATGAGAAGCACCAAGACTGACCAAAGTCGCAAACCATGACTCCAAACTCTTTTAAACCCTGTCTGTACCCACTCACGACCACAACAAGTTCACAACACCTGTCTGTATACTCTCAACTATACACCCCCGGCTAGTTCATACAAGGGGTTGGTTCACAAGTCCACTAGTTCACAACAACAAACGAACGGTCTCTCTCTCACTCACTCTCTCTGCATCAGCCGCGGCAACCCCAGCCAGCAATGGGGTGCCTAGCCTAGGCGAAGGGGTCGTTGTCCGACACGCCGCCGCCGCCGTCCGCATCGTCATCTTCCTCCATGGCCTGTAGACCATCTTCATCCTGCAGCACATCGTCCTGCAGCTGCAGCACGCCGTCTTGCAGCAAATACAGGAGCTGCGCGTCCACCTGCAGCTGCTGCATGAGGTCCGCGTCTCCCTGCATTGCCTGGATTTCCTGCAGAAGCGCCGGCCCATGCGGGAAGTGCGGCGCGTCCCCTTGCGGGCCCTGCGCGGGGTGCGCCGGCCCCTCGTGGAGCACGTTCAGGAGGGCGGTGGCCAGATGCCCCGTCTCCCTGTAGCTGGCCAGAGCGTCCTTCCACTCCTGCGAGTCACTAGCGCTGTCCTGCATCAGTTCCTCCACGCTGAGGTTCTTGGCCTCTGGCAGGTGCTTGAGGATGGAGTAGCCAGCCGAGTCGTTGATGTTGACCATGAAGACTGGTGAGAGCGAACGCCCGACCACTTGAGCATGGCAGACACTGTGAACAGGTAAAATGGAGATAGGTCAGTACGCAGTTGTGGATGTACATACTACATACCGAAGAAAATGTTCCAAGAACATAATATTTAGAGCAAGCTCTACTTCAGGGTGTCAGGATAGCATGTCATAAGATATACACCATTGGGAATTTGCATGTGTTTATGTTCAGGCAACAAATAGCCAAGTGCATCTTCTAAGTTCTAAATGCTGCACATACAAGCTCCACAAAAAGTTTATATGCGGACAAGAACAAAGTGCAAGGACAAATTGCATGGTAATCATCATTTAGCAAAAATAAGGCCACGAGGAGCACAATTTCATTGTTTAAGGTGGCACTGAACAATAATAAGTTTGTCATTCTTGGTCTGCAGCCAAAATTTGGCTGGCCAATGTTTGGACAAGCCAAAACTTGCCATCACCCAGCCTGGCAGTAGTGGAATTACATCTAATCTCCAAATTTGAATAACCATGCCATATTCTTTGCATAATATCATTTTCAACTTACCATATGTAATACCTATCATCTGTTGCTTGTTTCTGCACTCTTCCCAGCAGCTCAATCTTTACTACACCACCAATGCACAGGGCTGGGCGCGGGAGTTTAAACGTCTGCAGTTTATTTTCCTGTAAAACCAAATTAGATGGCATTAGTAAGGTCATTGCAACATCAACACAGCATGTTGATATAGTTTATCAATACAATATCACTGATAGCAGAACGCAAAAAATGAATCAAGCTGGGGAAAAAAAGCATGCTTGATATTGGGTACCAGGCCGGTCCTTTACTGGTTTCCGTGTGAAGTGGTCAAATTCTAGGAACCTACTCCTTTTATGGAGCCAATTGAAATCATTCCATCATTATGTTTATTGATGGGTTTATTTTTTGTTTTCCAATTTGTCCTGAATTACAAGGAAACCTTGTAGCAGCACTTCTGTTTTATGGCCAAATAGAGCTCCTAAGGTAGTAGGGGTGCGAGACAGGAAGATAGATTCGCCCTCTGCGACTAAGCACCGCCGCCGGCAATTGAGAAGTATGACAGGGGTTAGACAGAGTATACTCAGAATGGTTCAGGAATGGCAACTACAAGATGGGTTTGGTATTGCAGTATTGCTTGACCAGAACTTACAAGAGATGCCATGCTTGTATAGCATTGCCTTAAACTTACTCTAAACCAACTCATGCTCTGGCACCAAACCTGGCTTAGATTCTACATATAATTGACCGTTCCTAATTCTGCCAATTCCTATTCTGGTCCGGCAGGTGCAACTGCTGCGCTCTGCAGTTACCATGTCTGAACTGAACTAATCAGCAGATCCTTTGCTTTAGTACAGTAATCTCTCCTCCTGGCCTTCTTCCTCAATCTGCTTGCCCCAATATACGTCCAAATCAACTTCATCTAGCTTACAAGACGGTTACGGGAATGATCTCTCAAGCAATAGTAAATCCCAGTGAAATTGTGAAACAAAACCATTTTCAAAGCTGGGCTCTGAGACCATACCATTTTGCTATTTACACCAGGATGCAGGTTGTAGCTTTCTCAGCTTCACAGTACTTGGCATTTTTAACAACGTGTGTCTATTTAGGCAATCATTTTTGAGAGCTTCATGCCCCTCCTGATTGTGTGGTTGGTGTAGGTTAAAAAATGTTAATGTGATTGGGTTGATGTGAAGCTACAGAAATATCGAGGGGAAGTGTGCAGGCGCGAAATGCGAAAGTAGTTCATGATTTGTCTTTGGTAAGATATAACCAGTATTCATGAAATGAAGTCAATAATATCTTCTACTTAAAGAAATTGATCATGGCGGAATGGCTATAAATAGTTTAATAATAGAATTCATCAATTCGCTAATCTGTAGATAGGTCAACAAGAGAGAGGAAGGTACAAAATCACCTGTAACATAAGGAACTCAGGCGAGGTGTAAGTCCAGATGTAGTTTTCATCAGCAATTACTGCTTGGTTATCATCATCATCTGTGATAAATGACTCTGATTGGCGAGGAAGCTTGCAATGGCCCATCCGGAACCGCACCATCTTTGAAGAGTATATAGGATGTCCAATCTGAAAGAATGCTGGCAATTGGAAACAAAAGGCAATGTAATCAATCATCTGACAAGATAAATATAACCAAGGGAGAAAATTTACAATATCATATGTTTAACAAAATACATTGCTTTGCATTGCTCAACCACCTGGGGGTATTAACCAAATATAGCCATCAATTTACGTGGCGTTATGGACCTCCTTTTAACTTAATTTAGCTCTAACTAAGACTATAATAGGTAAACCACTTAGTCACCGATCCACGTAACGTCATTGGGTAGATTGTTCTGGCTAGCTAAGTTTTCTACACTTAATATACTGTTCCATTTATAGGCATATCCGAAAACTGTATATCCTTGGTTTGGCCACCCCATAATTTCCATCAAACTAGATCCGTCGACTTTCAGAATCCTATTGACAAAAATGCCTATATTCCTTATTATTCTGCCAATTGCCTAATTATCCTCACCAGATCCTATAGCTGCGTCAACTTGCGGAACAAGATTGCTAGTCTTTTCTAAAATCCCCTTTACACGTGTCGTTTTGGATGTAGAGTTATGTAAAGTTTCAAACCTAAGATTTCGCGCCTTCGATGACGCCACAAACTCATTTGTCGGCAAGTGTTGACCTAGATGACCCGTTGGACCGATTTGTTCTTTACGAAACAACCATCAACGGGTTATTCATTGCCAACGGCGAAATGTTCAGATTCACGGTTGGAACGAATCCGACAACACGAAACGGTCTGATTCACTGTCGGAAAGAATCCGACACAACAAAACGGTCGTTAAGAATCCGACAACGAACAGTCCGATTCACTGTCGGAAAGAACCCGGCACAACGAAACGGTCGGAATCGGATTCACGGTCCGAAAGAATCCGACACAACAAAACGGTCCGATTCACTGTCGGAAAGAACCCGACACGGCCAAACTGTCCGAATCGGATTCACGGTCCGAAAGAATCCGACACAACAAAACGGTCGGATTCACTGTCGGAAAGAACCCGACACGGCCAAACTGTCCGAATCGGATTCACAGTCCAAAAGAATCCGACACAACGAAACGGTTCGATTCACTGTCGGAAAGCATCCGGCAGCATGAGCACACACAGAAATGAAATGAGTGACGGCGCAACATTAACCTGACGACCAATTTCAGATGTCAGTCACCTTATATAGTAGTTGTTTATATAAGAAGAGAAAGAAGAGTACCTTTGAAGGGCTGTATCCTGATCTCATCGACGACGCAGATGTCGGAGGCGAGCCTGTAGGTGAGCGTCTCGGGCACGTCGGGGTCGTCCTGGCCGGCGCTGGACCAGTAGGAGAAGCGGTTGTTGACGCGGTCCTGCGGCTCGAGGGTGTTGTCGATGGTCTCGTCGGGGAAGTTGTCGGTGCTGGAGGCGCCGATGCAGTGCAGGATGCAGTCGGCGGGGGGCCCGGCGGCGACGAGCGCGCCGTAGAGGTGGGAGTAGATCCTGTGCTCCGCCTGCGCGGCGGCGCTGGCATCGACGGCGCCGCCGCCGCTGGGCCCGGGGGATCTGCGCACCTCGACCGCGGCCGTGAGGACGGCCAGCTCCGGGAACTTGCGCACGCACACCTTCTTGAGGAAGCCGTTCCCCTCCACTGCGCGCAGAAGGGGCCGAGGTTCTCATCCATTTCTAGCAAGAGGATTAATTGTGTTCTATGTAGGGCGAGGGGGAGGGGGGGGAGGGGGTACGCACCGAATCTGCGCCAGGGGCGGGAGACGGCGGCGGCGCGGGCGAGGTCGGCGGGGTCGTGGAGGCGGGCGAAGACGCAGGCGGAGAGGTCCGGGCCGACGAGGTCGAGGAAGGCCGCGGGGTCGCCCTGCTGCGGCTTGGACATGGCCATGGCGGCCGGCCGCGGCGAGGAGCGGGGTCGACGGAGAGGAGACGGGAACCGGCGTCCCTCCCCCTTTGCGTTTGCTTCCGTCCGTTGCTGGCCTCGCCTGTGTGTGTGTCTGCGGAGGGGGAGGGGCAGGGGCAGGCGGCCGCTGGTTTTTTTTGGTGGTTTTGCGGGGGAGGGGAGGGGGAGGGCCCCGCGCCTTTTGCTGCGGCGCGTCGCGTGTGCGTGTGTGTCGTGTCCGGCTGCGCCCGCCGGTCCGCACGCCACGTAGCACGCCGAGTTGGCTGGCGGTCCCGGGCACGGCGCCGCGCCGCGATGTGCTCGTGCCTGTCCGCCGGGTCCGCGCGGGTCCTCGCCCCGTCTCCGCCTCGCCGTTTCGGTTCGGCCCGGGCAGCCCGCGCCGCGCCCTTGGCGTGCGTGTTCTCCGCGCCGTGGGGGTAAACGTTTTCGCCACGGCCCAGTCTGGTCCTAGGCTCGCATTTTACTAAATTTATTTCAGGAATTTCGGCGATATGCGTAAATCTCGAGATGATAGGTTGGTTCATTCTCTCGAAGATGCTCATAGGGGTAGGATGCGCGTGTGCATTCATAGGGATGAGCGCTTGCGTCTTTACTGTGTTTAAAAGGCAAAGGGTTCAGAAGGGTTATCGAGAAACTCCCCACAATACTGTGACATACGCAATGATTACTCAACGGTGGCCGTCACTACCAGAGCTATCCCCCATGCCAGCGCATCGAATTTCCACCTCTTCGCCATCTGACGGCCTCGTCCGCGGTAAGAGAAGTGGCCATCCAACGCAATCATGTATCGGTCTGCGGCGCGGACCGGACGTACTTTCTCCCGCAAATCGAAGACAAACTGGGAGGGCTTACGAGAGTCTGGACCGCTCTCACGCCCGCTTTTGACCACCCTAGCCCACCCAACCCCCGCGCGCAAGATGTTCGCTTGGCGCCGCCACCGCCAGATTCATGCCGCCACACGCGGCGGTTGTGGGAAAGCCTTTCCACAAAGATGAAACACGTCGTGGCCACCCTTGCCGCCGCCTGGCAGAGCCACTGTGCCAGGCGGATCGAGCCGGCTTGCCGGCCAGCTCGCCCGAGATTCCGACGAGGAGGACGACACCACGATGGAGACGGGCTCCGCCGACATCGTCCCGGCTCCCGCGCCTCCTATGCATGTCGGCTTCACCAAGGAGACGGCGCGGGCACACTACAACGCCACCATGGTGGAGGTTGATACGTCTGAGGGAGTCCTGGACTAAGGGGTCCTCGAGCGTCTGGACTATTCGATGTGGTCCAGACTAATGGGCTGTCAAGATAAAAGGAAGAAGACCACCTCCCGTGTCCGGTTGGGACTCCCGTGTGCCTAGACAGCAAGTTTAGGTGTCCGGATAAACTATTTCCTTTCTGTTGAACCGACTTTGTACAACCCTAGGCCCCTCCGGTATCTATATAAACCAGAGGGTTTAGACTAGAGCCAGGATCATAACATTGATAGGCTAACCAAGTTAGGGTTTGGCCATTACGATCTCGATGTAGATCAACTCTTGTTATCCCTATACCCATCGAATACAATCAAGCAGGAGTAGGGTTTTACCTCCATTAAGAGGGCCCGAACCTGGGTAAACACTGTGTCCCTTTGATCATTGTTACCATCGATCCTCAGACATACAGTTTGGGCCCCCCTACCCGAGATCTGTCGGTTTTGACACCGACATTGGTGCTTTCATTGAGAGCTCCATTGTATTGTCAACAATGGATTGATGGCTCGCCTCTTCATCGACGATGACATTGTGTCCAGGGAAACGTTCCTCCCCGGACAGGTCTTTGTGTTCGACGGCTTCATGCTTCGTGCCAACACGACTGGCCACCTTGAGCAGGTCGACAGTTACGCCCCCGGCCACCAGATCAAGTTCGGAAACCTAAACTACGTCACCTATATCCGAGGAGATCTGATCTTCGAAGGGTTTGCGGCCTCGGTTGCCGCCCCCTGCCCTCATGAAGGAAGCTCTTCGGATCCGCTCTTAGATCCCGTCCAGGGGTCGACACTCACACCCGCCTCGTCCTTAGATCCGAAGTAGGTCGTATCATCCGAAGACGGGAGGATCAGCCCCGTCGGACTCTTTTCTATCATGGAACTTCCAACCGGAGACCCAGATGCGATCTTGGACTCGCCTCTGGATAACTTCGAACTGCCGAGGTTGTGTCCATCGGGCCCAACCAGGTGTCTATCACTGAACCCTGATAACCCCACAAGTATAGGGGATCGCAACAATTTTCGAGGGTAGAGTATTCAGCCCAAATTTATAGATTCGACACAAGGGGAGTCAAAAAATAGTTGAAGGTATTAGCAGCTGAGTTGTCAATTCAACCACGCCTGGAGATTAATTATCTGCAGCAAAGCGATTAGTAGCATAATAATATAATAGTTCTGATGCTAGTAGTGGCAGCAACAGTAACGGTAACAGTGACGACACGGACTTGGACGCCGAGCGCCGCCGCCGCCGGATAAGTTTAGGGGTGGGTCTTCTTTTGTTCTAAATGTTCAGAATGCAACGAATACCCGGTCGTGTTTGTATGAAATCCCACCGTGTTTGTACGAATTTCATCCGGTTTCTTGGAAAGGAGTTTGAAATGTATGCGGCTACATTTGGATGGCGGCCTCCCGCGTCCGTGTCCGTGGACTGGTCCCCCTGTTTGCGGATGGATGTGGGAGGAAATTTGCGGGTTGTCGTTGCAGATGCCCTTAGGCCTTCTACAATGCTAGGTGCTTAAGGAGGTGCTTAGAAAAATAAACCAAATTTTTCTGAAGCACCGGTGTCTATTTCTATAGGAGAGACGCCTAATTAAGCATCTATCCTATACAAATAAGCATTGGTGCTTAAGGAAAGACTGGTTTATTTCTCTAAGCACCTGTCCTAAGCACCTTGAATTGTACAAGGCCTTAGGGGTTGTTATTTTTCTGTCTTGCAAAGTCCTTATGTAAAATTGTAATTGTATCAGTTTGTGTTCTACAAAATAAAATTTCATGCGATTCGACCTTAATCTACGTCAAACTTAAACATGCCCTCCGTGTGTCGCCAGCGGCGCATAGAACGACGCGAGTGGGCTTTATTAGAGCATCTACAACCACATATGGCAAATCCGGCCCCTCAAACGCCGTGAACGCGCCTGTGGGCAATGACCGGGCACACCTCAAATTTGTCGTCCCGCATCCGTGTATCTCATATTCACGTCTTATATCCATACTACCCATGCACACGTTGTCCACGTGATCAGACGATGGACAACAAAATTGAGCTCTGGTGGTGCAAAGGTCAGCTGCAAACGGACATAAACATACTTCACAACATCCAAAAGATCACAGTTCGTCCACGAACAAGTTGATAAACTTATACAACTAAAACGATATAAACATTAAGGAGGAGGGGGGCCAGAATCATCATTTCCTCGCTGGGCCTTTGCCCTTCTGGTTGCCGACACAACTATAGGCGTCCGAGGCTGGTGGAGGGTCTTGGTCGTCGGACGACGAGGGGCCATTGTCGCCGCCGTCGGAGTCAGAGTCGGAGAGGACGATGAGCCCCTTCATCCGACGGACCGCCCTGTCCTGCTCCCGCTTCAGCCTTGTCGCCCGACCCTTCTCCGTCGCTGCCTTCTTCGCCTCGTGCCCCGACTGCTCAATGGCTAGCCGGAGCACCGTGGCATTCTTCCGTCGGAGGCGGCGATGTCGAAAATATGCCCTAGAGGCAATAATAAAATGGTTATTATTATATTTCCTTGTTCATGATAATTGTCTATTGTTCATGCTATAATTGTATTAAGCGGAAACTGTAATACATGTGTGAACACATAGACCACAACATGTCCCTAATGAGCCTCTAGTTGACTAGCTTGTTGATCAATAGATGGTCATGGTTTCCTGACCATGGACATTGGATGTCTTTGATAACGGGATCAGATCGTGATGGACAAGACCCAATCCTAAGCATAGCACAAGATCGTGTAGTTCGTTTGCTAAAAGCTTTTCTAATGTCAAGTATCATTTCCTTAGACCATGAGATTGTGCAAATCCTGGATACCGTAGGAATGCTTTGGGTGTACCAAACGTCACAACGTAACTGGGTGGCTATAAAGGTACACTACAGGCATCTCCGAAAGTGTCTGTTGGGTTGGCACGAATTGAGACTGGGATTTGCCACTCCGTATGACAGAGAGGTATCTCTGGGACCACTCGGTAATGCATCATCATAATGAGCTCAATGTGACTAAGTAGTTAGTCATAGGATCATGCATTATGGAACGAGTAAAGTGACTTGCTGGTAACGAGATTGAACGAGGTATTGGGATACCGACGATCGAATCTCGGGCAAGTAATGTACCGATTGACAAAGAGAATTGTATACGGGATTAATTGAATGCCCGACATCGTGGTTCATCCGATGAGATCATCGTGGAACATGTGGGATCCAACATGGGTATCCAAATCCCGCTGTTGGTTATTGGCCGGAGAGCTGTCTCGGTCATGTCTGCATGATTCCCGAACCCGTAGGGTCTACATGAAGGAAATATGCCCTAGAGGCAATAATATAGTTATTATTTATTTCCTTATTTCATGATAAATGTTTATTATTCATGCTAGAATTGTATTAACCGGAAACATAATACATGTGTGAATACATAGACAAACATAGTGTCACTAGTATGCCTCTACTTGACTAGCTCGTTAATCAAAGATGGTTAAGTTTCCTAACCATAGACATGAGTTGTCATTTGATTAACGGGATCACATCATTCGCCGATCAGCTGGTTGTCGCATAGGGTTGGGCAACCCCTTTTGGTCTTAGTACCTTCCGAGCCTGCGTGCTCGCCGTTTTGGGCTGTTATTGCCTTGTACCGCAACTCTTCGCTCAACTAGCGGTCTTCCCCTTTAAATTTTCGCCTCTGTTGGCGTCTGATGTTGGTCCTGTGGTTGTGCTACTCTGCCTAAGTTTGTGGGCTTTATTAATTTAAAGCCGGACGTCCCTGACGTCTATGTTCTAAAAAAAAGAATGATGTGATTGACTTGACCCATTCCGTTAGCTTAGCACTTGATCGTTTAGTATGTTGCTATTGCTTTCTTCATGACTTATACATGTTCCTATAACTATGAGATTATGCAACTCCGTTTACGGAGGAACACTTTGGTGCTACCAAACGTCACAACGAATCGGGTGATTATAAAGGAGTACTACAGGTGTCTCCAAAGGTACATGTTGGGTTGGCATATTTCGAGATTAGGTTTTGTCACTCCGATTGTTGGAGAGGTATCTCTGGGCCCTCTCGGTAATGCACATCACTATAAGCCTTGCAAGCAATGTAGCTAATGAGTTAGTTACAGAATGATGCATTACGTAACAAGTAAAGAGACTTGCCAGTAACGAGATTGAACTAGGTATTGGATACCGACGATCGAATCTCGGGCAAGTAACATGCCGATGACAAAGGGAACAACGTATGTTGTTATGCGGTTTGACCGATAAAGATCTTCGTAGAATATGTAGGAGCCAATATGAACATCCAGGTTCCGCTATTGGTTATTGACCGAGAATAGTTCTAGGTCATGTCTACATAGTTCTAGAACCCGTAGGGTCCGCACGCTTAAGGTTTCGATGACAGTTATATTATGAGTTTATGAGTTTTGATGTACCTAAGGAGTTCGGAGTCCCAGATGAGATCGGGGACATGACGAGGAGTCTCAAAATGGTCGAGATGTAAAGATCGATATATTGGACGACTATATTCGGAGTTCGGAAAGGTTCCGAGTGATTCGGGTATTTTTCGGAGCACCGGAGAGTTACGGGAATTCGCCGGGAAGTATATGGGCCTTATTGGGCCATACGGGAATAGAGGAGAGAGGCCAAAAGGAAGGAGGCCTGCGCCCCCCCTCTGGTCCGAATTGGACAAGGGGCGCAGCCCACCTTTCCTTCTTCCTCTCCCCCTCTTTCCCCTTCTCCTACTCCAACAAGGAGGTGGAATCCTACTAGGACTAGGGAGTCCTAGTAGGACTCCACACTTGGCGCGCCCCCTCCTAAGGCCGGTCTCCTCCCCCTTGCTCCTTCATATACGGGGGCAGGGGGCACCCCATGACACACAAGTTGATCTTCGTGATCGTTCCTTAGCCGTGTGCGGTGCCCCCCTCCACCATATTCCACCTCGGTCATATCGTTGCGGTGCTTAGGCGAAGCCTGCGTCGATAGAACATCATCATCGCCACCACGCCATCGTCTTGTGGAACTCATCCCGACACTTTGCTGGATCGAGTCCGGGATCGCCATCGAGCTGAACGTGTGCTGAACTCGGAGGTGCCGACGTTCGGTACTTGGATCGGTCGGATCGTGAAGACGACGACTACATCAACCGCGTTGTCATAACGCTTCGCCACGGTCCACGAGGGTACATGGACAACACTCTCCCTCTCGTTGCTATGCATCACCATGATCTTGCGTGTGCGTAGGAAAATTTTGAAATTACTACGTTCCCCAACAGTGGCATCCGAGCCTGGTTTTATGCGTAGATGTCATATGCACGAGTAGAACACAAGTGAGTTGTGGGCGATACAAGTCATACTGCTTACCAGCATGTCATACTTTGGTTCGGCGGTATTGTGAGATGAAGCAGCCCGGACCGACATTATGCGTACGCTTACGCGAGACTGGTTTCACTATTACGAGCACTCGTGCTTAAAGGTGGCTGGCGGGTGTCTGTCTCTCTCACTTTAGCTGAATCGAGTGTGGCTACGCCCGGTCCTTGCGAAGGTTAAAATAGCACTAACTTGACGAACTATCGTTGTGGTTTTGATGCGTAGGTAAGAACGGTTCTTGCTAAGCCCGTAGCAGCCACGTAAAATTTGCAACCACAAAGTAGAGGACGTCTAACTTGTTTTTGCAGGGCATGTTGTGATGTGCTATGGTCAAGACGTGATGCTATATTTTATTATATGAGATGATCATGTTTTGTAACCGAAGTTATCGGCAATCGGCGAGAGCCATATGGTTGTCGGTTTATTGTATGAAATGCAAGCATACAGTAATTGCTTTACTTTATCACTAAGCGGTAGCGATAGTCGTAGAAGCAATAGATGGCGTAACGACAACGATGCTACGATGGAGATCAAGGTGTCGCGCCGGTGACGATGGTGATCACGACGGTGCTTCGAAGATGGAGATCACAAGCACAAGATGATGATGGCCATATCATATCACTTATATTGATTGCAGGTGATGTTTATCCTTTATGCATCTTATCTTGCTTTGATTGACGGTAGCATTTTAAGATGATCTCTCACTAAATTAACAAGAAGTGTAATCCCTGAGTATGCACCGTTGCGAAAGTTCTTCGTGCTGAGACACCACGTGATGATCGGGTGTGATAGGCTCTACGTTCAAATACAACGGGTGCAAAACAGTTGCACATGCGGAATACTCAGGTTAAACTTGACGAGCCTAGCATATAACAGATATGGCCTCGGAACACGGAGACCGAAAGGTCGAGCGTGAATCATATAGTAGTTATGATCAACATATTGATGTTCACCGTTGAAACTACTCCATCTCACGTGACGATCGGACATGGTGTAGTTGATATGGATCACGTAATCACTTAGAGGACTAGAGGGATGTCTATCTAAGTGGGAGTTCTTAAGTAATATGATTAATTGAACTTAAATTTATCATGAACTTAGTCCTGGTAGTATTTTGCAAATTATGTTGTAGATCAATAGCTTGCGTTGTTGCTTTCATATGTTTATTTTGATATGTTCCTAGAGAAAATTGTGTTGAAAGATGTTAGTAGCAATGATGCGGATTGGATCCGTGATCTAAGGTTTATCCTCATTGCTGCACAGAAGAATTATGTCCTTGATGCACCGCTAGGTGAAAAACCTATTGCAGGAGCAGATGCAGACATTATGAACGTTTGGCTAGCTCAATATGATGACTACTTGATAGTTTAGTGCACCATGCTTAACGGCTTAGAATCGGGACTTCAAAGACGTTTTGAACGTCATGGACCATATGAGATGTTCCAGGAATTGAAGTTAATATTTCAAGCAAATACCCGAGTTGAGATATGAAGTCTCCAACAAGTTCTATAGCTAAAAGATGGAGGAGAATCGCTCAACTAGTGAGCATGTGCTCGATTGTGCAGGTACTTCAATCGCTTGAATCAAGTGGGAGTTAATCTTCCGGATAAGATAGTGATTGACGAATTCTCTAGTCACCATCACTAAGTTACTAGAACTTCGTGATGAACTATAGTATGCAAGGGATGACGAAAACGATTCGAGCTCTTCGTGATGTTGAAATCGACGAAGGTAGAAATCAAGAAAGAGCATCAAGTGTTGATGATTGACAAGACCACTAGTTTCAAGAGAAGGGCAAAGGAAAGAAAGGAACTTCAAGTAGAATGACAAGCAAGTTGTCACTCCCGTGAAGAAGAACAAAGCTGGACCAAAGCCTGAAACTGAGTGCTTACACTACAAAGGAAATGGTCACTGGAAGCGGAAATGCCCTGAACATTTGGTGGATAAGAAGGATGGTAAAGTGAACAAGGGTATATTTGATATCTGTGTTATTGATATGTGCCTTACTAGTGTTTATAGTAGCCCCTGAGTATTTGATACTTGTTCGGTTGCTAAGATTAGTAACTCGAAACAGGAGTTACAGAATAAACTAAGACTAGTAGAAGGGGAAGTGACGATGAGTGCTGGAAGTAGTTCCAAGATTGATATGATCATCATCGCACACTCCCTATACTTTTGGGATTAGTGTTAAACCTAAATAAATGTTATTTGGCGTTTGCGTTGATCATAAATATGATTTGATCATGTTTATTGCAATACCGTTATTCATTTAAAGTCAGAGAATAATTGTTGTTCTGTTTACATGAATAAAACCTTCAAATGGTCATACACCCAATGAAAATAGTTTGTTGGATCTCGATCGTAGTGATACACATATTCATAATATTGATGCCAAAAGATGCAAAGTTAATAATGATAGTGCAACTTATTTGTGGCACTGCCATTTGGGTCATATCGGTGTAAAGCGCATGAAGAAACTCCATAAAGATGGATTTTCGGAATCAATTGGTTATGAATCATTTGATGCTTGCGAACCGTGCCTTTTTGGCAAGATGACTAAAACTCCGTTCCCCGGAACAATGGAACGAGCTACTGACTTATTGGAAATAATACATACCGATGTATGCGATCCGATGAGTGTTAAGGCTCGCGGCGTTATTTTCTAACCTTCACAAGATGATTGGAGCAGATATGGATATATCTACTTGATGAAACATAAGTCTGAAATAGTTGAAAGGTTCAAAGAATTTCAGAGTGAAGTGGAAAAATCATCGTAACAAGAAAATAAAGTTTCTGCGATCTAATCGCGGAGACGAATATTTGAGTTACGAGTTTGGTCTTCAATTAAAATAATATGGAATAGTTTCACAGCTCACGCCACCTGGAACACCACAATGTTATGGTGTGTCTGAACGTCGTAACCGCACTTTATTGGATATGGTGCGATCTATGATGTCTCTTACTGATTTACCACTATTGTTTTGGGGTTATGCATTAGAGACAGCTGCATTCACGTTAAAAGGGCACCATCTAAATTCGTTGAGACGACACCATATGAACTACGGTTTAGCAGTAAACCTAAGCTGTCATTTCTTAAAGTTTGGAGTTGCGATGCTTATGTGAAAAAGTTTCACCCTGATAAGCTCAAACCCAAATTGGAGAAGTGCGTCTTCATAGAATACCCAAAGGAAACTGTTGGGTACACCTTGTATCACAGATCCGAAGGCAAGATATTCGTTGCTAAAGATTGGATCCTTTCTAGAGAAGGAGTTTCTCTCGAAAGAAGTGAGTGGGAGGAAAGTAGAACTTGATAAGGTAATTGTACCTTCTCCTGAATTGGAAAATAGTTCATCATTGAAATCAGTTCCAGTGATTCCTACACCAATTAGTGAGAAAGCTAATGATGATGATCATGAAATTTTAGATCAAGTTACTACAAAACTTCGTAGGTCTTCTAGAGTACGGTCCGTACCAGAGTGGTACGGTAATCCTGTTTTGAAAGTCATGTTACTAGACCATGATAAACCTACGAACTATGAGGAAGCGATGATGAGCCCAGATTCCGCAAAATGGCTGGAGGCTATGAAATCTGAGATAGGATCCATGTATGAGAACAAAGTGTGGACTTTGGTGGACTTTCCCGATGATCGGCAAACCATAGAAAATAAATGGATCTTCAAGAGGAAGACGTACATTGATAGTAGTGTTACTATCTACAAAGCTCGACTTGTCGCAAAAGGTTTTTGACAAGTTCAAGGTGTTGACTACAATGAGATTTTCTCAATTATAGCGATGCTTAAGTCTGTCCGAATCATGTTAGCAATTGCCACATTTTATGAAATCTGGCAAATGGATGTCAAAACTGCATTCCTTAATGGTTTTCTTAAAGAAGAGTTGTATATGATGCAACCAGAAGGTTTTGTCAATCCTAAAGGTGCTAACAAAATGTGCAAGCTCCGGCGATCCATCTATGGACTGGTGCAAGCGTCTCAGAGTTGGAATATACGCTTTGATAAGTTGATCAAAGCATATTGTTTTGTACAGACTTACGGTAAAACCTGTATTTACAAGAAAGTGAGTGGGAGCACTACAACATTTCTGATAAGTATATGTGAATGACATATTGTTGATCAGAAATAATGTAGAATTATTCTGCAAAGCATAAAGGAGTGTTTTGAAAGGAGTTCTTTAAAAGAAAGACCTCAGTAAAGCTGCTTACATATTGAGCATCAAGATCTATTGAGATAGATCAAGACGCTTGATAAGATTTTCAATGAGTACATACCTTGACAAGATTTTGAAGTAGTTCAAAATGGAACAGTCAAAGAAAGAGTTCTTGCCTGTGTTGCAAAGGTATAAAATTGAGTAAGACTCAAATCCCGACCACAACAGAAAATAGAAAGAGAATGAAAGTCATTCCCTATGCTTCAGTCATAGGTTTTATAAAAGTATGCCATGCTATGGACCAGACCTATTGTATACTCTACTCTGGTTTGGCAAGGGAGTACAATAGTGATCTAGGAGTAGATCACCGGACATTGGTCAAAATTATCCTTAGTGGAATAAGGATATGTTTCTCAATTATGGAGGTGACAAAAGGTTCGTCGTAAAAGGTTACGTCGATACAAGTTTTGGCACTGATCCAGATGACTCTAAGTTTTAATCTGGATACATATTGAAAGTGGGAGCAATTAGCTAGAGTAGCTCCGTGCAAAGCATTGTAGACATAGAATATTTGCAAAATACATACGGCTCTGAATGTGACAGACCCGTTGACTAAGCTTCTCTCACAAGCAAAACATGATCACACCTTAGTACTCTTGGGTGTTAATCACGATTATTGACTCTATTAAACCCTCTGGGTGTTGGTCACATGACGATGTGAACTATGGGTGTTAATCATATACAGATATGAATATTCGTGTGAACTATGGGTGTTAATCACATAAGCGATGTGAACTAGATTATTGACTCTAGTGCAAGTGGGAGACTGAAGGAAATATGCCCTAGAAGCAATAATATAGTTATTATTTATTTCCTTATTTCATGATAAATGTTTATTATTCATGCTAGAATTGTATTAACCGGAAACATAATACATGTGTGAATACATAGACAAACATAGTGTCACTAGTATGCCTCTACTTGACTACCTCGTTAATCAAAGATGGTTAAGTTTCCTAACCATAGACATGAGTTGTCATTTGATTAACGGGATCACATCATTAGGAGAATGATGTGATTGACTTGACCCATTCCGTTAGCTTAGCACTTGATCGTTTAGTATGTTGCTATTGCTTTCTTCATGACTTATACATGTTCCTGTAACTATGAGATTATGCAACTCCCGTTTACGGAGGAACACTTTGGTGCTACCAAACGTCACAACGAATCTGGGTGATTATAAAGGAGTACTACAGGTGTCTCCAAAGGTACATGTTGGGTTGGCGTATTTCGAGATTAGGTCTTGTCACTCCGATTGTCGGAGAGGTATCTCTGGGCCCTCTCGGTAATGCACATCACTATAAGCCTTGCAAGCAACATAGCTAATGAGTTAGTTATGGAATGATGCATTACGTAACGAGTAAAGAGACTTTCCAGTAACGAGATTGAACTAGGTATTGGATATCGACGATCGAATCTCGGGCAAGTAACATGCCGATGACAAAGGGAACAACGTATGTTGTTATGCGGTTTGACCGATAAAGATCTTCGTAGAATATGTAGGAGCCAATATGAGCATCCAGGTTCCGCTATTGGTTATTGACCGAGAATAGTTCTAGGTCATGTCTACATAGTTCTCGAACCCGTAGGGTCCTTGCACGCTAAGGTTTCGGCGATGGTTATATTATGAGTTTATGAGTTTTGATGTACCTAAGGAGTTGAGTCCCGGATGAGATTGGGGACATGACGAGGAGTCTCAAAATGGTCGAGATGTAAAGATCGATATATTGGACGACTATATTCGAGTTCGGAAAGGTTCCGAGTGATTCGGTATTTTCGGAGTCTGGAGAGTTACGGAATTCGCCAGGAGTATATGGGCCTTATTGGGCCATACGGGAATAGAGGAGAGAGGCTAAAGGAAGGAGGCCTTCGCCCCCCCTCTGGTCCGAATTGGACAAGGGGCGCAGCCCACCTTTCCTTCTTCCTCTCCCCCTCTTTCCCCTTCTCCTACTCCAACAAGGAGGTGGAATCCTACTAGGACTAGGAGTCCTAGTAGGACTCCACACTTGGCGCGCCCCCTCCTAAGGCCGGCCTCCTCCCCTTGCTCCTTTATATCTGAGGCGGGGGCACCCCATGACACATAAGTTGATCTTCGTGATCGTTCCTTAGCCGTGTGCGGTGCCCCCCTCCACCATATTCCACCTTGGTCATATCGTTGCGGTGCTTAGGCAAAGCCCTGCATCGGTAGAACATCATCATCGTCACCACGCCGTCGTGCTGACGGAACTCATCCCCGACACTTTGCTGGATCGGAGTCCGGGGATCGTCATCGAGCTGAACGTGTGCTGAACTCGGATTTGCCGTACGTTCGGTACTTGGATCGGTCGGATCATGAAGACGTACGACTACATCAACCGTGTTGTCATAGCGCTTCCGCTTACGGTCTACGAGGGTACGTGGACAACACTCTCCCCTCTCGTTGCTATGCATCACCATGATCTTGCGTGTGCGTAGGAAATTTTTTAAATTACTACGTTCCCCAACACTGCACATTTAAGGTTCGGTGACGCTAGAGTTGATATGGGAATTAGTATGCAGTTACCGAATGTTGTTCGGAGTCCCGGATGAGATCCCGGATGTCACAAGGAGTTCCGTAATTGTCCGGAGGTAAAGATTTATTTAAGGGAAGCCTAGTTTCAGTCACCTGAATAATTTTGGGGTTTACCGGTATTGTACCGGGACCACCGAAAGGTGTCCGGGGGTCCACCTGCCACGGGGGACTAAATGGGCTGAACAAGGGTGGGAACCAGCCCCTAGTGGGCTGGTGCGCCCCCCAAGGGCCCAAGTCACATAGGGTTGAAAACCCTGGGGGTGGGGGCGCCTCCCACCTACTTGGGGGGCAAGTCCCCCCCTTGGCCGCCCCCCAGATGAGATCTAAGGGGGCCGGCCCCCTCTCCCCTCCCCCCTATAAATTGTGTGTGTGTGTGGGAGGGGGGGGGCTGCCATACCCTTCCGCTGGCGCAGCCCTCCCCCTCTCCAACTCCATCTCCTCCTCCGTAGTGCTTGGCGAAGCCCTGCGGGAGAACTGCAAGCTCCACCACCACGCCGTCGTGCTGCCGGAGCTCTCCCTCAACTTCTCCTCTCCCCTTGCTAGATCAAGAAGGAGGAGACATCCCCGGGCTGTACGTGTGTTGAACGCGGAGGCGCTGTCCGTTCGGCGTTAGATCGGATCTTCCGCGATTTGAATCGCCGCGAGTACGACTCCCTCATCCGCGTTCTTTTTATGCTTCCGCTTAGCGATCTTCAAAGGTATGAAGATGCTCATCCTCTCTCTCTCTCTTGTTTCTAGAATCTCCATAGATTGATCTTGGTGATGCTTAGAAAATTTTGAATTTCTGCTACGTTCCCCAACAGTGGCATCATGAGCTAGGTCTATTGCACAGCTTCTATGCACGAGTAGAACACAAGTAGTTGTGGGCGTTGGTTTGTTCAATTTGCTTATCGTTACTAGTCCTATCTTGTTTCGGCGGTATTGTGGGATGAAGCGGCCTGGACCGACATTACACGTACACTTACGTGAGACAGCTGGTTCCACCGACTGACATGCCTTGTTGCATAAAGGTGGCTAGCGGGTGCCAGTCTCTCCCACTTTAGTCGGATCGGATTCGATGAAAAGGGTCCTTACGAAGGGTAAATAGCAATTGGCATATCACCATTGTGAATTTTGCGTAGGTAAGAAACGTTCTTGCTAGAAATCCATAGCAGCCACGTAAAACATGCAACAACAATTAGAGGACGTCTAACTTGTTTTTGCAGGGTATGCTATGTGATGTGATATGGCCAAAAGAATGTGATGAATGATATGTGATGTATGAGATTGATCATGTTCTTGTAATAGGAATCACGACTTGCATATCGATGAGTATGACAACCGGCAGGAGCCATATGAGTAGTCTTAATTTATTGTATGACCTGCGTGTCATCGAATAATGCCATGTAATTGCTTTACTTTATTGCTAAACCATTAGCCATAGTAGTAGAAGTAATATTTGGCAAGACAACTTCATGAAGACACGATGATGGAGATCATGATGATGGAGATCATGGTGTCATGCCGGTGACGAAGGTGATCATGTCGTGCCTCAAGATGGAGATCAAAGGCACAAGATGATATTGACCATATCATGTCACTTTATGATTAGCATGTGATGTTTGTCATGTTTGCATCTTATTTGAGAACGACGGTAGCATAAATAAGATGATCCCTCATAAAAAAATTCAAGAAAGTGTTCCCCCTAACTGTGCACCATTGCGAAAGTTGGTTGTTTCGAAGCACCACGTGATGATCGGGTGTGATAGATTCTAATGTTCAGATACAACATGTGTAAGCCAGATTTACACATGCAAAACACTTAGGTTGACTTGACGAGCCTAGCATGTACAGACATGGTCTCGGAACACAAGAGACCGAAAGGTCGAACATGAGTCGTATAGTAGATAAGATCAACATGAAGATGTTCACCGATGATGACTAGTCCGTCTCACTGTCGGTGTACTAAAGTAGGGGTACCTTAGTACCCCGAACTTGTGCACGGGCGGTCGTAGCACCCCGCGGCAAGGCTTGCCGGACGCACGCCAAGACCCTCCGTCATTTCCTATTACTACCATTCAAGAGCAAAGTATTAACCAAGAAAACAAAGGCCCCGACAAGAGGAGCTTGCCGGGAAGGCCAACCGAGGCATTTCGGAAGACTTGCATGGCGCCCAGCGTCCGGCAAGGCCCGGCGGCGGCAAGCTTGCCGCACGACAAGAGAAGGAGCATGGCAAGGCACTTGCCGCGCAAGGCGGCCACCCAAAATCCAGCGCATCGGTGGCGTGTCACCCAGTGGCCATCCCAGGGCACGCGTGGCGGCGTTTGCGCAGCCATCGCGAACAAGGTGGCAAGCGGAGTCGACAGAGACGCCATCGTGGCAACGGTGGCTCACCTAATGGTCGTTTCTTTGCCTTTGTTAGGGCGACGGACGGGCATTAAATGCCCTTGTCCCCGCCGTCGAGTTAGGTAGGGACTTTGTTGGTCATTGTTGTACCAACCTGCGTTTTACCTTTCTACCCCTCTCCTCTACGCCACTGTGGATGCCCCGTTAGACTATAAAAGGGAGGCCCATGTGCACGTAGAAGGGGTTCGGTCCATTCGACACACGCAACACCACCATACGCTCGCACGCTTGGGCAAGATCAAATACAAGCACCAAAGCAGCAGTAGGGGTTTTATCTCTCCGGAGAGCCCCGAAGCTGGGTAAAAATCGCCCGTCTCCCCCGCGCGCCCGACCTCGATCTGCTCTGCGCACGCCCTCCGCTCCCTTGCCGGACTAGAAGGGGCCCCCGTGCCCCATAGGTGCTCGAGGCCACAAAGAGCCGCCCCGACATCTTTGGCGTGCTAGGTAGGGGAGCGCGTCGAGGTCATGAGCATCTGATCCGGTCCCCGCGCGCGCTGCATCAACACCTTCATCAACATGCCACCGAAGAAGAAGCCTTCGGAGGTGGCCGCTCCGTCTACATCGATTCCGCCACCACCGCCGGAGCCAATGGGCGGTGGAGTGGGCGCCGGCGGAGGAGCGGGCGCCGACGGTGGGACTCACGTCGTCACCAGGTCCCAAAACAAGGCCCATAGCGTCGGGCGACCGTGCAGACACCGCACCCTTCCTGGAGGTGCAAGGTCGACAACACCCGGTGCTCCTAGCACCGTGCTCGCGATGGAACAAGGCCAAGCGGTGGGTCGCGGGGCGCCGAGGTCAACATGCACGCCCGCATCTTTGGTGCAAGCGAGGTACGGTCGCCCGGACGGGTTGTTGCACCTCCCAATCCGATTGGGAGTCCGAGCACATCCGTTCCTCGCGCCGCCGCCGCCACCGCCACCCAAGATAAGAGGAAGCGCCGGCGAGCCCACTGCTTCTAGACTACCCTCCGGCGCCACACAAGATCGACGATTGGAGGATGACCATATACAGTCTCATCGGCTTCGCCAACGGCGACAAGCCCCGGCAACCGAGCGCATCAAGGCCCCGGCAAGGCGCCCAGGCGCAAGCCGACGCCGACAAGACCGCTGGAGGTGCCACCTCCGTACACTCCCAGCCCCGAAGGCCAAGATCGCCGGCTCGTCGGACCAACCCCGACGGCGACTCCACCGCGTCGTCGGACCCGCGAACTCGCCGTGATCAACGCCACGTTCTCCAAGAACGACAGCACGAAGACGCTCGCACTCGCATCGAGCGCAAAAGGGAAGCGCGACGTCAATCCGACCAGCGCGCTGGGCCCACTGTCGATATGCATGCATCAGGGGAACCAAGCGACTTGCCGTACGCAGCAGGTTGCCCTGCGTTCACCCGCGAGCTGCGGCAAGTCCAGTGGCCCAAAACCAAGAACTTCAAGACAGACGTGCCCGAGAAGTATGATGGCAGGATACATCCATCGGAGTTCTCGGCATCTACACCATCGCGGTGCGAGCTGCCGGGCGCGACGACGAAGATCTCGCCAACTACTTCGGCGGTGCTCAAGCCCAACGTCCGATCTTGGCTCATGCACTTGCGAGACGGTTCCATCTCTTCATGGGCGGACTGTGCCATCAGTTTGTCGGCGCCTTCACGGTGGCCACAAGCCTCATGGCCGAGAGTGACCTCCACTTGCTCGCCCGGAAGGACGGAGAGCCCTAGCGCAAGTACATCTGAGAGATTCAGCCAGTGCGGCGCAACATCGAGACGTCCACCGCCGCGGTTATTAGCGCGTTCCATCGAACGTCGCGTAACCGCAGGATGAGGGAGGAGATGGCGATGTGCAAGATCGAGATGTCGTGAGCTCTATGCTCGGCCGACAAGTGTGCACGGGCTGAGGAGGGGCGAGAATCCCGGAGAGGTTGCAGGAGCGAAGGATCGGCAAGTGAGGATGCCGCCCGGCAAGGAAGAACCGAGGCGGAACAACAGAAGAGAAAGGCTAAGGATGTACTAGCTGTTGAGCATTCCAAGAACGGAAGCGGCTCCGACAAGGCCAAAGCCGATGACTCCGGCGAGGCTGTGGTAGCCGCCGACAAGCAGGATGGCTCTGGCAAGCGGTACTGCAAGATTCACCGCACCAAGGGCCATGATCTCCAAACCTGCAAGAAAGTCGAGCAGATGGCGGAGCTACAGAAAGCTGAATATGAGCGCCGCGATAAGGAGAGAGCCCAGGGAGGTGGTGGAGGATCCGGCAAAAAGCTTCCTGCCCGGGGAGGGCACCGCGGCAAGGCCAAGCCACGGCAAGGAGATAGGCCTCCCCGCGGCCGCGACAAGGACGAAGATGAGGATGAGGATGATGAGATGGAGGAAGATGAGACTGATGACCAAGAGTTTCAGAAGGCGACAGAGGTGTTGTGCGTCGACGGCGGCGCCTCTCTGCACACCTCGCACCGCCAACTCAAGCAGTGGGTGCGAGAGGTGAATGCAGCGGAGCCGTCCGTCGAGGCGCGCAAGCCTCTGAAGTGGTCCAGCACGCCCATCATCTTCGACGTTGAAGACCACCCTGATCGCATCACTGCGGTCGGGTGCTTGCCGATGTTGGTCTCACCAACAATCCGCAACCTTAAGGTCACGAAGATTTTGGTTGACGGGCGGGCCGGCTGAACCTGATTTCCTCCGAAGTGCTCAAGAAGCTCCAGATCCTCGACAATGAGCTCAAGAAACGGCACCTTTCAAGGATAAATCCGGGAAGGAGCAAGCCCAAGGGAAGATCACGCTGCCGATAACGTTTGGCAGCGAGCTGAACTTCGAGACGTAAAGGGTCACATTCGATGTTGTTGATATCCCATTACCCTACAATGGGATACTCGGCCGACCAGCGCTTGCCAAGTTCATGGCAGCCTCTCATTACGCGTACAACGTGCTCAAGATGCCTGGTCCGTTAAGTGTCATCTCTGTCCAAGGCGACAAGAAGGATGCACTTATCTGCACCGACAAGATCTACCGGGAAGCAGCAGCCGCGGCGGAGTGCAAGCCACTTGCCGCTGAAGCTCCCCGGGGGAAGAAGAAAGTCAAGTACGGCAAGAGCAGCTCTGATGCCCACTCCGGTAAGCGCACCTCCCCGGAGTGCCACGCTGCCGTCGAGGACGCACCGTCGAGCTCCGCCGGCAAATGCAAGAAGACAAAGGCAGATCTACCAAAGACTAAGCCCGGCAAGAACAGCTCTGGTGCCTGCTCCGGCAAGCACGCCTCTCCGGAGTGCCGCGCTGCCGTCGAGGATGCGCCATCGAGCTCCACCGGCCAGTAGGGCGAAGAAAGCGTCCAGTTTCGAGCTTTTGAATTGTATTCCTTGAGGATCCGTACCTTGTATGAAGAACCTGTGCACGGAAGGGATGAATCGTGGCTAAGTTGCACCCTTGATCTGTTTCGAGTCCGCTCAACGATGAAAGCACGCTGCAACTAGCCCGACGAGTTCTTCCTGCCGGAAGCAACACCGCCAGTGGGCTGCTGATGTCCCGCACTCAGCAAGTGTGTTTGCGCCGGCAGGTTCCCTGAAAGCGTGAGGGCGAAAACATACAAGGGAGGAAGTCAAGGGAGAAGTGCGACCTCGCCGGATCACGGAAGACGGAAAAGCTAAGTCGCCCAAGCTTGAATAAAGAGCACTTTTTAGTTCTAAGCTTTTATGTTATATTCCTCGAACGTTCGTCCCTTGTACGTAAAACCTGTGCACGGAGGAATCGACTCGTGGTTAAGTTGCGTCCTTGCTATTGTTTCCGAGTCCGCTCAACAATACAAGTCTTGCAAGAATCGCCCGAGAAGGTTTCTTGCCGAAACAACACCGCCAAAGAAGTTGCTGATGTTCCGCACTCAGCAAGTGTGTTAGCGCCGCAAGTTCCATAGAAGCGAGGGTAAAAAAGCGCATAAGGGATGTAACGGAGTAGAGGACGTAGCATAGCAAGCCTTGCTGTGGGACGTCCTTCGTAGGGAAAACTTGTGCGCAGAGGAGCTAACTTCATGGCTGAATTGCACCCTTGATTTGTTTCGAGTCCGCCGACAATGAAAGTGTCTGCAACTAGCCCGACGAGGTTTCTTCGGAGGCAACACCGCCAGCGGACTGCTGATGTTCCGCACTCAGCAAGTGTGTATGCACCGGCAAGTCCCCTAAAAAGCGTAGAGTGTAAACATACGAAGGGCGAAGCATGGCATTGCATTGCCCAACCTAAATAGTCATGCCACGAAAGAGTAACTTATTACGGCGCCGTCTCAGTTATTTTCATGACTATGACAATAGCGACAAGGAAAAACCGTAAGGCGCGATCGGGCGCGAGGGCCCGACAAACCGGTTTATTTGGGGCTGCAAGTACCAAAGTTCCTTCACGGCAGGCCAGGATCCCCGGAGGCCGCAGCGTCAGCGACAAGGGCAAGGAAAGGCGCACCGGCACCTAGGTCTCGGCGGAGCCAGAGTTGCCGGGGGCTGCAAATGCCAAGGTTCATCCCCGGCGAGCTAGAGTCGCCGAGGGCTATGGTATCAGATAAGTTTTTCATCCCTCATCATGCATACTCTTATGGACTGGGGAAAGCGAGGCCGCGTCCTTGAATGGGTGTGCCTTGTACGAAAAACCCCGTGCGCGGAGGAGCCGAGTCGCGACCAAGTTGCGCCCTTGATTTGTTTCCGAGTCCGCTCAACAATACAAGCGCGCTGCAACTGGCCCGACAAGGTTTCTTGCCGGAAACAACACCGCCAGCAGGTTGCTGATGTTCCGCACTCAGCAAGTGTGTTAGCGCCAGCAAGTTCCCTAGAAGCGTAGGAAAAAAAACGTACAAGGCACAAAATCAAGTAAAGGACATAATCCGGCAAGCATTCCCCTCCTTTCATTAAAAAACATCCCCATTTAGTACAAGTCCATAGAGGATGAAAAACATGATAGAGAGGATTACAAATTTTAAATGCAGCTAAGGCCCGAAGGCTTACAAATTAAAAGATAAGATGCCCGTAATCCCTCTCCTGTTTCTCTCTTCAGGAGGTAGGTCAAGGAGGCCCCGGCAAGAGAGGCTTGCCGGGGAGGGCAAAAGGGGCGCTTAGGTGAGCTACGGGTGCCAGAAGACACCAAGAGAACTTCCCGGGGGCCGGCCAGGAGCTTGGCAGAGACGGAGGCGCCGGAGGCAGAGCTCGAAGATGGGGCGGCGGGGCGTCGGCCTTGTTGTCGAGGCGCCTCGCCCTCAGACTCGACTTGACGGCCTTGCCGCCACCCCTCTTCCTCTTCCGCAGCCTCCCTACGCCAGCCGCCCAAGGAGACGGCCCCGGGGAGTTCAGAAGGCCGGCGACCCGGATGATGGGGTCGCCGGTGGCGCGCGAGGCGACGGCCGACGCCTAGTCGGACCCGCCGTCCTCGTCGTCGCTGTCGCTCCCCTCCTCGTCACTCTCGCTCGAGGAGGGGCCTTCGCTATCGGAGGAGCTGTCCACGCAGCATCTCGCCCGGGTGCCGGAGTCCCCGAAGACCTTGACGGCGAGAAGGTCACCCTCCATTAACTTAAAATGGAGGGTAAACCCCGCCGTCAAGATGTGGATGCGGGCGAACGTCTTCCACCGTCGATCGAAGTACATCACGCCGGGGGCTGGGGATACGACACTAACTCGAGTGCCGCTGATCCCGCAGCCCCTCATGCGCAACTCCAACATCTCGGGTGGGTCCGGTTCCATCGCGCTCGCAACCGGGCCCGGAAGCCGGAGGCGTCGACGAGGTGCCCGACGCAGCTTGACGAAGAACTCCCAGGGGTCGTCCCCGGTGTGGACCGCCTCGAGGGGAGGAGCTGCCGGGGAGACGGAGGTGGCGCACCGCCCTGGCCGCCTCCTCCTTGAGCGCTCCGACCGCGTCCTCGACCTCGTCCCCGGCCTCGCCCCCTCCCTCTTCCCCTCGTGGCTGGCTCCGCCGCCACAGGCGCGGGATAAGGGGAGGCGCGCTGCCTGGTGGCCACCCTTGCCGCCACCAACGAAGGACCAGGATTCCCTCCCTCCATGGCAGATGGGAGGAAGAATAGCAGAAGATGAAGAAAGAAGAAGAGGGGGAAGTGCGGGATTTTTGCACTCCCCTTCCGCCCTTTTTAAAGGAGCGAGGTGGGGGCTCGGCCGCCCCGCTCGACCAATCAAAGCGCGGGGAGGGCAGAGGAACAGGGCCGGCCCACCATCTCCGCCCGTGACGGCTCGGTTTTCCCACCTTCGGCGCCCACGACCCCACGCGCATGGGAGCCGCGTGGCGGGGAGGCGAAGCCGAGGCGACGGATGAAGTGACTTTACCCTGCCCCGTAATCACGGGGGTGAACGCCTTGAAAATCACACACACCACCCACGCCTCCCACGACGCCGCAATCGACGCGTGCCGTTGCGGGAGGACGCGGTGGGCACGGAGTCCAATTTTGCGTGGACCCGGGCCGCTGCATTCGAAACCGTTTGGGCCTGGCCCAACAACGCCAAAGACTGTATGGCCCGGGCCGGGGCTCTGTCGGTGTACTAAAGTAGGGGTACCTTAGTACCCGAACTTGTCTGCAGGCGGTCGTGGGACCCAGCGGCAAGGCTTGCGGGGACGACGCCAAGACCCTCCGTCATTTCCTATTACTACCATTCAAGAGCAAAGTATTAACCAAGAAAACAAAGGCCCCGACAAGAGGAGCTTGCCGGGAAGGCCAACCGAGGCATTTCCAGAAGACTTGCCGCGGCGCCCCGCGTCCCGGCAAGGCCCGACGGCCGGCAAGCTTGCCGGCACGACAAGAGAAGGGCAGCGGCAAGGCACTTGCCATGCAAAGCGCCACCCAAAATCCAGCGCATCCGGTGGCGTGTCACCCTGTGGCCATCCAGGCGCGTGGCAAGGCGTTGCGCAGCCATCGCGAACAAGGTGGCAAGCAGAGCTGACAGAGACGCCATCGTGGCAACGGTGGCTCACCTATGATCGTTTCTTTGCATTGTTGGGCGACCAGACGGGCATTAAATGCCCTTGTCCCCTGCCGTCGAGTTAGGTAGGGGACTTTGTTGGTCTTGTTGTACCAACTGTGTTTTTACCTTTCTACCCCTCTCCCTACGCTGCCACTGTGGATGCCCCTTTAGACTATAAAAGGAGGCCCATGTGCACGTAGAAGGGGTTCGGTCCATTCGACACACGCAACACCACCATACGCTCGCACGCTCGAGCAAGATCAAATACAAGCACCAAAGCAGCAGTAGGGGTTTTATCTCTCCGGAGAGCCCCGAAGCTGGGTAAAAATCGCCCGTCTCCCCCGCGCGCCCGACCTCGATCTGCTCTGCGCACGCCCTTCGCTCCCTTGCCGGACTAGAAGGGGCCCCCGTGCCCCGTAGGTGCTCGAGGCCACAGAGAGCCGCCCCGACACTCACGTGATGATCGGACACGACCTAGTTGACTCGAATCATGTATCACTTAGATTACTAGAGGGATGTCTATCTGAGTGGGAGTTCAAATAATTTGATTAGATGAACTTAATTATCATGAACATAGTCTAAAAACTTTGCAGTATGTCTTGTAGATCAAATGGCCCACGCTAATGTTGCCCTCAACTTCAACGCGCTCCTAGAGAAAACCAAGTTGAAAGACGATGGTAGCAACTATACGGACTGGGTCCGGAACTTGAGGATCATCCTCATAGCTGCCAAGAGAGCATATGTCCTAGAAGCATCGCTAGGTGAAGCACCCATTTTCCCAGCAACTCAAGTCGTTATGAATGCCTGGAAGTCGCGTAGTGATGATTACTCCCTGGTTCAGTGTGGCATGCTTTACAGCTTAGGACCGGGGCTCCAAAAGCGTTTTGAGTAGCACGGAGCATATGAGATGTTCCAAGAGGTGAAAATGGTTTTCCAAGCTCATGCCCGAGTCAAGCGATATGAAGTCTCTGACAAGTTATACAGTTGTAAGATGGAGGAAAACAGTTCTGTCAGTGAGCACATTCTCACTATGTCCGGGTTACACAACCGTTTGTCTCAGTTGGGAGTTAATCTGCCAGATGACTCGGTCATTGACAGGATCCTCTAGTCGCTCCCACCTAGCTACAAGGGCTTTGTGATGAACTACAATATGCAGGGGATGGAGAACTCCATTCCTGAGCTGTATTCAATGCTGAAATCAGCGGAGGTGGAAATCATAAAGGAACATCAAGTGTTGATGGTGAATAAGACCACTAGTTTCAAGAAAGGCAAGGGTAAAAAGAACTTCAAGAAGGACGGCAAGGGAGTTGCCGCGCCCGGTAAATCAGTTGCCGGGAAGAAGCCAAACAATGGACCCAAGCCCGAGACTCAATGCTTTTATTGTAAGGGAAATGGTCACTGGAAGCGGAACCGCCCCAAGTACTTAGCGGAAAAGAAGGCCGGCAACACCAAAGGTATATGTGATATACACGTTATTGATGTGTACCTTACTAGTACTCGTAGTAGCTCCTGGGTATTTGATACCGGTGCGGTTACTCATATTTGTAACTCAAAACATGAGCTGCGGAATAAGCGGAGACTGGCGAAGGACGAGGTGACGATGCGCGTCGGGAATGGTTCCAAGGTCGATGTGATCGCCGTCGGCACACTACCTCTACATTTACCTACAGGATTAGTTTTAAACCTCAATAATTGTTATTTAGTGCCAGCTTTGAGCATGAACATTGTATCTGGATCTCGTTTAATGCGAGATGGCTACTCATTTAAATCCGAGAATAATGGGTGTTCTATTTATTTGAGAGATATGTTTTATGGTCATGCCCCGCTAGTCAATGGTTTATTCTTATTGAATCTCGAACGTGATGTTACACATAATTATAGTGTGAATACCAAAAGATGTAAGGTTAATAATGATAGTCCCACATACTTGGGGCACTGCCGCCTTGGTCACATTGGTGTCAAACACATGAAGAAACTCCATGCAGATGGACTTTTGGAGTCTCTTGATTATGAATCATTTGACACATGCGAACCATGCCTCATGGGCAAGATGACCAAGACTCCGTTCTCCGGAACAATGGAGCGAGCAACTAACTTGTTAGAAATCATACATACTAATGTGTGCGGTCCAATGAGCGTTGAGGCTCGCGGTGGCTATCGTTATGTTCTCACCCTCACTGATGACTTAAGTAGATATGGGTATGTCTACTTAATGAAACACAAGTCTGAGACCTTTGGAAAATTCAAGGAATTTCAGAGTGAGGTGGAGAATCAATGTGATAGGAAAAAAAAGCTCTTACGATCATATCATGGGGGAGAATATTTAAGTCACAAGTTTGGTACACACTTAAGGAAATATGGAATTGTTTCACAACTCAAGCCGCCTGGAACACCTCAGCGTAATGGTGTGTCCGAACGTCGTAATTGCACTCTATTGGATATGGTGCGATCTATGATGTCTCTTACCGATTTGTCGCTATCATTTTGGGGATACGCTTTAGAGACAGCCACATTCACTTTAAATAGGGCACCGTCTAAATCCGTTGAGACGATACCGTATGAATTATGGTTTGGGAAGAAACCTAAGCTGTCGTTTCTAAAAGTTTGGGGATGCGATGCTTATGTCAAGAAACTTCAACCTGGAAAGCTCGAACCCAAGTCGGGAAAATGCGTCTTCATAGAATACCTTAAGGAAACCGTTGGGTATACCTTCTACCTCAGATCTGAAGGCAAGATCTTCGTTGCCAAGAACGGATCCTTTCTGGAGAAAAGAGTTTCTCTCGGAAGAAGTAAGTGGGAGGAAAGTAGAACTTGATGAAGTACTGCCTCTTGAACCGGAAAGTAGCGCAGCTCAAGAAAATGTTTTTGAGGTGCCTGCACCGGCTAGAGAGGAAGTTAATGATGATTGTCGGTGTCAAAACCGGCGGATCTCAGGTAGGGGGTCCCGAACTATGCGTCTAGGTGGATGGTAACAGGAGACAAGGGACATGATGTTTTTACCCAGGTTCGGGCCCTCTCGATGGAGGTAAAACCCTACTCCTGCTTGATTGATATTGATGATATGGGTAGTATAAGAGTGGATCTACCACGAGATCAAGGAGGCTAAACCCTAGAAGCTAGCGTATGGTATGATTGTTGTAATGGTTGTGTGTCCTACGGACTAAAACCCTCCGGTTTATATAGACACCTGAGAGGGCTAGGGTTACACAGAGTCGGTTACAATGGTAGGAGATCTACATATCCATATCGCCAAGCTTGCCTTCCACGCCAAGGAAAGTCCCATCCGGACACGGGACGAAGTCTTCAATCTTGTATCTTCATAGTCTTGGAGTCCGGCTGACGATGATAGTCCGGCTGTCCGGACACCCCCTAGTCGAGGACTCCTCGGTAGCCTGAACCAGGCTTCAATGACGATGAGTCCGTGGCGCATATTGTTCGGCATTGCAAGGCGGGTTCCTCCTCGAATAATTCATAGAAGATTGTGAACACCAGGATAGTGTACGGCTCTGCAAAATAAATTCCACATTCCACCTGAGATAGAATAATATGTACACAAGTTCAATCTGCGGCGTATTTTGTGGCATGACGTCACACCACTACCAAGCCTTTACTTGAATCGTTTTTATTATACCACCTCGGTAGCGTTTAGCGGCGGTTTCCTTAGCACGTCTTGTCGAGCGAGATCGTGTTCCCTTATTCCGGGATTCTCATCAATACGGACGTGGGTAACCCAACCGCGCCATTGATGGTGGCGCTTGGGAGATAAGCGAGTTTTACCAGGCCGGTGGGGACGCATAGTCTTCGTCCGCCCATATATAAGGGGATAAGGATCCACCTTTTTACCTACGCCTTCTTCCTCCTTTGCTTATCCATCTCTGCGCACTCGAGCTCCAGCGCCCAAGCCCGCACATCTCGTCTCGACCTTCTCCAGTCATGTATGGAGCGAGAGGCAAGTGGTTGGCTTCCTCCGTTACGGAGGAGCACATCAAGAAGCTGCGCGGCGCCGGATACCTGTCCAGCGACATCGCGCACAGGATGCCCGACAAGGGGTAGCTCATCCCCACCCCCAGGCCCCATGAGAGGGTCGTATTCCTTCCCCACTTCCTCCGCGGACTGGGCTTCCCGTTGCATCCCTTCGTCCGGGGGCTCATGTACTACTACGGCCTGGACTTCCACGATCTGGCGCCAAACTTCATCCTCAACATCTCGGCATTTATCGTCGTGTGCGAGGCCTTCCTCTGCATCCAGCCCCACTTCGGCTTGTGGATCAAGACCTTCAATGTCAAGCCGAAGGTAGTGAAGGGCGTCCAAGCGGAGTGCGGAGGCGCCATGGTGGGCAAGATGCCCAACGTCATCTGGCTCGAAGGGGCTTTCGTGGAGTCCGTCAAGGGGTGGCAATCGGGGTGGTTCTACATCACCGAGTCGCGTGACCCTAAATGGGAAGCGGCCCCCGAGTTCAGATCTGGTATCCCCATGCAGCTCACCTCACGAAAAGAAGGGCTTGCTATGGGGCGATTCGGAGGAGCCGACAGGACTCTAGTCTGTCTCTGGACCTTGGTGAACAAGAAGCTTAGGCTTGTCAATGTGATCCAGGTCATGCTCGTCCACCGGATTCTCCCCTGCCAACAGTGGGCCTTTAATTTGTGGGAGTTCGATCCGCACAACACGGACCTGAGCGGGCTCTTGACACTGACGTCTGAAGATGCACGAGGGTCTTGTTCAAAGGCGGAGAAGCCCCTGCATCCGCGACGGAAGACCGCGGATTCAGCACCAAGCGCCCGGCCGGCGAGGTAAGCTTTGTAATCCTCTATGGGACACTTATCTTCTTTCAGAATTTAATTTTATGTAGGATCTAAAACTCCCAATGCCTTTGACAGGACTGGCAGAGGACGTCCGGACAGGTAGACTGTCCGGCTCCCCTTCCCGAAGAACCAGCGGACGCCCATTTAGCGGGGCTGCTAGTCCCGACACTTTATGTGGTGCCGGAGAAGAAGGCCAAGAAGAAGGCCACGGGAACTCGAAGAAGTTCCCGGCGCCAGGTGATATCGGACTCATCGTCCGATGGCTCCGAGGCGGACTCCTCCCCCGAAGACGAGGAGGAGAAAGAGGACTCTCCCCCGGAGGGGGGAGAGAGGAAAAGGAAGGCTTCCCTAACAGGGGAGGCCGAAGGGTCCAAGAGGGGAAGGACCCTTCCCCCGGACAGCTCCGCCAACGCCAATGATGGCAACGAGGAGTGGCCCTCAAGGGCCAATCCCCTGGCAAGATCGTAAGTATCCGGACTCCCGAGTGATTTGTAATTTCTTTATCATGCCACGTAGTGTCCTTCTAATGCCGCATACTATCTGTAGCCCGGCCGAGGAGGATCTTCCCGCTTCATCCAGCGGGTCCTTGGCGCCGTCGGATGTGGATTCCATTCCAACCGCCTCCACCCCTCACGGTGCTGAGGACGCTGAGGTGGGATCCCAGGAGGGGACCCGCCAGGAGGGGGAGGCTCCGGAGGTGCCACAAGGCAACCTCCCGGACTTTGTGCCGGACTCCGCGCCGGAACCCACAGTGGTTCCGGAGTCTGGCAGGCAGCCCCTTCACAAGAAGGGCAGGACCGTGACACCGGCAGCCTCCGTCCAACCGGAGGCGCCGGATAACTTGTTGGAGGCGCTCAACGGCGCTTCCATCGAGGAAGAGCACCATACTATCATGAGTGCGGTGATTCGAAGGTTCAGCTCGCTAAGAGCGGGTGACCGGCTCTGCATAGCCTTCTAACGTGCTTTGAGGTAAGAAGTTTAAAATATGTAATGTGATCTGCATAGACAGTAACCCCGATGCTCGGTTCGGTGTTGGAAAGAAAACCGGGTGAGGATCTAAAAAGATATCGCAGGAGTGCTGAAAATTATGTCAATATGGGTTTGCAGGCTGCGTTCTTGACCTCTGCAAGACCGGCTGCGGAGGTCGGTGCTTTGAAGCAGATTTCGAGCGGTCGAGCAAGAGCTCGGCCTTGCCAAGAAGCAGCTCGAGGACAAAGAAGGTGAGCAACACCACTTTGAAAATTGTACCTTCTGTAAAAGGATTTTGGTTGCAATAGAAATAACAAGGATAACGTGGGTATTGCAGGGGCCCACGAGCAGTGGCGACCTGAAGGAGGCGTGTCCATGACGAACATAATGCTGGTGTGGAAGCGGGCGAGCGAGAGAAGCAGGAGGCGCGGGTGGCGGAGGTGCGGCAAGAGCTCCAGGCTCTCATGGAAAAGCATGAGAGTTTGGAGCGTGACTCGAAGACTCGAGAGTCCGAGCTTGCCTCGGCACTTGAAAGTGCCAAAGCCGCCAAGGCCGAGGCCCATAAGTCCCTCCAGGAGATTGAGGCGATGAAGCAGATAGCGGCGGGTAAGGCATTTTTCATGCAAAGCAAGCATGTGAATGTAAATTACATTACTTACCCGGTCGGAGCTCTCGAGGCGTTTGAGATCCGCCTCATGGCGTGTCGATGCCGCCGCATTCTACCGGGCTGAGGAGGGAGCTCAATGGAGAAGGTCTTCTAGTCTCAATCTGTTGAGGCGGACATCCGGTGCCCCTAGCGACCAACCTGAAGCAGCTGGTCGAGCTCCACAAGGTAGCCGAGCAGGCCATGAAGGGCCTCATAGTCCGGTGTGGCTGGAGAGGCCATGCACAGGAGCTACTTCAGCCTCGTCGCGGTGGTGGATGCATGCCCCTGTGTGGAGGTTATCAAGCGCTCACTTTGCATTGAAGGTGCCGTCGGGCCCTTGCCAGCAAAGGTGCTTGGCGGCAATTTGGATCGAGAGGCTTCGACGAGACGCCGCCCGGTGGGCAAGGAGTATCGTCACGCCGAAATGTACTATAAGACTGTCTGAAGGGTGCCCGCAAGATTGCGGATGAGTGCCCGAGAGATGTAATTATTGAGTAAACTTCGCAATGTGTTATCTGTCTTGCTTGAAAACATTGTTCATATCGCTAAGCAACACTTGTTTGATTTAAAATATTACCTTCATGCGGCCGTTTATCAAATCGAGAGATGGCAAGTCGTCGGCTTCAGCCCCCATGCCACAGTCTTTGGGGTGTTAGGGATAAACTTGAGCGCTCTTGTTCCCATTTTGGGTCCATCTAGGGAGGCGCTCAACACAACGAACAAGGCAACCAGACTTATAATGCTTTAACACTCTCACTTAGCCATAGAATTCTATAATTTTAAATTTTGGCGAAGCCCCTAGTGTTTGGAAGACCGAATTCAGGGTGCTATCCACGCCTTAGCCGGACACAACCGGTTCCTCGCTCTAAGCGGCATAAGTCTTTAAGGACTCGAAAAGACCTCCCGAACAACGACCAACTCTTGCCTTATCATGTGATCGTTTTAGCTTTCTCCATCGAGGCGCTCGCCCAGCTCAACCGGGCGCAATCGCGATGGTTCTCCAGTCTACCTTAGCCGACGGAGCGGGCGTAAGGTACCAAAACATGGAGCCGGGCAAACCCAACTATTGACCCAAGACATGATTCGGAGCCGATGCATATAGTGCTATAAGTTCGGGGTGCCGCACTTGTGAAAGTGTTCGGACTTCACACCATAATGCGGGGAACATAAGCCCCTGGTGTATTCGGCCGTACCAAATTGTACGGATGCAAGATGTCATAAATGAACATATATATAGAAAGGAATGCAATTATAAGGAAAAAGTAATGCATTGTTTATTCAGGGAATTCTGCCATGAGTGCAGAACGATACAAATAGTGCGGTAAGCAAGGGAGTGGACTATTTTAAACATGTCCCCCTCCAGGGGTGGGCTGTGGAATGGTGTAATAAACAGATTTAATGCTCGTAATGGAGACCACCTGAGTGTTCGTCGTTGCCCTTGTTCCTCCCTGGCTGTTGCATCATGTGTTCGGCCGATCTACTGCTGGACAGGGCCTCTTGTAAACAGAGTCATGTGGATAAAATAAAAAAAGGAAAACAAAAAGAGCGACACACTTAGGAGCCCTTGGTGTGGTTGAGCCGCACTCTGGGCCTGTCGTGGTCGTGCCCCTCCCCCTATGCCCAAGGTATCTCCAGAGCGTAATGATGTACGCGGGGAGCTTGTCTTGCAATCATGCAAGGGCTGGGGGTGGGACCGCATTGCTACGCGTGCTCAGAACGTGCCAAGTGGTCTTGATGTATGTTTCTCCGGGCGCGTTTAATCATGTCCGGTCTTTTAACGGCCGGACTCGAAAATTGCCTTAAGAGTCTGTTTCAGACTTACGCGCGAGCGCTGTGTGTTCCTCCATTCGGAGGGAGCGTTCAGTGTTTCTGTTGACCGTGATGACTCCACGAGGGCCTGACATCTTGAGCTTGAGGTATGCATAATGCGGCACCGCGTTGAACTTTGCAAACGCAGTTCGTCCGAGCAGGGCGTGATAGCCACTGCGGAATGGGACTATGTCGAAGATTAACTCCTCGCTTCGGAAATTATCCGGGGATCCAAAGACCACTTCCAGCGTGACCGAGCCTGTGCAATTGGCCTCGACACTTGGTATGACGCCTTTGAAGGTCGTCTTTGTAGGTTTAATCCTTGAGGGGTCTATGCCCATTTTGCGCACTGTATCCTAATAAAGCAGGTTCAGGCTGCTACCGCCGTCCATGAGGACTCTAGTGAGGTGAAATCCATCGACGATTGGGTCTAAAACCAATGCGGCGAATCCGCCATGGCGGATACTGGTAGGATGGTCCCTTCAATCGAAAGTGATCGGACAAGAGGACCATGGATTGAACTCCGGGGCGACTGGCTCCATCGCATATCGCCGAAGGCGGCACGCTCCCTCTTGGGTATGTGGGTTGCGTATATCATATTTACCGTCCGCACTTGTGGGGGAAACCTTCATCCTCTCTTGTTTGGCGGCCGGGTCTCCTCCTCGTCGTCGCTGTGCAGCCCCTTGTCATTGTTTTCGGCAATTAACTTGCCTGCCTGCTTAAATACTGTCGGTGTCAAAACCGGCGGATCTCGGGTAGGGGGTCCCGAACTGTGCGTCTAGGCGGATGGTAACAGGAGACAAGGGACACAATGTTTTACCAGTTGGGCCCTCTCGATGGAGGTAAAACCCTATGTCCTGCTTGATTAATATTGATGATATGGGTAGTACAAGAGTAGATCTACCACGAGATCAAGGAGGCTAAACCCTAGAAGCTAGCCTATGGTATGATTGTTGAGATGTATGTTGTCTACGGACTAAAGCCCTCCGGTTTATATAGACACCGGAGAGGGCTAGAATTACACAGAGTCGGTTACAATGGTAGGAGATCTACATATCCGTATTGCCAAGCTTGCCTTCCACACCAAGGAAAGTACCATCCGGACACGAGCCGGAGTCTTCAATCTTCTATCTTCGTAGTCTTGGAGTCCGGCGGATATTGATAGTCCGGCTGTCCGGACACCCCCTAGTCCAGGACTCCCTCAGTAGCCCCTGAACCAGTCTTCAATGACGACAAGTCCGGCGCGCATAATGTTCGGCATTGCAAGGCGGGTTCCTCCCTTGAATAATCCAGAGAAGATCATGAACACCAGGATATTGTCCGGCTCTGCAAAATAAATTCCACATTCCACCGTAGAGAGAATAAAATGTACACTTAGCTCAATCTGCTGACGTATTATGCGGCGTGACATCACCCCGCAACCAAGCCTTTGTTTGAATTACTATACCACCTCAGCACGTTTAGCGAAGTGGTTTCCTTGGCACGTCTCATCGAAGCAGAGATCGTGTTCCCCTTATTCCGGGATTCTCATCAATACGTGCGTGGGTAACCCAACCGCGCCATTGATGGTGGCGCTTGGGAGATAAGCGAGTTTTACCAGGCCGGTGGGGGACGCATAGTTTTGTCCGACTATATATAAGGGATAAGGATTCACCTTCTCACCTACGCCTTCTTCCTCCTTTGCTTATCCATCCCTGCGAACTCAAGCTCCAACGTCCGAGCTCGCGCATCTCACCTCGACCTTCTCCGAATATGTCCGGAGCGGGAGGTAAATGGTTGGCCTCCACCGCTAAGGAGGAGGACATCACCAAGCTGCGCAGCGCCGGATACCTTTCCGGCGATATCGCGCATCGGCTGCCTGACGAGGGGCAGCTCATCCCTACCCCAGGGCCTCATGAGAGTGTTGTCTTCCTCCCCCACTTCCTCCGCGGACTGGGCTTCCCGCTCCATCCATTTGTCCGGGGGCTCATGTTTTACTACGGCCTGGATTTCCACGATCTGGCGCCGAACTTCATCCTCAACATCTCGGCGTTTATCGTCGTGTGCGAGGCCTTCCTCTGCATCCAGCCCCACTTCGGCCTGTGGCTCAAAACCTTCAACGTCAAGCCGAAGGTTGTGAAGCGCACGCAAGCGGAATGCAGAGGCGCCATGTTGGGAAAATTGCCCAACGTCCCTTGGCTCGAAGGAACCTTCGTGGACTCCGTCAAGGGGTGGCAATCGGGGTGGTTCTACATCACCAAGCCGCACAAACCCACATGGGCGGCGGCCCCCGAGTTCAGATCTGGTATCCCCACGCAGCTCACCTCCTGGAAAGAGAAGGGCTTGCAGTGGGGCAATCCGGTGGAGGTGACAGGACTCCGAGCCTGCATCAAGAAGATGGTGAGCAATAGGCTCAGGCTCGTCGACGTGGTCCAAGTCATGCTCATCCGGCGGATCCTCCCATGCCAAGAACGGGCATTTAATTTGTGGTACGAAGGTGCCTGGAGGGTGCTGTTCAAGGGCGCCGAAGCCCCCGCATCCGCAACGGAAGATCGCGGATTCAGCTCGCAGTGTCCAAATGATGAGGTAAGTGATTCAACCCCATTACGAGACACTTGTGATAATTAGATTGACTCTAGTGAGGTTTCATTCCGCCTCTTCCTTTGACAGGAATGGATGGAGAAGGCCAAGCTGCTCGTCAGCCCGGCTCCCATGCCAGAAGACCAAGTGGACGCCCGCTTAACAGGGCTGCTAGTTCCGGCACCGCACGTGGTGCCAGAGAAGAAGGCCAAGAAGGTGGCCGCGGGGACTCGAAAGAGTTCCCACAATCGAGCGCCCGACGACGGCGAGGACTCCTCCCCAAGACGAGGAGGAGGAGTACTCTCTCCGGAGGAGGAGAGAAGAAGAGGAAGGCTTCCCCAATCGGGGGAGGCGAAGGGTCAAGAGGGGAGAACTATCCCCGGACAGTTTCGCCAACATCGGTGTTGGCGAGGATGAAATGGCCTCAAGGGCGAAGCGTCCGGCAGATCATAAGTATCCGGATCCTTGATGTGTAATTTCTTTTATGTCGCGTAGTATCCTTTTAAGGCCGCATTCTGTCCGTAGTCCGGCCAGGATGATCTCCCGACTCATCGAGCGGGTCATTGGCCTCGTCGGATGTGAATTCCATCATTGCCTCTACCCCACGCGCGAGCGAGGACGCCGAGGTGGGATCCCAAAGAGGACCCATTAGGAGGAGGCTCCGGAGGCGCCGTCAGGCGACCTCCCGGACTTTGTGCCAGACTCTACATCGGAACCCGCAGTGGTTCCAGAGTCTGGCAAGCGGACCCTTGGAAAGAAAGGCAGGACCGCGACGCCGGCGGCCTCCGTCCAACCGGAGGCGCCGGATAACCTGTTGGAGGCGCTTAAAGGCGCTTCCATCGAGGAAGAACACCACACTATTATGAGTGCGGTGATTGAGAAGGTTCAGCTCGCTAAGAGCGGGCTGACCGAAGCCTGCAGAAGCCTTCTAACAGGCTTTGAGGTAAGAAGTTAAAATTATGTAATGTAATACCGCATAGACAGTAGCCCTCGATGCTCAATTTGGTGTTGGAAAGAAAAGCGGATGAGTATCTAACAAGATATCTTGTGAGGTTGCTAAAAATATGTCAATATGGGTTTGCAGGCTGCGCTGCTGGCCTCGCTGCTTTAACGGCGGAGGTCGATGTCTTGAAGAAGGACCTCGGCGGTCCGAGCAAGAGCTCGCCATGCGAAGAAGCAGCTCGAGGAAAAAGAAGGTGAGTAACACCTCTTTGAATAAGTACCTTCTGAGAAAAGGATTTTGGTTGCAAATAAAAGTAACAAGGATAATATGTATTGCGGGGCCACTAACGAGGTGGCAGCCGAAGGATGCCGTGTCCGCGTCGAGCATAATCTGACACGGAACGGGCTGAGCGAGAAAAGCAAGAGGCACTGGTGGCGGAAGTTCGGCAAGAGCTCCAGGCTCTCATGGAAAAGCATGAGAGTTTGGAGCGTGAATCCAAGACTCGAGAGTCCGAGCTTGCCTCGGCTCTCGAAAGTGCCAAGTCCGCCAAGGCCGAGGCCCGTAAGGCCTTTCAGGAAGTTGAGGACATAAAAAAGATAGCGGCGGGTAAGGCATTTTTCATGCAAAGCAGGCATGTTAGTGTGAACTACCTGACACTTACCCGAATTTGGAGTTCTCCAGGGGCGTTTGCAGATCTGCCGCGTAGTGCGTCTGATGCCGCCGCATTCTATCGTGGTGAGGAGGGGAGCTCGACGGAGAAGGTCTTTTGGTCTCAGTACGCTGAGGCCGGCCATCCAGTGCCCCCAAGCGACCGGTGAAGCAGCTGGTCGAACTCCTAAGGTAGCTGAGGAGGCCATGAAGGGCCTCATAGTCCGGCTGTGGCCTGGACAGGCCATGCCTGGGAGCTACTTTGGCCTAGTGCGGCGGCTGGTGGATGCATGCCCCAGGCTGGATGTAGTCAAGCGCTCCGCCTGTATTGAAGGCGCTCGTCGGGCCCTTGCCCGCATAAAGGTGCAATGGGGCAAGTTGGATGCGGAGAAGCTTCTCACGGACCCCCCGCCGCCAGGCAAGGAGTATTGCATGCCGGAGAAGTATTATAAAATTGTCCTGAAGGGAGCCTGCGATATTGCAGATGAGTGCTCCCGGAATGTAATTTTTGAGTGAACTCGCTGTATATTTATCCTGTGCGCTGAAAACTTCATTCATATGCGCCATGAGCAACGCTTGTTTAATTTAAAATATTACCTTCTGTGCGGCCGTTTATAAAATCTGAGAGATGGCAAGTCGTTGGCTTTAGCCCCAAGCCACAAGTCTTTGGGGTGTTAGGGATAAACTTGAGCACTCTTGTTCCCATTTTGGGTCCATCTAGGAGGCGCTCAACACGACGAACTAGGCAACCAGACTTATAATGCTTGAACACTCTCACTTAGCCATAGAATTCTATAATTTTAAATTTCGTGAAGCCCCGGTATTCGGAAGACCGAATCCGGGCGCTATCCACGCCTTCGCTTCGGACATTATCCGGAACTTCGCTCAAGCGGCGTGAGTCTTTAGGACCCGAAAACCTCTCGAACAGCGACCAGTCTCTCGCCTTATCATGCCGTCAGTTTTAGCTTTCTCCGAGGCGTTAACCCGGCTCAACCAGGCGCAATCGCGATGGTTCTCCAGTGCCACCTTAGCCGACAGAATGGAACATAAGGCACCAAAACGTGGGAGCTGGGCAAACCCAACTATTGACCCAAGACATGATTGAGCCGATTCATATAATGCTATAAGTTCGGGTGCCGCACTTGTGAAAGTGTTAGGACTTTATCACACCATAATTTGGGGAACGAAGCCCTGGCGTATTGGCCGTACCAAAATATACTGGGTGCAAGATGTCATGTAATGAACATATATAAAATATAATGCAATTGCAATAAAGAGGTGCTGCATTATTTATGAACGAAAGTCTGCTAGTAGAGCGGTGATACAAATAGTCTTGATAAGCAAAGGATTTGGACTAAATAAACATGTCCCCTCGAGGGATGAGCTGCGGACTTGGTGTATATAATCGAATTTAATGCTCGTAATTGAGACCACACGAATGTTAAATGCGGCCTTCTTTAGTCCCCGATTGTTGCATCATGAGTTCGGCAGTTACAGCCACGGACAGGGCTTACGTTAACAGAGTCCTGTGTACATAAAAGAAGAAGAAAAATAAAAAAAAATAAGGGGGGCACACTTGTGAGCCCCTGGTGTGGTCGAGCCGCACTCTAGGTCCATTGTGATCGTGCCCCTTTCCCTGCGCCCATGGTATCTCCAAAGCGTAATGATGTACGCGGAGTGTTATTCTTGCGATCATGCTGTGAGGCGAGGGTTGGGGCCGCATTGCTACGCTGCGATGCTCGATCGCGCCGGTGGTCTTGGTGGCATTGCTCGCGGCGCTTTGATGTGTCCGCCTTTAACCGCCGGACTTGAGAATTGCCTTAGAAGGCTACTCAGTACTCGCCAGAGCATTGTATGTTCCTCCGTTCGGAGGGGCGCCCGTATTCCCATTGACCGTGATGACTCCACGAGGGCTGGCATCTTGAGCTTTAAGTATGCATAATGCGGCACCGCGTTGAATTTTGCAAACTCGGTTCGTCGAAAGCAGAGCGTGATAGCCGCCATGAACGGGACTATGTCGAAGATTAACTCTTCGCTCCGGAAATTATCCGGGGATCCGAAGACCACTTCCGGTGTGGTGGCGTGTACAATTGGCTTCCACTCCTCGTATGACACCTTTAAAGGTTGTCTTTGTGGGTTTAATCCTTGATGGGTCTATGCCCATTTTTGCGCCCGATATCGATAAAGCGAGTTCAGGCTGCTACCGCCGTCCATCGGGACTCTCGTGAGTGGAACCCATCGACGATTGGGTCTAAAACCAATGCGGCGAATCCTCCATGGCGTATGCTGGTCGGATGGTCTCTTCGATCGAAAGTGATCGGGCAAGAGGACCATGGGTTGAACTTTGGGGTGACTGGCTCCATCGCATAGACGTCCCGTAGTGCGCGCTTCCTCTCCCTCTTGGTTATATGGGTCGCGTATATCATACTCACCGTCCGCACTTGTGGGGGAAAACCCTTCTGTCCTCTATTGTTCGGCGGCCGGGTCTCTTCCTCGTCGTCGCTATTTAGCCCCTTGTCATTGTTTTCGGCAATTAACTTGCCGGCCTGCTTGAACACCCAGCAATCTCTATTGGTGTGGTTAGCTGGCTTTTCAGAGGTGCCATGTATCTGGCATAAGCGGTCGAGTATTCGGTCCAGATTGGATGGACCCGAAGTGGTTCTTTTAAATGGCTTCTTCCGCTGACCGGGTTTAGAGCCTCAAAATCCGGCATTGACTGCCGTATCCTCCTTATCGTCACCGTTCATGCGGCGCTTGTTTTTGTTTCGACGTGACTGCCGTTGTTGTCCTTAGTATCCGGACTGCGAATTTTACAGAGATTGTTCTTTGCGGGCTAGCCAGCTGTCCTCTCCCGCACAAAAGCGGGTCATTAACGATGTGAGGGCTGCCATGGATTTGGCTTTTCCTGCCCTGTGCGGGCTAGCCATTCGTCCCGGATGTTATGTTTGAAGGCTGCAAGGGCCTTCGCATCCGGACAATCGATGATTTGATTTTTCTTCGTCAAGAACCGTGTCCGAATTATGCGGGCGATTTGTCCGCTCTTGAATGATGTGGCTTAGGTCATCGGCGTCTGGTGGTCGCACATATGTGCCTTGGAAGTTATCAAGGAATGCGGCCTCCAGGTCTTCCCAACATCCAATTGCCTCTGCGGGCAAGCTGTTAAGCCAATGCCGAGCTGGTCCTTTAAGCTTGTGTGGGAGGTACTTGATGGCGTGTAGATCGTCGCCGCGGGCCATATGGATGTGGAGAAGATAGTCTTCGATACACACCGCGGGGTCTGTTGTGCCATCATAAGATTCAATGTTCACGGGTTTAAACCCTTCGGGGATCTGATGATCCATTACTTCGTCAGTGAAGCATAACGGGTGTGCGGCGCCCCTGTATTGGGCAATATCGCAATGCAGCTCGAGAGAGCGCTGTCTGCTGTGTTCGGCCCGGCTGGGGTTATTGTATCCAGCACGACGGTGTTCGTCGTGGGTCGTACGGCGCCCACGTGATCCATAGATGGATCTGGAGTGCCTTGCTTTGTCCTCCAATATGTCTCGCAAGTCCGGCGCGTTCCCTCTTGGCTTCATACTTTTGGAGCGATGCCGGGGATGGTCTTGGCTTGGGGCCTAGATGCCTCTCTGTCACGACCGCGGGGTGGTCGATCAGCCATATCATGCTTTGGTGATGGAGGTACGTATGCTTCCTCCTCTAATCGGGGAGCAGCTTGCGTCTTAGGTAACTTTGGAGGGGCGTTCGAGTTTATACTCTTGACGCGAGGACCTCGGTCCATCGGTCGGCCAGCAGGTCTTGATCAGCTTGAAGCTGCTGCTGCTTTTCTTTAGGCTGTTTCTTTGTGGCGATAAGCCCGCGCTTGAAGCGCTCTTGTTCGACAGGATCCTCGTGCACGATTTAATTCATCATCGTTGAGGCTTGCCGTCTTGGAGGGAGGCATATAGTTATCATCCTCAACCCCTTAAATCGCCGCCCTCTCGTGGGGCTTGCTTCGCATCCTCCTGCGCTGAGTCTTCTTTGGAGGGATTGTCTTCGCGCTCTCCGGAGTATTATTATATCCGTGCGGAATCTCCATTTTGCTATGGCGGGATTTAGAGCGCGCCACGACGCCGGCGTTTGGGCTGCTTCTTTAGAGAATCTGCCTCCATTGCTTCTTCGCCATCCCGTCTTTTGGGGTGTCCACCATGTATATGTCGTATGACGAGGTGGTCTTCGGTGCCTCGTAGGCGCTGGCTCTGTTAAATCTCCGGCATAAATGCGTTCATAGCGTCGATGTCGCCGGAGTCGAAGTCTAGCATGTCGGTTAAATCCTCGGCGGTGGCTACAAAGTGGGTGGTGGGTGGGCTCTGAATTTCTTCGTCGTCCGTACCCCAACCATCCCGCCATAGTCCGCGGGACTCTCCGATAGCGAGAGATGCTTTAGTGAATTCAGGATATCGCCAAAAGCGAGTGTTGGAAGATGTCATGGTGGTGAATTCCATAACTTGGCGCCCAATCCGGATCGATTGGTAGGGCGCGGGAGGTTGAGTCGGCGAGGAGGCGCCTCGGAATCACGAGTTTAGCGGGGACAAGATTGGTGTTGGCTCCATCGCCGTGGATGTTGAAGCCCCGGTGGCGTCTACCACCGGCCCTCGATCTGGGCGATCGGCTCCGGGCTAATGGCGAAGCTGATCCGCAGCGCCACCAAGGCACTATTCGGACAGAGCTAGATCATGCCTATCGTCCACGGTGCGGCGCTTTTCGGCCAGGCTCGAGTCCGTCGAAGATCAAGTCTCCGCGGACATCGGCCGTGAAGTTTAAGCTTCCAAATCTGACCTGACGGCCAGGGGCGTAGCTTTTGATCTGCTCCAGACGGCCAAGAGAATTGGCCCGTAGTGCAAAGCCGCCAAATACGAAGATCTGTCCGGGGAGAAAAGTCTCACCTTGGACAGCGTTGCTGGTTGAAGATGCCATCAAGCCTATCGGTGACGACACAGAGGAACTCTCGATGAAAGCACCAATGTCGGTGTCAAAACCGGCGGATCTCGGGTAGGGGGTCCCGAACTGTGCGTCTAGGCGGATGGTAACAGGAGACAAGGGACACAATGTTTTTACCCAGGTTCGGGCCCTCTCGATGGAGGTAAAACCCTATGTCTTGCTTGATTAATATTGATGATATGGGTAGTACAAGAGTAGATCTACCACGAGATCAAGGAGGCTAAACCCTAGAAGCTAGCCTATGGTATGATTGTTGAGATGTATGTTGTCCTACGGACTAAAGCCCTCCGGTTTATATAGACACCGGAGAGGGCTAGGGTTACACAGAGTCGGTTACAGTGGTAGGAGATCTACATATCCGTATTGCCAAGCTTGCCTTCCACGCCAAGGAAAGTACCATCCGGACACGAGCCGGAGTCTTCAATCTTCTATCTTCGTAGTCCTGGAGTCCGGCGGATATTGATAGTCCGGCTGTCCGGACACCCCCTAGTCCAGGACTCCCTCAAATACCCAACAATCTCTGTTGGTGTGATTAGCTGGCTTTTCGGGGGTGCCATGTATCTGGCATGAGCGGTCGAGTATTCGGTCCAAATTGGACGGACCCAGAGTAGTTCTTTTTAATGGCTTCTTCCGTTGACCGGGTTTAGAGCCTCTGAATCCGGCATTGACTGACGTATCCTCATTGTTATCGCTGTTAATGCGGCGTTTGTTTTTGTTTCGATGCGACCTGCCATTGTGGTCCTTAGTATCCGGACTGCCAAGCATTTTTTTGAGGTTGTTGCTGCTTGAGCTAGCCAGCTGTCCTCTCCCGCACGAAGCGGGTCATGAGTGATGTGAGGGCTGCCATGGATTTCGGCTTTTCTGTCCTAGGTGCTTTGGGCCAGCCACTTGTCGCGGATGTTATGTTTGAAGGCTGCGAGGCCTCTGCATCCCGGACGATCGGCGATTTGATTTTTCTTTATTAAGAACCGTGTCGTAATCGTCCGCCGATTCATCTGGCTGCTGAATTATGTGGCTTAGGTCATCGGCGTTTGGTGGTCGCACGATGTGCCCCGAAGTTGTCGAGAATGCGGCTTCGTGTCCTCCCAACACCCAATTGACTCTGCGGTCAAGCTGTTAAGCCAATGCCGAGCTGTTCCTTTAAGCTTGAGTGGGAGATACTTGATGGCGTGGAGATGCCGCCGCCGGGCCATATGGATGTGAAGGAGATAATCTTTGATCCAAACCGTGTAGTCTGTTGTGCCATCGTGAGATTCAATGTTCACGGTTTAAACCCTTGAGGATTTGATGATCCATTACTTAAATACGTGAAGCATAGTGGGTGTCTGGCGCCTCTATATTGAGCAATATCACGACGTAGCTCAAGAGAGCGTTATGCGCTGTGTTCGCCCGGCGGAGTTCTTTGTATCCGCGCGCGACGAGTAAGTCGCCGTGGGTCGTGGGGCCCACGTGATCCATAGATAGATCTGGATTGTCTTGCCTTGTCCTCAATATATCCCGCAAGTCGGCGCATTCCCCGTAACCCGTACTATTCGAGCGGTGCCGGGTACGGTCTGATGGAGGGTGTCGGTGTCAAAACCGGTGGATCTCGAATGCAGGGGTCCCGAATCTGTGCGTCTAGGCGGATGGTAACAAGAGGCGAGGGACACAATGTTTTTACCTGTGTTGGGCCCTCTCGATGGAGGTAAAACCCTACGTCTGCTTGATTAATATTGATGATATGGGTAGTACAAGAGTAGATCTACCACGAGATCAAGGAGGCTAAACCTAGAAGCTAGCCTATGGTATGATTGTTGAGATGTAATGTTCGCCCTACGGACTAAGGCCCTCCGGTTTATATAGGCACCGGAGAGGCTAGGGTTACGAGTCGGTTACAATGGTAGGAGATCTACATATCCAGATTGCCAAGCTTGCCTTCCACGCCAAGGAAAGTACCTTGGGACACGAGCCGAGCCTTCAATCTTCTATCTTCGTAGTCCGGGAGTCCGGCGGATATTGATAGTCCGGCTATCCGGACACCCCTAGTCCAGACTCCTCGGTAGCCCTCGAACCAGTCTTCAATGACGATAAGTCCGGCGTGCATAATGTTCGGCATTGCAAGGTGGGTTCCTCCTTGAATAATCCGGAGAAAATAATGAACACCGGGATAGTGTCCGCTCGCAAAATAAATTCCACATTCCAACGTAGAGAGAATAAAATACACACTTAGCTCAATCTGGCGGCGTATTATGCGGCGTGACATCACACCGCAGCCAAGCCCTTGTTTGGACCGTTTTATTATTCCGCCTCGGACGTTTAGCGAAGCGGTTTTGGCACGCGTCTGTCGAGCGTAGATCGTGTTCCCCTTATTCCGGGATTCTCATCAATACGTGTGTGGGTAACCCAACCGTGCCATTGATGATGGCGCTTGGGAGATAAGCGAGTTTTACCAGGCCGGTGAGGGACGCATAGTTTTGTCCGCCTATATATAAGGGATAAGGATTTACCTTCTCACCTACGCCTTCTTCCTCCTTTGCTCATTCACCCCTGCGAACTCAAGCTCCAACGCCCAAGCTCGCGCATCTCACCTCGACCCTTCTCCGAATATGTCCGGAGGGGGAAGGAAATGGTTGGCCTCCACCGCTAAGGAGGAGGACATCACCAAGCTGCGCGACGCGGATACCTTTCAGCGACATCGCACATCGGCTGCCCGACGCGGGGCAGCTCATCCCTACCCCAGGGCCCCATGAGAGGGTCGTCTTTCTTCCCCACTTCCTCCGCGGATTGGGCTTTCCGCTCCATCCATTTGTCCGGGGATCATGTTTACTACGGCCTAGATTTCCACGATCTGGCGCCGAACTTAAATCCTCAACATCTCGGCGTTTATCGCCGGTGCGAGGCCTTTCTCGCATCCGCCCCACTTCGCCCCGTGGCTCAAGACTTTCAACGTCAAGCGAAGGTTGTGAAGGGACATAAGCGAATCGGAGGCGCCATGTTGGGCAAGCTGCCCAACGTCCCTTAACTAGAAGGGACCTTCGTGGACTCCGTCAAGGGGTGGCAATCGGGGTGGTTCTATATCACCGAGCCGCAAGCCCACATGGGCGGCGCACCGATTTAGATCTGGAATCCTCACGCAGCTCACCTCACGAAAGAGAAGGGCTTGCGGTGGGGTGATCGGTGGAGGTGACGGGACTTGAGCACGCATCAAGAAGCTGGCGAGCAATAGGCTCCGGCTCGTCGGCGTGGTCCAGTCATGCTCCTCCGGCGGATTCTCCCATGCCAAGAACGGGCATTTAATCTGTGGGAGTTTAATCCGAACGGCACCAGACATTAAGCGCTCTTGACACAACGCAAGGCGCTGGAGGGTGCTGTTCAAGGGCGCCAACCCCGCATCCGCGATCAAGACCATGATTCAGCTCGCGATCTCCGATCGACGAGGTAAGTGATTCGACCCCATTACGGGACACTTATAGTAGTTAGATTGACTCTAGCGAGGTTTTTAATCTGCCTCTTCCTTTGGACAGATGGATGGAGAAGGCCGGGCTGCTCATCAGCCCGGCTCCCATGCCGAAGAACCGATGGATGCCCGCTTAGCAGCAGCTGCTGGTTCCGCACCGTCACGTGGTGCCGGAGAAGAAGGCCAAGAAGGTGGCCGCGGGAACTCGAAAGAGTTCCCGCAATCAGGCGTCTGACGACGACGACGAGGACTCCTCCCCAGAAGACGACGAGGAGGAGGAGTACTCTCTCCCGGAGGAGGGAGAGAGGAAGAGGAAAGCCTCCCCAACCGGGGCGGCCGAAGGGTCCAAGAGGGGGAGAACTATCCCCCCGGACAGTTTCGCCAACATCGACGTTGGCGAGGATGAGTGGCCTCCAAGGGCCCGGCGTCCGGCAGGATCGTAAGTATTCAGATCATTTATATGCCGTGCACTGTATGCCATGTAGTGTCCTTCTAACACCACATTCTACCCGTAGTCCGGCCGTTGACGATCTTCCCGACTCGATGAGCGGGTCTTTGGCGCCGTCGGATGTAAATTCCATCCCGACTGCCTCTACCCCACGCGTCGACGAGGACGACGAGGCGGAATCCCACAGAGGGACTCGCCAGGAGGAGGCTCCGGAGGTGCCGTCAGGCAGCCCCCCGGACTTCGTGCCGGACTCCACATCGGAACCCGCAGCGGTTCCAGAGTCCGGCAAGCGGCCCCTTCGAAGAAGGGCAGGACCGTGGCGCCGGCGGCCCCCGTCCAACCGGAGGCGCCGGATAACCTGCTGGAGGCGCTTAAAGGCGCTTCCATCGAGGAAGAACACCGCACTCTCATGGGTGCGGTGATTGAGAAGGTCCAGCTCGCCAAGGGCGGGCTGACCGAAGCCTGCAACAGCCTTCTAACAGGCTTTGAGGTAAGAAGTTTAAAATAATGTAATGTGATACCGCATAGATAGTAGCCCCTGATGCTTAGGTCGGTGTTCGAAAAGAAAAGCCGGACTAAGGATCTAACAAAATAGACGCAAGGTTGCTAAAAAATATGTCAATATGGGTGTGCAGGCTGCGCTTTTGACCTCTGTTGCATTAATGGCGGAGGTCGAAGCGCTGAAGAAGGACCTTGAGCGGTCGGAGCAAGAGCTCGGCCATGCCAAGAGGCAGCTCAAGGAAAAAGAAGGTGAAAAACACCACTTTAAATAAGTACCTTACAGAAAAGGGTTTCGGTTGCAAACATGATTAATAAGGATAATATATGTAATGCAGGGGCCACTAACAAGGTGGCAGCCCTGAAGGATGCCGTGTCTGTGGCCGAACGCAATGCGGCCACAGAACGGACTGAGCGAGAAAAGCAAGCGGCACTAGTGGCGGAAGTTTGGCAAGAGCTCCAGGCTCACATGGAAAAGCATGAGAGTTTGGAGCGTGACTCCAAGACTCGAGAGTCCGAGCTTGCCTCGGCTCTCGAAGGTGCCAAGTCCGCCAAGGCCGAGGCCTAGAAGGCCCATGAGGAAGTAGAGGACATGAAGAAGATAGCGGCGGGTAAGGCGTTTTTCATGCAGAGCAAGCATGTTAATGTAAATTACCGGATACTTACCCGAATTCGGAGCTCTCCATGGGCATTTGCAGATCTGCCACGTAGTGCGTCTGATGTCGCTGCGTTTTATCGTGGCGAGGAGGGGAGCTCAACGGAGAAGGTCTTCTGGTCTCAGTATGCTGAGGCCGCCATCCGTGCCCCAAGCGATCGGTGAAGCGGTGGTCGAGCTCCACAAGGTAGCTGAGGAGGCCATCAAGGGCCTCACAGTCCGGCTGTGGCCTGGGCAGGCCATGCCTGACAGTTACTTTGGCCTAGTGCGGCGGCTGGTCGATGCATGCCCTAGGCTGGATGTGATCAAGCGCTCCGCCTGCATTGAAGGTGCTCGTCGGGCCCTTGCCCGCATAAAGGTGCAGTGGGGCAAGCTGGATGCGGAGAAGCTTCTCACGGATCCGCCGCCGCCGGGCAAGGAGCATCGCACGCCGGAGCGATATTATAAGTTGTCCTGAAGGGAGCCCGCGATATTGCAGATGAGTGCCCCCTTAATGTAATCTTTGAGTGAACTCGCTGTGTTTTTATCCTGTGCGCTGAAAACCTTGTTTATATGCGCCATGAGCAACGCTTTGTTGAATTTAAAATATTACCTTCTGTGCGGCCGTTTGTTAAATCGAGAGATGGCAAGTCGTTGGCTTCAGCCCCAAGCCACACAGTCTTTGGGGTGTTCGGTGATAAACTTGAGCACTCTTGTTCCCATTTTGGGTCCATCTAGGAGGCGCCAACACGATTTAACAAGGCAACCGGACTTATAATGCTTGAACACTCTCACTTAGCCATAGAATTCTATAATTTTAAATTTGGTGAAGCCCCGGTATTCGAAGACCAAACCGGGCGCTATCACGCCTTCGTCGGACATCATCCGAACTTCGCTCAAGCGGCATGAGTCTTTAGGGACCCGAAAAGACCTCTCGAACAGCGACTCATCTCTCGCCTTATCATGCCGTCGGTTTAGCTTTCCATCGAGGCGTTAACCCGGCTCAACCGGGCGCAATCGCAGTGGTTCTCCAGTGCTACCTTAGCCGACGGAACGGAACGTAAGGTACCAAAACATGGGAGCCGGCAAACCCAACTATTGACCCAAGACATGATTCGAGCTGATTCATATAATGCTATAAGTTCGGGTGCCGCACTTGTGAAAGTGTTAGGACTTAATCACACCATAATCTGGGGAACGAAGCCCTGGTGTATTCGGCCGCACTAAAGTATACTGGTGCAAGATGTCATATAGTGAACATATGTAAAAGATAACGCAATTGCAATGAAAAGGTAATGAACTTGCAAAAAGGAAGTGCTGCGTTGTTTATGAAAGAAGGTCCGCTAATAAAGCGGACGATACAAATAGTGTGTAAGCGAGGATTTGGACTAAATTAACATGTCACCCTCCGGGATAAGCTGCAGACTTGGTGTACGTAATGTAATGCTCGTAATGGAGACCACCGAGTGTTCGCCGCAGCCTTCTTTGATCCCCGATGTTGCATCGTGAGTTCGGCAGTTCGCCATCGGACAGGCTTCGCTTAGTGGAGTCCTGATATGCAAAAAGAAGAAAAGATAAAAAATAAAACCAAGGGGGCGCTAGCATGAGCCTGGTGTGGTCGAGCCGCATCTTTGGTCCTTGTGGTTGAGCCCTCCCCGCGCCCATGGTATCTCCAAAGCGTAATGATGTACGCGAGTGTCATTCTTGTGATCATGCGCTGGCGAGGGTGGGGCCGATTACTACGGCGTGCTCGACCGCGCCAGTGGTCTTGGTTAGTGTTGCTCGGGCGCTTTAATGCATCCGGCTTTTGATTGCCGGACTAGCGAATCGCCGAGAAGGCTGCTCAGATTTCGCCGCGAGCGCCAGATGTTCCTCCGCTCGAGGAGCGTTCCGTATTCCCATTGACCGTAATGACTTCGAGGGCCTGGCATTTGAGCTTTAGGTATGCATAATGCGGCACGCGCTGAACTTTGCAACGCGTTCATCCGAAAGCAGGGCATGATAGCCGCCACGAACGGGACTATATCAAGATTAACTCTTCGCTCGAAATTATCCGGGATCCGAAGACCACTTCAGTGTGTGAGCTGCATAGCTTGGCTTCCACTCGGGATGACACCTTTAAAGGTTGTTTTAGTAGGTCTGATCTGGATGGGTCTATGCCCATTTTGCGACCGTGTCCCGATAAAGCAGGTTCATTTCTTGCCGCCGTCCATCAGGACTCTTGTGAGGTGAAATCCATCGACGATTGGGTCTAAGACCAATGCGCGAATCCGCCATGGCGTATGCTGGTCGGATGGTCTCGTCGATCAAAAGTGATCGGACAAGAGGACCATGGATTGAACTTTGGGGCGATCGCTCCATCGCATAGACGCCCCGTGGTCGCGCTTCCTCTCCCTCTTGGGTATATGGGTCGCGTAAATCATATTCACCGTCAAGACTTGTGGGGGAAACCCTTACATCCTCTCGTTGTTCGGCGGCGGGTCTCTTCCTCGTCATCGCTATTTAGCCCCTTGTCATTGTGTTCGCAATTAACTTGCTAGCCTACTTGAACACCCAACAATCTCTATTGGTGTGATTAGCTGGCTTTTCGGGGTGCCATGTATCCGCATGAGCGGTCGAGTATTCGGTCCGCATTGGACGGGCCCGGAGTTGTTCTTTTAAATGGCTTCTTCCGCTGACCGGTTTGGAGCCTCGAATCGGAATTGACCGCCGTATCCTCTTTGTCGCTGCCTGCACGCGGCGTTTGTTTTGATTCGACGTGACTGCCGTGGTTGTCCTTAGTGTCCGGACCGCAGAATTTTTGCGGAGATTGTTGCTGCGGGCTAGCGGCTGTCCTCTCCCACAAAAGCGGTCATTAACGATGTGAGGGCTGCCATGGATTTGGCTTCTCCTGCCCAGTGCGGGCTAGCCATTCGTCCCGGATGTTATGTTTGAAGGCTGCAAGGGCCTCCGCATCCCGGACATCGACGATTTGATTTTTCTTCATCAAGAACCGTGTCGTAATCGTATCGCCGATTCGTCTAGCTGCTGAATAATGTGGCTTAGGTCATCGGCGTCTGGTGGTCGCACGATGTACCTTGGAAGTTATCATGAACGCGCCTCCGGGTCTTCCCAACACCCAATCGACTCTGCGGGCGGCTGTTAAGCCAATGCCGAGCTGGTCCTTTAAGCTTGTGGGAGATATTCGATGGCGTGGAGATCGCCGTGGGCCATATGGATGTGGAGAAGATAATCTTCGATCCACACCGCGGGTCTGTTGTACCATCGTAAGATTCAATATTCACGGGTTTGAACCTTCGGGATCGATGATCCATTACTTCATCGATGAAGCATAACGGTGTCTGGCGCCCTGATTGAGCAATATCGCGACGCAGCTCGAGGGAGCACTGCATGTTATGTTCGGGCGCGGCGGCGTTATGTCCAAGCGACGGTATTCGTCGGGTCGAGGGCGCCCACGTGATCCATAGATGGATCAGGATTGTCTTGCTTTGTCCTCCAAGATGTCTCGCAAGTCCGGCGCGTTCCCTTTTGGCTTCGTACTCTTGGATCGATGTCGTGGTACGGTCTTGGCTAGGGGCCTGAATGCCTCTTTGTCGCGACCACGGGGTGGTCGGTCAGCCATGTCGTGCGCTGGTGATAAAGGTATGTATGCTTCCTCCTCTAATCGGGGGAGCAGCTTGCGTCTTGGGTAACTTTTGGAGGGGAGTTCGAGTTTATACTCTTCGGCCGCGAGGACCTCGGTCCATCGATCAGCTAGCAGATCTTGATCAGCTTGGAGCTGTTGCTGCTTTTTCTTTAGGCTATTTGCCGTGGCTATGAGCCTGCGCCTGAAGCGCTCTTGTTCGACAGGATCCTCGGGTATGACGAATTCATCATCGTTGAGGCTCGCCGTCTTGGAGGGAGGCATATAGTTATCATCCTCAACCCTAAATGCCCGCCGCCTGTCGGGGGGCTTGCTTCTGCGTCCTCCTGTGCTGAGTCTTGTAGGAGGGGATCGTCTTCGGCACTCTCCGGATTGTTATTGTCTCCCGTGCCGGAATCTCCATTCTTGTTGTGGCGGGATTTGGAGCGGCGCCGCTGACACTGGCGTTTGGGCTGCTTCTTTAGAGAATCTTCCTCCGCTGCTTTCTCGCCATCCCTTCTTTGGGGTATCCACCATGTAGACGCTATATGACGAGGTGGTTTTCGGTGCCCTATGGGCACTGGTCTTGATCGCTTCGGCATCATCGTCCATAGCGCCGATGTCATCGAGTCGTAGTCTAGCATGTCGGTTAGATCCTCGGCAGTGGCTACAAAGTGGGTGGTGGGTGGGCTCGAATTTCTTCGTCATCCAACTCCAACCGCCCCGCCATAGTCCGGTTAGGATTCTCCGATAGTGAGAGGTGCTTCAGGAATTCAGGATATCGCCAAAAGGCGTCTTTGAAAGATGTCCGCGGCGGTGAATTCCATAACCGGCGCCTAATCGCTTAATTGGCGGGCGCTGGAGGCTCGGAGTCCGCGAGGAGTCCCGCACCTCGGGATCACGAAGTTTCGCAGGGACAAGATTGGTATTCGCTCCATCGACGTAGATGTTGAAGCCCCTGTGGCAGCGTCTATCCACCGCCCTCGTCATATAATCGGCCCGCTAGTAGCCGGAGCGGATTCGAGTGTGGCCACCAAAGCACCGTCCGTGGCGAGCTAGATCATGCCCATCATCACAAAGGCGGCGCGCTGGCGTGGCTCGAGTCCGTCAAGATCAAGTCTCCGCGTCATCGCCATGAAGTTCAAGCTTCGAATCGACTGACGGCCTGGGCGAAGCTTCGACTTGCTCGGATGGCCAAGAGAATTGGCCCGCAGACAAAGCCGCCGAATCTGAAGATCTGTCCGGGAGAAAATCTCACCCGGACAGCGTTGATGGTTGAAGATGCCATCGAGCCTATCGGGACGACACAGAGGAACTCTCAATGAAAGCACCAATGTCGGTGTCAAAACCGCGGATCTCGGTAGGGGTCCCGACTGTGCGCCTAGGCGGATGGTAACAAGAGACGAGGGACACAATGTTTTTACCTGTGTTCGGGCCCTCTCGATGGAGGTAAAACCCCACGCCCCGCTTGATTAATATTGATGATATGGGTAGTACAAGAGTAGATCTACCACGAGATCAAGGAGGTTAAACCCTAGAAGCTAGCCTATGGTATGATTGTTGAGATGTAATGTTCGCCCTACGGACTAAGGCCCTCCGGTTTATATAGGCACCGGAGAGGCTAGGGTTACATAGAGTCGGTTACAATGGTAGGAGATCTACATATCCGTATTGCCAAGCTTGCCTTCCACGCCAAGGAAAGTACCTTCCGGACACGAGCCGGAGCCTTCAATCTTCTATCTTCGTAGTCTGGGAGTCCGGCGGATATTGATAGTCCGGCTATCCGGACACCCCCTAGTCCAGGACTCCCTCAGAGGGCCTAGATGCCTCTCTGTCGCGACCACGGGGTGGTCGGTCCGCCAGACAGCTTGTTGGTGATGAAGGTTTGTATGCTTCCTCCTCTAGTCGGGGAGCAACTTGCGTTTTGGGTAGCTCTTGGAGGCGCTCAAGTTCATACTCTTCAGCCGCGAGGACCTCGGTCCATCTGTCGGCCAACAGGTCTTGATCAGCTTGAAGCTGTTGCTGCTTTTTCTTTAGGCTATTTGCCGTGGCGATAAGCCCGCTTTTTAAAACGCTCTTGTTCGACGGGATCCTCGGGCACGACAAATTCGTCGTCGTTGAGGCTTGCCTCGTCTCCGGAGGGAGGCATGTAATTGTCATCCCTAACTCCCGATCTGCCGCTCTCTCGAGGGCTGGCTTCCCAAATCCTCTGTGCTGAATTGTGCCGAGGGGTTGTCTTCGCACTCTACGGGTGTTATTATCTCCGGTGCGAATCTCCATTCTTGCTTTGTGGCGGATTTAGAGCGGCGCCACGACGCCGGCGCTTGGGCTGTTTCTTAGAGGAATCTGCCTCCGCCGCTTCTTCGCCGCCCCCGTCCTTTGGGGTGTCCACCATGTATATGTCATATGACGAGGTGGTCTTCGGTGCCTGTAGGCGCTGGTTCTTGATCGCCTCGGCATCGCCATCCATACCGCCGATGTCTTGAGTCATAGTCTAGCATGTCGGTTAGATCATCGGCGGTGTCTACAAAGTGGGTGGTGGGTGGGCTTGAATTTCTTCGTCGTCCGCATCCCAACCGCCCCGACCGCTTGATCCGCCAGGTTCTCTCGACACGCGAGATCCTTTAGCGAATTTAGGATGTCGCCAAAGGGTGAGTGCTGAAAGATGTCCGCGCGGTGAACTCCATGATCGGCGCCAATCGGATTCGATTGGCGGGGCGCAGGAGGTTGAGTCCGCAAGGAGTCCGGCGCCTCGGAGTCACGAGCTTTATAAGGGACAAGGTCGAGATTCGGCTCTATCGCCGAGAAGTTGCAGCCCCGAGGCGGTGTCCAGCCACCCGTCCTCGTCTGCGCGATCGGCTCGAACTATGGGTCGGAGCGGATTAATGCTTGACCTCCAAGGCTTGTCCGTGGCGAGCTAGATCATACCCATCGTGACAGTGTGGCATGCTTGGCTGTGGCTAAAATCCGTCGAAGATCAAATCTCCGCGGATGTCCGCCGTGAAGTTTAGGCTTCCAAATCTGACCTGATGGCCAGGGGCATAGCTTTCGATCTGCTCCAGATGGCCAAGTGAATTGGCCTGCAGTGCGAAGCTGCCGAACACGAAGATCTGTCCGGGGAAAAAAGTCTCACCCTGGACAGCGTTGTTATTGATTGAAGAAGCCATCAAGCCTATCAGTGACGACACAGAGGAACTCTCAATGAAAGCACCAATATTGGTGTCAAAACCGGCGGATCTCGGGTAGGGGGTCCCGAACTGTGCGTCTAGGCGGATGGTAATAGGAGACAAGGGACACGATGTTTTTACCCAGGTTTGGGCCCTCTCGATGGAGGTAAAACCCTACTCCTGCTTTATTGATATTGATGATATGGGTAGTACAAGAGTGGATCTACCACGAGATCAAGGAGGCTAAACCCTAGAAGCTAGCCTATGGTATGATTGTTGTAATGGTTGTGTGTCCTACGGTCTAAAACCCTCCGGTTTATATAGACACCGGAGAGGGCTAGGGTTACACAGAGTCGGTTACAATGGTAGGAGATCTACATATCCGTATCGCCAAGCTTGCCTTCCACGCCAAGGAAAGTCCCATCCGGACACGGGACGAAGTCTTCAATCTTGTATCTTCATAGTCTTGGAGTCCGGCTGACGATGATAGTCCGGCTGTCCGGACACCCCCTAGTCCAGGACTCCCTCAATGATGATCAAGGTGCTTCGGATCAAGTTGCTACTGAACTTCGTAGGTCCACAAGGACACGTTCCACACCAGGATGGTATGACAAGTCTGTCCTGGAAATCATGTTGTTAGACAACGGTGAACCTTCGAACTATGAACAAGCGATGGCGGGCCCAGATTCCAACAAATGGCTTGAAGCCATGAAATCCGAGATAGGATCCATGTATGAAAACAAAGTATGTACTTTTATAGACTTGCCTGATGATCGGCGAGCCATAGAAAATAAATGGATCTTCAAGAAGAAGACTGACGCGGATGGTAATGTGACCATCTATAAAGCTCGGCTTGTCGCTAAGGGTTATCGACAAGTTCAAGGGGTTGACTACGATGAGACCTTCTCACTCGTAGCGAAGCTAAAGTCTATCCGAATCATGTTAGCAATTGCCGCATTCTATGATTATGAGATATGGCAAATGGACATCAAAACGACATTCCTTAACGGTTTCCTTAAGGAAGAATTGTATATGATGCAGCCGAAAGGTTTTGTCGGTCCTAAGAATGCTAACAAGGTATGCAAGCTCCAGCGCTCCATCTATGGGCTGCTGCAAGCATCTCGGAGTTGGAACATTCGCTTTGATGAAATGATCAAAGCGTTTGGATTTATGCAGACTTATGGAGACGCCTGTGTTTACAAGAAAGTGAGTGGGAGCTTTGTAGAATTTCTCATATTATATGTGCATGACATACTATTGATGGGAAATGATATAGAACTTTTGGAAAGCATAAAGGCCTACTTGAATAAGTGTTTTTCAATGAAGGACCTTGGAGAAGCTGCTTACATATTAGGCATCAAGATCTATATAGATAGATCGAGACGCCTCATAGGTCTTTCACAAAACACATACCTTTCTTTCACAAAGCGCATACCTTAATAAGATATTGAAGAAGTTCAATATGGATTAGTCCAAGAAGGGGTTCTTGCCTGTTTTGCAAAGTGTGAGATTGAGCACGGCTCAAAGCCCGACCACGACAGAAGATAGAGAAAAGATGAGTGTCATCCCCTATGCCTCAGCCATAGGGTCTATTATGTACGCCATGCTGTGTACCATACCTAATGTAAACCTTGCCGTGAGTTTGGTAAGGAGGTACCAACGTGATCCCGGCATGGAACACTGGACAACGGTCAAGAATATCCCGAAGTACCTGAAAAGGACTAAGGATATGTTTCTCGTTTATGGAGGTGGCGAAGAGCTCGTCGTAAAGGGTTACGTCGATGCTAGCTTCGACACAGATCTGGATGACTCCAAGTCACAAACCGGACACGTGTATATTTTGAATGGTGGGGTGGTCAGCTGGTGTAGTTGCAAGCAAAGCGTCGTGGCGGGATCTATATGTGAAGCAGAGTACATGGCAGCCTCGGAGGCAGCACATGAGGCAATCTGGATGAAGGAGTTGATTACCGACCTAGGAGTTATTTCCAATGCGTCAGGCCCGATGACTCTCTTATGTGACAACACTGGAGCCATTCCCCTTTCCAAGGAGCCCAGGTTTCACAAGAAGACCAGGCATATCAAGCGTCACTTCAACTCCATTCGTGAAAATGTTCAAGATGGAGACATAGATATTTGTAAAGTGCATACGGATCTGAATGTCGCAGACCCGTTGACTAAACTTCTTCCACGAGCAAAACATGATCAACACCAGAACTCTATGGGTGTTCGATTCATCACAATGTAACTAGATTATTGACTCTAGTGCAAGTGGGAGACTGTTGGAAATATGCCCTAGAGGCAATAATAAAATGGTTATTATTACATTTCCTTGTTCATGATAATTGTCTATTGTTCATGCTATAATTGTATTAACCGGAAACCGTAATACATGCGTGAACACATAGACCACCACATGTCCCTAGTGAGGCTCTAGTTGACTAGCTCATTGATCAATAGATGGTCATGGTTTCCTGACCATGGACATTGGATGTCTTTGATAACGGGATCACATCATTAGGAGAATGATGTGATGGACAAGACCCAATCCTAAGAATAGCACAAGATCGTGTAGTTAGTTTGCTAAAAACTTTTCTAATGTCAAGTATCATTTCCTTAGACCATGAGATTGTGCAACTCCCAGATACCGTAGGAATGCTTTGGGTGTACCAAACGTCACAACGTAACTGGGTGGCTATAAAGGTACACTACATGCATCTCCGAAAGTGTCTGTTGGGTTGGCACGAATCGAGACTGGGATTTCTCACTCCGTATGACGGAGAGGTATATCTGGGCCCACTGGAGAGGAATCATCATAATGAGCTCAATGTGACTAAGTAGTTAGTCACGGGATCATGCATTATGGAACGAGTAAAGTGACTTGCCGGTAACGAGATTGAACGAGGTATTGGGATACCGACGATCGAATCTCGGGCAAGTAACATACCGATTGACAAAGGGAATTGTATATGGGTTTAATTGAATCCCCGACATAGTGGTTCATCCGATGAGATCATCGTGGAACATGTGGGAGACAACATAGGTATCCAGATCCTGCTGTTAGTTATTGGCCGGAGAGCTGTCTCGGTCATGTCTGCATGATTCCCGAACCCGTAGGGTCTACACACTTAAAGTTCGGTGACGCTAGAGTTGATATCGCAATTAGTATGCAGTTACCGAATGTTGTTCGGAGTCCTGGATGAGATCTCGGACATCATGAGGAGTTTCAGAATGGTTCAGAGGTAAATATTTATATAAGGGAAGTCCAGTTTCAGTCACCAGAATAATTTCGGGGTCTACCGGTATTGTATCGGGACCACCAAAAGGTGTCCGTGAAGGAAATATGCCCTAGAGGCAATAATAAAGTTATTATTTATTTCAACATATCATGATAAATGTTTATTATTCATGCTAGAATTTTATTAACCGGAAACATAATACATGTGTGAATACATAGACAAACATAGTGTCACTAGTATGCCTCTACTTGACTAGATCATTGATCAAAGATGGTTGAGTTTCCAAACCATGGATATGAGTTATCATTTGATCAGTGGGATCATATCATTAGAAGAATGATGTGATTGACTTGACCCATTTCGTTAGCTTAGCACTTGATCATTTAGTGTGTTGCTATTGCTTTCTTCATGACTTATACATGTTCCTATGACTATGAGATTATGTAACTCCCACTTACCGGAGGAACACTTTGTGTGCTACCAAACATCACAACATAACTAGGTGATTATAAAGGTGATCTACAGGTGTCTCCGAAGGTACTTGTTGAGTCGAGGTATTTCGAGATTAGGATTTGTCACTCCGATTGTCGAAGAGGTATCTCTGGGCCCTCTCGGTAATGCACATCACTATAAGCCTTGCAAGCAATGTAGCTAATGAGTTAGTTACGGGATGATGCATTACGTAATGAGTAAAGAGATTTGCCAATAACGAGATTGAACTAGGTATTGAGATACCGACGATCGAATCTTGGGCAAGTAACATACCGATGACAAAGGGAACAACGTATGTTGTTATGCGCTTTGACTGATAAAGATCTTCGTAGAATATGTGGGAGCCAATATGAGCATCCATGTTCCGCTATTGGTTATTGACCAGAGACGTGTCTCGGTCATGTCTACATAGTTCTCGAACTCGTAGGGTCCGCACGCTTAAAGTTCGATGACGGTTATACTATAAGTTTATGTGTTTGGATGTACCAAAGGTAGTTCGGAGTGCCGGATGTGATCACGGACATGACGAGGAGTCTCAAAATGGTCGAGACATAAAGATCGATATATTGGACGACTATATTTGGACACCGGAATGGTTCCGGGTGAGATCGGGACAATCCGAGCACCGGAGGTTATCGAACCCCGGGAGGTATATGGGCCTTAATGGGCTTTAGTGGAAAGGAGGGAAAGGAGCAAGGAGGGGGCGCCCCCCCAAGCCCAATCCGAATTGGGAGGGGGGTCGGCCCCCCTTTCCTTCCTCCCTCCTTCCCTTTCCTTCCCTCTCCCTCTGCAAATAGGAAAAGGAGGAGTCCTACTCCCGGTGGGAGCAGGACTCCCCCCCTTGGGCGGGCCTCCTCCTCCTGGCCAGCCCTCTCCTCCCCTCCTTTATATACGGAGGAGGGGAGCACACCATAGACACAACAATTGATCCCTTGGATCTCTTAGCTGTGTGCGGTGCCTCCCTCCACCATAATCCACCTCGATAATATCGTAGCGGTGCTTAGGCGAAGCCCTGCGTCGGTAGAACTTCATCATCGTCACCACGCCGTCATGCTGACGGAACTCTCCCTCAAAGCTCGGCTGGATCGGAGTTCGAGGGACATCATCGAGTTGAATGTGTGCTAAACTCGGAGGTGCCATGCGTTCGGTACTTGATCGGTCGGATCATGAAGACGTACGACTACATCAACCGCGTTGTGCTAACGCTTCCGCTTTCGATCTACGAGGGTACGTGGATACATTCTCCCGTCTCGTTACTATGCAACACCATGATCTTGCGTGTGCGTAGGAAATTTTTTGAAATTACTACTTTCCCCAACAGTGGCATCCGAGCCAGGTTTTATGCGTAGATGTTATATGCACGAGTAGAACACAAGTGAGTTGTGAGCGATACAAGTTATACTGCTTACTAGCATGTCACACTTTGGTTCGGCGGTATTGTTGGATGAAGCAGCCCGGACCGACATAACGCGTACGCTTACGCCAGACTGGTTTTACCGCCGTGCTTTGCACACAGGTAACTAGCGGGTCTCAGTTTCTCCAACTTTAGTTGAACTGAGTGTGGCTACGCCCGGTCCTTGAGAAGGTTAAAACAACACTAACTTGACAAACTATCATTGTGGTTTTGATGCGTAGGTAAGAACGGTTCTTGCTCAGCCCGTAGCAGCCACGTAAAACTTGCAACAACAAAGTAGAGGACGTCTAACTTGTTTTTGCAGGGCATGTTGTGATGTGATATGGTCAAGACATGATGCTATATCTTATTGTATGAGATGATCATGTATTGTAACCGAGTTATCGGCAATTGGCAGGAGCCATATGGTTGTCGCTTTATTGTATGCAATGCAATCGCCCTGTAATTGCTTTACTCTATCACTAAGCGGTAGCAATAGTCGTAGAAGCAATAGTTGGCGAGACGACAACGATGAGATCAAGGTGTCGCGCCGGCAACGATGGTGATCATGACAGTGCTTCAAAGATGGAGATCACAAGCACAAGATGATGATGGCCATATCATATCACCTATATTGATTGCATGTGATGTTTATCTTTTATGCATCTTATCTTGCTTTGATTGATTGTAGCATTATAAGATGATCTCTCACTAAATTTCAAGATAAAAGTGTTCTCCCTGAGTATGCACCGTTGCCCAAGTTAAATCGTGCCTGCACACCACGTGATGATCGGGTGTGATAAGCTCACGTCCATCTACAACGGGTGCAAGCCAGTTTTGCACACGCAGAATACTCAAAGTTAAACTTGACGAGCCTAGCATATGCAGATATGGTCTCGAACACCGAGACCGAAAGGTCGAGCGTGAATCATATAGTAGATATGATCAACATAGTGATGTTCACCATTGAAAACTACTCCATTTCACGTGATGATCGGTTATGGTTTAGTTGATTTGGATCACGTGATCACTTAGATGATTAGAGGGATGTCTATCTAAGTGGGAGTTCTTAAGTAATATGATTAATTGAACTTAAATTTATCATGAACTTAGTACCTGATAGTATTTTGCATGTCTATGTTGTTGTAGATAGATGGCTCGTGCTGTTGTTCCGTTGAATTTTAATGTGTTCCTTGAGAAAGCAAAGTTGAAAGATGATGGTAGCAATTACACGGACTGGGTCCGTAACTTAAGGATTATCCTCATTGCGGCACAAAAGAGTTACATCCTGGAAGCACTGCTAGGTGTACCACCTGCGCCAGCTAGTGCAGACATTGTGAATGCCTGGCAGTCGCGTGTTGATGACTACTCTATAGTTCAATGTGCCATGCTTTACGGCTTAGAACCGGGACTTCAACGATGTTTTGAACGTCATGGAGCATATGAGATGTTCCAGGTGTTGAAGTTAGTATTTCAAGCAAATGCCCGGATTGAGAGATATGAAGTCTCCAATAAGTTCTACAGCTGCAAGATGGAGGAGAATAGTTCTGTCAGTGAACATATACTCAAAATGTCTGGGTATTGCAATCACTTGATTCAACTGGGAGTTAATCTTCCAGATGATAGCGTCATTGACAGAATTCTTCCATCACTGCCACCAAGCTACAAGAGCTTCGTGATGAACTATAACATGCAAGGGATGGATAAGACAATTCCCGAGCTCTTCGCAATGCTAAAGGCTGCAGAGGTAGAAATCAAGAAGGAGCATCAAGTGTTGATGGTCAATAAGACCACCAGTTTCAAGAAAAAGGGTAAAAGGAAGAAGAAGGGGAACTTCAAAAAGAACAGCAAACAAGTTGCTTCTCAAGAGAAGAAACCCTAGACCTAAGCCTAAGACTGAGTGCTTCTACTGTAAGTAGACTGGTCACTGGAAGCGGAACTGCCCAAGTATTTGGTGGATAAGAAGGATGGCAAGGTGAACAAAGGTATATGTGATATACATGTTATTAATGTGTACCTTACCGAGCTCGCAGAGCACACGGTATTTGATAATCGGTTCATTGCTAATATTTGCAACTCAAAACAGGACTACGGATTGCTTAACACCGCTAAGGACGAGGTGACGATGCGCGTGGGAAATGGTTCCAAAGTCGATGTGATCGCCGTCGGCACGCTACCTCTACATCTACCTTCGGGATTAGTTTTAGACCTAAATAATTGTTATTTGGTGCCAGCGTTGAGCATGAACATTATATCTGGATCTTGTTTGATGCGAAACGGTTATTCATTTAAATCTGAGAATAATGGTTGTTATATTCATATGAGTAATATCTTTTATGGTCATGCACCCTTGAAGAGTGGTCTATTTTTGATGAATCTCTATAGTAGTGATACACATATTCATAATGTTGAAGCCAAAAGATGCAGAGTTGATAATGATAGTGCAACTTATTTGTGGCACTGTCGTTTGGGTCATATTGGTGTAAAGCGCATGAAGAAACTCCATACTGATGGACTTTTGGAATCACTTGATTATGAATCACTTGGTACTCTCGAACCATGCTTCATGGGCAAGATGACTAAAACGCCGTTCTCCGGAACTATGGAGCGAGCAACTGATTTGTTGGAGATCATACATACTTATGTATGTGGTCTAATGAATGTTGAGGCTCGTGGCGGGTATCATTATTTTCTCACCTTCACAGGTGATTTAAGCAGATATGAGTATGTCTACTTAATGAAACATAAGTCTGAAACATTTGAAAAGTTCAAAGAATTTCAGAGTGAAGTTGAAAATCATCGTAACAAGAAAATAAAGTTTCTATTATCTGATCCTGGAGGCGAATATTTGAGTTACGAGTTTGGTCTACATTTGAAACAATGCAGAATAGTTTCGGAACTCACGCACCTGAAACAACACAGCGTAATGGTGTGTCCGAACGTCGTAATTGTACTTTACTAGAGATGGTGCGATCTATGATGTCTCTTACTGATTTACCGCTATCATTTTGGGGTTATGCTTTAGAGACGGCTGCATTCACGTTAAATAGGGCACCATCAAAATCCGTTGAGACGACGCCTTATGAACTGTGGTTTGGCAAGAAACCAAAGTTGTCGTTTCTTAAAGCTTCGGGCTGCGATGCTTATGTGAAAAAGCTTCAACCTGATAAAGCTCGAACCCAAATCGGAGAAATGTGTCTTCATAGGATACCCAAAGGAAACTGTTGGGTACACCTTCTATCACAGATCCGAAGGCAAGACATTCGTTGCCAATAATGGATCCTTTCTAGAGAAGGAGTTTCTCTCGAAAGAAGTGAGTGGGAGGAAAGTAGAACTTGATGAGGTAACTGTACCTGCTCCCTTGTTGGAAAATAGTTCATCACAGAAACCGGTTCCTGTGACGACTACAGCAATTAGTGAGGAAGCTAATGATATTTATCATGAAACTTCATATCAAGTTACTACCGAACCTTGTAGGTCAACCAGAGTAAGATCCGCACTAGAGTGGTACTGTAATCCTATTCTGGAGGTCATGTTACTTGACCATGGCGAACCTATGAACTATGATGAAGCAATAATGAGCCCAGATTTCGCAAAATGGCTTGAGGCATGAAATCTGAGATGGCTTCCATGTATGAGAACAAAGTATGGACTTTGGTTGACTTGCCCGATGATCGGCAAGCCATCGAGAATAAATGGATCTTCAAGAAGAAGACTGACGCTGATGGTAATGTTACTGTCTGCAAACCTCGACTTGTTGTGAAAGGTTTTCGACAAGTTCAAGGGGTTGACTACGATGAGACTTTCTCACCCGCAGCTATGCTTAAGTCTGTCCGAATCATGTTAGCAATTGCCGCATTTTATGATTATGAATTTGGCAAATGGATGTCAAAACTGCATTCCTGAATGGATTTCTGGAAGAAGAGTTGTATATGATGCAACCGAAGGTTTTGTCGATCCAAAAGGTGCTAACAAAGTGTGCAAGCTCCAATGATCCATTTATGGACTGGTGCAAGCCTCTCGAGTTGGAATAAACGCTTTGATAGTGTGATCAAAGCATATGGTTTTATATGAGACTTTTGGAGAAGCCTGATTTACAAGAAAGTGAGTGGGAGCTCAGAGCATTTCTAATATTATATGTGGACGACATATTGTTGATTGGAAATGATATAGAATTTCTGGATAGCATAAAAGGATACTTGAATAAAAGTTTTTCAATGAAAGACCTCGGTGAAGCTGCTTATATATTGGGCATCAAGATCTATAGAGATAGATCAAGACGCTTAATTTTACTTTCACAAAGTACATACCTTGATAAAGTTTTGAAAAAGTTCAAAATGGATCATGCAAAGAAACGGTTCTTGCCTGTAATACAAGGTGTGAAATTGAGTTAGACTCAATGCCCGACCACTGCAGAAGACAGAGAGAAAATAAAAGATGTTCCCTATGCTTCAGCCATAGGCTCTATCATGTATGCAATGTTGTGTACCAGACCTGATGTGTGCCTTGCTATTAGTTTAGCAGGGAGGTACCAAACTAATCCAGGAGTGGATCACTGGACAGCGGTCAAGAACAACCTGAAATACCTGAAAAGGACTAAGGATATGTTTCTCGTTTATGGAGGTGACAAAGAGCTAGTCGTAAATGGTAACGTTGATGCAAGCTTTGACACTGATCCGGACAATTCTAAATCGCAAACCGGATACGTGTTTATATTGAACGGTGGAGCCGTCAGTTGGTGCAGTTCCAAACAAAGCGTCATGCCGGGATCTACACATGAAGCGGAGCACATAGCTGCTTCGGAAGCAGCAAATGAAGGAGTCTGGATGAAGGAGTTCATATCCGATCTGGGTGTCATACCTAGTGCATCTGGTACAATGAAAATCTTTTGTGACAATACTGTTGCAATTGCCTTGGCAAAGGAATGCAGATTTCACAAGAGAACCAAGCACATCAAGAGACGCTTCAATTCCATCCGGGACCAAGTCTAGGTGGGAGCTATAGAGATTCGCAAGATACATACGGATCTGAATGTTGCAGACCCGTTGACTAAGCCTCTTCCACGAGCAAAACATGATCAACACCAAGGCTCCATGGGTGTTAGAATCATTACTGTGTAATATAAATTATTGACTCTAGTGCAAGTGGGATACTGAAGGAAATATGCCCTAGAGGCAATAATAAAGTTATTATTTATTTCCTCATATCATGATAAATGTTTATTATTCATGCTAGAATTGTATTAACCGGAAACATAATACATGTGTGAATACATAGACAAACATAGTGTCACTAGTATGCCTCTACTTGACTAGCTCATTGATCAAAGATGGTTGAGTTTTCTAACCACGGATATGAGTTATCATTTGATCAGTGGGATCATATCATTAGAAGAATGATGTGATTGACTTGACACATTTCGTTAGGTTAGCACTTGATCGTTTAGTATGTTGCTATTGCTTTCTTCATGACTTATACATGTTCCTATGACTATGAGATTATGTAACTCCCGCTTACTGGAGGAACACTTTGTGTGCTACCAAATGTCACAACATAACCGGGTGATTATAAAGGTGCTCTACATGTGTCTCCGAAGGAACTTGTTGAGTTGACGTATTTCGAGATTAGGATTTGTCACTCCGATTGTCGGAGAGGTATCTCTCGGCCCTCTCGGTAATGCACATCACTATAAGCCTTGCAAGCAATGTAGCTAATGAGTTAGTTACGGGACGATGCATTACGTAACGAGTAAAGAGACTTGCCGGTAACGAGATTGAACTAGGTATTGAGATACCGACGATCGAATCTCGGGCAAGTAACATACCGATGACAAAGGGAACAACGTATGTTGTTATGCGGTTTGACCGATAAAGATCTTCGTAGAATATGTGGGAGCCAATATGAGCATCCAGGTTACGCTATTGGTTATTGACCGGAGACGTGTCTCGGTCATGTCTACATAGTTCTCGAACCCGTAGGGTCTGCACGCTTAAAGTTCGATGACGGTTATATTATGAGTTTATGTGTTTTGATGTACCGAAGGTAGTTCGGAGTCCCGGATCTGACCACGGACATGACGAGGAGTCTCGAAATGGTCGAGACATAAAGATCGATATATTGGACGACTATATTTGGACACCGGAATGGTTCCGGATGAGATCGGGACAATACCGGAGCACCGGGAGGTTATCGGAACCCCCCGGGAGGTATATGGACCTTATTGGGCTTTAGTGGAAAGGAGGGGAAAGGAGCAAGGGAGGGGGCGCCCCCCCCCCAAGCCCAATCCGAATTGGGAGGGGGACCGGCCCCCCTTTCCTTCCTTCCTCCTTCCTCTTCCTTTCCTCTCCCTCTCCAAATAGGAAAAGGGGGAGTCCTACTCCCGGTGGGAGTAGGACTCCCCCCCTTGGGCGCGCCTCCACCTCCTGGCCGGCCCTCTCCTCCCCTCCTTGATATACGGAGGAGGGGGCACCCCATAGACACAACAATTGATCCCTTGGTTCTCTTAGCCGTGTGCGGTGCCCCTCCATCATAATCCACCTCCATAATATCGTAGCGGTGCTTAGGCGAAGCCCTGCATCGGTAGAACATCATCATCGTCACCACGTCGTCGTGCTGACGGATCTCTCCCTCAAAGCTCGGCTGGATCGGAGTTCGAGGGACGTCATTGAGTTGAACGTGTGCTGAACTCGGAGGTGCCGTGCGTTCGGTACTTGATCGGTCGGATCGTGAAGACGTATGACTACATCAACCGCGTGCTAACGCTTCCGCTGTCGATCCATGAGGGTACGTGAACACACTCTCCCCTCTCGTTGCTATGCATCACCATGATCTTGCGTGTGCGTAGGATTTTTTTTGAAATTACTACGTTCCCCAATAGTGGCATCCAAGCCAGGTTTTATCTGTAGATGTTATATGCACGAGTAGAACACAAGTGAGTTGTGGGCGATACAAGTCATACTGCTTACCAGCATGTCACACTTTGGTTCGGTGGTATTGTTGGATGAAGCGGCCCGGACCGACATTACGCGTACGCTTACGCGAGACTGGTTTTACGGCCGTGCTTTGCACACAGGTGACTAGCGGGTGTCAGTTTTTTCAACTTTAGTTGAAACGAGTGTGGCTACGCCCCGTCCTTGAGAAGGTTAAAACAACACTAACTTGACGAACTGTCGTTGTGATTTTGATGCGTAGGTAAGAACGATTCTTGCTCAGCCCGTAGCAGCCACGTAAAACTTGCAACAGCAAAGTAGATGACGTCTAACTTGTTTTTGCAGGGCATGTTGTGATGTGATATGGTCAAGACATGATGCTATATTTTATTGTATGAGATGATCTTGTTTTGTAACCGAGTTATCGGCAACTGGTAGGAGCCATATGGTTGTCGCTTTATTGTATGCAATGCAATCGCCCTGTAATTGCTTTACTTTATCACTAAGCGGTAGCGATAGTCGTAGAAGCAATAATTGGCGAGATGACAACGATGCTACGATGGAGATCAAGGTGTCGCGCCGGTGACGATGGTGATCATGATGGTGCTTCGGAGATGGAGATCACAAGCACAAGATGATGATGGCCATATCATATCACTTATATTGATTGCATGTCATGCTTATCTTTTATGCATCTTCGCTTGCTTTGATTAACGGTAGCATTATAAGATGATCTCTCACTAATTTTCAAGATAAAGTGTTCTCCCTAAGTATGCACCGTTGCCAAGGGGGTGGGGGCGCCTCCCACCTACTTGGGGGACAAGTCCCCCCTTGACCGCCGCCCCTTAGATGAGATCTAAGTGGGCCGGCCCCCTCTCCCCTTCCCCCTATAAATAGTGGGGGGGATGGGATGGCTGCCATACCCTTCCCCTGGCGCAGCCCTCCCCCTCTCCAACTCCATCTCCTCCTCCGTAGTGCTTGGCGAAGCCCTGCCGGAGAACTAAAAGCTCCACCACCACATCGTCGTGCTGCCGGAGCTCTGCCTCAACTTCTCCTCTCCCCTTGCTGGATCAAGAAGGAGGAGACGTCCCTGGGCTGTACGTGTGTTGAACGTGGAGGCACCGTCCGTTCGGCGTTAGATCGGATCTTCCGCGATTTGAATCGCCGCGAGTACGACTGCCTCATCTGCGTTCTAGTGACGCTTCTTCTTAGCGATCTTCAAAGGTATGAAGATGCTAATCCTCTCTCTCTCTCTTGTTGCTAGAATCTCCATAGATTGATCTTGGTGATGCATAAAAAATTTTGAATTTCTGCTACATTCCCCAACAGGCAAGCGTCCGTCTCCGCCATCGTGAGGGAGAGGTGGTACACCCAGGCGAGGAGACGCGTGTCCTTGTCAGCGTCCGGCTCCGTCACGCGGTGGCAGCACGCGGACTGCTCCGCCGCCTCCCTCTCCCATGCACGCTGCCTCTTGCAGCGCGTGGCGCGCGCCTTCGACTCCGGAGTGCGCGTGAGAGCCAGAGTCGCGGGCACAAGCACCCAGCAGTGGCCGTGTACAGGAGCGGACGGTGGGGGAAGTAGACGACATGGGGCCAACACGGACTGCGCTGACCGGGCGTCGCCGCGTGTGGGCCGGGAGGGTCTAGCTCCGATGTCCATGCCGTGCGGACGCGGGAGGTGCAGCGACGCTCCAGATCTAGAGCTGCTGCCGATCTCGACCTTTGACCGCTCCAGCGCAATGCGGAGGGCAATCTCCTCCTCGTAGTCAAGCTCTGAGCCGGAGTAGCTGCCGGAGCTGCTGATGGTGGTGGATGGGATCGGAGAGGGAGATGAGTGGATGGACGGAGCGAGAGAGGGAGAGAGTGGGCTAGGGTTTGAGCTCGTCGTCCGGATTGGGATTTTTTGTGGGGTCCATGGTGGGTCGAACCTGTCAGCTGGACGCGCCCGGCCCGCCCCATATCCTCCCTATATAAGGGCTGGATATGAGGGGTGTCGGTCAGCCCAGGCATTTGAGGCCCGTTTGAGAGGGCCGGTTGGGTCGAATTTTTTTGACCGGGCAGTGACCGGACGGTCTGCCCGGGCGTTTGAGACAGGTATGAAAGGCCTGGCTGTAGATGCTCTTATCTAGAAAACACACTGACATTATTTACCAACAATGGCATATGAAAACCCATGGGATCGCCAAGCCAAAACTGAGGTGATTCTTCTTATTTTCGTTATTTTATGGTTTAGACATATGGTTGAGGCCGTTCTGATGTGAAGATTCATTTCAGACGCAAACCGAGAACCCGATGATTCACATTTGAAAACAAAAGAGAAATGGTGATAGCTATTGCTTGACCGATGCAAAGAGAGCCTTGGCTCAGTGGTTGGGCATGCGGTTGTGCAGCCTAGCGACACGAGTTCAATTCCTAGAATTGACAGGTAATGCACAGGGGTTTCCCCCCGTTTATTGAGGATCAAGCTTGGTGTGTGATGGAACCTATCATCAAGAAATATCATGATACTCATTTAAAAAAATTTTGAGGACCATGTTTATCTTGGTACTCATACTAAAATGGCCGCATGCATCCTTGGTTGGTGTAGAGGCCGGGAAGTGAAAATCTCTCCCATTTTGGTAGATGGCCTTGAAGGAAATATGCCCTAGAGGCAATAATAAAGTTATTATTTATTTCCTTATTTCATGATAAATGTTTATTATTCATGCTAGAATTGTATTAACCGGACACGTAATACATGTGTGAATACATAGACAAACATAGTGTCACTAGTATGCCTCTACTTGACTAGCTCATGAATCAAAGATGGTTAAGTTTCCTAGCCATAGACATGAGTGAAGGAAATATGCCCCAGAGGCAATAATAAAGTTATTATTTATTTCCTTATTTCATGATAAATGTTTATCATTCATGCTAGAATTGTATTAACCGGAAACATGATACATGTGTGAATGCATAGACAAACAAGATGTCACTAGTATGCCTCTACTAGACTAGCTTGTTAATCAAAGATGGTTATGTTTCCTAACCATGAACAAGGAGTTGTTATTTGATTAACAAGGTCACATCATTAGTAGAATGATCTGATTGACATGACCCATTCCCTTAGCTTAGCACACGATCGCTTAGTATGTTGCTACTTGCTTTTATCCATGACATATACATGTTCCCGTAACTATGAGATTATGCAACTCCTGTTTACGGAGGAACACTTTGGTGCTACCAAACGCCACAACGAATCGGGTGATTATAAAGGAGTACTACAGGTGTCTCCAAAGGCAGATGTTGGGTTGGCGATTTCGAGATTAGGTTTTGTCACTCCGATTGTCGGAGAGGTATCTCTGGGCCCTCTCGGTAATACACATCTTGAAGCCTTGCAAGCACTACAACTAATAAGTTAGTTGTGAGATGATGTATTACGGAACGAGTAAAGAGACTTGCGGTAACGAGATTGAACTAGGTATTGGATACCGACGATCGAATCTCGGGCAAGTAACATACCGATGACAAAGGGAACAACGATGTTGTTATGCGGTCCGACCGATAAAGATCTTCGTAGAATATGTAGGAACCAATATGGGCATCCAGGTCCGCTGTTGGTTATTGACCGAGAATAGTTCTAGGTCATGTCTACATTGTTCTCGAACCGTAGGGTCCGCACGCTTAAGGTTTCGATGGCGGTTATTATGAGTTTATGTATTTTGATGTACGAAGAAGTTCGAGTCCCGGATGTGATCACGGACATGACGAGGAGTCTCGAAATGGTCGAGACATAAAGATTGATATATTGGAAGCCTATATTTGGAGTTCGGAATGGTTAGGGTGAAAACAGAATTTATCGAGTACCGGAGGTTACGGAACCCCCGGTACTACATGGGCCTTAGTGGGCCTCGAGGGAGAAGAGGAGGGGCCGGGGGGGTGGCGCGCCCCCCCCAGTCCGAATAGGACAAGGAGGGGCGCCCCTTTCCTCTTCCCCTCCCCAATCCTACTCCAACTAGGAAGGGGAGTCCTACTCCGGTGGGAGTAGGACTCCTCCCGCCCCCTCTAGGCCGGCCGCACCTCCCCCTCCCTCCTTTATATACGGGGGGGGGCACCCTAGAACACACAAGTTTGATCTACGGATCGTTCCTTAGCCGTGTCGGTGCCCCTCCACCATATTCCACCTCGGTCATATCGTCAAGCTTAGCGAAGCCCCGCGCGATAGAACATCAAGATCGCCACCACGCCGTCATCTCGTGGAACTCTCCCTCGACACTCGGCTGGATCGAGTACGAGGGACGCCATCGAGCTGTACGTGTGTCAAGAACTCGGGCGCCGGAGTAACGGCGCCGGATCGGTCGGATCGCGAGGAGAACGTCGACTACTTCCTCTACGTTGTGATCGCTTCGCTTCGGGTCTACGAGGGTACGAGACAACACTCTCCCTCTCGTTGCTATACATCACCATGATCTTGCGTGTGCGAGGAAATTTTTGAAATTACTACGTTCCCCAACAAAGTGGTATCGAGCCTAGGTTTTTATGGTTTGATGTTTTGCACGAGTAGAACACAAGTGAGTTGTGGGCGATACAAGTCATACTACCTACCAAAGATGTCATACTTTGGTTCAGCGGTATTGTGAGATGAAGCGGCCCGACCGACATTACGTGTACGCTTCTTGCGAGACTGGTTTCACCGCCACGAGCACTCGTTGCTTAAAGGTGACCTGGTGGGTGCTGTCTCTCTCACTTTAGTTGAACCGAGTGTGACTACGCCCGGTCCTTGAGAAGGTTAAACGAGTCTATTTGACGAAGTATCGCTGTGGTTTTGATGCGAGGTGAGATTGGTTCTTGCTTAAGCCCGTAGCAGCCACGTAAAATTTGCAACAACAAAGTAGAGGACGTCTAACTTGTTTTTGCAGGGCATGTTGTGATGTGATATGGTCAAGACGTGATGCTATATTTTATTGTATGAGATGATCATGTTTTGTAAACGGTTATCGGCAATCGGCTGGAGCCATATGGTTGTCGCTTATTGTATGCAATGCAATCGCCCTGTAATGCTTTACTTTATCACTAAGCGGTAGCGATAGTCGTAGAAGCATAAGATTGGCGAGACGACAACGATGCTGCGATGGAGATCAAGGTGTCGCGCCGGTGACGATGGTGATCATGGTGGTGCTGCGGAGATGAAGATCACGAAGCACAAGATGATGATGACCATATCATATCACTTATATTGATTTGCATGTGATGTTTATCCTTTATGCATCTTATCTTGCTTTGATTGACGGTAGCATTATAAGATGATCTCTCACTAAATTATCAAGAAGTGTTCTTCCCGAGTATGCACCGTTGCCAAAGTTCGTCGTGCCCAGACACCACGTGATGATCGGTGTGATAAGCTCGTCCATCTACAACGGGTGCAAGCCAGTTTTGCACACGCAGAATACTCGGGTTATACTTGACGAGCCTAGCATATGCAGATATGGCCTCGGAACACGGAGACCGAAAGGTCGGCGTGAATCATATAGTAGATATGATCAACATAAGATGTTCACCATTGAAAACTACTCCATTTCACGTGATGATCGGTTATGGTTTAGTTGATTTGGATCACGTGATCACTTAGATGACTAGAGAGATGTCTTTCTAAGTGGGAGTTCTTAAGTAATATGATTAATTGAACTTAAATTTATCATGAACTTAGTACATGATAGTATCTTGCTTGTTTATGTTTAATTGTAGATAGATGGCTCGTCTTTGTTGTTCCGTTGAATTTTAATGCGTTCCTTGAGAAAGCAAAGTTGAAAGATGATGGTAGCAATTACACGGATCGGGTCCGTAACTCGAGGATTATCCTCATTGCTGCACGTAAGAGTTACGCCTGGATGCACCGCTGGGTGCGCTCGCCGCTTGATGCAACCGACGACGTTAAGAACGTCTGCGCAGAGCAAAAGCGATGACTACTCTATAGTTCGATGTGCCATGCTTTACGGCTTAGAACCGGGACTTCAACGACGTTTTGAACGTCATGGAGCATATGAGATGTTCCAGAGTTGAAGTTAATATTCCAACAGTAATGCCCGGATTGAGAGATATGAAGTCTCCAATAAGTTCTATAGCTGCAAGATGGAGGAGAATAGTTACATTAGTGAGCACATACTCGTAATGTCCGGGTACTACAATCACTTGACACAATTGGGAGTTAATCTTCCGGATGATTGTGTCATTGATGTAATTCTTCAATCACCGCCACCAAGCTACAAAGGCTTCGTGATGAACTATAATATGCAAGGGTTAGTAAAGACTATACGAGCTCTTCGCAATGCTAAAGGCTGCGGAGGTAGAAATCAAGAAGGAGCATCAAGTGTTGATGGTCAATAAGACCACTAGTTTCAAGAAGAAAGGCAAAGGGAAGAAGAAGGGAACTTCAAGAAGAACAACAAGCAAGTTGCTGCTCAGAGAAGAAACCCAAGTCCGGACCTAAGCCTGAAATCGAGTGCTTCTACCGCAAGCAGATCGGTCCTCGAAGCGAACTGCCCCAAGTATTTGGCGGATAAGAAGGATGGCAAGGTGAACAAAGGTATATGTGATATACATGTTATTGATGTGTACCTTACTAGAGCTCGCAGATAGCACTGGTATTTGATCTTGGTTCATTGCTAATATTTGCAACTCAAACAGGACTACGGATTGCTTAACACCGCAAAGGACGAGGTGACGATGCGCGTGGGAAATGGTTCCAAAGTCGATGTGATCGCGGTCGGCACGCTACCTCTACATCTACCTTCGGATTAGTTTTAGACCTAAATAATTGTTATTTGGTGCTGCGTTGAGCATGAACATTATATCTGGATCTTGTTTGATGCGAGACGGTTATTCATTTAAATCGAGAATAATGGTTGTTCTATTTATATGAGTAATATCTTTTATGGTCATGCACCCTTGAGGAGTGGTCTATTTTGATGAATCTCGATAGTAGTGATACACATATTCATAATGTTGAAACCAAAAGATGCAGAGTTGATAATGATAGTGCAACTTATTTGTGGCAATCGCCGTTTAGGTCATATCGGTGTAAAGCGCATGAAGAAACTCCATCTCGATGGACTTTTGGAGTCACTTGATTATGAATCACTTGGCACTTGCGAACCGTGCCTTATGGGCAAGATGACTAAAACCCCGTTCTCCGGTACTATGGAGAGAGCAACAGATTTGTTGGAAATCATACATACAGATGTATGTGGTCCGATGAATGTTGAGGCTCGTGGCGGATATCGTTATTTTCTCACCTTCACAGATGACTTAAGCAGATATGGGTATATCTACTTAATGAAACATAAGTCTGAAACATTTGAAAAGTTCAAAGAATTTCAGAGTGAAGTTGAAAATCATCGTAACAAGAAAATTAAATTTCTACGATCTGATCGTGGAGGTGAATATTTGAGTTACGAGTTTGGTCTACATTTGAAACAATGCGAATAGTTTAGCAACTCACGCCACCCGAACACCACAACGTAATGGTGTGTCCGAACGTCGAATCGCACTTTACTAGATATGGTGCGATCTATGATGTCTCTTACAGATTTACCGCTATCGCTTTGGGGTTATGCTCTAGAGACGGCCGCATTCACACTGAATAGAACACCGTCGAAACCGCTGAGACGACACCTTATGAACTGTGGTTTAGCAAGAAACCAAAGTTGTCGTTTCTTAAAGTTTGGGGATGCGATGCTTATGTGAAAAAGCTTCAACCCGATAAGCTCGAACCCAAATCGGAAAAATGTGTCTTCATAGGATACCCAAAGGATACAGTTGGGTACACCTTCTATCACAGATCCGAAGGCAAGACATTCGTTGTTAAGAATGGATCCTTTCTAGAGAAGGAGTTTCTCTCGAAAGAAGTGAGTGGGAGGAAAGTAGAACTTGATGAGGTAATAGTACCTTCTCCCTTACTTGAAAGTAGTTAAATCGCAGAAACCGGTTTCGAGACATCTACACCAAGTAGTGAGGAAGTTGATGATGTTGATCATGAAACTTCAGATCAAGTTACTACTGAACCTCGTAGATCAACCAGAGTAAGATCCGCACTGAGTGGTACGGTAATCCTGTTCGAAATCATGCTACTAGATCATGATGAACCTACGAACTATGAAGAAGCGATGGTGAGCCCAGATTCATGAAATGGCTTGAGGCCATGAAATCGAGATGGGATCCATGTATGAAAACAAAGTATGGACTTTGGTTGACTTGCCCGAGGGTAGGCAAGCAATAGAAAACAAGTGGATCTTCAAGAAGAAGACCGACGCCGACGGTAATATTATCGTCTACAAAGCTCGACTTGTCGCAAAGGGTTTTCGACAAGTTCAAGGGATTGACTACGATGAGACCTTCTCACCCGTAGCGATGCTTAAGTCCGTCCGAATCATGTTAGCAATTGCCGATTTTATGATTATGAAATTTGGCAAATGGATGTAAAGACCTGCATTCTGAATGGATTTACGGAAGAAGAGTTGTATATGATGCAACCGAAGGTTTTATCGATCCAAAGGAGCTAACAAAGTGTGCAAGCTCCAATGATCCATCTATGGACTGGTGCAAGCATCTCGAGTTGGAATAAACGCTTTGATAGTGTGATCAAAGCATTTGGGTTTGTATGAGACTTTTGGAGAAGCCTGTATTTACAAGAAAGTGAGTGGGAGCTCAGAGCATTTACGATATTATATGTAGATGACATATTGCTAATCGAAAATGATATAGAATTTCTGGATAGCATAAAGGGATACTTGAATAAGAGTTTTCAATGAAAGACCTCGGTGAAGCTGCTTACATATTGGGCATTAAGATCTATAGAGATAGATCAAGACGCTTAATTGGACTTTCACAAAGCACATACCTTGACAAAATTTTGAAGAAGTTCAAAATGGATCAAACAAAGAAAGGGTTCTTGCTCGTGTTACAAGGTGTGAAGTTGAGTAAGACTCAATGCCCGACCACCGCAGAAGATAGAGAGAAAATGAAAGATGTTCCTATGCTTCAGCCATAGGCTCTATCATGTATGCAATCTGTGTACTGACTGATGTGTGCCTTGCTATAAGCCTAGCAGGAGGTACCAAAGTAATCCAGAGTGGATCTTTGGACAGCGGTCAAGAACATCCTGAAATACCGAAAAGGACTAAGGATATGTTTCTCGATATGGAGGTGACAAAGAGCTCATCGTGGCAGTTACGTTGATGCAAGCTTTGACACCGATCCGGACGATTCTAAATCGCAAACCGGATACGATTTACACTAAACGGAGGAGCTGTCGGTTGGTGCAGTTCTAAACAAAGCGTCAGAAGGGATCTACATGTGAAGCGGAGTACATAGCAGCTTCGGAAGCAGCTAATGAAGGAGTGCGGATGAAGGAGTTCACATCCGATCTAGGTGTCATACCTAGTGCATCGGGTCCAATGAAAATCTTCTATGACATATCGAGCAATTGCCTTAGCAAAGGAATCCAGATTTCACAAGAGGACCAAGCACATCAAGAGACGCTTCAATTCCATCCGGACTTAGTCCGGTGGGAGACATAGAGATTTGCAAGATACATACGGATCTGAATGTTGCAAACCCGCTGACTAAGCCTCTTCCACGAGCAAAACATGATCAGCACCAAGACTCCATGGGTGTTAAAATCATTACTATGTAATCTAGATTATTGACTCTAGTGCAAGTGGGAGATCAAGGAAATATGCCCTAGAGGCAATAATAAAGTTATTATTTATTTCCTTATTTCATGATAAATGTTTATCATTCATGCTAGAATTGTATTAACAGGAAACATGATACATGTGTGAATGCATAGACAAACAAGATGTCACTAGTATGCCTCTACTAGACTAGCTTGTTAATCAAAGATGGTTATGTTTCCTAACCATGAACAAGGAGTTGTTATTTGATTAACAAGGTCACATCATTAGTAGAATGATCGATTGACATGACCCATTCCCTTAGCTTAGCACACGATCGCTTAGTATGTTGCTACTGCTTTTATCCATGACATATACATGTTCCTGTAACTATGAGATTATGCAACTCCGTTTACGGAGGAACACTTTGGTGCTACCAAACGTCACAACGAATCGGGTGATTATAAAGGAGTACTACAGTGTCTCCAAAGGCGGATGTTGGGTTGGCGATTTTGAGATTAGGTTTTGTCACTCCGATTGTCGGAGAGGTATCTCTGGGCCCTCTCGGTAATACACATCTTTGAAGCCTTGCAAGCACTACAACTAATAAGTTAGTTGTGAGATGATGTATTACGGAACGAGTAAAGAGACTTGCCGTAACGAGATTGAACTAGGTATTGGATACCGACGATCGAATCTCGGGCAAGTAACATACCGATGACAAAGGGAACAACGTATGTTGTTATGCGGTCGACCGATAAAGATCTTCGTAGAATATGTAGGAACCAATATGGGCATCCAGGTCCGCTGTTGGTTATTGACCGAGAATAGTTCTAGGTCATGTCTACATTGTTCTCGAACCGTAGGGTCCGCACGCTTAAGGTTTCGATGGCAGTTATTATGAGTTTATGTATTTTGATGTACCGAAGAAGTTCGAGTCCCGGATGTGATCACGGACATGACGAGGAGTCTCGAAATGGTCGAGACATAAAGATTGATATATTGGAAGCCTATATTTGGAGTTCGGAATGGTTAGGGTGAAAACAGAATTCTGGAGTACCGGAGGTTCTGGAACCCCCGGTACTACATGGGCCTTAGTGGGCCTCGGGGAGAAGAGGAGGGCCGGCCAGGGGTGGCGCGCCCCCCCCAGTCCGAATAGGACAAGGAGGCGGCGCCCCTTTCCTCTTCCCCTCCCCAATCCTACTCCAACTAGGAAGGGGAGTCCTACTCGGTGGGAGTAGGACTCCTCCAGCGCCCTCTAGGCCGCCGCACCTCCCCCTCCCTCCTTTATATACGGGGCAGGGGGCACCCTAGAACACACAAGTTTGATCTACGGATCGTTCCTTAGCCGTGTCGGTGCCCCTCCACCATATTCCACCTCGGTCATATCGTCATGAAGCTTAGGCGAAGCCTGCGCGCCGATAGAACATCAAGATCGCCACCACGCCGTCGTCGTGGAACTCTCCCTCGACACTCGGCTGGATCGAGTACGAGGGGCGTCATCGAGCTGTCGTGTGTCAAGAACTCGGGCGCCGGAGTAACGGCGCGGGATCGGTCGGATCGCGAGGAGAACGACGACTACTTCCTCTATGTTGTGATCGCTTTCGCCGGGTCTACGAGGGTGCGTAGACAACACTCTCCCTCTCGTTGCTATACATCACCATGATCTTGCGCGTGCGCGAGGAAATTTTTGAAATTACTACGTTCCCCAACAATGAGTTGTCATTTGATTAATGAGATCACATCATTAGGAGAATGATGTGATTGACATGACCCATTCCGTTAGCCTGACACTTGATCGTTTAGTATATTGCTATTGCTTTCTTCATGACTTATACATGTTCCTGTAACTACGAGATTATGCAACTCCCGTTTACCGGAGGAACACTTTGGTGCTACCAAACATCACAACGTAACTGGGTGATTATAAAGGAGTACTACAGGTGTCTCCAAAGGTACATGTTGGGTTGGCGTATTTCGAGATTAGGTTTTGTCACTCCGATTGTCGGAGAGGTATCTCTGGGCCCTCTCGGTAATGCACATCACTATAAGCCTTGCAAGCAATGTAGATACTGAGTTAGTTACGGAATGATGCATTACGTAACGAGTAAAGAGACTAGCCGGTAACGAGATTGAACTAGGTATTGGATACCGACGATCGAATCTCAGGTAAGTAACATACCAATGACAAAGGGAACAACGTATGTTGTTATGCGGTTCGACCGATAAAGATATTCATAGAATATGTGGGAGCCAATATGGGCATCCAGGTCCCGCTATTGGTTATTGACCGGAAATGTGTCTCGGTCATGTCTACATAGTTCTCGAACCCGTAGGCTCCGCACGCTTAACATTTCGTTGACGATATAGTATTATATGAGTTATGCATGTTGGTAACCGAATGTTGTTCAGAGTCCCGGATGAGATCATGGACATGACGAGGAACTCCACAATGGTCCGGAGATAAAGTTTGATATATGGGCTAATAGTGTTTGATCTCCGGAAGGGTTCCGGAATTCACCGGAAGGGGTTCCGGATGTTTCCCGAAATGTTTGGGTACGAGAACACGTTGTTTGGGCCAAAGGGGAAAGCCCACAAGGTTTTTGGAAAGCGTAAAAGGAAGTTTTATGAGTTCAGGGCGACGCCAGTGGTCCTCGGCGTGCAGGGTCAGACGCCGGGAACCTGGCGTCCGCCCCGAGTTCGAGAAGGACTCTTGCCTTTCGGGTGAAACCGACTTTGTGGAGGCTTTTACTCCAAGTTTCGACCCCAAGGCTCACCATATAAATAGAGGGGCAGGGCTAGCACCAAAGAGACATCAAGAAACACCAAGCCGTGTGCCAGCAACCCCGTCCCCTCTAGTTTATCCTTCGTCATAGTTTTCGTAGTGCTTAGGCGAGGCCCTGCGAAGATTGTTCTTCACCAACACCGTCACCATGCAGTCGTGCTGCCGGAACTCATCTACTACTTCGCCCGTCTTGCTGAATCGAGAAGGCGAGGACGTCATCGAGCTGAACGTGTGCAGAACTCGGAGGTGCCGTGCGTTCGGTACTTGGATCGGTCGGATCGTGAAGACGTACGACTACATCAACCGCGTTGACAAACGCTTCCGCTTAGCGATCTTCAAGGGTATGAAGATACACTCCCCTTCTCGTTGCTATACATCACCATGATCTTGCGTGTGCGTAAGAACATCTTGAAATTACTACGTTCCCCAACAGTGGCATCCGAGCATGGTTTTATGCGTAGATGTCATATGCACGAGTAGAACACAAGTGAGTTTTGGGTGATACAAGTCATACTGCTTACCAGCATGTCATACTTTGGTTCAGCGGTATTGTGAGCTGAAGCGGCCCGGACCGACATTACGCGTACGCTTACGCGAGACTGGTTTCACCGTTACGAGCACCCGTGCTTAAAGGTGACTAGCGGGTGTCTGTCTCTCTCACTTTAGTTGAACCGAGTGTGGCTACGCCCGGTCCTTGCGAAGGTTAAAACAGCACTAACTTGACGAACTATCGTTCTGGTTTTGATGCGTAGGTAAGAACGGTTCTTGCTAAGCCCGTAGCAGCCACGTAAAATTTGCAACAACAAAGTAGAGGACGTCTAACTTGTTTTTGCAGGGCATGTTGTGATGTGATATGGTCAAGACGTGATGCTATAGTTTATTGTATGAGATGATCATGTTTTGTAACCGGTTATCGGCAATCGGCAGGAGCCATATGGTTGTCGCTTATTGTATGAAATGCAACGCATCAGTAATTGCTTTACTTTATCACTAAGCGGTAGCGATAGTCGAGAAGCAATAGATGGCGAACGACAACGATGCTACGATGGATATCAAGGTGTCGCGCCGGTGACGATGGTGATCACGATGGTGCTTCGGAGATGGAGATCACAAGCACAAGATGATGATGGCCATATCATGTCACTTATATTGATTGCATGTGATGTTTATCCTTTATGCATCTTATCTTGCTTTGATTGACGGTAGCATTTTAAGATGATCTCTCACGAAAATTATCAAGAAGTGTTCTCCCTGAGTATGCACCATTGCGAAAGTTCTTCGTGCTGAGGCACCACGTGATGATCGGGTGTGATAGGCTCTACGTTCAAATACAACGGGTGCAAAACAGTTGCACACGCAGAATACTCAGGTTAAACTTGACGAGCCTAGCATATACAGATATGGCCTCGGAACACGGAGACCGAAAGGTCGAACGTGAATCATATAGTAGATATGATCAACATAGTGATGTTCACCATTGAAACTACTCCATCTCACGTGATGATCGGACATGGTTTAGTTGATTTGGATCACGTACTCACTTAGATGACTAGAGAGATGTCTGTCTAAGTGGGAGTTCTTAAGTAATATGATTAATTGAACTTAAATTTATCATGAACTTAGTACCTGATAGTATTTTGCAAATTATGTTGTAGATCAATAGCTTGTGTTATTGCTTTCATTTTGATATGTTCCTAGAGAAAATTGTGTTGAAAGATGTTAGTAGCATTGATGCGGATTGGATCCGTGATCTGAGGTTTATCCTCATTGCTGCACGTAAGAATTATGTCCTTAATGCACCGCTAGGTGAGCAGACCTATTGCAGGAGCGTATCTGAGACGTTATGAACGTTTGGCTAGCTCAATATGATGACTACTTGATAGTTTAGTGCACCATGCTTAACGGCTTAGAATCGGGACTTCAAAGACATTTTGAATGTCATGGACCATATGAGATGTTCCAGGAGTTGAAGTTAATATTTCAAGCAAATGCCCGGATTGAGAGATATGAAGTCTCCAATAAGTTCTATAGCTGCAAGATGGAGGAGAATAGTTCATCGGTGAACACATACTCAAAATGTGCGGGTATAATAATCACTTGATTCAACTGGGAGTTAATCTTTCCGATGATAGTGTCATTGATGGAATTCTTCAATCACTGCCACCAAGCTACAAGAGCTTCGTGATGAACTATAATATGCAAGGGATGGACAAGACTATTCCCGAGATCTTCACAATGCTAAAAGCTGCGGAGGTAGAAATCAAGAAGGAGCATCAAGTGTTGATGGTCAACAAGACCACCAGTTTCAAGAAGAAGGGCAAAGGGAAGAAGAAAGGGAACTTCAAGAAGAACAGCAAACAAGTTGCTGCTCAAGAGAAGAAACCCAAGTCTGGTCCTAAGCTTGAGACTGAGTGCTTCTACTGCAAGCAGAATGGACACTGGAAGCGGAACTACCCTAAGTATTTGGCGGATAAGAAGGATGGCAAAGTGAACAAAGGTATATGTGATATACATGTTATTGATGTGTACCTTACTAATGCTCGCAGAGTACCGGTATTTGATATCGGTTCATTGCTAATATTTGCAACTCGAAACAGGGACTACGGATTAAGCGAAGATTGGCTAAGGACGAGGTGACGATGCGCATGGGAAATGGTTCCAAAGTCGATGTGATCGCGGTCAGCACGCTACCTCTACATCTACCATTGGGATTAGTTTTAGACCTAAATAATTGTTATTTGGTGCCAGCGTTGAGCATGAACATTATATCTGAATCTTGTTGAAGGAAATATGCCCTAGAGGCAATAATAAAGTTATTATATATTTCCTCATATCATGATAAATGTTTATTATTCATGCTAGAATTGTATTAACCGGAAACATAATACATGTGTGAATGAATAAACAAACAACATGTCACTAGTATGCCTCTACAAGACTAGCTTGTTAATCAAAGATGGTTATGTTTCCTGACCATAAACAAAGAGTTGTTATTTGATTAACGAGGTCACATCATTAGTAGAATGATCTGATTGACATGACCCATTCCATTAGCTTAGCACACGATCGTTTAGTATGTTGCTCTTGCTTTTATCCATGACATATACATGTTCCCGTAACTATGAGATTATGCAACTCCGTTTACGGAGGAACACTTTGGTGCTACCAAACGCCACAACGAATCGGGTGATTATAAAGGAGTACTACAGGTGTCTCCAAAAGCGCGATGTTGGGTTGGCGATTTCGAGATTAGGTTTTGTCACTCCGATTGTCGGAGAGGTATCTCTGGGCCCTCTCGGTAATGCACATCATGAAGCCTTGCAAGCATAACAACTAATGAGTTAGTTGTGAGATGATGTATTACGGAACGAGTAAAGAGACTTGCCGTAACGAGATTGAACTAGGTATTGGATACCGACGATCGAATCTCGGGCAAGTAACATACCGATGACAAAGGGAACAACGATGTTGTTATGCGGTCCGACCGACAAAGATCTTCAGTAGAATATGTAGGAACCAATATGGGCATCCAGGTCCGCTATTGGTTATTGACCAAGAATAGTTCTAGGTCATGTCTACATTGTTCTCGAACCTTAGGGTCCGTGCACGCTTAAGGTTTGATGGCGATGTTATTATGAGTTTATGTATTTTGATGTACGAAGAAGTTCGAGTCCCGGATGTGATCACGGACATGACGAGGAGTCTCGGAATGGTCGAGACATAAAGATTGATATATTGGACGGCTATATTCGAATCCGGAAAGGTTCCGGAGTTTCGGAGAAAACCGGAGTGGGAGGGGTTACCGGAACCCGGGGAATATGGGCCTTAGTGGGCCAAGAGGGAGAGAGGGGCCGCACCAGAGGTGGCGCGCCCCTGTGGGAGTCGAATAGGACAAGGAGGGGGCGGCCCCCTTTCCCTCTCCCTCTCCCTCTCTTTCCTTCCCCCTTCTCCCTTCCTAGTTGGACTAGGAAAGGGAGTCCTACTCCAACTAGGAGGAGGACTCCCCCTCCTGGCGCGCCTATAGGGGCTGGCCGGCCTCCCCTCCCTCCTTTATATACAGGGGCAAGGGGCACCCTAGAACACACAAGTATTGATCTACGGATCGTTCCTTAGCCGTGTGCGTGCCCCCTCCACCATATTCCACCTCGCCATACCGTCATGAAGCTTAGGCGAAGCCCTCGCGCCGTGAAACATCAAGATCGTCACCACGCCGTCGTCTTGACGAACTCTCCCTCGACACTCGGCTGGATCGGAGTACGAGGGACGTCATCGAGCTGTACGTGTGTCAAGAACTCGGGGGCGCCGGAGTAACGGCGCCGGGATCGGTCGGATCGCGAGGAGAACGTACGACTACTTCCTCTACGTTGTGATCGCTTCCGCTTCGGGTCTACGAGGGTACGTAGACAACACTCTCCCCTCTCGTTGCTATGCATCACCATGATCTTGCGTGTGCGTAGGAAATTTTTTTGAAATTACTACGTCCCCCAACACTTGTTTGATGCAAGACGGTTATTCATTTAAATCAGAGAATAATGGTTGTTCTATTTATATGAGTAATATCTTTTATGGTCATGCACCCTTGAAGAGTGGTCTATTTTTATTGAATCTCGATCGTAGTAATACACATATTCATAATATTGATGCCAAAAGATGCAAAGTTAATAATGATGGTGCAACTTATTTGTGGCACTGCCGTTTGGGTCATATCGGTGTAAAGCGCATGAAGAAACTCCATAAAGATGGATTTTCGGAATCACTTGGTTATGAATCATTTGATGCTTGCGAAACCATGCCTTTTGGGCAAGATGACAAAACTCCGTTCTCCGAAACAATGGAACGAGCTACTGACTTATTGGAAATAATACATACCGATGTATGCGATCCAATGAGTGTTGATGCTCGTGGCAAGTATCGTTATTTTCTGACCTTCACAAGATGATTTGAGCAGATATGGGTATATCTACTTGATGAAACATAAGTCTGAAATGGTTGAAAGGTTCAAAGAATTTCAGAGTGAAGTGGAAAAATCATCGTAACAAGAAAATAAAATTTCTGCGATCTGATCGCAGAGACGAATATTTGAGTTACGAGTTTGGTCTTCAATTAAAACAATGTGGAATAGTTTCACAGCTCACGCCACCTGGAACACCACAATGTTATGGTGTGTCCGAACGTCGTAACCGCACTTTATTGGATATGGTGCGATCTATGATGTCTCTTATTGATTTACAATTATCATTTTGGAGTTATGCATTAGAGACAGCTGCATTCACGTTAAATAGGGCACCATCAAAATCCGTTGAGACGACGCCTCATGAACTGTGGTTTGGCAAGAAACCAAAGTTGTCGTTTCTTAAAGTTTGGGGCTGCGATGCTTATGTGAAGAAACTTCAACCAGATAAGCTCGAACCCAAATCGGAGAAATGTGTCTTCATAGAATACCCAAAGGAAACTTTTGGGTACACCTTCTATCACAGATCCGAAGGCAAGTTATTCGTTGCTAAATTCGGATCCTTTCTAGAGAAGGAGTTTCTCTCGAAAGAAGTGAGTGGGAGGAAAGTAGAACTTGATGAGGTAACTGTACCTGCTCCCTTATGGTCGACTGGAGGACACTGTTTTCTCTGGTAATGCATCCCCCACATGGCAGGCCATCCAGTACGGTCTTGAGCTCCTCAAAAGGGGATTGTCTGGCGAGTCGGAGATGGCCGGAACATACACATTTGGCGCGACCGTTGGCTCCCAACGGTACCGACGGCCCGTCGGATCACGCAGCAGGGGACTTGCCGTCTTCGCCGGGTCTCGGAGCTCCTGGACGTGTCCGGCGCCTAGCGTACAGATGTGCTACAGTGGTATTTCCTTCCGGCAGACGTTGTGACCATCATCAATATTCGCACGTCTCCTCGCATCACCGACGACGTCATTGCATGGGCTCCGGAGAAGAACAGTATCTTCACCGTTCGCTCCGCATATCGGCTCGCCATGGACGAGCGCGAGCGTCCACTGGCAACTGCAACAAGCAGGGCACCAGATAAATAAATTCACTCGCTACCTGGGCAACTGGCAACTGCAATGTTCCAACTCACTCGCTACCTGGGCAAATAAATTCTCTCGTCACCTCGAGCTTTCTGACGTGTGTCCTCTTTGTGGTGTGGAACGAGAGGATGGCTTCCACGCAATGTGTAGGTGCCCCTTGGCGAAAGAGTTGTGGCATGCTATGGCGCGGGATTGGCCCATTCCCAAGGTGGAGAATATCATACATACAGGTCCAGAATGGTTATTCTCACTATTGGAGCCTCTACCGACACTACACGTATGATAGTCCTCATGGTCATGTGGCGTGTGTGGCATGTGCGGAATGAAATTACTCATGGCAAGCCCCCACCTCCAACGGAAGCATCACGCAGATTTCTGCAAGGTTACATCAATTCCTTGTTGTGCATTCATCAGTGGCCCCAAGGTAACATGGAGAAAGGAAAGATGGTTGTTCAGGTTGGTCTTCTGGCGCCACAAGAGCGCGTACAACAGAAGGTGGAGCTGCGGTGGACGCTACCCCCAGCTGGATGGACAAAATTGAACGTGGATGGCAGCTATGTACCGGTTACAGGAGCAGCTGGAGGGGGCATGGTCTTGCGAACAGACCAAGGGGACATCATCTTCACTGCCTGTAGTGAAAACTGCTCATGTGTTAATGGCCTGGAAGCCGAGTTGGCGGCGTGTAGGGAGGGGCTCGAGCTAGCCCTGCACCGCACGGATCTGCCCATTCTCATCGAGATGGATAGCGTCGAGGCTGTGAACATGTTGAACGCTTCGACAAGGGATCGCTCGAGGAACCGCGTGCTAGTTGAGGAGATTAAGAGGATGAAGGATGTTGAGACTAGGGAGATTTCTATCACGTCTATTAGTCGCTCGCAAAATAAAGTTAGCCACGCTCTTGCTGCTTACGGTAGGAGTACCCCCCGTACTGCAGTATGGCTGGGTTCGGGTACGTGTGACATTGTAAACTTGGTTCTGGCGGATTTGTCTCCTTGAGTAATAGAAATCTTCCTTTACCCCGCAAAAAAAAAGCTTGACCGACGGTGTGCTACGCTCGTGGTTTCGGTGGAAGTTTATTTCTGGTGTATGGCATATATGGCACAACTAGCGACGGCACGACACGTCGCACTTGTGATCTGTTGCTATTTTTGGTCCTTACATACATAGACACTAGCAAAAATGCCCGTGCGTTGCACCGGGAGAAAATAAATCAGACCCCTTAATAAGCATAGCTACATGAGTAATTGTTTGATTTATGACCCACATGAACTATTGTGACCAGCTTGCTTAGAAAATAAAGAAAAACTATTGTGACCAGCTTATTAACCAAGATCCAAAAATATGGATAGTTAATTTCCTAAACTTGAGACTTTTTTCTCATGGATCTGTAAAAATCTTCTCAAAATCTAGAACAATTTTATCCTAAACCTAAGAATTTCTCCTTTCATATGTTGTTGCCAAAAGAAACATAATTTAAGCAACGCCATATACTTCTAAAAGGCTAAAACATCAACTACATGTGAACAGAATCGCAGAGGCAAACTCTTTAGGACTACTATAATCATAGTGATCAACGACCACTCTTACCAGATATTCTTTTGAAGTGTCCATGTTAAAACGATATGGCACATCATTTATATACAAACTGCTTGTGCGATTCTGAAGTCTGAATGCTTGTATGGCATCTTGGTGCAAAGAAAAAGAGATGACCACTCTTTCTTCTGTTGCTTGATGTATTGTTCGTTTAGATGTAAATTCCAACTTCTGACTAATTGTGCTGAGAATTGCTTGAACCGATTGCTGACCAAAATGTGATAGTGGCTCGATGACAAAAGGGTAGTGCCATACGGTGCACATTCTTGTGGATCCATGTATATCTCCCATGGATATTTCTTTGCTTGACTGATTGTTGATATGCATGGCTGTGCCAGAAAAGGAAAAATTTAAATTAAGAACTGCGAAAATCATATACTCTACTGTGATATATATGGGCCAAAGAAGCACAAATCTTTTGCTGATCAGGCATGACAACTTTGTAATTCGTAAGTTTGACAGAGAAGGGCAGTTTATTACTGTTTTATTTGTGACCATGAATACCGTGAGCGAAATTCGACGCTAAAATAAGCATATAATATTTGTTTTCCGTTCTAGTGAGCATAGAGCAGGAGTGGATCTTACTAAAATAGCATGAGTGATTTATGCTATGGCATAAAGTAGCTAAAAGAAATACTACTAATGGAAGAATCAAAAATCCAGGAAATGGAGAGATTATATCTCATGAGTGCAGGAAAAAGTGGCAAATTCAAAAGAATGTACTTTCATTTAGCTAACATATAAAATGTTTCTGTTCTCGTGAGCAAACGGCTAGAATGAACCTCATTAAAATAGCATGAGTGATTTATCCAAGGGCAAATAGTAGCTAAAAGAAATACTCTTGACGGAAGAACAAAAATAAGGAAATGCAGATATTATAATTATGAGTGCACGAAATATTATTCCAAAGGAAGTACTTTCTTTTAGCTATCGCTCAAAGCAAAAGATTAGTGCAACGGGTAAAAAGTACACACCTTGACAAAATATCTTGTTCTTGTAAATCATGTGCTCTACAAATTTCTGAAATCTGCCACTGTAATTGTACAAAAATCTCGCCACGAAATCTGCAAGACTGTCCACATAAATTCTTCACTTGGTCATAATCCAATTGATAATAATAAGAAACTCTGCTAGTTGCATATCTTTTAAAGCAAGAAATTAATTAATAATTACACCTCTCTGTAGTCCGTAATTTCATCCCATTGGGCTTCTGCACAAGTGTCAACTGAAGAATTGACGTCAAAAAGAGAGGAGTATATCTTCTAAACTCAAATTATAGCTACAGCAAAACAATGCTCTACTTTCTCTAGCAATGGCAAAATTCAGAGATGTACATATTGAGGAGGTGTTCATGTTGGGCAGACGCGAGGCCTTTGGATATCGAGGTGCAGGGGTGTATACACCAGCGGCGTTGGGGGTTTGGCCGCTGCTGATGAAAGTATGCCGTCTCTGCTCTCAAGCACCACCAGATGGTGGTAGAACTTCAGATTAGAGGACACCCGACCGACAACATCTAAAGAAAACAAATCGTTAATTCACTCTAGTTTACTTTCCATAGGAAAACATAAGCAATAGTATTGTAAAATAAAAGGAATTTTCAAAATTAGTAGCTTCATATGAGAAATCAAATGGGAAGACAAACGATAGTACGCGGTAATCAAGTGGCCAGGAAAAATAAGAGGAAGAAAGGTCCCATCTGAATATATGAAACTTACGATCTGCACGTCGGTATCATCCAGCATCATTGGTGCAAGGTTCGAGAGCCGAACCTCCTTGGCCTCCACCTGAGTTGAATTGGACGCCTTTGCCACCTACACACGCATACACATAAGAGACATGAAAACTGGGCCAAATCACTTTTTTATTTATTGCATGAATGGCAGGGCAATTCTGAATATGAAGTGACTCCAGACACTTAATTCTATTGATGTATCTTACTATGCCAGCAACAATCTCAGAGGCATTTGCCTGTTTAGCAAACTGTTACTTAAAAGCAGGCTAATTACCGGTGACTCCTCAATCCTAACCATCAATTCCCCAATTAATTAGCAAATGTTTGTTAATTAGGAATTACCCTGATGCATGCTAATTCAAATCTGAAAACTCTGAACTACTGTGGCAAAAGCAGCTCCCCAATTAATACTGAACCTGAGAACACATCTATTTGATAGCAACCTCTGAATTAACTCATCTAGAAGAAAGTAATTGGCCTAGAAGAAATATGCTAGATTGCAGCATAATCTCTAGTGTATTTGCCAACATCATGTCCAACCACAGTGCATGCAAAAAGTCAAACAATACAGATAACAACCTACTGCTCAGTTACCATCTCTAAATAAATCTCTGAACACACAAAGGCTTGAGGGAAGGGGCAACAGCAGGGCTGTTTTTGAGGGAGGTCGAGCCGTCGAGGCATCACATACCTCTATTGTAGCCACCGTTGGACTCATAGTGCTTCTCCGACCAAGAATTCCGCGAATCAAGGTAAGAAGATCTGTATCATACCCCAAGCGACGGTGCATCGCTCACTGGTGGCGCTGGCCTGGTTCACGATTCCAGCCAAGAACAATTCAACTTATAGCAGCGAACTCCAATCGTGGTCGGGACGGTTTCTTTGTTTGAGAAGGACACGGAGCAGGAGTTTGAGAAGGACACGGAGCCGGATTTCCGTCAAGTCCGTCTGAGATTGAGCGTACAGCTCAGCTTTGCTCGCCATGCCACAGTGCAGTGCTCGCGCCACCGGCAGACGAGGGCGGAGGCCACCGCAGGCGTGAGCAAAGGCAAGCCTTGGCAGTGAGGCGGTCTCCGCGCGACGGTTGGGACGCCGTAGGACGCGGGCGGAGGCGAAAGCTGAAGGGTGCGGACGGAGGCGAAGTACGCTGGCGCCTGGCAGAGCAAGAAGGCCCGGCGCGGGCGCGACGGAGGCGAAGCACGGGCGTCTTGCGCGACAGCAGCGACGGCGGAGCTGTCGTCCTCGCCCGGCGTCCTCCATCCACCTCGCGACGCCATCGCTTCGCCGCCAAGGCCGTCTCTCGCAGACTGCCCGCTTCGCCGCCGACAATCGCCATCGCTGCCCGCCTCGTCGCGCGTCTCGCAAAGACTGCGCCTCCTCGTCGCGCCGCCCCCGCAGACCCTCAACCCGTCGCCGTCGCCGCCGCCAAAGAAACCGTCGCCGCCGCCATCGCCATCGCCATCGCCAGAGAAATGGATAAGACTATGAGGACAGCGGATGCAAATCTAATGAATACAGGGGGTTTTCTGTAAAATATAACGTTATATACAGGCTTACTAAAATAGGGATTGCGGATTAATTTCATATAAACCGAGGGGCTTTTATGCAAAATCATACGCGACGACGTACGACAGAAACCCAATTCTCTTTATTATTAGGTAAAGATTGGACATTGTTGTGGTTCTTAATTGCGCCATACATGGCGCGTATGCCTGGATATAAGGTTGGGAGATGCACGAGTCCTGCCACATCATTATGTTGCTCTCCAACGGAAGTGCATAGGTAAACTCTAGAACATCAATGGAGTCCTCGCAAGTTCTCTCCGATTCTCTCCATCACCCTCCTGTTCGTCCCGGCCACTATTGAGTTTGTGCATCTTGATATGTGTTTTGTTCATGTTAATGCAGTGTCTACTTTCCCCCTCTTTTAGTTACACATTCTAACTGGATTTTTACTTATAGTTATCAAAACTAAAAAAATGTTACAAAAATAAATAAGGTTGGAATAAACATTCACCTCCAATAATAATAAAAAAGCTAGGACTCATGACTAAATCGGATTCTACACTATTAAAGTTTCTACACAAAGCAATCCGTGGATTCTACACTGCTAATTCAAATTCTACTAAGTATGGATTCTACGCTACTAAGCAATCCATGGATTCTACACTACTAAATGTCTACTAATTATGGATTTTGCACTAAAAATATTTCTACGCTACTACTAATTTTTTCTACACAAAGCAATCCATGGATTCTAGACTACTAATAAATCGGATTCTACTAATTATAGATTCTACAGTACTAAGCAAACCATGGATTCTACATTACTAAATTTCTACTAAGTATTATTCTACACTACTAAGCAATCCATGGATTCTACACTACTAAGTTCTACTGAGTATGGATTCTATGCTAAAAAATATTCTACGTACTAAAATTTCACACAAAGCAATCCATGGATTCCATACTACTAAATCGGATTCTACTAATTATGGATTCTACGGTACTAAGCAAGCCATGGATTCCACATTACTAAATTTCTAGTAAGTATGGATTCTACACTACCAAAATTTCTACACGAAGAAATCCATGGATTCTACACTACTAATCGGATTCTACTAAGTATAAGCAATCCATGGATTGTACACTACTAAATTTCTACTAAGGATGGATTCTACACTACTAAAATTTCTACACAAAACATTCCATGGATTCTACACTACTACACAAAGCAATCCATGGGCGAAGCCCTACTAAAACTCAACGCAAATAAACCTAATCCATGGATTTCATGGCGTCTGCGGACGAAGGTGGCACGAGGGGAGGGGAAGGAGAGGCGCGAGGGGAGGGATCGAATATGATGTCACTGGCGGTGTGGCAATGAGCGTCTAGGTCTCGCCTGCCCTCGCAGGAGCTCGCCTGCGCTCCGGGCTTCATGTGCCGGCCGACGTGCGCCTCGAGCCTCAAGCAGCCAGACGTGCGCGCTGCTCGGGCTCGAGCCTCCGACCGCTCCTGTTGTGTGCTGATGTTGTTTGTGTTATGTATGTGTGCAGTATGCGCGCTCCGGCCAGACGGCCGCGTGTGCTGCCGCTACGTGGGCGCTCCGGCCAGACAGCGTGTGCTGTCGCTGGGTGCGTGCTCCGGCCGAAAGTGCGTGAGATGCAGTGCATTCTTCAGGCGCAGGAAGTGCGTGAGCTGCAGTGCGTTCTTCAGGTGATGTCACTGTTGTGCGTGCTCTCCACGTGCTCCAGCAGTGTCGCACTCAACATGTTCGATGAAATGTCACGTGTAGAAAAAAATTTGAGGGTTCAAAGTAGGAGCGTGATTATTATGCAGGAAAAATGAGGGATCAAAACGAACACGCCTGAGCACTGACAGGGTACATCCACGGATGTTTGAGGACCCAAACTAGGTAGGTGCGCTGTAGATGCTCTTAGAGCTCTTTCAAAGAACATTAACTTTACTTATTTTACTTATTTTTTTGCCCTTTCCTAAATTATTTCCAAAACAGAACCTTTTATGCATGCCACCATGTCAAGTTATCAACAACCATGATATGGCTATATACTGCCACTCTTTTATGATAGAAACCAATCAATTTGTTACTCCATCCGTTCTTTACTATAAGAACTTTTAGCTATTTTAAAACTTTAACTACATATGCTATAATGAGTGAACATACATACTAAAATGTGTCTAGATACATGCGAATTAAGAAAAACCTAAAAGGTCTTATATTAGGGAACGAAGGCGCAGATTTGAAGACACCATCAACTTTTTTTTATTCATGCAGAAAATAAACTAAAAGAATGTTGAATCAAGCAAACTTTTTCTTTTGTCTAAAGTATTAACGCAAAATTGAATTGCTCAAAGTATGTTCACCACACTTCATCCACTTGGTGGAGGAAACATATCATAAATGAGAGCATATCAGAAAGTTGTAAATTCATTATAATTGTTGAGGGTTGGCACAAGATGTACTCTACCTTACAACAAAATTTCAGATCCGAATTCAATCAACCGTTGAACAAAGATTAGCTGTTTGAATTCAATTGTCGTAAATGCACCATAGAACGAAAAAAAATGCAATGGTTTTATTTTCTGTATAATACTCCTCCGTCACAAAATAAGTGTCTCAACTTTGTACTAACTTTAGTACAAATTTATACTAAGGTTGAGACACTTATTTTGGGACGGAGGGAGTATGTACTAAAACTGCGACAATTAATATTGATCGGATGGTCGGTATTACTCCCTCCGTCCGAAAATACTTGTCGAAGAAATGCATATAAATGAATGTATTTAGAACTAAAATACATCTAGATACATCCATTCCTTCGACGAGTATTTCCGGAGGGAGGGAGTAATATTTATCGCATGAAAGCAAGGAATGTCAAAGGGATTTATATTCGGTAGGCGGCATTCCTAGTTCCCACCCTTGTTTTATTGACAAACATAAACTGAAGTTTCTTGTATCTGAATATATTCATGAGAATCTGTATGAACAATGCATGTAGGTAGAAGAGTCTGACACCTTAATTACAACAACAAATTAGAGGTACCGCCACCAAGCTAGGAATCAAAAATGGGATACAGATCGTATCTCAAACTGCAGCTTCCGCCTAACACCATCCCTCCCTCCTTGGCGCACCCTCTCGCCAGCAGCTTACCAATGGCGGCTTCCAGGCACATCTTGCAGTCCCCACCGGACAGGTCCTTGGTGCACTGGGCGAGCCCGTGCAGTCTCCGCGTCCCGGCGACCGCCTCGGCCGCCCCGGCGGCGAACAGCAGCGGCGAGAGGTACGCCGTCCTAGTGAGCCTCTTCATCATGCCGTCGACCTCGTTGTCGAACTCGGCAGACCTCGCCGCGCCCAGGACGCCGCCCGGCACCACGGCGCTGTGGTCGGCGTCGACCTCGCCGAAGAAGTGCCCGTCGGAGTAGCGGAGCATGCAGGCGTCGAGCCAGACGACGGCGTCCTTCTTGGACGAGCAGAGGCGCCGGGCATGGGCTCCCGCGGAGCGGATGCACTCGGCGCATGTCGTCCTGGGGACGTCGCCGCGGCAGAGCGCCAGGCCGTGCACGCCGCCGGAGCTGCCGATGTCGAACCCGATGGCCGGGGCCTTGGTCTCGAGGAGCGAGAACAGCTGGCGCAGACTGCTGGCGAAGGGGCTGTCGGCGGCGAAGGTGCGCGCGCCGGAGCAGGACGCGGCGAGCGCGTCGTCGGAGCCGGCCACCGGCGCTACAAGGAGGAGGAGGAGAACGAGCGTGGCTTCAAGAATCGCCATGGCCGGTGGGTGAGTGGAGCGATCGAGTTGGTTGCACACTTGCACGGCGTCGATATATAAACAAGTGTGGCGGAGAGCGAAGGAAGGGAAGAAGCACCAAGGCGACCGGACCGGGGTGGTCTAAAACGTTGGACGCGTGGAGTGGTTGGGGCTGGAGCCGGGCCATGGTAGGTAGGTAGGCTGGGCGCTTCCTGGACGAGGTCGCATGCGCCGCGCTACTCGATCCGCGGCCGGGACTGGGCAAGCCGCCAATCAAGAGAAGTCGTGCGAGAGCGACCCGCCAACGCTGACGCTGACCCGGCCGGATAGAGACTGGTGTATGTCTTTTTTTCGGGAGTCTAGACAGTTTCTTTTCCAATGGAATGCTATCCTCAACCGTTCGTGGACGCGTTCGGCCGTTCGAACCGCCAAAGTGATCGCAAACTTGAAGGCTTTGCCGGAATGACATCCGGCTAGCCACCAAATTCGACTATGCATCAAAAAAAAAAAACACGGCCCTCACATGCAGTACGGACAAATGCAGGTTAACATTGGATGGTTCCTCCCCTATCTTGCGCGGAACACCCCGGACATGTCGACCAATATTTGCCTTGTCCGTTTTAAGGGCTTGTGTTGGAGATGCCTCAAGCCTCAAGCTACATATATACATCCTCTTGCAAAAGTTAGAGTCACACATATCTTAGTTTTTTTTGCAATACATATCTTAGTTTTCATGATTGACCCTGGAGTATGTTGGCAATATGCCCTAGAGAAAATAATTAATTTGTTATTATCATATTTTTCTTGTTCTTGATAAGTGTTTATTCTTCAAGGTATGATTGCATTAATAACAGACTCAAATACATGTGTGGATACATAAACAAACACAGTGTCCCTAGTGAGTCTTTACTAGACTAGCTCGTTGCTTAAATGTGGTTAAGGTTTCCTAATCAAAGACATGAGTTGTCATTTAATAACGAGATCACATCATTAGAAGAGTGATATGATGGACATACCCAATCATAGGCTTAGCATATGATCATGCCACTTAGTTTATTTGCTACAACTTTCTTAATGTCAAGTGTCTATTCCTTAGACCATGAGATCATGCCACTCCCTAATACCAGAAGAATGCTTTGTGGGTGTCAACCTTCACTTCGTAACGGGGTGATCATAGGTGCTCTTTAGGTATCTCGGAAGGTACTAGTTGAGTTGCATGGATCAAGACTGATATTTGTCACTCCATATGAAGGAGAGATATCTCTGGGTCCTCTCGGTAATACAACATCCTGAGTAGCTTGCAAGCATGTGACTTAGTCACGGGAATATTGTATTATGAAACGACTAAATAGAACTTGCCGGTACGAGATTGAACTAGGTATGGCGATACCGATGATCGAATCTCAGGCAAGTAAAATATTGCAAGACAAAGGGAATTGTATACGGGGTTATCTGAACCCTTGACATCATGGTTCAAACCGATAAAGATCTTGTTGAATATGTTGGAGTCATTATGGGCATCCAGGTCCTGCTATTGATTATTGATCTGAGAGTTGTCTCGATCATGTCCGCATGTTCTCAAACCCGTGGGGTCACACACTTAACATTCGGTAACGCTGCAGTAGTAATTGGATATTCATAATGGTGAGGCCGAAGATTGTTCGGAGTCTCAGATGGGATCCGGGACATCAGGAGGAGCTTCAGAATAGTTCGGAGATAAAGTCTCATGTAAGGAAAGTGGTTTTCAGGGTTCCAAAAAAGTTTGTTTTTTTACTGGTATTTGTATTAGAGGATTCTAGAATTTTCCAATGGTTCCACAGTGGGGCCCACCTACCCCGGAGGGTCCACATGGACCCAAGGGCTAGCGCACTAGCCCTAAATGGGCCAGGCGCATGGCCCCCCTTTGGCCCATGCAGCTAGGTGAAACCCTACCCCAAAGAAAGGAAGAGGGGAGACTTGGGGGGCAAGTCCTCCCATTGTCTGTCGGCCCTAGGCTGGGAGGGCAAGGCTCCCAACCACCCATGCCTATATAAAGGGGGAGGTGCAGGGGGCAGGAGCCATCCCAAACCCCTAGGCGCCTCCCCCTGCTACTCCTCCCTCTCCTTCGCAGCTGCTTGCCGAAGCCCTCCAGGAGTTCCACCAAAACTCCACCGCTATGCCGTTGTGCTATTGGCCTAGACCTCATCTACCTCTCCCTCTTGCTTGCTGGCTCAAGAAGAAGGAGATGTACTGAGCCGTAAATGTGCATATCTCGGAGGTGCCGTTCGTGTGGTGCTTGACCGGGTTGGATCGCGAAGAAAGTAAGACTACACCAACCACGTTCGTTAGTCCGCTGTCATTCTGCAAGGGTATGTTGACTCTCTACCACTCGTTGTTAGCATCTAGTAGATTAGATCTTGGGTGAATTCATTATCTCGTAGGAATTATTTTTGTTTTCCATGCAACGATTCCTAACATATATAGTATACATCAACTGTGCACTTCAGAACTTGCCTAACTAACACTTATGATCAGTATTAATATATATTATAACATGGCATGCTTGTCCTGTACCAGATGAATAGTCAAATTAGAATGAGCCAAATGTGCCTCAAACATGGAAGCACCATATAGGTGAAGGTGGAGGGGCAACACCAAAATTAAATTAAATAAAATGAATAAAGTACTCGGTGCATCGAAAATAATAATATGGTTTTACTTGTTCTCGAACTCCTCAAGTTGCACATAACAGATCTTGGTGTGCAAATTTAGCCATACAAGCTTACTCTAATAGCATCTCTAACATCAAACCTATAATGGGGCAGCTGCCCAAAAACTGTTTTCTTGGGCATAAAGCGACAAAAAAGGTCTCCAACAGTAGCCCTATTTGCATAATTATGTGGTCCCATTTTGTGCCAGCCCAAAGAAACACCCCTAGTGCAGCAAATTTGCAGCACGCCGCTGCTGTGGCAAATCCCAAATCGCTGCGCGCGACTGCCCCACCGCCAAGCTGAAGCTTCACACGAGCGACTGGCGCCCCACCTTCCTCCCGTTGGTGATTTCCATCACCATGGATAGTTCTTCTGATGGGATGACCAACCCCAATGTCCTCACTGCCGCACCCACCGCACTTGCAACACCTCTGCAATTGGTTCTCACCGCCATTGTCACCTTGAAGTTGAAGGCCGCCCTTGTTCGCCGCGCCGTTTTTGTGGGCCGGCAAGCCACCACCACAGGCGGAGGTGCTGCGCTTTGAACTGTCTCTATCTTGATTTGGCAACATAAACTAGAATGATATAGACCATACAGTGACCATACCACATAGATATATGTTTGTTTCATGTTGTTATCCTGTCCACCTTACTACTGAACTGGTTTATCAAAATGAGTTTCATATACAACATGGTAAACCTGTGATGTGTCTGTTTGTTTCTCTTTTAGAATGCAGATAAGATATTGGAGAAGAGTACCCCGTTATGCAACGGTAAAGGAAGTAATGCAGATAAGGTTCAAGATAGCGAGACATCCCTGTTGGTCTCCAAGAAAGCTGATAAAAATTATATTGAAGACACTGAGACAACCCCAAAGTCATGTCTTGATGTAGTGTTCGAAGTTATTGGCTACTATCGCTGGCACCGACTCTTGAACTCATTGTCTGAATCGGTTAAACTTCTTGAGTCTCAACTTCAAGTTGAAAGACATTGATCAGATGTTCTACGACAGGAAATCGAAGGACTGAGGAAGTCCCTGCAAAATTCAGATGCATACTTTCTGGTGCAACAGCAAGCTGGAGGATTTAAGCGCCAAACAAGACAAAGTTAATAAGCCTGCTAAGCGTCTTGACAGCATTATGGGTACCCAGGATATTGTTTCTTGACCTCTTCTAAAGTGGTTTTAGTTCTGGACTTGTTTTGCTGCGGCGTTTATTTGCACTGGTCGCTAACTTTGGCAACCAGTGTATTTGATATGCTACTTTGTTCCCTATATTTGCACTGGTGGCGAACTTTGATGCCCAGTGGATGTAATATGTGTAATATCCTAGCATAAGTTGCTTGCTTATGTATTTCCTTATTGTCTTGTTTATTTGTTTGCTTGTAGTCAGTGCAGTTTTTTCCACGGTTTGCTAGTGGCCGCAATAACTTATTTTTTAAAACTAGGCCACAATAACCTTGGGCTACATATTCATTGTAGTGACCATGAGCCTCCTACGGGCCGTAGAAACAAGGGGCTTTCTACAGGCCGTAGAAACAACGGGCTTTCTACGAGGCATAGCATCAATGGGCCTTCTATGGGCCGTATGATTGATTGGCCAATCATGAGCCAACGACGGACCGCATTATGGGCCATAAACGGGCTAGAGTTGAAATCGTCCGTTCATGGGCCGACCATAACGGGCCGTCGTTAATCAGCCGTATTTGATGACGCTATAAAAACGGCCCAACGGATGAACGGGCCACAAATGGGCCGACTGTAACCACGGGTTGAATTTGGCCCACAAGCAGAAAAGGCCAGTAACGGTCCATAAGTAACCGGATGCTAGAAATGAGCCCAAGAATAAATGGGCCCTGTGAAGGCCGAAAGATAACACATGCTGGAAACGGCCCAATGGAGTAATGGGTCGTTAATGGCTATAAAGCGATACACTGTTCATTACGGGCCAGTTTGACCACGAGTCGTTAATGGGCCAAGAGTTAGAAAGGGCCTCATATGGGCCAAAAGACGTCATGGGCCATACATGGGCCGGAAGTTATAACGGGTTGGAATCATATTGGATAGACCAGTTGACGCTGCTGGGCCTAATTCAGAGAGGCTGTAACGGGCCATGACTTCGCGGGCTGTAAATGGGCTATATGCGAACATACCGTTAACCAGCTTTCCGTGGGCCGACCAGCTACCTTTTGACCTAGTCAAACGGGACGGCCTTTTCACTGGAATGGGCCTTAGTTGGTCCATGCCACGTGTCGATGTATCGTAGGCACCTTCGGTCCAATAAGTGGATGACATCTGTCCCAATGGTGAGCCGACAGGTGGTTCCTCTGGCCAATGAGAAATTTACACATGAAAAATCCCCATTGGTCGTGGCTGTTAGCGGGTTATCGGATCCAAAAACCGGACCTGATAGCTTAACGGCGACCCATTACGGTGGATGCCACATGTCGGTCACCCTTGACGAAAACACTTCCATGACGCGCGATTTATCGTCATGGAAGTGGACACTTCCGTGATGATAATTTTGGTAATGTCATGGAACACTTCTACGGCAGCACAGGTATGAATATCTTGATTCTGTCATAAAATCGTCATGGATGTACATGCATGACAGAAAACATGACCTACTGTAACAAACACGTATCATTACGGAATTGTATTTTTTTTGTAGTGTTTCCGGCTGCTGCTTCTACAAGCTTCTTGGATTAACAAGTTTGCTCCGCGGATGCAGAGGCCCAGAGGCAGCACCAAGCTACGCTCAGAACACGTCACCCAAGGATACAGGAGAAAGACGACTTCAACACCCGAAGATTATAATGTAATGTTATTTTTCTATAAATGTGTATTTACAATAAGAACCTATAATACTTTATATGATCTTATCCCCATTCGAAAAAAAGTTGAAACAAAACCTTAACCCTACGGCAAAAAAAAAACCCGCAAAATTCTGGGGGGCTAAAGGCATCTCCAATGCTGACCTCAAGTCGGACACTGTATCAATCCGTGGACCGGTGGGGACCAGTTTGCGGACACTGATGCAGGAGCTGGCCATCCAACCATTGATGCACACATTCCAAGCCAAATTTCAACCAACCAGACAAATTTCATCAAACATGACGGAATTCAGCAAAGTTTAGACATAATTTACATAAAAGGACAATATTTGGTCCATTTAACTAAACCAATCCCACAACACCCAAAGTAACTATAGAAAATAGCACAATTCATCCATGAAAATTGTTGGGGAACGTTGCAGAAAATTAAAATTTTTCCTACGGTTTCACCAAGATCCATCTATGAGTTCATCTAAGCAACGAGTAACGGGAGAGAGTTTGCATCTACATACCACTTGTAGATCGCGTATGAAGCTTGCAAGGTGATGATGGAGTCGTACTCGAACGTGATTCAGATCACCGATGTCCAAGTTTGAACGGACAGCACCTCCGCGCTCAACACACGTGACGGGACGAGCGACGTCTCCTCCTTCTTGATCCAGCAAGGGGAAGGAGAGGTTGAGGAAGACAGCTCCACCGGCAAGACGACGGCGTGGTGATGGTGGAGAAGCAAGATCTCGGCTGAGGGCTTCACGAGCTCTTACGGAGGAGGAGAAGTGTTGGGAGGGAGGGCTGCGCCTTGGGAGTTGGTACTGCAGCCCCCCTCCCTCCCCCTTTATATAGGCCCCCAGAAGTGGCCCCTCGAGATCCAATCTCTGGGGGGGCGGCCAAGGGGTGGAGTGCCCCCTGCCGGGTGGGCGCCCCACCCCTAGGGTTTCAACCCTAGGCGCAGGGTGGGCCTAGGGGCGCACCAGCCCCTGTGGGCTGGTTCCTTCCCCTTTGGCCCATGGGGCCCTCCGGATAGGTGGCCCCACCGGTGGACCCCGGGACCCTTCCGGTGGTCCGTGATTTTACCCAGAACCCCAAACTTTCCCGATGGCGAAACACCACTTCCTATATATTATTCTTTACCTCCGGACCCTTCCGAACTCCTCGTGACGTCCGGGATCTCATCCGGACTCAACAACATTCGGTATTCACATACTAGTCTTCCTACTAACCCTAGCGCCACCGAACCTTAGTGTGTAGACCCTACGGGTTCGGGAGACACGCAGACATGACCGAGACGACTCTCGGGCAATAACCAACAGCGGATCTGGATACCCATGTTGGCTCCTACATGCTCCTCGATGATTTCATCGGTTGAACCACGATGTCGAGGATTCTATCAAACCACGTATGCAATTCCTTTGTCAATCGGTGCGTTATTTGCCCGAGACTTGATCGTCGGTATCCCAATACCTTGTTCGGTCTCGTTACCGCAAGTCACTTTACTCGCATCAGTAATGCATGATCCCGTGGCCAACACCTTGGTCACCTTTGAGCTCATTACGATGATGCATTACCGAGTGGGCCCAGAGATACCTCTCCGTCATACGGAGTGACAAATCCCGCCTCGATCCATGTCAACCCAACAGATACTTTCGGAGATACCGTAATGCACCTTTATAGTCACCCGATTCGTTGTGACATTTGATACACCCAAGGCACTCCTACGGTAACCGGAGTTACACGATCTCATGGTCGAAGGAAGAGATACTTGACATTGGCAAAGCTTCTAGCAAACGAACTATACGATCTTTTATGCTATGCTTATGATTGGTCTTGTCCATCACATCATTCTCCTAATGATGTGATCCCGTTATCAACGACATCCAATGTCCATAGTCAGAAACCATGACCATCTATTGATCACAACGAGCTAGTCAACTAGAGGCTCACTAGGGACATTTGTGGTCTAAGTGTTCACACGTGTATTACGATTTCCGGATAATACAGCTTATAGCATGAACAAAAGACAATTATCATGAACATTGAAATATAATAATACTTTTATTATTGCCTCTAGGGCATATTTCCAACAGTCTCCCACTTGCACTAGAGTCACTAATCTAGTTACATTGTGATGAATCGAACACCCATAGAGTTCGGTGTTGATCATGTTTTGCACGAGAGAGGTTTAGTCAATGGATCTGCGACATTCAGATCCGTGTGCACTTTGCAAATCTCTATGTCTCCATCTTGAACATTTTCACGGATGGAGTTGAAACGACGCTTGATGTGCTCGGTCTTCTTGTGAAACCAGGCTCCTTGGCTAGGGCAATAGCTCCGGTGTTGTCACAGAAGAGTTTGATCGGCCCCGACGCATTGGGATGACTCCTAGGTCGGTGATGAACTCCTTCACCCAAATCGCTTCATGCGCTGCCTCCGAGGCTGCCATGTACTCCGCTTCACACGTAGATCCCGCCACGACGCTCGCTTGCAGCTGCACCAGCCATCGCTCCACCATTCAACATATACACGATCCGGTTTGTGACTTAGAGTCATCAGATCTGAGTCGAAGCTAGCATCGACGTAACCCTTACGACGAGCTCTTCGTCTCCTCCATAAACGAAACATGTCCTTTGTCCTTTTCGTGTACTTCAGATATTCTTGACCGCTGTCCGTTGTTCCTTGCGGGATTACTTTGGTATCTTGCAACCAAACTTACGGCAAGGTTTACATCGGTCCAGTACAAAGATGGCATACATAATAGATCCTATGGCTGATGCATAGGGATGACACTCATCTCTTCTTTATCTTTTGCCGTGGTGGGTGATCGAGCTGAGCTCAATCTCACACCTTGTAACATAGGCAAGAACCCTTTCTTGGACTGATCCATTTTGAACCTCTTCAAAATCTTATCAAGGTATGTGCTTTGTGAAAGACCTATGAGGCGTCTCGATCTATCCCTATAGATCTTGATGCCTAATATATATGCAGCTTCTCCAAGGTCCTTCATTGAAAAACACTTGTTCAAGTAGTCCTTAATGCTGTCCAGAAGTTTTGTATCATTTCCCATCAAGAGTATGTCATCTACATATAATAGGAGAAATGCTACAGAGCTCCCACTCACTTTCTTGTAAACACAGGCTTCTCCATAAGTCTCAAGATAAACCCAAACGCTTTGATCATCTCATCAAAGCGAATGTTCCAACTCCGAGATGCTTGCACCAGTCCATAAATGGATCATTGGAGCTTGCATACTTTGTTAGCGCTCGAGGGTCGATAAAACCTTCCGCTGCATCAAATACAGCTCTTCCTTAAGATGTCCGTTAAGGAATGCCGTTTTGACGTCCATCGCCATATCTCATAATCATAGTATGCGGCAATTGCTAACATGATTCGGACGGACTTAAGCTTCGCCACGGAGAGAATGTCTCGTCAGTAGTCAATTCCTTGAACTTGTCGATAACCCTTAGCGACAAGTCGAGCTTTATAGACGGTAACATTACCATCCGCGTCCGCCTTCTTCTTAAAAATCCATTTGTTTTCTATCACTCGCCGATCATTGGGCAAGTCTGTAAAAAGTCCATACTTTGTTTTCGTACATGGATTCTATCTCGGATTTCATGGCTCCAAGCCATTTGTTGGAATCTGGGCTCGCCATCGCTTCTTCATAATTCAAGGTTCATTGTTGTCTAACAACATGATTTCCATGATTGGGTTGCCGCATTCACTCAGTGCGGAACGTGTCCTCGTGGACCTTCAAGTTCAAGAGCAACTTGATCCAAGTACCTTGATCATCATCATTGTTTCCCTCTTCAGTTGGTGTGGGCATCACAGGAACGGTCTCCTGCGCTGCACCACCTTCCCATTCGAGAGGTAGTACTTCATCGAAGTTCTACTTTCCTCCCACTTACTTCTTTCGAGAGAAACTCTTTCTCCGTAAAGCATCCGTTCTTGGCAACAAAGACCTTGCCTTCAGATCTTAAGTAGAAGGTATACCCGACAGCTTCCTTAGGGTATCCTATGAATACGCATTTTTCCGACTTGGGTTCGAGCTTTTCAGTTGAAGTTTCTTGACATAAGCATCGCATCCCCAAACTTTTAGAAACGACAGCTTAGGTTTCTTCCCAAACCATAATTCATACGGTGTCGCCTCAACGGATTTAGACAAGGCCCTATTTAAAGTGAATGTAGCTGTCTCTAGAGCGATCCCCAAAATGACAAATGTAAATCGGTAAGAGACATCATAGACCGCACCATATCCAATAAAGTGCGATTGCGACGTTCGGACACACCGTTTCGCTGAGGTGTTCCAGGCGGCGTGAGTTGTGAAACGATTCCACATTTCTTTAAGTGTGTGCCAAATTCGTGACTTAAGTATTCTCCTCCACGATCAGATTGTAGGAACTTTATCTTTCGGTCACGTTGATTCTCCACCTCATTCTGAAATTCCTTGAACTTTTCAAAGGTCTCAGACTTGTGTTTCATTAAGTAGACATACCCATATCTACTTAAGTCATCAGTGAGAGTGAGAACATAACGATATCCTCCATGAGCCTCAACGCCATTGGACCGCACACATCGGTATGTATGATTTCCAACAAGTTGGTTGCTCGCCCATTGTTCTCGAGAACGGAGTCTTGGTCATTTTGCCCAAGAGGCATGGTTCGCATGTGTCAAACGATTCATAATCAAGAGACTCTAAAAGTCCATCAAGCATGGAGCTTCTTCATGCGCTTGACACCAATGTGACCAAGGCGGCAAGTGCCACAAGTATGTGGGACTATCGTTATCAACTTTGCATCTTTTGACATCCACACTATGAACATGTGTAATATTACGCCGAGATTCATTAAGAATAAACCATTGACCATCGGAGCATGACCATAAAACATATCTCTCATATAAATCGAACAACCATTATTCTCAGACTTAAATGAGTAGCCATCTCGTATCAAACGAGATCCAGATACAATGTTCATGCTCAAACATGGCACTAAATAACAATTATTGAGGTTCAAAACTAATCCGTGGGTAAATGTAGAGGCAGCGTGTCGACGGCGATCACATCGACCTCGAACCATTCCCGACGCCAAGATCGTCACCTCGCCCTTCGCCGATCTCCGCTTATTCCGCAGCTCTGTTGTGAGTTACAAATATGAGCAACGGCACCGTATCAAATACCGGGAGTTACTACGAGTAATGGTAAGGTACACATCAATTACATGTATATCAAATATACCTTTGGTGTTGCGGCCTTCTTATCGCTAAGTATTTGGGGCAGTTCCGCCAAAGGACCCTTCCCTTGCAATAAGAGCACTCAGTCTCGTGCTTGGGTCCATTCTTTGACTTCTTCCCGCAACAAGCTTACGGGCGCTGCAACATCTTTGCCGTCCTTCTTGAAGTTCTTTTACCCTTGCCCTTCTTGAACTTAGTGGTCTTATTGACCATCAACACTTGATGTTCTTTCTTGATTTCAGCCTCTGCTGACTTCAAGCATCGAGAACACTTCAGAATGGTCTTTTCCATCCTCGCATGTTGTAGTTCATCACAAAGCTCTTGTAGCTTGGTGGGAGCGATCGGAGGATTCTGTCAATGACCGCCTCATCGGGAGGTTAATGTTAAACCGGGTCATACGGCGGCAACCCGGACATCTTCGAGGATGTGCTCACCGACGTAACTGTTCTCCTCCATCTTACAATCTGTAGAACTTGTCGGAGACATCATATCTCTCGACCGGGCATGAGCTTGGAAAACTAGTTTCAGCTCTTCAACATCTCATATGCTCCGTGATGCTCAAAACGCTTTTGGAGCCCGGTTCTAAGCTGTAGAGCATGCCGCATCGAACGAGGGAGTAATCATCAAGACGAGATTGCTGCCGCTCATAACGCCTTGGTTCTTCGACGGAGCGCCACCTAGCGGTTCGTCTAGGACATATTGCTTCCGGCAGCTATGAGGATGATCTCGTGTTCCGGACCCAATCCGTATAGTTGCTGCCATCATCTTTCAGCTTGGTTTTCTCTAGGAACGCGTTGAAGTTCATGTTGACATTAGCGTTGGCCATTGATCTACAAGACATATTTGCAAAGTTTTTAGACTAGGTTCATGATAATAAAGTTCTTAATCAACATTATGAACTCCCACTTAGATTAGACATCCCTCTAGTCATCTAAGTGTTACACGATCCGAGTCGACTAGCCCGTGTCCGATCATCACGTGAGACGGACTAGTCATCATCGGTGAACATCTTCATGTTGATCGATCTTCCATACGACTCGTGTTCGACCTTTCGGTCTCCGTGTTCCGAGGCCATGTCCGCACATGCTAGGCTCGTCAAGTTAACCCTAAGTGTTTTCGCTGTGTAAACTGTCTTACACCCGTTGTATGTGAACGTAAGGATCCATCACACCCGATCATCACGTGGTGCTTAGAAACGATTTAACCGTAGCAACGGTGCACGTTAGGGAGAACACTTCTTGAAATTTTATAAGGGATCATCTTATTTACTACCGTCGTCCTAAGTAAACAAGATGCATAAACATAATAAACATCACATGCAATTATATAGTTGTGACATGATATGGCCAATATCATCAAGCTCCATTGATCTCCATCTTCGGGCTCCATGATCATCTTGTCACCGCTTGACACCATGATCTCCATCATCATGATCTCCATCATCGTGTCTTCATGAAGTTGTCACGCCTAACGACTACTTCTACTTCTATGACTAACGCGCTTAGTAATGAAGTAAAGTAGTTTACATGGCGCTCTTCAATGACACGCAGGTCATACAAAAAATAAAGACAACTCCTATGGCTCTCGCCGTTGTCATACTCATCGACATGAAAGTCGTGAATCCTATTACAAGAACATGATCTCATACATCACAATTCATCATTCATCACAACTTCGGCCATATCACATCACATGATCAATCGCTGCAAAAACAAGTTAGACGCCCTCTAATTGTTGTTGCATCTTTTACGTGGCTGCGATTGGGTTCTAGCAAGAACGTTTTTCTTACCTACGAATCACCACAACGTGATTTTGTCAACTTCTATTTACCCTTCATAAGGGCCTCGTTCATCGAATCCGCCCAACTAAAGTGGGAGAGACAGACACCCGCCAGCCACCTTATGCAACTAGTGCATGTCACCGGTGGAACCGGTCTCACGAAGCGCGTGTAAGGTTGGTCGGGCCGCTTCATCCCACAATACCGTTGAGCAAGAAAAGACTAGTAGAGGCAAGTAAGATGACAAGATCAACGCCCACAACAAATTGTGTTCTACTCGTGCATTAGAGAACTACGATAGACCTAGCTCATGATGCCTTTGTTGGGGAACGCTGCAGAAAATTAAAATTTTTCCTACGGTTTCACCAAGATCCATCTATGAGTTCATCTAAGCAACGAGTAACGGGAGAGAGTTTGCATCTACATACCACTTGTAGATCGCGTGCGGAAGCTTGCAAGGTGATGATGGAGTCGTACTCGAACGTGATTCAGATCACCGATGTCCAAGTGCTGAACGGACAGCACCTCCGCGTTCAACACACGTACGGGACGAGCGACGTCTCCTCCTTCTTGATCCAGCAAGGGGAAGGAGAGGTTGAGGAAGACAGCTCCACCGGCAAAGACGACGACGTGGTGATGGTGGAGAAGCAAGATTCGGCTGTGGCTTCACGAGCTCTTACGGAGGAGGAGAAGTGTTGGGGAGGGAGGGCTGCGCCTTGGGAGTTGGTACCGCAGCCCCCTTCCTCCCCCTTTATATAGGCCCCTGAAGTGGCTGCCCCGAGATCCAATCTCTGTGGGGCGGACAAGGGGTGGAGTGCCCCTGCCGGTGGGCGCTTCACCCCTAGGGTTTCAACCCTAGGCGCAGAGGTGGGCCTAGGGGCGCACCAGCCCCTGTGGGCTGGTTCCTTCCCCTTGGCCCATGGGGCCCTCCGGATAGGTGGCCCCACCTGTGGACCCCGGGACCCTTCCGGTGGTTCCAGATTTTACCCAGAACCCCAAACTTTCCCGATGGTCAAACACCACTTCCTATATATTATAATTTACCTCCCAACCCTTCCGAACTCCTCGTGACGTCCGGGATCTCATCCGGACTCAACAACATTCGTATTCACATACTAGTCTTCCTACTAACCCTAGCGCCACCGAACCTTAATGTGTAGACCCTACGGGTTCGGAGACACGCAGACATGACCGAGACGACTCTCGGGCAATAACCAACAGCGGATCTGGATACCCATGTTGGCTCCTACATGCTCCTCGATGATTTCATCGGTTGAACCACGATGTCGAGGATTCTATCAAACCTCGTATGCAATTCCTTTGTCAATCGATACGTTACTTGCTCGAGACTTGATCGTCGGTATCCCAATACCTTGTTCGGCCTCGTTACGCAAGTCACTTTACTCGCATCAGAATGCATGATCCCGGCCAACACCTTGGTCACCTTTGAGCTCATTATGATGATGCATTACCGAGTGGGCCCAGAGATACCTCTCCGTCATACGGAGTGACAAATCCCGCCTCGATCCATGTCAACCCAATGATACTTTCGAGATACCGTAATGCACCTTTATAGTCACCCGCCACGTTGTGACGTTTGATACACCCAAGGCACTCCTACGGTAACCGGGAGTTACACGATCTCATGGTCGAAGGAAGAGATACTTGACATTGGCAAAGCTTCTAGCAAACGAACTATACGATCTTTTATGCTATGCTTATGATTGGGTCTTGTCCATTACATCATTCTCCTAATGATGTGATCCCGTTATCAACGACATCCAATGTCCATAGTCAGGAAACCATGACCATCTATTGATCACAACGAGCTAGTCAACTAGAGGCTCACTAGGGACATTTGTGGTCTAAGTGTTCACACGTGTATTACGATTTCCGGATAATACAGTTATAGCATGAACAAAAGACAATTATCATGAACATTGAAATATAATAATACTTTTATTATTGCCTCTAGGGCATATTTCCAACAAAAATATCTCGAATAAATAATAGTTCAAATTCAACAAGATAACCGAATGTTCAACAAGTTTTCGAGGTCATCTATTCCAAATTCAACGATACTAGAGCCAGAACCGACACATGCCGTCCGACGCAAACTGCTCCTTGAATTTCATCCAACAATGTATGTGCGTGGATGGACTGCCCTCAGTCCTCTAGTACATCATGGCATCGCGTGTAGGCTATACAGCGTGTGTAGCAACATTGAGTGAATGAACGAATTAACCAACATGTAGAGTACCAGGAAGCAACACTTATATGATCTGCATGGTCTACGAGCCCAATGGCGCACGGCAAAAAATCATGATGAAGTTGTCGATGGTGTACCGCCGATGCATTAGTGACTTCACAATGCGTGCATGGATGTCGTGCATGTCGTAAGATGCGAAGTTCTTTCGCTCATGAAATGAAGCATGCAAGCTTTGCCAAAAGGACAGGCCCTTGTCTCATAAGCGGCCAACCACACATTGCACAACAAACACGAGTGCCCCGCCATGGTGCTTCTCTGTAAAACAACTAAAAAAACTCAATGAAATTTGACTAAGCACCTGCTAGGTGCGGTATCCGCCATGAATGGCGTCGACAGGGGTGAGAAGGGTACCTGACTGCGGAGGGATTCTTGGGTGGACATCTGCGTAGTTCAAGGCGGGCAGTCGCATGGGTGGGGTCTGCGGACGTCGTAGGATGCCTAATGACGGCCGGGGAGGTACAACTACGGCGTCAGACGACGAGGGTGCGGATGGAAGGAATAGGAGCAGGGTGGAGTGGAAGAAAAAGGGATCAGGAGGGGATTTCAGTGAGATGGAGGTATCAGAGTTTTATGTGGCTACTGTCCGGAATCCCGCACAGCCTCCCCAAACTTGCCTCAAATTTGAGAAAAAACGAACATTTGGACCGGTCAGCAGACGGATGAAGTATCGTGTTGGAGGACAAAACACCGGACAGCTCGGCCCGAAGGGATGCCGATGGTTTGATAGTCGCTTTAAACGGCAGAATGAACTCCCCGCTGGCCGTGTGATCGGGACGGAGCCGTGCGACGCGAACGGAGCCCAATGGCGCACTGGGATGGAGCCGTGCGACGCGAGCGGTCCGGATTGTCTCGCCCAAAACTACTTTGCATGAATCTGATCGTCCAATCCTTCCCTTGGACTCGGGCCCATCGTGCCTGGCCGGCGAGGAAAGCGACCAATGGCGGAGGAGAGCCAGGCGCCGCGCTACGTGAAGCTCACCCGGGACCAGGAGGCGCCCGCCGAGGACATCTGCCCCGGCGAGCTCAACCAGCCCATCAACGTCCCACGGGTACGTTCTCCTTCCTCGATCCATCTCGTCCCATCCTCATTGATTCTCAATCCACTGATCTCTTGCCTATAATTTGATCTGGTCGATGCACAGCCCGGGTGCAGGAGGTGCGCCGAGTGCGGCCAGGTCCTCCCGGAGTCCTACCAGCTGCCGGCCGACGAGCCCTGGAGCACCGGAATCTTCGGATGCACCGCCGACCCCGCGAGCTGTACGTAATTAAACCTGCCTTCCCATTTCGATTCTCCGATCCGTTGTCTCGGCTACTCGATTGATCGGAGAAAACAAAAACGATGTGGTCATGCATGTGCCCATCGATCTGATGGGTTGCTGCGTTGTCCCTTTCCTTCAGTTTCAGCATTTTTCCCACATGCTGTTTTCAGAATAATTCTCTCCATTCATGTTGAATATTGTCACAGGCACGGAGATTTTCAGTAGATCGACTAGTAGAATTCCTACATTTGAGTTTATAACCATCTAATTTTTGATCGTTTAACGCAATTTCAAGGAATTTGAGCTCATTTTTAAGTTGTGTAACTCCTTAATTGTTGTGCAAATACTTGACTTTCTATTAGCAAAGCTTAATGATTGTAGTAAAATCAATGCACTGGGTTGCATTTTTTCCCCTGTAAAATGGAAGCTCTTCTTACCCCGCCCTCTATATCGTTGACGCATGCCGCCTAAATCTTATTACGGCATTTATTCCAATCAAGTAAAACACAGCCTAGACAAAAAGGTGTGAGACATGCCACAAAGCAAAACCAAGCTTAAGCACTAAGAATACCATGAGAAGCACATGATCCAAGCCAGGACATAAATTCTCCACTAGGTCATTACATACTCTTGGCGCGAAGCTCCATTTATCTTGGTGTCACGGACATTGTATGACAGCCCACGACCACACCGAATTGGTACATAAGAGAAACAATCACATAAAAGATGTAGCTTCATTCTTTGGAAAGATGAGGTCACTCCAACAAAACAAGATATACCAAAATACTATCGCCGTTCCCACAAAATTGAGAGTGTAGAGACTTATCAACACATTGCAAAGAAGTCAAGAAGACCCCAAGACACGTGAAATACTTACATACTATGTGCAGAAAAAGTCCCTCTAGTATGTGAACCCCATTTAAATAGACCCTAGTTTACCGAGAACGTATCCCATGCAACGGGTATACTAGTGCAACGGATGCACCGATGGATTCTGGTCCACTGGATAGAGAGTAGACGGAACAGATTTATGACAATCAGGGCTGTCGGTATATTTTATGTCTTGGACCTTGCCGGATCATTGAATTGCGTAAGTAGTCCTCAGCAAACATACGGTCTCTTCCCCATCTCCTGTTCCTCTCTCCGTGGGATCCGCCTTTTCTGTACCAAATCGTTGAGCTGTGAATCGGTGATCCATGGTGCTGCGAGATCTCTTCCGCACAACTCCAATCTCTATGGCAGCAACCACCTACGGTGTGATCCCTCTCCCCCCTTCCCTCCACCTCTTTCCCGTCAGCTATTTCTCTACACGACGGTGCTGGTTAGTTCTTGGCGCTGCCGACGATGCACGCTTTTGATTTGGCATCGCCGCCGGCGTCGCGGTTGTGGGCTATGATTTGACTGAAGTGCTTCGCTATTTAGATTGTGATAATAAGTATTACGGAGTACTATTTTTTATGTTGTAGGACCAGTGAAAAAAAGGCTTAGAATACTGCTACTTGAGAAGCAATAAAGATTTTGATACATCTTAAACATTACATATCCTATTTCAGTCCATCATATACAAAGTCGGCCATAGATATTTCTTGAACTTCTGGCATGGGTTGTGTCAAGATCTTCATCAATTCACTCCTGCTGGACTGCCATCCAGCTACAAGATGGAAGGGGAGATGGACGAACACAGAACGGGAGGTCAATTCGCTCGATTTAGCTATACTTGAAGGTCTATCTTGCAAAGTGTACCAGTAGGTCCCTTTGAGCCGCATCCTGTCCCTCTCTTTTTAATCCAAGGGCTGATGTAGCAGCGGAGCACCTGGTGCACCAGTCTGTCTGTTGCACAGGATACGTTCTCCTAGTTTACCAAGACTCGATGCCCGCTACCTTGAGTACTATCTATCCTATGCCAATAGGTCAAAGTTGACCAATAAGTGTTTGTCGAAAATCAATAGTGTACGATACTCAATCTAAAGAGGCGATGGTGGAGTCCTTTTCGTTTCCCCCCTTGGGGGCATCGCCTTTGGAGGCCCAGCCTAATCTGTTGGTTGTGCTATTGCCGTGCTGATTGGTCTTGTTGGCGGAGGTAGTGGAAGTCGAGACGGTGGTCTCGAATTTGCTGGTTGGATGCCGGGGTGGCGACCCCGGGCTGCGGTGCCGTGGTGGCCCTATGAGGTGGGGCCGTGGCTTCGCTCCGTGTTGGTGGCATTCCGGTGCTTCATGGGCAGTGGGGTCTGTTCATGGTTGTGGGGGGTTTTGCACGTTGTGCCTTAATCAATCATGTGGTCGTATTTTTTTGCATGTTGTACCTTAATAAATCGTGGGGGGCGCTTTTGTTTTCCATGGTTGTCCCTTTATCAGTCATGTGGTGTGTGTGTGGTGTTTGCCGTTTTTTCTCAATTAACCGTGCCTCTGTATCGGGTTTTTGCCCGGTTATCCCTGATTAACCAGGCAATTCTCTTCTTCTATAATGCAATGAAGGAATTCCCTGTCCCTCTCGGGGTGTTCTAGAAAGGCGATAGTGGCATATCTATTCTGTAGGTACTAAAAACTTCCTCCATAATTAGCTTGAGGAACATTTCATAAGACGGCACTTATTTTGTTGGATCAAGGTTCTGAATCCCCAATTCCCCACTGAGAGCATATACATATACAAGTTTAGAGAAGAACTAACTATGTTTAACACTACATTTAATTTTGTATGCTCAGAGAGTAAGGGAACACTAACTTCCCATCTGTGCAGATAATAGGAATAAGAACATTGCTTATTTTTCATAAATCATGGAATAAATGTTATACTTACAATGTCTGAAATTGTTCCTAAGCAACCTTGAGTAGTAAATTGTTCTGACTTATGTTATATTAAGCGCCTCACCTATCTCTTCACCATTCGCCCATATATTAGTATATATTGTTTCTTGAATTTTGTACTGCAATGCAGATCAGGATAAATTTATGTTGGTTGACTGTATACTTATTCCTTGCTTGACTTATTAGATGTTTACTTATGTTTTCTATTGCCTCTTGCGTGTCACCTGCAAATCTTTGCTATTGTAAGCAGTTATGCATATCCACACCCTTCTTGAGCATAAGTGGATCATAACGTGTCAAAAAATTGGATCGTATAATAGAATATATCTTTTTAGCCAACATGTGTGGTGGCATGCATAGTCGTCCGAGAGGACCTCCACCCTCTCCTACATAGTCAAAGTTGTAGTCTTATATGACTTTACGTTTGCCTTAGTGTCTTCTTTACACTATGAGATTATTTGTTTTGACTATTTGCATCCTAGTCATGCCGAGGCCGGATGCCTACTCAATATGCTTTGTACCCGCTTGATACTACATATGAGTTAACAAAAGTTCCCTTTATCGAGAAAACAAGGTGTGCACTGTCAAGTTGCCTTGCTTGTTTTAAACTTATTTATTTCTACTGAAATTTGCCATAGCTGTAGTTTGTTTGACTTGACTATACTCTATTGTTAGGTAATTAGCATGTGTTGAGTCATATACATTGTTAGTTCATATATAATGGTCTCATGGTCATCCTGCTTAAGGAATCGTCAAAAGCTGACTCATCGAGCCGTCGAACATAAACATTCGACTTCTATTTTTTGTCTTCCATTCTTAAACTAATGTATCCTTCTTGATGAGGCTATGTCTAGCATGTTGTTTCCACATAATGCTAGCTGATTGTAAAACTGTGCATTTCTTCATGTGTTAGGCCGAACTGGATTCTTCTGTCCATGTGTGTTGTTCGGGCGCAATGTTGCGGCTTTTAAAGAGGATACCCCATGGACAGCACCATGTGTTTGCCATGCCGTCTTTGTGGAAGGAGGCATCGCCCTTGCGATCCTGACAGCAATATTCCATGGGGTTGATCCAAGATCATCGTTTCTTATTGGAGAAGGTCTACTGTTCAGCTGGTGGCTATGTGGTACCTATACCGGTATTTTCCGTCAGGAGCTCCAGAAAAAGTACCATCTCAAGGTGGAAATATGAAACCCTTCACTACATTATTCTGCGGTTATGTCTGGTCCTCATATGTTGGGTCAAAATTCGCTACTTTGATTCTAGTGATTTTACCTCCTACTTGTTTCCACTAGAACTCGCCATGCGACCCTTGTATGGTCCATTGCTGCTTGCACTGGTGCGCAAACTGCCAGGAGCATCGGGAGAGGAGGGGCCGCCTCGTGGAGCGGGAGGATGGAGTGCAGATGACCATCGTCGACGCGCCTCCGGTGGAAGAGATGGGCATGCCAAGAGAATCATCGTGCTGCCTCTGATCGAGGGTGCCCAGCTTGATACATATGAAACGCTCAACAACCAAGACAGATAAATCAGGAAAATAAAGGAATTTTGATTTATTAAGATAGCACGAGTGAGTGAGTGAGGCTGAGATTGGACTCCATGACGAACCTGGTAGGTAGGCATGCTGTTACGTTGGCTGAACTGAACTGCTGATCAGTCGGTCAAATGTTCTTATGTCATGTAGAACTGCTGATGACCAGTGTGAATATATACTCAAACCTTTTTTTATCTCTATTTAATATCCCTTTCAGCAGTCGTGAACTGTTAATTTTTGGGGTATACTGTGAACTGTTCTTTTAGCAAATGATCCGAATTTATCAATTTATTAAGTAAAGTACATCGAATCGAACAAACTGAAATACAAATTAACGACAAAAAGATCCATGGTAAACCTAAAAGTTACACTCCGATTCTTCGAAGTCAGCCATCTCTAGCTTCACCTTTTGCATCTCAACTTTCCACCATAACTTGGGTTATGAATCCAAAGAAGACCGAAATTACATTGAGCCACAGACTGAAATAATATTGAAGGATCTGAAGAGCCGCATAAGTCCATGCCAGAATCTATAATCATTTAACATGTTGTGGTTGGGGATACACCCCTCACAAGGCAAGTTGTCAAACCGTTGATTTATCGCCGAACTATCAGTCAAGAAGATCGGCAATACATAAGATCGAAGCGGGAATCTAATCAAAGCCCACATGACACTTCTTCGCTGCCCACCAACCCGCAAGGCAGGTCAAAGCATGAGACACTGAACTTCAAGATCGGGGCTTGCCGATCTGCGGGGCTCCAATATCACACACTCTTTGCTGACGCATTGGCGACGCCGAGAACACATGAACATAGCAAGTACTAGATCTCCATTAGGGCTTCTCTTTCCCTCTCCAGTTTGTGGCAGCTAGGGCACCCATCCCCACCAAGCTTCATTGGGAAGACCGTAGATCCACTTCCCCATTGCTTACCGCTTAGACGGCCAATGCCGAGGAGGGGGTCTAGGTGCCTCAACTTTGGCTAGTAGTTTAGATGAGGATATTTGTTTCTCGCAGGGGTGTTCCGGCCAATGGTTGCGCTTCATCTTCGATTTGGTCTTTCAGGATATGATCTTCCTTGAGTTTGTCCATTGCAATAGAGTCGACGGAGCTCTGTCATTGATTCCCGCTGTCTCCTTAGGAAGGCGAGGTTAGGGTTTCTTACTGTGTGTGCAACTGTGCACACCAGCGAGATTTTGGTGCCACTCTTTTTATATCAATTCAAGGGTTCAATGGCAATGCCTACGGCTATGGGGCGCTGGTTCTTAGGGGCACGTGCATAAAGACTTCCTGTCTATCATCGACAAGGTCAAACCGTCTCCAATACGGGAGCAGCAACATTGACGCGTTGACAACTCGTTCTAGTGACAGTAGTGGTCGTTCCACGGTGCATGGTCCCTAATATAATTTTTATTATGTTTAGGGTGCTTTGTGCTTCTTATGAACCTTTTTAATAGATTTGGGCCCTTTTTGACAGAAAGAAGAAGATTCGACTATAACTGCTCTATAACATCAATGTGTGGTTCCCCTCGCCTCATGGTGCACCGGAAACAATGGGAACCAGAAGAAACTCACGACAGAACCAAGTTCTTCTCCTTTATCGCCTATATTAGTTGTATCGATTAAGTGACATGAGTTCCGATGAAAAATCATGCGAACGCTAACCGCCGCCACATTGTTCCTTCTCCTCCTCTCTATCGCATTCTGCCATCATCAAAGGGGTCGCCGACAAAGCCCTGGCAGCGCATGAGAAGGTGGCGGAGGGGCTCGTGCACTCGCCTTTGTTGCCATGGCGGCACGATGCATGGTGGTGAGGATCTGGCGGCGACACTTGCTGCATGGCGGCGGGGCGCGAGAGGTGCTGGGAATAGTCGACGGTGTTTAGAGTGGCACCGGCATATGGTCTAGTCTCCCGTGGTCGACGATGGATGGCCAATTTCTTAACGCTCTTTAAGTGTGCATCCGCGCAAGGGTGTGTCGGCTCGGTGGTAGGGGTGGTTGCGGTTGTTTGCGAACCTCCGGTAACCGACAGTGTGGCGTTTGGTGGATCTTTGGGTGAGGATGGCGGTCCATCGGATGCATCCTTGGCCAGATCTGGCCCATGGAGGCCCCCCTGCCACGACAACTCAACGTATTTCGATGTTACTTTGGCAGTGTGGTGTGGGAAGGAGCCAATGAACCCTGTCCCCAAACGGATCAATTGTTGTGGGGCTAGATCCAGGCAGGATCTGGACTCTGGGGTCAGGGTTCCTCTGCACTTTGGTTGTTGGGTACATTTCAAGGTTCTTGCTTTTTCGGCAGGTTCATATCTTGGGGCGGCCAAGAGTTCTTCTTGGACGCCATGGTGACCCTGGAAAGTGAGCTTGCATGGTTGACTCTGCGGCAAGCATCACTGCAGTGGTAGTGTCACCTGGTGGGCGTGATCCTTGTGTCACCGAACCTTCGGCGGTGGCTGCTCTCTAGTCTGGATATGGTGTCTTCGAGCTGGCGGCGGCGACCCGCCCTCCAGTTGGGTTGGCACCTGGGTGCCGTGTGTGGCACATGTAAGGTTCCAAGCGAAAGCTCTACACTCTACCGCTGGCAACGGCGTTGCTTGTGGGTGTTGCTTCCCTCTTGGAGGCGTCATCATGGAGCTATGTCCTAGTGAAAACCCTAGTCCTTGTTTTCAGACTCGACGGTGGCGCGTGGCGTTGTGACCCTCTTGGAGACGTCATCATGGAGCTTCGGTCCCTTTTGGTTGCACTAGGCCAGCGGCTTCGGGCATGCCTTGATCCTTACATGTGGCAACCGTGACTCTGGCATGGGGTGGCCTCGATGGTCTCCTATCCTATACATGTTCCCCCTTTGTGACCGTGGTCCTAGCAGCGCTCCAAGGCCCGGAGCAAGAGGGCAGGTGGCCCTCTTGAGAAATAGCTTGCTGTGTTTGATACAATGGTGTCCGGTGGCCTCTCAAGGGGACATTGTTCTGTACTAGTAGTCTGGGTTGGTTCTGTTAGGCTGGTCATAGTGGGAGTAACATAACAAGTATCATAGCGCACTCCAAGAAAATTTTGCTTATGTGGCGAGTAGTTAATGAGAAGTGATAACATAATATGTTACTGTAACATAGCGCTTCCCAAAACAAGATGAGTCTACAAGGTAATAAATGAGACCATTTATGACACTACTACTATGTTACTACTTTGCACTACGAAGATAATAACTTAGGCTAGTGTCATATGCATGACACTTGTATAAGTTACTCCCCATTATGACTAGCCTTAGGTGTGGCGTCTCCTGTACTTGTGCTCGGCATTAAGTTGATAGCTTTTATGCTACTCGCTTGGATGTTGTTTTTCTTTGACCTGAAGTGTTTTAAGGATTTCCTCACTACTTGCTGGGCGCTGTCACTTTTGACAAAGTGACATGAGTTGCAGATATCATCGGCAAGTAGCTGATCGTTACCTCGGGGGTGGGCCGTTCGCATCACACGCCAAACTGTTGATAATGCTTTTCTCTTGGTGCAATCGCTGTACATATGAGTTCCGTTGCCTTGCTTTGATTGGTCGAAATTTACGCAGTCGTACAGCCACAGGCACACTCACGAAAGCAACCATAATTTCTACCTAATAATAAAGCATGTAGGGTTACCCTAAAAAAAAAAGCATGTAGGGTTTCTGCCCGTCCGTCGCGCCAATTTGTAAAAAAGCCCAGGTGTTTTCATGAAATCAACCCACAGTCTAGATTTAAGTCAAACCGAACCGTTATTTTATAGTTTTTCAAAACCCCCCCTGACTTTATAGGTATGCCATTCGCGGATCATATTTAATTCAAACAAATGCTTTTCTAAACCATCCATATCTTTTAAATCGTAACTCCGATTTAAACATGTTATATATGAATTTTGATTAGAAAAATATGTAGAATATGAATATAAGATTACTTAACCTGTTAAGTATTTATAAATATTATTTTAAAAGATATTTAATTCAAACAAATGGTTTTCTAAATTATACGTATCTTTTAAACCTTAACTTCGATTTTAATATGTTATATATGAAATTTGATTAGAAAAATATGTGAAATCTGTATATGATGTTAATTTTGCCTGTAAAATATTTTTTAAATATTGTTTTGGAAGGAAACTTGTAACTATAGCGCAAGATCCTTTTTCTTTCATACATGCGGCGATCAAGAAAACATCGAGAACTACACATACATACCTCTGAATACGTCGCAGGGAAAAACAACAGATTTCTCATCGCGAGTGTGAGAGAAAGCGAGAGAGAGGGAGAGGACGGACAAAGGGAGAGAGAGACGTCTTAGGATTAACCACATTCTAACACGTTTTGGTTTGTGTGAACACTAAGGCCACCGCCGGCGAGGATGGGAAGAAGGATAAACGGCAACATAAATATGATGCATCGCTAAAATAAAGGAGATGGACCTATTGTGGTCTTGAGTGATGGTTGTTCGGTTAAGAGTGTGTGTTGTGTTTTTTCTCCCGTTGCAACGCACGGGCTCTTTTGCCAGTAAAACAACAAAGTTAAAACAAACCTACACAATTACACAGCCAGAAAGGTCAATCACGTGCATTATCACTAGTCCACTTAATTAACTTAATTTGACGCAATAGAAGCTCGACAACACGGGGCTGAAGGTGGACTACTCCGGGACTGGACGTGGATTTTCGGGACTACTCCGTCTCCTCTCATCGGCTATATAGTCCATCGAGCAACCGCGAGCCCGATCGCCACTACTCTTACTGACATAGATAGAAGAGAAGGCCGTGGTGCTGAAAAATCCACTTCCGTTGAAGGAAGCATGGAGACGAAGACGACGACTCCGCTCCTGACTCCATACAAGATGGGCGACTTCAACCTGGCGCACAGGTCAGTTAATTACTCGATCGTTTCCTTAGAATTTTGGGTCACTGAAGTGACGCGGCCATGGTCGGCAACGCAACGCAGGGTTGTTCTCGCGCCGCTGACGCGGTGCAGGTCGTACGGGAACCTCGCCCAGCCGCACAACGTCCTGTACTACGCGCAGAGGGCGGCGCCGGGCGCCCTCCTCGTCGCCGAGGCCTGCGCCGTGTCCGAGGCCGCGCGGGGCTACCCGCACGTCCCCGGCCTGTGGAGCCAGGAGCAGGTGGAGGCGTGGAGGCCGGTGGTCGACGCCGTGCACGCCAAGGGCGCCGTCTTCTTCTGCCAGATATGGCACACGGGCCGCGTCTCGCCCACCGGTAGAACATTATCCTCGTACCTTTTTCTTTTCGAAGGATTATCCTCGTACCTATCGTGTTCGTTTTCGAATGGATGAATCAAAGTGTCAAGTCTCCATCATGTTGCACACAGAGTTCCAGCCTAATGGGCAAGCTCCGGTGTCGAGCACGGATAAGCAGGTGCCGCCTGAGGTCGCCCATGACGGCAGTGTCCTGGAGTTCGCGCCCCCTCGAAGGTTGGAGACGGAGGAGATACCCCACATCGTCGACGACTTCCGGGTCGCCGCTAGGAACGCCATGAGAGCCGGTAATTAATTATCAACCATGTCCCCAACCGTCCTCATCTTGCTACGTACGGAGTAGTTTGCAACGCTGATCATCATCGGTGATCGAAGGGTTCGACGGCGTGGAGATCCACGCGGGCAACGGGTACCTGATCGACCAGTTCATGAAGGACGGCGTCAACGACCGGACCGACGCGTACGGCGGCGGCCTGGAGAACCGCTGCCGCTTCGCCGCGGAGGTGATCGCGGCCGTGTGCCACGAGGCCGGCGCGGGCCGCGTCGGCGTGCGCCTCTCCCCGTTCGCGGACTACGTCGACTGCGTGGACTCCGACCCGGAGGCGCTCGCGCTGCACGTGATCGGCGTCATGAACGGGCTCGGCGTCCTCTACTGCCACATGATCGAGCCGCGGATGTGCGTCAACGAGCGGATGATCCCGCGCCGCCTGCTGCCGTTCAGGAAGGCGTTCAGGGGCACTTTCATGGTGAACGGCGGGTACGACCGGGAGGAAGGGGACAAGGCCGTCGCCGATGGCTACGCCGATCTCGTGGCGTACGGGCGGCTCTTCCTGGCCAACCCCGATCTGCCGGAGAGGTTCAGGAGGAACGCGGTTCTGAATAAGTATGACAGGAGCACGTTCTACACCTCTGATCCTGTTGTTGGCTACACCGATTACCCTTTTCTTGATCCGGAGGATTAGCTAACTGGTTGGTTCACTGTTGTCGTGCTTCGGACTTGGGAGCTTCTACCATCATCGTTGATTAAGAAGTAACTCCAAGGGTCACGCTCGACCTTGCATAGCACACAAAATCAGGCTGGGGGAATGTTTTTATGTGGTGTTAGCTCCAGATTGTATTATGGCAGGGCATCTCTAGCTAGCAGATCCCTTAGAATTCGTATTTAAGGAGCAAAAATGATGTTGAGCCAACTTGAAGATACCTTATACTTTGAGTTTTTGACCCCAAAACTTGCCCCCCCCCCCTCCCTCTCTCTCTGTGTGTGTGTGTGTGTGTGTGTGTGTGTGTGTTTTCTGGATAAAAGGACACTTTATTACTTAAAAGGTGTAAGTATTATACCCGGCCTCTGCATAACTGAGATGCACACAGCCAAAAACCAAGTCCAAGTTTCAAATAAAATAAAAGGCGGAATAAGTAATCATGACTATATAACGCCTAAGATGTAAGAGGGCCAATCCGAAGATCATGTTGCAATCCGAGTATGATTAGATTGTTAAGAACTATGATGGTGGTGAAGGTGGTGGCTATGGAGATGGAAATGACGACGGCTAGGGCTGATGGAGATGCAGATGATAATGGTTGTCGGTTCTGCACTCCCCTCATGATGTACTTGATGCTCTCGATGTTCTGTTATCTATTTGGCGTCGACCTATAAAGGTTGTTCAGGTAGACGGGTAGCCTCTGTTTCCAAGCCATACAACCCCTCATAGGAGCGGGTGTGGATGTATGGAATGTCGTTTTTGCTATGCTTCCTCTGATGCGTCCTCCTTCTATCTCCACTTTACTTCTTTCCATGGTTTGGCTTGATTTCATCCATAAATAGCTCATTTCCCTTGGAAACAAAATAAAGATAGGATATTTGAAATCCTATGCATTAACTAGTTATTAGTGGCAATATTGAAGCGATTATCTCAGTTTAAACTTTAAAGAAAATATATCAATTTAAACTCATTTTACAGGAGTGTAAAAATAGCATTCATCACTACTCCACGGTCCGGCTGGGTCTGCCACGTTAGATTGACGGGCAGGACCCACACAAACACAGGTCTAAACACAACGGTCCGATGAGGACACATTCATGTCGACGCTCCAGCGCACCACCTGAGGCTGAAAATCTGGCTATTTAAGACGGACGGTGGCACCCCAACCCTAGGTGGGCTCATTTCCACCCTCTCCCTCCCCTATGTGCCGCCCCCATCCAATTCGCCTGAGCTTGCAATCTGTCGATAGTCTTGGCCCGATAGTAGATCACCACGTACGCGATGCTCACAGTCGAGCGGCGGTTGGAGCTCCTGGAGGAGATCCGGGCCAGGTGCACCGCTCAAATTGTAGCCGGCTTGCCTCCAGACTCGTTGAAGCCGGAGGAGGAGGAGGAGCAGGCATCGGACGCGGCTATGGGTGACGCGGAGCCGAGGTGGAGGGAGAGGACGAAGGCGAGACACATCCAGCACCTCTCGCTTTCGGATATGGCATGGCGGACGCACTGGGTGAGTTCGAGGTCACCCAAGCGAAGGAGGCAGCGGAGCGGTAAGGCAGCCTTGAATCTATCCACTCGGAGGCGGAGATGGAGGCAAACCGTCGGGAGGCTCGGGCGGAGGTGCACACACTCTTCGCGGACATGGAGTCCAACGAGTCCAACGACGAGCTGTAGCTGCGGGAGGCGGCCATCCACCAGGACGTAGGTCTGTCTGACACTGTAGGCACGAAGGTCGTGTACAATCTCCGGCGATGGTCAGTTTAGGCTAGGTTTATCTATGTGCTATCATGTTACTTTGGGGTTACACGGTGTAGTATAGATTTGAGGTATGCGGTTGCAACGGACACGAAATGAAGGGCGACCGGGCCCTCTTCGCGGACGTGTCCGCACACGTATGCAGGCCCTATTTGTCATACGTGGGTGTAGATGTTCTTACTTGATGGATCACTCGCGTTCGAAAGGATCGGGCATGAGTCGCAGACGATCGTGCGTGAGTCCTACACTCAGCAAATTCTCTGTTCTTCCTTTAATCACATTTGCTATTACTCCCTGATGAATTCCTTTTGTCCGGCCAGTGGGCAAGGCAACATACAGGCTGCGGCAACCCGGCGAAGGAAGGAAAGCAGGTTGACCGGTGCGGATAGAGGGCCTTTCACTTTGGATGGCCGCTCGGATTGGACAGCCGGCCGAACCCAAGACAGGGACACCGGGGCCGGCATCACTAAAGAGATGACCAAAAGGTTCTCCAGTCTCCAGAGCAGCAGTAAACCTAGCCCTGGGGTAAAAACGACAATTTGACTTGTGGACAAAAAAAATTCACAAAGTGAACTGTTGACAAAAAACATTCATCTGGCTGACCCTTTTGTGTAGTGCCCTATAGCTAGACATCACACTACACTGTGCAACGCCTGACTGCTTAAAAATTGCTAAGTCAATATGCAACGCCTGAGAGCTAGGCGCTACACTATGCTACTCCCTCCGATCCTAAATATTTGTCTTTCTAGTGATTTCAACAAGTGACTACGTATAGAGCAAAATAAGTGAATCTACACTCTAAAATATGTCTATATACATCCATATGTGGTAGTCATTTGAAATCTCTAAAAAGACAAATATTTAGGAACGGAGGGAGTAGTATATCCTGCTATGCTAGCGCGCCGGGTCGTGTACTGCACTAGTCAGGCTGCAAATGGGAGTGGGCTTAAGTGGGACTTACTTAGCCCATCCCACTTAATCATCTTAGTGGGCATCCGTTGGACAATATAAAAAATAAGTGGGCTATCCCGTTTAGCCCGCTGGGATCCCATTTCACCCGCTAGCTCTCTGGTCCTGCGACACGCAGCCGCCGAGATTCGCCGCGCGGGGAACACCTCCCAGCGTCACTCGCAAAACATCCGAGCGAGCGCAGAGCATGAGATTTGGCGGAAGGTCTATCTGTACGTGTATATGCATATGCATGCGTACGGGGAGGATGATGAGGTCGTAGTTATCGGCGGCGTAGTTGGCCAGAAGCACGTCGGCCACGATTCTGACGCCGCACATGGTGTCGACGAGAAGGGCGTCACCAGCGGAAGCGATGGTGACGACGGCGCCGGCGCGGCGGAGGATATCGATGGGGATGGACGCCTCGATCGGCTCCGTGCCGGTGAAGACCTGCAGCAGCACCTATTCGTTGTTCAACGTAGGTAGAAATAAGGTCAGGCTCCGCCGCGCAGGTGATCTCCTCCATGCCTCATGCTAAGCTGTACGAGTCGCCATGGTGAGCTACCTTGTCCACGTGCTTGGAAGAGGTTCTTCTGAACCAGGGCTTCTCGATTCCCCACGCCTGGAAGAGGTTCGTCTGAACCAACGGGCTGTGTTGACAGTGTAAAGTGCAGTTTTCTGAAGTGGGATCCCACTTCCCCCCACTTAATTTGTGCACATTTAGATGGGATGTCCACTGTCGTGGTTCTAAGTCTGACAGTAGAGTGGGGGGTAGGTATGGAGAGGCAAGGTCCTAGCTATGGAGAGGTTGTGAACACAAGTGATGTACGAGTTCAGGCCCTTCTCAGAGGAAGTAAAAGCCATACATCTCGGAGCCCTGGGGCGGTCGAGTGACTTATGTGTGTAAGTATTACAAGAGTGCGAACCCCTCTGCCTGTGGAGGGGTGTGGCTTATATAGAGTGCGCCAGGACCCCAGCCAGCCCACATAATGGAGAGGTTTAAGTACATTAAGCACTGGGCATCGTAACGCCTCATAAAGTGCCTTAACTATCATTAAGTCTATTCAATTACAGGCCGTTGCGCTATGGAGTGCCTTCTCGACCTTCTAGTGGTCGAGTGTATCTTCATGGTCGAGTGAGTCTCCATGGTCGAAGTCCTTCTAGTCACCGAGTGGGTTCCTCGTTGGTCGATCGAAGGTGATTTCTTCTAAGGGTATCCTTGGTAGGACGCCTAGGTCAGGCCTATGACCCTACCCTAGGTACATGAATCCATCATTAACCCCCGAATGGGTCGAGGCTTAAATGAGGAAGGAGTTGGTGCTGTTCCGATTGAACTCTGGCATGCTGGTTATGCGTCTTCTTTGATCAAGATTTTCTTTGTTGATAACGAGCAACTTTTCTTCAGTCGACTCGATCCATTCTTGTTCTTTCGTCGAGTGATCTTTTATGATTTGCCGGCTCCCGAGCGACGGATCGCAGGAAATCTCGCACCAGGCAGACCGATCTGCCGCTCGCGGATTTCGCGGGATACAAAATTTGGGGAAGCGCTGGTGGAACGGACCGCATGGCGCCGGACGGACAGACATGGACGCCGATCTCCGCGCCGCTTTTTCCGCCACGATCGTGTCAATGCAACTGTTTCGGATATGATTGATCGTCCGGGTCCACCTGCCATCCACTCGAAGGGATGTTATAAATGCGATTTGTGAGGGCTTTACACAAGACTTCGTTCTTCCTCCTTCGCTCTCTTCGTCTCCGCCTAACGCAATCGTCGCCGCCCGCAACTCTCTCTTGCGCACTTCGCCGCGCCATGGGCAAGGAGAAGACGGCGCGCCGAGCGCGTGAAGAAGGCATCGGCGGCGGAGAAGGCGCCGCGGCCGAGAAGGCGAAGGGGAGATCCACCACCGCAGCTGGTCTTCTTCGAGATCCCGCTTGCCAAGGGCTGGGTCCAGGAGATTGATCCAATCGACAATCGGGAGAAGGATCTCTCGACATGGCCGACGACGGGCTGATCCCCACGGCGCCGCAAGGCTTCACCGCAAAGAGTGGCAGCCTCACCGGAGGAGGGTGAGTGTGTGCCCTGGCCACCCATGTTGATCGAGGATTTTCCCTGCCGCCGAGTGTTTTCTTTCGTGGCTTTTTGAACTTCTTTGGAGCCCAGCTCCACCATTTTACTCCAAACTCCATCGCGTATCTTGTTGCATTTGTATCCATGTGTGAAAACTTCCTGGGCTGTCGACCGCATTGGGGTTTGTTCAAGCACATCTTCACATGTTGTTCTCAGACTGTGAAGAAAGCAAGTCCAGGTGATGAGAAAACCCAAGTGGTTCAGATGTGCGGGGGCCTAGGAATCCAAGTCAGGAATAAGAGCACCTTCCCAGCTATGTCTTTTCCCGAGTCGGTCAGGGGCTGGCAGTCGACCTGGTTCTACTGTCAGAATGAGCTGACGCCGGGACAGTCGAGTGGACTTCCTCCATTCACCATGAGTCGTGTGAACAAACCCTCTTCTCTGAAGGTGGTTCCAGAGGAGAGAGCTGATGTGAAGATGTTGATGGATCGCGTGGTATAGCTGATTCGGGACGGTGTGACTGGCATGGACCTCTTGGAGGTTTTCCTTCGAGGCGAATCCAGCCTCTTGAGCCCGAGCCACTTTGCATGTGGCTGTATCATGGAACCAAGATGAGACCCGAGTCCACCCGGAGGCAATCGACGACTCCATAGTGGAAAGATGGATGGCCGCGACATCGAACAAGGACAACCTCGCGGATCCAGGAGGATTTCTCCACTCGACCATAATAGCGTTCGTAAAAGGTATACTTGTTACGCTTCCATTGTATGTCCGTTGAATGTGTCTCAGATGTCCTGCAATTTGGTCGATTGAGCTCGTCTTGATGTTTTCTGTGCCCTTACCGAGCTGTACTCAATGCCCAACGGAGCTCAGGCTCCAACTGAGGAGGGAGAAGCCAGCGGGGGTGAAAGCCAGGAAGAGTGGGATTCAGATGCTGCTGAGGATGATGATGACAACGACGACGATGATGAGGATGAAGTAGAGGAGGAGGAGGAGGAGGTTGCACCACCGCGCTCGGAAAGGCGGTCGAAACTTGTTCATGACCCTTCGATCGAACGCGTAGGAGTCGCGACGCTTCCTTGATCGACCAAACGCCTCGGACCGCTTCTCGGTGCCGACCGAGAAGGCGCCGAAGCAGTCGAAGGTAGCTCCGTCGAGGCCAACCAAGCCTCTGCCAAAAATGAAGGTGTCCATCCCTACCATATCAGGGTAATCATATTACTTAAGCCTTCCTGTTTTGTACAAGCTTTATCTCTGGTTGATATTTGAATTAATCGACTGATTCTTTGGAACTTCAGTGCTGCGACTTCTGAAACCTCAGGCAAGGATGAGGACCATGAGATGGAGGACGCGGCAACTTCAAATCCTGGTACTATATCCTTAATTCCGTTCTTAGTCGACTGACTCATAGTTTCTAACTTTGATTCTTTTTTGAAGCTCCAACCAATGACATTATCACCCTTCCTGATGATGATGATGAGGATGAAGAACCATTGAGGTATAGGAGGAGCAGGAAGGCGTCCACTGGCAAAGCAGCCCAAGATGTGACGGCCCCCGAGACTGTTGCAACGGAGGGGGGAGATCACCACTCGACATACCGTGTCCTTCGCAGTGCCGTTGACGAGTGCTCAACCTACTTCGTCGAGTGCTGGGCAACCTTCGCTCTTCACCACGCACCACGTCCCGGAGGACCAAGCTAGTGCTGCTAGGGAGGCGATACGCCAAGCAGGAATCATGATGGAGCAGGTGAAGATCGTCCGGGATGCAAGCCAAGCAGCTTATGATGCCAGCTCTGCTCTTCAAAGCAATGTTCAGGTCAGTCGACCACCGCCTGTTCTGTTAGGATATGCTATCAAAACTTCTTTTCTTTCTGAAATCCATAGCAGTCACCCGTGGGTGTGTTGATAAAACTCCGTGTTAGCGGGGCACGCTGAGTGCACCTACCGGGTGTAGTCCCCAATATAAGGTCGATCACCGGGCAATCGGCTTTAGGCTTTACAAGTAAAGATTGATCATCGCTCGACTAGAACGGATAGGTTTCTGAAACCAGTGGGGGCACGCTGAGTGCACCCACTAGGTGTAGTCCCCGAGGCGTGGTCGATCGCCGCGATTGATTACATCAAGGACTTTCCTTTTTTGGTCGATCGGTCGACTCTGTCCTGAATAGGACCAGTGGGGGCACGCTGAGTGCACCCACTGGGTGTAGTCCCCGAGACTACGGTCGAATGCTTGTATTCGACTGTGGTCTTAGAAACATATGATTTTTCTCTATTCACTCGGAAGTGAATCATCTTTGACATTTTGTCGATTGATTCTTCATAGAAATCCTGTGATCTTGCGGCGCGCTATACTGAACTGGAGCAGAAGCATATTCAGCTCGAGTTGGACTTGAAGCTAGTGCATGAGAATCTGACGAAGGCGAAGGAGGAGACCAAAGGTATGTTCGGTGAGACTTCGACGACTCCTTTCTCCCCCCATCTGTTTCAAATCTGACTTTGCTGTAATTTACAGGCAAGGTGAAGGAGGCCCAGAGGAAGAAGGATCTTGAGTTGTCTGAGAAGATCAAGCTTGCTAACGAGAAGTTAGCCTCACCACCAAGCTCGAACAGACAACACCAATCAAGGCTGCTCGCCATTGCCACCAAGGATGTCGACCGACTGAAAGCTAACAAGACCACTCTGACTGAGAAGATCAACCAGTTGACTGGGAAGAAGAATGACCTGGAAGGCTTCCTGGGTGGTCTTGCTAAGAAATTGTTCCTTATGCTCAAAGGTAGTATTTTACACTCGACCAATTCTTCCAACTGTGATGTTTCCATTCGACCATCGTCTTGACTCGGGGTTTTGTCTTTGCAGAATTCTGTCGCAACTTTGAAGAAGAAACCAACCAGTTGGAGCTGAACCTCGACCCTGTCAATTCCCCGGTGAATGATGAAGTTGCCATGAATGTCTTCCGACTGGAGTCCTGTGTTGCAGCTGTCGTGGACTACCTCGCAAGGTTGAAGGTTGCTACGTCAAGCATCGACTCGACGCTCTGGCCCGGGGCGACACTCCAAAATGACCTTGAGTCGTTGATGGCTCGATTGAATGCCGTCCCTGACCGAGTGCAGGAGTGGAAGAAGTCCTCGGCTCGGTGTGGCGCGGATGTCGCCTGCGCTCGGCGCGAGTCCATCGCAAGGATGCACGAGAAGATAAGCTGGCGGCTCTCCGAGTGGCCAACACCAAGAAACACGACTTCATGTCCTTCATGGAAACTTTCATCGCTGCTGCTACACGGATCGCAGATGGGATCGACCTTGATGAGTTCGTTGCTCCTTCCAGCCCTCCACAGGAGGGGTAAAAAACTTCCTTTAAGTCTGACACTTTAAATTTGCCTCGGTATGCCGAGTGGAATTGTAACCGATAAAACCTTAACAGGCTTAGTGCCTGAGCACTCTCGGTTCCTTTAGGTATCGACCTAAACTTGGATTGGATGTTTGGATATGATTGCTTTCACGGCAAGATGCCTACCGCAGTCGACTTATTCCTTAGGCGAGCACTGGGCTGCAGCTAAGCCCCCGAGTGAGAGGTTTGCTCTTCACTCGGTAGGATTTCTTATACCTTAGGCGAGCACTGTGCTGCAGCTAAGCCCCCGAGTGAGAGGTTTGCTCTTCACTCGGTAGGATTTCTTGTACCTTAGGCGAGCACTGGGCTGCAGCTAAGCCCCGAGTGAGAGGTTTGCTCCTCACTCGGTAGGATTTCTTATACCTTAGGCGCAGCACTGGGCTGCAGCTAAGCCCCGAGTGAGAGGTTTGCTCTTCACTCGGTAGGATTTCTTATACCTTAGGCGCAGCACTGGCTGCAGCTAAGCCCCCAGTGAGAGGTTTGCTCTTCACTCGGTAGGATTTCTTATACCTTAGGCGCAGCACGGGTCATAGCTAAGCCCCGAGTGAGAGGTTTTCTTCACTGTAGGATTTCTTATACCTTAGGCGCAGCACTGGGCGCAGCTAAGCCCCCGAGTGAGAGGTTTGCTCTTCACTCGGAGGATTTCTTATACCTTAGGCGCAGCACTGGGTCAGAAGCTAAGCCCCGAGTGAGAGGTTTGCTCTTCACTCGGTAGGATTTCTGTTGTATTTGTGGAGAAGCTCGGAGGAGAGGGCTGCAATGACCTGCACCTCGCCTTCCTTTGAGCGCACATCATACTTATGGAGTAACTTCGGAGGAGAGGGTCGCAATCGACCTGCACCTCGCCCTCCTTGCAAGCCCACATGTTATACTTATGGTGTAGCTCGGAGGAGAGGGTCGCAGATCGACCTGCGCCTCGTCCTCCTTATGAGCGACGTTGTACTTAGGCGAGTACTTGACTGCAGCTAAGCCTCCGAGCGAAGTCGGCTTACCACTCGGTAGGATTTTTATATCTTAGGCGAGCACTGGCTGCAGCTAAGCCCCGAGTGGAAGTCCGCTTACCACTCGGTAGGATTTTTATATCTTAGGCAAGCACTGGGCTGCAGCTAAGCCCCCGAGTGGAAGTCTGGCTTACGACTCGGTAGGATTTTTATAACTTAGGCGAAGCGGATTCGCGGCTAAGCCTCCGAGTGGAAGTCTCGCTTACCACTCGGTAGGATTTTCATAACTTAGGCGGCGGATTCGGCTAAGCCTCCGAGTGGAAGTCCGCTTACCACTCGGTAGGATTTGTACAAACTTAGGCGTAAACGGATTCGCGACTAAGCCACCCATCGGGGAAAATTTTATCGACAAAAATAAAAAGTGACAAAAATTATGAAGGAATTATGACACTATTATTTCGAACTTCATGAACTACGTATATTTTATTACAACTCATCCGAAAGTGAAAACTTTAATGTAAACGGGCGGAGCAGATCCGCATTCCAAGCTTGGGGCTCTTCGATGTTGTGTTCGACGTTGTAGAGACGATATGCTCCGCTGTGGAGAACCTTGGTGACGATGAAGGGCCCTTCCCGTGAAGGAGCGAGCTTATGTTGTTTCACGATCCACTCGGAGAACTAGATCTCCTTCCTGGAAGGCTCGACCTCTCACATTTCTGGCGTAAAGCCGACGCAAGTCTTGCTGGTAGATGGTCGAGCGGATCAGAGCCATCTCCCTTTCCTCCTCTAGAAGGTCGACTGCGTCCTGACGCGCTTGCTCAGCTTCTGCTTCGTTGTAAAGTTCAATTCGGGAGCGCTAGAAGAAGTTCACTCGGCAGACTGCTTCACTCCATAGACCAAGAAGAATGGAGTTCGCCGGTCGACCGATTAGGTGTGGTCCACAATCCCCAAAGCATCAAGGGAGTTCGTCGACCCATGCTCCAGCCGCATGCTTGAGATCTCGCATGATCGGGTTTGAGCACCCTTGAGGATTAAGCCATTGGCTCGCTTACTGGCCCATTCGATTGCGGATGGGCGATCAAGCGTAGTCGACTCGCGTGCCTTGAGCGCTGCGTAAATCCTTGAATTCTTCTCGAGTCAAAATTCGACCCATTATCCGTGATAATGCTGTGCGGACTCCATATCGAACGTCGGCTCTCGATGAAGGAAACAGAAGATCAAGCGCCAAGATTCTTGATGGGTTTAGCTTCAATCCACTTGGTGAACTTGTCGATCGCTACCAAGATATGCGTGAAACCACTACGACCCGTTCTCAAGGGACCGACCATGTCCAACCCCCATACCGCGAACGGCCGACGAAAGCGAATGGTCTTTAGAGTCGACGCAGCTTGTGTGACATATTGGAGTAGAATTGACATCCTTCACACTTGTCCACTATTTCTTTCGCCATCTTATTCGCCTCGCCAAGAAAATCCAGCTCGGTATGCTTTGGCTACAATGGTCCGAGAGGACGATGGTGACCACAGTGTCCCCGAGTGGATATCATGGAGAATGACTCGACCTTCTTACGGCGTTATGCATTTTGACCAACTCAATCGGGTTTTCTCTATACACTGTCCTTTGATAACGGTAAAGGCTTTGGATCGACGGACGATCTGCCGAGCCTCTTCCTCATCCTCCGGGAGTTCTTTTCTCGTGATATATGCGATATAGGAATTGTCCAATCGGGAGTGACCACTAAAACCTCCATGACCAAGTCAACCACGCGGGACCTCAACCTCACCGGATCTGTGGCACTCTTGGGCTGTGGAGCTTCCTCTGTGAAGGGTCTTCTTTAATCGACGGTGTGTATATGTTCCAAAAATACACCACTGAATGGCTTCTCTTTGGAACCTATCTTTGCCGGGTCATCTGCTGCTTGATTTTTCAGTCGGGGATGTGATGGAGCTCCAACCCTCGAACTTCTTTTCCAGCTTCCTCATCGCATTGCAAGATCCAGTCATGGCTGGGCTTCTCACGCCCCACTCCTTCATCACCGTTGACCACTAAATCTGAATCGCCATAAACCATCAGCGACGGACGCCGAGTGAGATGGCCATGCGCAATCCATATAAAAGGGCCTCATACTCGCCTCATTGTTGGAGGAATCAAAGTGAATCGAGCACATATCTAAGCTTGTCTCCTCCGGGGAAACCAGAACCACCCCAACACCGTAACCATTCAAGCATCTTAGAGCCATCAAGAACATGGTCCAATGCTCCGAGTGAACTTCATCGGCTGCTGTTGTTCAATCCACTCGGTGAGGAAATCTGCTATTGCTCGACTTAATGGCTTTTTTGCCTCAAATTTGATATCAAGGGAAGAAGTTCAATCGCCCATTTCGCCACTCGACCGGTTGCATCTCTCACAGTGTAATCTCGATAAAGGAGCGTCACGACGATCGTGATAGAATGATCGAGAAATAATGAGCAACCTTCTTCGTGGTCATGTATATGCCATACACAAGCTTCGATAATGAGGATATCTCTCGCTGATGGAGTCAAGACTTCAGATAAATAATACACCGGCGCTGAACTTTGAAGGCCTTTCCTTCCTCTTCCCGCCGACCGTAAGCACGCAGATCGACGACTTGTCCAAAGGCTCGCAATATAAAGCAACAGAGGCTCTTTGCTGATTGGAGCAGCAAGCACCGGTGGGTGGATAGCGAGCTTTCAGCTCGCAAATGCTGCATCACTTCGAGTCCACTCGAACTTGTCCGCCTTCTTCATCATCGGTAAAGAGGCAATGCCTTTTCACCGAGTCGTGAAATGAATCGACTTAAAGCGCCAAGCATCCAAAGAAGCTTCGACATCGTGCACTCGCGTATGCGTTTCATTCGAGAGAATAGTGCTGATCTTCTCGGATTAGCGCCGATCCTCGCTCGAAACGAAAACCGAGTAATTTTCCACCAGAACTCCGAATGTGCACTTTGACGGATTGAGCTTGATATCGCATCTTCCGAGGTTGGCAAATGTTTCGCGAGGTCGCAAGCAGGTCGGAACCTTTTCGCGACTTAACGACGATATCATCCATATACGCTTCCACATTCCGACCGATTTGAGGAGAAGACACTTCAATCATTCGCATAAATGTGGCTCCGCATTCTTGAGGCCGAATGGCATGGTGATATAGCGAAGCACCGAATGGAGTGATGAAAGCTGTTTTATTTCATCGGGTCCATACTGACGGATCCGATGATACCCGGAATATGCATCTAGAAAAGACAATCTTCACATCCCATTGCCGAGTCAACAATTTGATCTATGCGGGGAGAGGAAAATTATCCTTCGGCAGGCCCGATTGATGTGCTTAAAGTCAATGCACATGCGGAGCGAGTTGTCCTTCTTGGGAACCATGACGACATTAGCGAGCCACTCGAGTGGTATATCTCTCGGATAAATCCTGCCGCCAACAATGAGCCACTTCTTCACCAATAGCTTTTCTTCCGGACGGCGGACCGCCAAGATGCTCTTTCACTGGTTTTGCTGACTTGTCGACTCGGAGACGATGCTCGGCCAGCCCCCTGAACACCGCATGTCACCGCTTCCATGCGAAATGTCCCGATTCTCACGGAGGAACCGGATGAGCGCTTCTTCCTATTTCGGTCGAGTGTCGTGGAGATGTGGGTCGGGCTGCATTGGGATCACCGGTGAATATGAACTGGCTTCGCCTCACCGCACGATCGAAATGCGATTGTGGCCGGCTTCTTGATCGCAACAAATCACTCGGATCTGCGTTTTGCTTGTATCCTTGAATTCGACCGCCACTTGGGAGTCGGCAATCTTTGAGCCCTTCAAAGCACTCTTCCGCTTTTTTCCGATCGCGGTGATGGTGATCACCCCTTGGGGCCTGGCATTTTCAGTTTGAGGTACACGAACATGGTCGAGCCATGAATCGTATGCGAGGCCGCCTCCCCAAAATGGCGTGGTATGCACTCTGAAAATCCACAACCTCAAAGGTCAATTTTTCCTTGCGAAAATGCTTGGAATCACCAAAACCACGCCCGAGCTATTTGGCCGAGTGAGTTGGCCTTCTTGCTCGGTATGACTCCGTGAAAACTCATGTTGCTTTGGTGCTCACCGACATCGGAATGCCCATCCCTTTCAATGTGTCTCGCATATAACAAGTTCAGCCCACTACCACCATCCATCAAGACTTTCGATCGAGTGCCTTCGACAATTGGATCGACCACCAAAGCTTGCCGCCGGGGGTGGCAATATGAGTCGGATGATCGATTGGTCGAATGTGATGGGTGTTTGGGACCACTTCACATAACTTGGTTTTACTGGGCAACCATGTTCACCTCACGGTTAATGACTTTCACGACTTTTGCTTTCCACATCTGCGAAGATCATCGAGTGGAGTTGACATGCGGATACTCTTCCTCACCGTCCTCTTTGTCTCCGCCTTGTCTCGCTCCTTCTCCTTGTCCTTAGACTGTTTTCCTTGAAACCTTTGGATCAGAGTCGATTAATCGCGCAGTGGTGTGCTTTGGGTAAATGATGTTGCCCTCTTCGTCTTTCTTCTTGTGAATATGACATGGCATATCCATCACGCCGCTTCCTTCTTTATCCTTTACTTTCTTAGGATTCCAGGATCCTTTGGCTTCCCTTGAACTTCCCCGAGTGACGGCTGTGGCCTCTCCAGAGCTGCTGGCTCGGCTTTCCGCTTGCTTCCGATCGAATTTCCTTCTCCGATCGACTTGGCTTGTACTTGCCGCTTCGAGTCGGTCTTCTTCCTCGCCACATGCATTTGGTAGCAATCTCCATCATCCGACTCAAGGTCATGTCGCCGGTTCGACCAACTTCAGACTCAATTTCTATTCTTGACGCCATCTTTGAAGGCGCAAACCGCTCGATGGTCCGACACATTCTCCACAAGATGGTGCGAGTGATCCACCTCTGAATGTACTCTCGGAGAGTTTCATTGGTCTTCGCACACAGACTTGCAGCTCTGTCAAGCCAGCCGGACGCTTGCGTGTTCCTTCAAAAGTTCGAGCGAACACTGGGACAAATCTTCCCAAGTGTATATCTTGCTAGGAGGTAATCGATTCAGCCATGCCTGGCAGAACCTTCCAACATGAGGGGCAAATGCTTCATGGCCACCTCATCGCTCCCACCACCAATCTGAACAGCCACTCGGTAATCTTCAAGCCAAGTTTGGGCTTGACTCCCCAATGAATTTGTTGACTCTGCTGCCAACCTGAATTGGGAGGATCACTGCGGCTCGATAACCTCGCTAAAACACTCCGGACCGTAAACATGCACTCGATCGCTAGGGTGCATCCTCTCGGTCCGCCGATGGGCTCTGTTCGGTCGACCAAGCCTTGCACGATAATGGATCGCGCGTCGAAGCTCGGTTCTTCGGGTCGACCGAACTCTTCGCCCGCATCGAATCGACGCTCATCGCCTTGCCGCCGAGGAGAGTAAGACCTTCCTCGAGAGGAAATGGGTACTGCCTATCATCCCGCTGAATCGGTCTCAGATCGCTCGCCGGTTGTCGCGCCCTTCCCGCCGCTGGAGGCGATCTGGATCGTGAGTCGATCGAGGAGTATTCGCAGCGACGGATCGACCGTGAATCCTGCTGCGCGATCGTGACACGGCTGATTTCGGTCTCCCGCCGCCGGAGCAAATCTCGATTCATCAAGCCTCTCCCGGCTTCCGACCGATGGCTGGATGGACTCGCTATACGGGTTGGTACCGCTAAATTTGAATTGGCGGCGGTATACCGAGTCGGCGGGAAGAGTCGTCGCCGACCGGCTTCAGAAACTGCTGCCGCCGCCGCCGAGTGCCCGCCGGTTCTCAAGCGAGCTGCTCGGCGACATGGCCAAACGTGCCTCCTCCAAGGCGTGAGCCTCGTGGGTTTCTCCGGCGATGGGAGTATGCGTGGCATCCATGTTCCCGCTGGGCGGCTTATTCTCTCGCAGAGTCGAGTGTCTCGGCCGATACTCTTCGTGGTCTTGTACGGATCGCTTCCACCGCCCGCTCCGCCCCCATGAGCGAAGCCGGGAGGATCGGGGACCGTCGACCATGAGGATTTTCGTCATTGGATCATCGCTATCGCGATTCGGATGCGCTTTACGAGCCGTCCGACAGTCGAACAGTAGTAGAGGGACTCGCGGGCTCAATTGCCGCGACTGGCGATGGCTGTCCGCAAGCCATCGCAGGCTTCACCCACCGCTGGAGTCTCGACCGACCAGAGCGCTTATACCGCCGGAGACCGGGTGGGCGATCGATAAAGGAGTCGACCGACACGGGTCGACGGTTGCCGCAGCAGAACGCCGCGGACACATGCGCGAAAGTGCGCCGCACCGCTGGACGGGAGCGCCGATGTCGAGTGGAGCCTCGAGCTATGCGGAGTCGTCGGCGATAAAGGTGAGAGCACCGAGACGGATCTCGCGCCTCAACCAAAACTCCAAAGTCATCATGATGAAAGTACTGAAGTCTCGCAACTTCTCCACAAATCGCTAGAACACCCGCCCCACGGTGGGCGCCAACCGTCGTGGTTCTAAGTCCGACAAGAGAGTGGGGGTAGGTATGAAGAGGCAAGGTCCTAGCTATGGAGAGGTTGTGAACACAAGTGATGTACGAGTTCAGCCCTTCTCGAGGAAGTAAAGCCCCACGCCCTCGGAGCCCTGGGCGGTCGAGTGACTTATGTGTGTAAGTATTACAAGAGTGCGAACCCCTCGCTGTGGAGGGGTGGCTTATATAGAGTCGCCAGACCCCACCAGCCCACATAATGGAGAGGTTTAAGTACATTAAGCACAGGCGCATCGTAACGCCTCATAAAGTGCCTTAACTATCATTAAGTCTATTCAATTACAGCCGCTATGCTATGGAGTGCCTTCCGACCTTCGGTGGTCGAGTGTATCTTCATGGTCGAGTGAGTCTCCATGGTCGAGTCCTTCTAGTCAGTCGAGTGGGTTCCTCGTTGGTCGACTGGAAGGTGATTTCTTCTAAGGGTACCCTTGGGTAGGACGTCTAGGTCAGGCCTATGACCCTACCCTAGGTACATGAATCCATCATCCACTATTTCGAATCAAACTATACTGGGACTAAGTGGGCTTGTGGTGGGACTCCCACCGCTAGTCCCACCTGCAGCCTGATGCACTAGACACTAGTGCAACGCCTACACTGTATAGGGTAACGCCTACTTCCTCCATTCTTTAAAGAGTGTACTTTCAACTTTGTTGGAGGGTCAAACTATCTCAATGTTTGACCGAGTTTGTGCAAAAATATATCAATGTTTATGAAACCTAATAGGTATATGATGAAAATATATTTTATCATGAATCTAACGCTACTAATTTGATGGCATAAATGTTGGTGCATTATTGTATAAATACGGTCAAACATAAAAATGTTCGACTTTCCAACAAAGTTGGAAGTACACTCTTCAAAGGACGGAGGGAGTAGCTCTCGGCGTCAGATATCGACTTCAAGAATTTTAAGAATCAAGTACAATGCTGGCCGGTCAGATAGCGTGTCGGTCCAAGCGCTGCATACTATAGTGTGACGCCTAGCTGTCATACGCTATATAAAAAGGTCAGTCGGATGAAATTTGCCCGTCAACTGTTCATTTTGTGAACTCTTTTTGTCCACAGGTCAAAATTGTCGTTTTCGCCCAGCCGTGATGCCGGCCGCCCCAGGGACACGGGCACGAATTTATACTCTGCCGTAAGGGATCTGCAATTTACATTTGACACGAATTTATACAGCTAGGGGAAATTCAGAAAGGTGGTGGGAAAACTTCGAGTAAAGTTTACGCTAGCATCGAAAAAAAAGGAGTGGGCAGCACGAGCACGCACTCGTGGATTCCAAACGACGACTCCCGGTTTGAAAAATGGAGGAGGAATAAAATACTCGGCCCGGCACGTGGTAGCGGTAGTGGCAGCAGCGGATCGCCTACTAGCAATGGAGGTGGCGTCGCTGTACCGGCGGGTGCTCCCGACGCCGCCGGCCGTGGAGTTCGCCTCGCCGGAGGGGCGGCGGCTCTTCGCGGAGGCGCTGGAGGGCGGCACCATGGAGGGCTTCTTCAGCCTCGTCTCCCACTTCCAGACGCAGTCGGAGCCGGCCTTCTGCGGCCTCGCCTCCATCGCCGTCGTCCTCAACGCGCTCGCCATCGACCCGGGCCGCCGCTGGAAGGGGCCCTGGCGGTGGTTCGACGAGTCCATGCTCGACTGCTGCGAGCCCCTCCACGTGGTCCGCTCCCAGGGCATCACCTTCGGCAAGGTCGTCTGCCTCGCGCGCTGCGCCGGCGCCAGGGTCCGCTGCTTCCGCGCCGACCACGCCACCGTCGACGACCTCCGCGCCCACCTCGCCCGCTGCGCCTCCTCGCACGACTGCCATCTCATCGCCTCCTACCACAGGGGCCATTTCAAGCAGGTATGCTCTGCCTACCTCCTTCTCTCTGTTTGGCCTGAGATCCCCTAACATCTTGGAGCTGATCTCATGCGGCGGCGTTCTGCAGACTGGGGGTGGCCATTTCTCGCCGATCGGCGGCTACCATGCCGGGACAGACATGGCGCTCATCTTGGATGTCGCGCGCTTCAAATACCCTCCTCATTGGGTTCCATTGACACTTCTCTGGGAAGCCATGAATACCACTGACAAAGCAACTGGATTTCCCAGGGGGTATCTATCTTAATTTCTCTATCTTCTTGTTACCTTGTACGAGTAGTATCATTTGGACAGTCTTAGTTTTGCAATTCTTACAGCTAGCTGCATTTTAGACCTTGCACATTCAGATTTTTCAGGAAACCGACGGTAGCCATCCCTGTTATTTTGGAGAAACACATCAATAGAGACCCCTGTGAAAAAGAAAACAGAGTACAAAATTACAGTGTTGCATGCCGCTTCATGATAATGGTGTCTTTGTATTTCATAGGTTCATGCTTGTCTCAAGGCAAACTTCGGCTCCTTCATTGCTCTACACAGTGGTAAGCAAAGCATGCCATGCCAATGCTATATGCTGCATCAAATGCAAATGGACACCTTTGCTCTTTAACATCTTCTACTTCTTGCTTCCAATTTTTCTGCAGAGTTGCGGGGACGAAAGTTGGAAAAGCATGGCCAAGTATTGTGTGGAAGATGCCCCCAATCTTTTGAAGGATGAGAGTCCAGACAATGTCACAACACTTCTGTCCCGCCTAGTGGGATCTCTCCCGGCCAATGCTGGAGATCTCATCAAATGTGTCGTTGAAGTCAGGAGAAAGGACGAAGGTGGATCATGCTTGAGTAAAGAGGAGAAAGAGAGGCTTGTTTTGAAGGTCAGTTTCCTCCTGCTTCGCTGATGCTGATGTACTGATGTGCTGCTGCCCCCTTCCTTAACACGCCATATACTCTGTGAATTCAATTTTCAGGAGAAAGTGTTGCAAGAAATCCGTGATACTAAGCTTTTCAGAACAGTCCAGGAACTGCAATACCCCAAGCGGCTCTATCAGGCACAAGCAAATGGTGATGGGCCAAAGACTGTAATTATCTCAGGCACCGTGGTATCCAAAGGTAATGAACAAGCAAATGGTGTTGACTTGCTTTTACCAGCAACCCCATCGGAAAAAAGCTTATGTAACTCAAACTTCACGAACGAGGCTGTCAAATATCCATCAAGCACAGATGTCCTAACTGTCCTGCTGCTGGTTTTGCATCCTAGCACATGGTTTGGCATCAGAGATGAGAGAGTGAAAGCCGAATTTCAGAGTCTTGTTTCAACAGAGGACCTTCCTGGCCTTCTTAAACGGGAGGTGCGGTGATTCTACCCAAGTTTCTATTTTTTTTTCCTCCTTAGCAACATGTTTTTAAGTTTATTAAATTTTAATGTCGAAATCATATCAAGCTTTGTGCTACTGCCAAATGGATCAGTAATTCAGTACTCCCTTCGTATACTAATATAAGAGCGTTTAGATCACTACTTTGGTGATCTAAATGCTCTTATATTAGTTTACAGAGGGAGTATCTTATAAATTTCAAGAAAAAAGGTTTCCCCCTGCTTTATATTATAAAGCACACATCCGAACATCCAGCTCGCTGGGGCCGCAGCACAGATAAGCCCAAAAGAAAACAGAAGAAAATGAAAGAGAAATAAATGCCGACACCGGCAGATCAACGAAGAAAGGAAGACCGGCAACCACTGCACCCTCTGACGAAGTACCACCGCGCTCCCGGCATCTCGAAGCGCCTCGCACCAAGCAGCACCTTCAAGAAGGAGCGCGACGCCGCCGCCGTTGTTGCCCGAACAAGTTCTAGGGTTTCCCCCGACGTGAGGGATGAGGGGGAAGGGATATATCCGACGCCCCTCAGGAAGGTCTGATGGCGCCGCAAACGTCACCGCGTCGGTGCCGGACAAGCCGACAAGGATTTCTCCCGATCCACAACCACCACCATCACCCCAGGCACTTCGAGATGCACCACCCCGACAGCCGCCCACCAGCCCGTGCCACCACGGTTACCGGACAGCCACACCGCCTCACTGGAGCTGCCGACACGAGGCCTAGATTGAGCAAGGATACCCCGGCCACGAGAGCGACCACAACTCGACCGGGGGGAGGGGACAACCTCCACCGCCACAGCGGAGCCGACCGGACGCGGCGACGAGGACTTGCCTGGCCCACATGGACCCGGACAATCTTGTCGCCACGCTGCAACTTGCCGACCGACAAAGTCCTCACTGCCCGAGACCGCCGCCATCATGCCATCACCAGGGATTGACGCCGCCGAACACCGAGCCACCAGCCCGCCCCAACCCAGATGGGGCCCAAGTGGGGCCAGATCTGGGCTGGGCGGCGCCCGCCAGCCACCAGCGCCACCGCGCCGCCCCATGGCCAATGGCCGCACCGCCGCGTCAAGAGCCACCGTGGTATGCGGCATCACCACCGACGAGCCACACCGCCGCCGGCCGAGGAGCACCGCCGCCAACCACCACCATCCGAGCATGAGGGGCCGCGCGTGGGGAAGGGCAGACCCGCCACCGCCAGCACCACGCGGCCGAGGCCCGGCGGCGCTCACTGGCAGCGGCGTGAGGAAGGAGCCGCGAGGAAGGGGTCCGAGAGGGAAGGGTCGTGGGCCCCGGCCGCCTCGCCGGGAGGCGGCTGGGGTACGGGAAGGAGGAGGTGAAGGGAGGGCGGGCAGTGGGAGAGGCGAGCGGCGACGGCGGGCTCGGCAGGGCGGCGGCTCCATCATGGGGGAGCCAGCTGAGGCGGCGCGGAGTTAGAGTATCTTATAAATACCTAATAGGAAATCTGACATGGGTATACAAAACCAGCACGACCAACAAAAACAGGTAGAAAGTACACAGGGGATCAACAATAAAATGGAAAGAAACTTTACGTTGTTGGAGTTATTATTCTAATGTGCTCCCTGTATAGAGCTAGCGTGGTAGTCTAGGATATTTCAAGTTTTGACTTTCTGTTGTATTGGGGGGTGTCTTAGGCAGTGCCAGTCTGCTAAACGAGTCACATGAGTTGCTCACAGCTTGCACAGCTTGCACAGCCGATTCTATCTTCTTATTGTTTTCCTAAAATGCTTTTTTTTTTGCTGGGTGCATCTTCGTGTATGTCTTTTATATAAATTTTGTGTCGCCATATTGCGCTCTGAGCCTGCTGGTTTCCACAGATGCAGAAATTGGTCTACAAAGTACAAACACTCATATAAGATGGACATTCTAACTTATAGCATGTTTACATATTAATTCAGGAGATTTGTTTGTTTATCAAACTATTTAGGGCACATACATACATGAATTTTACCTTTGGGTAACAGATCCCTTAGGGCATTTCCAGCCGTTGGTGGGCGCCTAAAAGCGCCGCTGGGTGAGCCAGCATAAAAATGGCCTTGGTGAGTCGGTGCCAGACGCCGGCCCCAGGCCGCCTCAGCGTGTTTAAAAAAAAAATGCCGGTTCGGCGAAGTTATGATAAAAAGTAGTTAAATTTCGGCTAAGCATGGCAAATTTCGGCGAAATTCGCATTTTCATTACATTAACCTAATCTAAAAAAGAAAGGGGAAGTAAGTCGTCGCCGCCGTCGCCGCCATCGTCGTCGCCGGCCTTCTCCTCCTTGACGCTGGTGCCCTGCTGGACCCAGCGTCGCCATGGTGGATCGGGCGGCGCGCGTCGTCGTCGCCGTCGTCATTGTCAGATAGGACGACGACCCGTCTTCATCGCGCGCCGGGCGCCTTTGCCTTCTCGGCGTGCCTTCTCCATCGCAATGGAGTCTGGCGCGCCCATTCTAGGGCCGCTATCGCCGCCAAACTCCGCTTTCACCGGCGCCAGCTTCGCCCGTTTTCACGGCGCCAGCCCCGCCCGTCTTTGGCTTGACGAAGCGCGGAGGAGCCGACGAGGAGGAGGCGCGCTGGCCGCCCCCGTTGATGACGCTGCCGGCGCTGCGAGTGCGCCGGCCGAGCAGCGACTCCGCCGTGGGCTCGGCCTTGACGCCGAAAGCAGGGCCGGAGTGCCGAGGAGTGCGATGAGGATCGGGAGGAGGAAGAGGAGGAGGAGGACCGAACCTCCTTGGCGCCATATGGCTCACCCGCGGGGTTGCGCTGGGGTACGCTAACGGCGGGTCGTTGCCGCCGAGGTACGTGAGCACGCCGAGTGTGCGGTTGTGGACGCCTACCGAGGCGGCGCCGCGTTTCGCCGCCGCCGACCACCGGCGCGGCGTTAGGACGCCATCGCTGCTGCTGGCGGCGCCGAATACGCCGCCCAGCCGCGTGGTTGTCGGGCGGCGATCGTGGGGAGAGTTAGGCGTCGGTGAGGGACGCTACAGACGATCTCGACCTCCTCGGCGGCAATGCCGGCCGCCACGGCGTCGGGCAACGGGGAATGGGCACTCGCGCTGAAGTCTCCACCCGTTGCCCGGCGCGCATGTCCGGCGGCGCTGGATGTTCGCCGAACAGAGCCAGACTCTGTCGCGCGGAGCGAACGGCGGCCCGTTAGCCGCCGCCGTCTCGGGAAACGTTTCGCCATGGCGGCGGCGCCGGGAGAGGCAGGGGAGAGGAGGGCCGGACGGCGGCGGCGGGCGGGCGGGTGGTGGGTAGTGAAAGTGGAGGCCGCCGGCTTTATAGCCGGGCCGCGCCCGTGTGTACGCTGCGGCGAGGAGGAGAGGCATCGGCGCGCCGTCCGTGCGGAGCATCGCCCGTGAAGGAATCAATGGCAAGGCTGATCGGCGGCAGCCTTGCCATTGATTCCCCACGGAACCGAGGCCGTTGGGGGAGACGAGGCGCTGAAGTCGCCGACGCTGCTGGCCCGCGGTTTTTTCGCGACTAAAACAACTCGCCATGGCGCCCCCAATTGGCTGGTTCGGGCTGGGTCCTGGCGCTATTTTTCGCCCAAGCCGCGAAGACGGGCTCTGAAGCTTGTTGGGCGTTTTTGGTGCGGCGAAAAAATCGCCTGGGGAGGCCTTCTTGGGGGCACGGCTGGAGATGCCCTTACCGCGTCAAGTTTAGTAACCGGTAGGTAGTTGAAACAGGCTTTCGCCCCGCTTTTATAGAAAGCAAACCACCATGTTCATACATCGAGTCCATGTGAACGAAAGAAAAAAATCCAGGTAGGTACTCAGGTTGCTATCAGCCGGTTACTATCTTGCTGTTCTTTTATGTATATTTTTCTCCTCATAGTGTGTAATCCTTTGGTGATTATGAGCGTTGACATCAGCTTGCATTTAGATTTTTTTTTATTTTTTTTTTGTAAAGGAGGATTGCCCCCGGCCTCTGCATCAAAATGATGCATGCAGGTTTTCGTTTAGATAAGCGTTGAAACACTTCTTTTATGAATTCCGGAAACAGACTATTTTGTACGCATAATATGAACTCTATTTCTTGTTCACAGATAATGCATCTAAGCCGGCAGCTCCATTATTTAACTGGTTGTGAAGGAGAGGAGGCATGTCAAGAGCCTATGCCACTATCCCCTTAGGGATGATGTTGTCACTTGACTAGGAGAGAAGGCCCTTAGATTACTCGAGCATACTATCAGACTAAAATATAGCATGATTCAATAAACAAATTTACTTCCTGAGGCAGTAGGACATACTACGAAGGGTCGAATAACAGCATTTTGATGGACCATTGGAGGCCAAGACCGACACTACTAATTTATTTTTGCTAACTACATATGCGTAATTATCCATGTCGAATGTACTCGCACCAAGATTTTACGCAACTAGCAACATACCTGTGTGCCGAGGAAACTGTACAAAATGCCATATATCGAAATGAGACAGAAATTGATATTCACAATAGATATGCATGCTACTTCCTATCCAATTGTCAGATTTATGCTATACATGGCTGATAGTGTTAGCTAGCCACCGGGACAGTCAGTGTTGGTAAAATTCTACTGAAACTAGAAACAGGCCTCCGCTCTCATGGACCTGTTCATATCAATCAAAACTTCACCAATACGCACCCAATTAGCCTAATTTTTTTTCCTTCTGCACTTCAACTTTCTTTTTTGTCGAGGTTGTCGATGTTTCTGATTACAACTTAATTGCCATGTAGGATCCAACTCCAGCAATAGCTCCCAGTGGTTCAGCCACTAGATAAACCCAAATCTTGGTGTATCTCCCCGTGGCAATGGCTGGTCCAATGGTACGCGCTGGATTCATAGATGCTCCTGTTGACGGCATGCTCATAGTTTTCAGTCGACGTAGATAAGTAACAGTTTGTGAACTTACTTGGAAAAGAAACAAAAATGAACCACAATAAGAATGCCATGTACTACTACACATTCTAGCTACTTACCCCGCGATGAGAATATTCATCACTACTGTCGCACCGACCGCCACTGCTATCAATTTTTTTCACCTATATAATAAAACTGGGATTACTTGGGTAGGAAGGAAAATATAGAAGGTAAGGAAGAAATACCAGCTAGAAGAATTAATATAGAGTATATCACCTCATGAGGGTCCGTGGCAACGGCTATTATGACGAAGAGAAGGATGAACGTGATGATGAACTCCACGGCAAACGCCTCCACCGTGCCGATGCTCGGGATGGTGGTGATCCCGGGGTTCACGGGGTGGTAAATCGCGTTGCCGGCAAAGGAGGCGGCGGTGGAGCCTAGCACCTGCACGACGATGTAAGGGACGAGGTGGGCGGTGGGAGGTGGCTGAAGACCCCCATTGCGATGCTCACGGCCGGGTTCAGGTGGCACCCGGAGATGTGGATGATGGAGAAGACGAGCACCATGACCGCTAAGCCCACGGGCACGGCGATGCCCATGAGGCCCACCACGCCCTGGTGCTGCTCGTCCATGATTACGGAGGACACCTGGACAGGGACGAATCTATTTACGTGCGCACTTGATCGTAGCTCGTTCGCCCCCCCTATGCCTCTTGGGCCTTTTTTTAACGTGAAGCCTAAGCCCATATACAGTCCATTTGCAAGTTAAAAGCACAAAGTCCACGTAAAGAAGAATGCTATGCAGGATGCAGCCCATCGTGGTCTCTTCAATAGAAAAAGGCCATCGCGGAAGGCAAAGTGGTTTGTTAGTTGCGGCCACTACGCACGCACAGATCTATGGGAAAAAAGACGGCGAAGTAGTTTTTAACTGTACGCCAGGAACTGTACGCCGCCAGGAACTGCGATCGGATCTGTCCATCGCGCTCGCGCTGTCGCGCCGCCATCTAGAAGCAGAGAAGGGAAGGGGACGCCAGGACAGACATACGTCAATCAACGGACCACGGACAGGTTGCCGGCAGGCCGGACGCATAGATGTGCGCCAACAACATGAGGTAAAGGTATTTTATTTTCGCATCAGATTAGTTCGCGCCTTTACAAATTATTGAAGAATAATCATACACTGTATGCATTAAGGATCAAATTATGTCATTTTCAATTATTTATTTGTGCTTCCGTAGATGTGAAGAGGAAGAGAGCGGAATCAATTCATATTTTTTAAACCCAGTTGATTCAAGCTCTCAACTGTCGGAATATGATGCTACTGCAAATGATGTGTAACACTTCAATTGATGCCATGGTGTAAGCAAGAAGTATTTAATTTCAAACATTTAGAATTTCATAATACATGATATTTAATAATTTTTCTCTATTGATTGCATCAGGTGGTTGTCCAAATCATCTCCCTTCATTGGAAAGGATGAATATGGGGATTCCAAGAACCAAGGTAATAGCCGGAACCTAATTTGGTTCTTATGAAAACACCTAATCAAACAATTATGCCACTAATAAAATTTCATGATTCTACATCTCTTGTGTCGTTGTCTTTCTATTAGTTTGCTATATACCATTTTCCTCTTATCATTGCAAGAGGCGGGTTAGTTCTATTGAGAAATTAGTGTAAAGGGGTTAACCTAAGGAAAAATAATATCTTGTGCCGTTCTCTTCGCCCCCCCTATGCTCAAATCCTGGCTCCGTCCCTGCACCTGGATGAACATGAGGATGAACATCCCGAGAAACTCCGCCGTCACCTGATCGAAACACCCTATGTGGTTACTGCTTGCCTAGCCGATCCATGTCATGCATGGAATTGATGTTGTTGGGCAGAAGAGTTGAAGGTTGAGTTGGGTACCTTCTTCATGAGTGGCACCGCTGCCATGCTTGGAAATTTAGGCCGCCGCCGCCCGCGGACGAGTTGAGTCAGATTCAGAGGACGGTGGTGGTGGATCGCCGTTGCCATCGACATGGTGGATCGGCTCCATCGGCACTATCATCGACCCCATTGCAAGCAAACACTAAAGTTTGCCAAGATGACAGCATGCATATAATGATATATAGTACTGTCTAGCTGCTCTTGGTCAATACCTTACCTTCCGTCAGCATTCCGGTGACCAGCACCGGGGTTGTTAAAAGGTTCCGGACAAATGTGATGGTGAAAAGTTATCAAAGTGGACTATTAAGAAGAAGAAGTTACCGTATTATAGATGTGGCGAGCCGGGACATTTTGTGGCAGAGTGTACCACAAAATTATGTGATTATTGTTGTAGATCGCCGCATGTGACCGGTGACTGTCCTCTTCTTTCTGGCCCCAAGTCGGTGGTCAATATCTATGGAGTTTGCTATCAGGAGCTAATGTTTTTTGAGTCACCTGATGTGGCACCTATGACGTATGTGCAAGAGAGCTCCTTCCCCGCTGTTGTCAAGGTTACCAATGGGATTTTGACAGAGGCACAGATTGTGCGACAATTGCAGGACCTAGTACCAAGCAACCACAAGTGGGACCTTGTCAAGTTGGAGACCCAGACGGTTGATTTTCCCACTAAAGAGGACCAGTTCCATATCCTTAAGTTTGGCATGTGCAGAGTACAGAGTACAAATATTATCATGGCCTTTGATGAGTGGAAGGAGAAGGAGCCCGAGGGTACACCTTTAGAGAAGGTCTTGGTTCGTTTCTATGGTGCACCACGCAAATATATTAATCACTTCTTGGTATCTTGGTGCTTGGGTTCTCTTGTTGGGAAACGTAGTAATTTTTTTAAAAATCCTACGCACATGCAAGATCATGGTAATGCATAGCAACGAGAGGGGAGAGTGTTGTCCACGTACCCTCGTAGACCAAAAGCGGAAGCGGAAGCACAACGCGGTTGATGTAGTCGTACGTCTTCACGATCCGACCGATCAAGTACCGAACGTAAGACACCTCCGAGTTCAGCACACGTTCAGCTCGATGACGTCCCTCGAACTCCGATCCAGCCGAGCTTTGAGGGAGAGCTCCGTTAGCACGACGGTGTGGTGACGATGATGATGTTCTACCGACGCAGGACTTCGCCTAAGCACCGCTACGATATTATCGAGGTGGATTATGGTGGAGGGGGGCACCGCACACGGCTAAGAGATCCAAGGGATCAATTGTTGTGTCTAGAGGTACCCCCCTGCCCCGTATATAAAGGAGCAAGGGGGGAGGCGGCCAGCCTAGGAGGAGGGCGCGCCAAGGGGGGAGTCCTACTCCCACCGGGAGTAGGACTCCTCCTTTCCTTGTTGGAGTAGAAGAAGGGAAGGGAGAAGGAGAAGGAAGGAAGCCCCCCCCCCCTCCCTAGTCCAATTCGGACTAGTCCATGGGGAGGGGTGCGGCCACCCTTTGGGGCCTTTCTCTCCTTTTCCGTATGGCTCATTAAGGCCCAATACGAATTCCCGTAACTCTCCGGTACTACGAAAAATACCCGAACCACTCAGAACCTTTCCGATGTCGGAATATAGTCGTCCAATATATCAATCTTTACGTCTCGACCATTTCGAGACTCCTTGTCATGTCCACGATCTCATCCGGGACTTCAAACTCCTTCGGTACATCAAAACACATAAATTCATAATATAACCATCATTGAACTTTAAGCGTGCGGACCCTACGGGTTCGAGAACTATGTAGACATGACCGAGACACGTCTCCGGTCAATAACCAATAGCGGAACCTGGATGCTCATACTGGCTCCCACATATTCTACGAAGATCTTTATCGGTCAAACCGCATAACAACATACGTTGTTCCCTTTGTCATCGGTATGTTACTTGCCCGAGATTCGATCGTCGGTATCTCAATACCTAGTTCAATCTCGCTACGGCAAGTCTCTTTACTTGTTTCGTAATACATCATCCCGCAACTAACTCATTAGTTGCAATGCTTGCAAGGCTTATAGTGATGTGCATTACCGAGTGGGCCCAGAGATACCTCTCCGACAATCGGAGTGACAAATCCTAATCTCGAAATCCGCCAACCCAACAAGTACCTTCGGAGACACCTGTAGAGCACCTTTATAATCATCCAGTTACGTTGTGACGTTTGGTAGCACACAAAGTGTTCCTCCGGTAAACGGGAGTTGCATAATCTCATAGTCATAGGAGCATGTATAAGTCATGAAGAAAGCAATAGCAACATACTAAACGATCAAGTGCTAAGCTAACGGAATGGGTCAAGTCAATCACATCATTCTCCTAATGATGTGATCTCGTTAATCAGATGACAACTCATTTCTATGGTTAGGAAACATAACCATCTTTGATTAACGAGCTAGTCAAGTAGAGGCATACTAGTGACACTATGTTTGTCTATGTATTCACACATGTATTACGTTTCCGGTTAATACAATTCTAGCATCAATAATAAACATTTATCATGAAATAAGGAAATAAATAATAACTTTATTATTGCCTCTAGGGCATATTTCCTTCAGTCTCCCACTTGCACTAGAGTCAATAATCTAGTTCACATCACCATGTGATTTAACACTAATAGTTCACATCTGTATGTGATTAACACCCACAGTTCACATCGTCATGTGACCAAGACCCAAAGGGTTTACTAGAGTCAATAATCTAGTTCACATCGCTATGTGATTAACACCCAAAGAGTACTAAGGTATGATCATGTTTTGCTCGTGAGAGAAGTTTAGTCAACGGGTCTGTCATATTCAGAACCGTATGTATTTTGCAAATATTCTATGTCTACAATGCTCTGCACGGAGGTACTCTAACTAATTGCTCCCACTTTCAATATGTATCCAGATTGAGACTTAGAGTCATCTGGATTGGTGTAAAAGCTTGCATCATTGTAACTCTTTACGACGAGCTCTTTTTATCACTTCCATTATCGAGAAATATTTCCTTAGTCCTCACTAAGGATATTCTTGACCGCTGTCCAGTGATCTACTCCTGGATCAAAATTGTACTCCCTTGCCAAACTCAGAGCAAGGTATACAATAGGTCTGGTACACAGCATAGCATACTTTATAGAACCTATGACTGAGGCATAGGAATGACTTTTCATTCTCTTTCTATTTTCTGCCTTGGTCGGGTTTTGAGTCTTACTCAACTTCACACCTTGCAACACAGGCAAGAACTCCTTATTTGACTGTTCCATTTTGAACTACTTCAAAATCTTATCAAGGTATGTATTAATTGAAAAAAAACTCATCAAGCGTCTTGATCTACCTCTATAGATCTTGATGCTCAATGCGTAAGCAGCTTCACCAAGGTCTTTCTTTGAAAAACTCTTATTAAGTATCCTTTTATGCTATCCAGAATTTCTATATCATTTCAAATCAACAATATGTCATCTACATATAGTTTTCGAAAATGCTACAGAGCTCCCACTCACTTTCTTGTAAATACAGGCTTCTCCAAAAGTCTGTATAAAAGCATATGCTTTGATCAACTTATCAAAGCGTATATTCCAACTCCGAGATGCTTGCACTAGTCCATATATGGATCGCTGGAGCTTGCACATTTTGTTAGCACCTTTAGGATTGACAAAACCTTCTGGTTGCATCATATACAACTCTTCATTAATAAATCCATTAAAGAATGCAGTTTTGACATCCATTTGCCAGATTTCATAAAATGTGGCAATTGCTAACATGATTCGGACAGACTTAAGCATCGATACGAGTGAGAAAATCTCATCATATTCAACACCTTGAACTTGTCGAAAAACTTTTTGCGACAAGTCGAGCTTTGTAGATAGTAACACTACTATTAGCGTCTGTCTTCCTCTTGAAGATCCATTTATACAATATGGCTTGCCGATCATCGGGCAACTCCACCAAAGTCCACACTTTGTTCTCATACATGGATCCCATCTCAGATTTCATGGCCTCAAGCTATTTCGCGGCATCTGGGCTCATCATCGCTTCCTCATAGTTCGTAGGTTTCATCATGGTCTAGTAATATGACTTCCAGAATAGGATTACCATACCACTCTGGTGCCGACTATACTTTGGAAGACCTACAAGGTTTTGTAGTAACTTAATCTGAAGTTTCATGATCATCATCATTAGCTTCCTCACTAATTGGTGTAGGAATCACTGGAACTGATTTCTGTAATGAACTACTTTCCAATTCAGGAGAAGGTGAAATTACCTTATCAAGATCTACTTTCCTCCTACTCACTTCTTTCGAGAGAAACTCCTTCTCTAGAAAGGATCCATCTTAGCAACGAATATCTTGCCTTCGGATCTGTGATAGAAGGTGTACCCAACAGTTTCCTTTGGGTATTCTATGAAGACGCACTTTTCCGATTTGGATTCAAGCTTATCAGGTTGAAATATTTCACATAAGCATCGCAGCCCCAAACTTTAAGAAACGACAACTTTGGTTTCTTGCCAAACCACAGTTCATAAGGCGTCGTCTCAACGGATTTTGATGGTGCGCTATTTAACGTGAATGCAACTGTCTCTAATGCATAACCCCAAAACGATAGTGGTAAATCGGTAAGATACATCATAGATCGCACCATATCCAATAAAGTACGGTTACAACGTTCGGACACACCATTACGATGTGGTGTTCCATGTGGCGTGAGCTGTGAAACTATTCCACATTGTTTTTAAATGAAGGCCAAACTCGTAACTCAAATATTCTCCTCTACGATCAGATTGTAGAATTTTTATTTTCTTGTTACGATGATTCTCCACTTCACTCTGAAATTCTTTGAACTTTTCAAATGTTTCAGACTTATGCTTCATTAAGTAGATATACCCACATCTGCTCAAATCATCTGTGAAGGTCAGAAAATAATGATACTCGCAACGAGCATCAACACTCATTGGACCGCATACATCGGTATGTATTATTTCCAACAAGTCAGTAGCTCGTTCCATTGTTCTGGAGAACGGAGTTTTAGTCATCTTGCCTAAAAGGCACGGTCCGCAAGCATCAAATGATTCATAACGAAGTGATTTCAAAAATCCATCTTTATGGAGTTTCTTCATGCGCTTTACACCGATATGACCCAAACGGCAGTGCCACAAATAAGTTGCACTATCATTATCAACTTTGCATCTTTTGGCATCAATATTATGAATATGTGTATCAATACGATCGAGATCCAACAAACTATTTTCATTGGGTGTATGACCATCGAAGGTTTTATTCATTTAAACAGAACAACAATTATTCTCCGACTTTAAATGAATAACCGTTTTGCAATAAACATGATCAAATCATATTCATGCTCAACGCAAACGCCAAATAACATTTATTTAGGTTTAACACTAACCCCGAAAGTATAGGGAGTGTGCGATGATGATCATATCAATCTTGGAACCACTTCCAACACACATCGTCACTTCACCCTCAACTAGTTTCTGTTTATTTTGTAACTCCTGTTTCGAGTTACTAATCTTAGCAACCGAACAAGTATCAAATACTCAGGGGCTACTATAAACACTAGTAAGGTACATATCAATAACCTATATATCAAATATACCCTTGTTCACTTTGTCATCCTACTTATCCACCAAATATTCAGGGTATTTCCGCTTCCAGTGACCATTTCCTTTGCAGTGGAAGCACTCAGTTTCAGGCTTTGGTCCAGCTTTGGGCTTCTTCACGGGAGTAACAACTTGCTTGTCATTCTAATTGAAGTTTCCCTTTCTTTCCCTTTGCCCTTTTCTTGAAACTAGTGATCTTGTCAATCATCAACACTTGATGCTCTTTCTTGATTTCTACCTTCGTCGATTTCAACATCACGAAGAGCTCGGGAATCGTTTTCGTCATCCCTTGCATACCATAGTTCATCACGAAGTTCTACTAACTTGTTGATGGTGACTAGAGAACTCTGTCAATCACTATCTTATCTTGAAGATTAACTCCCACTTGATTCAAGCGATTGTAGTACCCAGACAATCTGAGCACATGCTCACTAGTTGAGCAATTCTCCTCCATCTTTTAGCTATAGAACTTGTTAGAGACTTCATATCTCTCAACTCGGGTGTTTGCTTGAAATATTAACTTCAACTCCTGGAACATCTCATATGGTCCATGACGTTCAAAATGTCTTTGAAGTCCTGATTCTAAGCCGTTAAGCATGGTGCACTAAACTATCAAGTAGTCATCATATTGAGCTAGCCAAACGCTCATAACGTCGTGATCCGCTCCCGCAATAGGTCTATCACCTAGCGGTGCATCAAGGACATAATTATTTCGTGCAAGCAATGAGGATAAACCTCGGATCAGGACCCGATCCGCATCATTGCTACTATCATCTTTCAACTTAGTTTTCTACTTAACACATATAAAACATAGGGAAGCAACAACGCGAGCTATTGATCTACAACATTATTTGCAAAATACTATCAGGACTAAGTTCATGATAAATTAAAGTTTAATTAATCATATTACTTAAGAACTCCCACTTAGATAGACATCCTCTAATCATCTAAGTGATCACGTGATCCAAATCAACTAAACCATGTCCGATCATCACGTGAGATGGAGTAGTTTTTAATGGTGAACATCACTATGTTGATCATATCTACTATATGATTCACGCTCGACCTTTCAGTCTCCAGTGTTCCGAGGCCATATCTGTATATGCTAGGCTTGTCAAGTTTAACCTGAGTATTCTGCGTGTGCAACTGTTTTGCGCCCGTTGTATTTGAACGTAGAACCTATCACACCCGATCATCACGTGGTGTCCCAACATGAAAAACTGTCGCAACAGTGCATACTCAGGGAGAACACTTATACCTTGAAATTTTAATAAGGGATCATCTTATAAAGCTACTGTCGAACTAAGCAAAATAAGATGTATAAAAGATAAACATCATATGCAATCAAAATATGTGACATGATATGGCCATGATCATCTTGCGCCTTTGATCTCCATCTCCAAAGTACTGCCGTGATCTCTATCGTCATCGGCACGACACCATGATCTCCATCATCTTGATCTATATCAATGTGTCGTCACATGGTCGTCTCGCCAACTATTGCTCTTGCAACTATTACTATCGCATAGTGATAAAGTAAAGCAATTATTTGGCGCTTGCATCTTATGCAATAAAGAGACAACCATAAGGCTTCTGCCAGTTGCCGATAACTTCAACAAAACATGATCATCTGATACAGCAACTTATGTCTCGTCACATCTTGACCATATCACATCACAACATGCCCTGCAAAAACAAGTTAGACGTCTTCTACTTTGTTGTTGCAAATTTTACGTGGCTGCTACGGGCTGAGCAAGGACCGTTCTTACCTACGCATCAAAACCACAACGATAGTTCGTCAAGTTAGTGTTGTTTTAACCTTCTCAAGGACCGGGCGTAGCCACACTCAGTTCAACTAAAGTTGGAGAAACTGACACCCGCCAGCCACCTGTGTGCAAAGCACGTCGGTAGAACCAGTCTCGCGTAAGCGCACGCATAATGTCGGTCCGGGCCGCTTCATCCAACAATACCGCCCAACCAAAGTATGACATGCTGGTAAGCAGTATGACTTGTATCGCCCACAACTCACTTGTGTTCTACTCGTGCATATAACATCTACGCATAAAACCAGGCTCGGATGCCACTGTTGGGAACATAGTAATTTCAAAAAAAATCCTACGCACACACAAGATCATGGTGATGCATAGCAACGAGAGGGGAGAGTGTTGTCCACGTACTCTCGTAGACCGAAAGCGGAAGCGTTAGCACAATGCGGTTGATGTAGTCGTACGTCTTCACGATCTGACCGATCAAGTCCCGAACGTACGGCACCTCCGAGTTCAGCACACGTTCAGCTCGATGACGTCCCTTGAACTCCGATCCAGCCGAGCTTTGAGGGAGAGTTTCGTCAGCACGATGGCGTGGTGACGATGATGATGTTCTACCGACGCAGCGCTTCGCCTAAGCACCGCTACAATATTATCGAGGTGGATTATGGTGGAGGGGGGCACCGCACACGGCTAAGTGAATCAAGGGATCAATTGTTGTGTCTAGAGGTGCCCCCTGCCCCCGTATATAAAGGAGCAAGGGGGGAGGCGGCCGGCCTAGGAGGAGGGTGCGCCAAGGGGGGAGTCCTACTCCCACCGGGAGTAGGACTCCTCCTTTCCTTGTTGGAGTAGAAGAAGGGAAGGGAGAAGGAGAAGGAAGGAAGGCCCCCCCTCCCTAGTCCAATTCGGACTAGTCCATGGGGAGGGGTGCGGCCAACCTTTGGGGCCTTTCTCTCCTTTCCCGTATGGCCCATTAAGGCCCAATACAAATTCTCGTAACTCTCCCGTACTCTGAAAAATACCCGAATCACTTAGAACCTTTCCGATGTCGGAATATAGTTGTCCAATATATCGATCTTTACGTCTCGACCATTTCGAGACTCCTCGTCATGTCCCCGATCTCATACGGGACTCCGAACTCCTTCGGTACATCAAAACACATAAACTCATAATATAACCATCATCGAACTTTAAGCGTGCGGACCCTGCGAATTCGAGAACTATGTAGACATGACCGAGACACGTCTCCGGTCAATAACCAATAGTGGAACCTGGATGCTCATATTGGCTCCCACATATTCTACGAAGATCTTTATCGGTCAAACTGCATAACAACATACGTTATTCCCTTTGTCATCGGTATGTTACTTGCCCGAGATTCGATCGTCGGTATCTCAATACCTAGTTCAATCTCGTTACCGGCAAGTCTCTTTACTCGTTCTGTAATACATCATCCCGCAACTAACTCATTAGTTGCAATGCTTGCAAGGCTTATAGTGATGTGCATTACCGAGTGGGCCCAGAGATACCTCTCCGACAATCGGAGTGACAAATCCTAATCTCGAAATACGCCAACCCAACAAGTACCTTCGGATACACCTGTAGAGCACCTTTATAATCACCCAGTTATGTTGTGACGTTTGGTAGCACACAAAGTGTTCCTCCAGTAAACGGGAGTTGCATAATCTCATAGTCGTAGGAACATGTATAAGTCATGAAGAAAGCAATAGCAACATACTAAACGATCAAGTGCTAAGCTAACGGAATTGTCAAGTCAATCACATCATTATCCTAATGATGTGATCCCATTAATCAAATGACAACTCATGTCTATGGTTAGGAAACGTAACCATCTTTAAGTAACGAGCCAGTCAAGTAGAGGCATACTAGTCACACTATGTTTGTCTATGTATTCACACATGTATTATGTTTCCGGTTAATACAATTCTAGCATGAATAATAAACATTTATCATGAAATAAGGAAATAAATAATAACTTTAGTATTGCCTCTAGGGCATATTTCCTTCATCTCTCATTGGTAAGACGGAACAGGTTGACATGCCATTTACTCGTGCACACGGAGCAGCGAGGTTACTTCTCAATGTAGTCAGTTTGGAGTTCGTACCGGATGTGGTCAAGTGGACACATGCCGGAGTCACATACGTGTTAGAGCTTGAGATTGAGGATACACCGATACCTCGGGAGGGAGATGAGCTTCAGGACATGGATACGACTGAGGGTGATGGTGCCCCCGGGAATCAGGACAAGGGGCCTGAGAGTACACCTCAGGAGCCGGCTAAGGGGCCAGAGTCGCAGGGTAAGGCGGATACATCTGCCAAGGAGGTGTCATCTTCCACGACACCGATGAACACACTTCGGTTTGGTTCTTTTGGAGCGTGGTCTGCACCTAGCCAGTTATGGAGTAACCGAGTTGAGGCGGACGATCCAGAGGAGCTCGAGTTACCGCCAGTGATGCCCCTGCTGTTAGTTCGCCTAAGGTTCTTTGGTCTCATAGGGTTGATTCCGGGCTGCAGGACTCACCGGGCAGCGGTCTACTCATGGTGTGTGGGGGGTTGATGACATGCCCGCATTCCCAGCCCAACGCGGCGGTCCCTATCCATCTGGGGGAGGGGCACAGGTTGGAGACCCATCGTGTCCTCTCACTGCGGGGTAGTCCCGGGCAGCACGGTCAGGAGCACGGGCAGGAGGCCCGCAAATCTTCCTCTCCGACATCGTCTCCACGCCGCGCTGACGGTTTGGGGGGGGGGAATGAGACTGTCGAGCAGGTGGCTCCACGGTCTCCTTCTCCCACCACTTCGGCTGGTGATACCCGCTCAACCGCGCCTTACCCCTATCCATCGGCAACTAGGGAAGGGCGTCGGAGCGGGCAACACACACCTCGGGAGAGGACTACGGAGGAGCTTGTCGCCTTCGGTGGGATCACGGATCCGGTCACGGCTGGCAGGCGTGTCAGCAACCGGATCCAGGGACAACCAGATGCTGATGACCTGCAGTTAGCGCGCACCAAGAGGGCGACCATGCTTCGAGATGTCGAGGCAACTACAGGTATGTATTTTGATAAGAGTTGTTCAATTATGCATTTCACCGAGCTTGAAATTATTGATAAGGCAAACGGCTTAGGAATAACTTTGGGTTCAAACGAAAAGAAGGTAACGAAATCTATTAATGATCTTTTAGATTTAGAAGCAGAGCGGGCTTCTGAAATAATTCGGAACCTCGCATCAGTTAAACCTATGAATGACGATGACATGGACAATTTAGGAATTGTAGCCCTTGAAAACATTTGCAATAATCTCTTGCCTAGTGAGGAAGCCAAATATGAGGAGGGGTCGGAGACTACGGACACTCTAGAGCCTCTAATGATGGAGGGCAATATCTCGTGTTCTGCCGATCCTACGTTCCCGAAGGGTGATGGGGAGAAGCCCAAGCGACCCTGGAAACGGAAAATTTATCCTACTTCGGCAGTTCGTAGAAGTGCTAGGGTTAAGCTTAAGAAAAAATTCCATGATGACTTATGAAAGGAATCTTTTGGAATAGCATAAGTCTAGCTGACTTGGCTAAACGTAGGTTCTTGGCTGAGAGAACGATAGAGCAACATTTAGATTTTATTGCGCTTTTGGAAATACGACGAGATAACTTTACCTCGCAGTTCCTTGGAACTCTCACTAGTAGAAAAAGGGTCAAACGTGAAGCACATTAGTGTCGGTTTGTATTAGAGCCGGCACAAATGTATACATTAGTGCCGGTTCCAACGGCTAGCCGGGCCGCTCTCATTGGTACCGGTTCGTGGCTAACCTTTAGCACCGGTTTGTGCCACGAACCGGTACTAATGAGGGTGGTGGCAGGATGTTGTCGATCTGGGCCCCTCCAAGATTTTAGTACCGGTTCGTGCCACGAACCGGTACTATAGGTCCTCCTGCATATAAGCCCTTCGTCCAGCTCACTCTGTTCGTCCCCCTTTCCCCTCTCCTCTCCTCTCTGTTCTTCCTCTTCTCCCCTCGAGCTCATCACACATTTTGCCCAAAATTTGTCAAGATTTGAAGGCCTCCATCCATTCAAGTGATCACAAAGGTTAGCAACTTTGTCCTTTCATCTCTCATTGCTAGATTAGCTCTTGCAATGCTTTATATAGTTATTAATTTGTGAGTTTAGTAATTTGGGAGGAAATATATATATGTGCTAGTATTTGATTTATATGCAATTTGAGGTCAAAAATAACACTTATTTTGCATATGTAGGTGTGGTTTACTTAGTGCCTTCTAAATCTCCATCGTAACCATTGTCGATCGCCCGCACCATCCCGTCACCGGCACCACCTTGTGGTGAGCCTCTTGTTCATGAAATTTTATATAAAAAATTGATGTTTGTGTGATTTGGATATATAGTTAATCGTGTAATAATTATCTTACCCGTACGTTGTTTGTTATACATAGTGCCATGGTTTTGATATCCCTGCCCGTCGGCCCTCGTCCTTGTTATGATTCGGATGTGGTATATTCTCTTTTAAAACTATTTGTTGCATTTCGTGTTTATGACAAATTATGCCCATCAAGTTGACATAGATATTTTTATCTAGGAGGTATGTGAACCGGAAATTCCAACCGACCCTATTGTCGAGAGGTTAAATTTAGTTGAAAGAGAAAACGAGTACTTGAAAGAAAAATTGAAAAGAATTGAGGGGAGAAGATGGAATTGAGTTGCATGTTGCCGATGTCGCCGATGATCACAAGATCAAGATGGAGAAAATGCGCTTGAAGATTAGAAAGATTAGAAAATATGCCATCGATAGTGAGGCTTGGTATCATTATGCTGTTGGATCAATTGTTAACTTAGTTGCGATCTTGATCGCATTTGTTGTTGCATTTAAATGCTTTAGCTAGAGAGTTATTTGTTTGTTGCATTTAAGTGTTGTATGAACTTTATGTATGAACTTGTATTAATTTGGTCTATTCGTGTTGTGTAATGAAGATGAGCCGCAATGGATGTACGATGACCGATGCTCTCCCAGTTTGTTGAGGCGTGCATACTTTTCTCGCTATGGCCGAGGCAAACAAGCGGGCGGATGGTTTTATGCCTTGTCCATGTGCTGGCTGTAAGAATGGTCGCAATTACTCTACGTCATACTCTACGTCAAGAACCATTCACGTCCACCTGTTTGAGTCCGGTTTGATGCCCCACTATAATGTTTGGACCAAGCACGGAGAAAGAGGGGTTATGATGGAAGACAATGAAGAAGAAGAGGACGACGACGGCTATCCCGCCATGGGTTCCTGAATACGATGATACAACAATGGGGAAGAAGCTGAGCCGGTAATGCGGAAGAAGCTGAGCCGCCAATGCGGAAGAAGTGAAGAAGAGGCATCGATGAGCCCGCTGATGATCTAGGTCGGGCCATTGCCGATGAAAAGAGAAACGCGCAAGTGATTTGGAGAAGAAGAAGTTGCAGCGCATGTTAGAGGATCACAAAAAATTGTTGTACCGAATTGCATAGGTGACAAGAAAAGCTGGGCACCACACTGAAATTGCTGCAATGGAAGGCGAGAATGGTGTAAGGGATTTGGAAAGTTGTTGGTAATGATAAAGGATATGCTTCCAAAGGACAATGAATTGCCCGAGAGTACGTCTGACGGTTAAAGAAGGTTGTCGCCCTCTAGGGTTAGAGGTGCGAAGATACATGCATGCCCTAATGATTGCATCCTCTACGCGGTGAGTACGAGGATTTGAACGCTTGCCGGTATGTGGTGCATTGCGCTATAAGATCAGCCGCGATGAGCTGGTGATGTCGAGGGGCGCCCGGAATAAGATTCCTGCCAAGGTGATGTGGTATTCTCCTATAATACCATGGTTGAAATGTTTGTTCCAAAACAAAGAGCATGCCAAGGCGATCACGATGGCACGAGAAGACCGTAAGAAAGACGGAAAGTTGAGAGTACCCACCGACGGGTCGCAGTGGAGAAAAATCGAAAGAAAGTACGGAAGGAGTTTGCGATGACGCAAGGAGCGTATGGTTTGGTCTAAGCGCAGATGGCATTAATCCTTTTGGGGAGCAGAGCAGCAACCATAGCACCTAGCCTGTGACTCTATGTTTGTATAACCTTCCTCCTTGGTTGTTCATGAAGCGGAAGTTCATTATGATGCCAGTGCTCATCCAAGGCCCTAAGCAACCGAGCAACGACATTGATGTGTACCTAAGGCCATTAGTTGAAGAACTCTTACAACTGTGGAATGAACAGGTGTACGTGCGTGGGATGAGCACATGGGGGAAGAATTTGACCTAAAGGCGTTGCTGTTCGTGACCATCAATGATTGGCCTGCTCTCAAGAACCTTTCGTGACGGACAAACAAGGGATACCGCGGATGCACGACTGTTTGGATGATACCGACAAGATATATTTGAATAGTTGTAAGAAGAATGTGTACCAGGACATCGCCGATTTCTTCCGAGGGCATCCCGAAGAAAGAAAGGCAAGCATTTCAAAGGTGAGGCGGATCACCGGACGAAGCCTCGCCACCGCATTGGTGCTTGATGTACATGATATGGTCAAGGATTTGAAGGTGATATTTGAAAAGTTATCCCGCGGACAACCTGTTCAAGGACGCCGACGGACGCGCACCCATGTGGAAGAAGAAATCTATATTTTGGGACCTGCCATATTGGAAAGACCTAGAGGTCCGCTCCGCAATCAACGTGATGCACGTGACGAAGAATCTTTGCGTGACCTCGCTTGGCTTCTTGGGCGTATGGGAAGACAAAAGATACACCGAGGCACGGAGGACCAGCAACGATGCACGGAGAAGACGGCATACATCGTGGTCATGCAAGCTACGCCTTACCAAAGAAGAGAAGGAAATTTTCTTTGAATGCCCTTTCGAGATTAAGGTACCGTCGCTTCGTCGAATATAAAGGAATAATAGACATGGCAGAGAAAAAGTTCCGTAACCTAAAGTCTCATGATCGCCACGTGATTCTCGACGCAATCGCTTCGGTTGCATTGAGGGGCTTTACCGAAAACGCTCGATTAGCCATTGTGAAGCTATGTGCATTTCTCAATGCAATCTCGAAGGTAATCGATCCGAAATCATAACAAGGTTCTGTAATGATTTGGTGCAATGTCTTGTCGATTTCGAGTTGGTGTTCCCACCATCCTTCTTCAACATCATGACGCACGCCCTAGTTCACCTATCTTGAAGAGATTAACGTTTTGGGTCCTGTATTTCTACACAATATGTTCCCTTTGAGAGGTTCATGGAGTCTTAAAGAAATATGTTCATAACCGTTCTAGGCCGAAGGAAGCATCTCCAAGGGCCATCAAAATGAGGAGGTCATTGAGTTTTGTATTGACTTTATTCCGGCCTTAAGCCGATTGGTGTTCTGAATCGCGGCATAAGGGCGATCGATGGAAAAGGCACGCTAGGACGGGAACAAATAATATGTATGGACGGACATTCTCTCACTAAAGCACACTACATAGTTCTACAGAATTCCACCTTGGTGGCTCCGTATATGGATGAACACAAGAATTTGCTACGCTCCAAACACCCGGAGCGGTCGATGACCGGATTACACGTGAACAAACCAGAGTTTCGCCACTGGTTGCGAACACGTACCATGCATGACACCTCTATTGAAGATGCCATGTACTTGCTGTCCCAGTTACCATCTTCGAATATAATGACTTTCAAAGGGTACGAGATAAATGGTAATACATTTTACACTATCGCCCAAGATAAGAAGAGCACCAACCAAAACAGTGGTGTCCGCTTTGATGCAGAAACCAAGACGGGAAAGGAAACATATTATGGTTATATACAGGACATATGGGAACTTGACTATCGACGTGGTTTAAAGGTTCCTTTGTTTCGGTGCAAATGGGTCAATATGACACGAGGCCGGGTAACGGAAGACCCGCAGTACAGAATGACAACAGTGGGTCTCAACAATCTTGTGTATGCAGACGAACCATTCGTCCTAGCCAATGATGTGGCACAGATTTTCTATGTGAAGGACATGTCTACCAAGCCAAGAAAAAGAAAAGATAAGGAAGCGAATGCATCGTACGATGAGCCAAAGCGGCACATAGTTCTTTCTGGGAAGAGAAACATCGTGGGAGTGGATGACAAGACAGACAAGTCAAGATTATGAAAAGTTTGATGAAATTGCTCCATTCACAAAGTGAATATTGACCCGAGCATCCCGTTAAATGATGAAGATTTTCCATGGTTACGGCGCAAAGGGACACACGCGAAGAAAAAGTTTCACACCCAAAGATCCGGGATGTGATCGGCTTCACTATCATCACTTTCTTCGTGTTTCACACCGTGAGGGAATGTCTGTAATAGTTAGGGTAGTTATGTGTTTTGGCATTTGAAACGCGAAGAAATTTTATGTGCAAACAAATTCTTTTCATGCATTTACTGATTTTTTTTTCCAGCTAAATGACCCTGAAATTGAAAAGCAATTCAAATGAACTCAGAAAAGGTTGAAAGTTGGCATGGTATCATAATTTCATACAAATAGCATGTGCAAGAAAGTAGAGAGGGTTACGGCAAAAACTGGATGCACTTCGTCTACAAAATGGACAATCTCTTTCGAAGTATCAGGGTTTCCGACGAAAACTAAACTGTTACAAAGGCATTTTATTTTTTAAATAACCTAAGCATTACTAAATTGAATATAATGATAAAACACACTAATATTAAACATAAGAAAAACGAATCACTGAAAAAACTTTTTTCAAAGTTAAGTTATTCACAAACTAGTGATTCACACAAATTTCAAATAATTCAAAATTTAAACTATTCAAATTTGAAATCTACCGCACTAACAGAAAGTTTGTAATTTTTGTACCTAAAGCAAAAATATTCACAAAGAAACTCTAAATACAGCAAAAACAACTCAAAAATAAATAAATCAAAAATAAATAAAGCGAAACAATTAAGAAAAAAAGCCCGCCTACTGGGCCAAAGCGGCCTGCATACGACTAGCGACACAACCTTTCGTTGGGCAGGATGCAGGCCAAGAAGGCCCGAGAGGCCCACTAGGCGAAGAGGACAGGTAGGCCCAGAGTCTGGTTGGGAGAGGAGCTCGAGAGAGCTACCGCTGACTGGGCTTATAAACCAGTCGGTAGCCCTCGACTAGCAAGGTGGGACTAAACTTGCCAAGACCGCACTGCGCTAGCAAGATCACCCTTTAGTACCGGTCGTGGCACAAACCGGTACTAAAGAGAACTTTAGTACCGGTTTGTGCCACCACCGGTACTAAAGGGGTCGCTTCCGCCGCTTGGCTCGGCCAAAACAGGCCTTTAGTACCGTTGGTGGCTCCAACCGTACTAAAGGTGCCTCTATATATGCTAGAGTGCGAAAATTTCGTTTTCCTCTCTGTTAGTTCCTCTGTTTCCGTCTCCGCCGCCGCCGCCGCCGCCCTCGATCGTCCCGTCGCCGCCCGTCCTGTCGCCCCCCATCCCGTCCCGTCCTGCCGTCCCGTCCTGTCGCGCTGTCCCCGCCGTCGCCGCCCGCCGTCGCCTCGCCGTCGCCCCGCTGTGAGCTCTCCCCCTCTAACTCCTCTCCCTCGCCCCCGGCGGCCACCATGGGCGCCGCCCCTCCCCAAGCCCATACACACACACACAAACAAGCATGCATGATGAACACACACACACACACACACGTACACATGTTTAATTAGTTTAGATTATTTAGATTAGTGTTATATAGAAATGTTAGAAATGTTAGAAATTTTAGTGTTATATAGAAATGTTAGAAATTTTAGTTATCAAAATGTTAGAAATGTTAGAAATTAGTGTTATATAGAAATGTTAGAAATTAGTGTTATATAGAAATGTTAGAAATGTTATAAATCTTAGTGTTATTTAGATTATTTAGATTAGCATAATTAGTGTTATATAGAAATGTTAGAAATTTTAGTTATCAAAATCCAATCATTAAAAAAATGTTACTTTTTGCGGGCATATAGCTAGTATTTGTTCTCGATGATGCCTGCCCGCATCTCGCCGTCGACCCGTCGCTGACGACGCCCACCACCCATGTCCGGGATGGGCTCCGCTGGCTGGCACCGAGAGGTGCTGCTCGAGAGGCGCGCCGCTTGATGAGGAACCCGCCCCGGTCCCGTCGTCGACCCCGATCTCGTTTGGTGGCGTTCGCGTGGGCGAGTTTGGTGCGGAGGGACCCGGCCCGCGGAGGTGGTACGTCGCCGTGTCGTGGAGAAGGACGAACACGTCCATCGCTACATGGTTGCGTTAGAGGGCGGCAGGTTCTCCAATACCTGGCACTTTCTTCGGGGATCTCACTTCAGCTATGATCCTGTGAGGGTTCCTTCTCTTTGGGTGTCCACCGCCTACGCCGGAGGAACCGCGAGTGTCCTAGATTTTTCTGTAGTATTCGATCTTTATTAGCTAATAGCCAGTGGTGTACTATTCAATATTATATATTATTCGAGATGATGTATTCGAGATTATATCTATTATTCTAGACGATGTATTCGAGCTTATATCATTATTCGAGACGATGTAATTTGAATACTAAATTGTTTTATATTTCTTTTGGATTAGTTAAATAAAAGCTATGGCAGACAATACCGACAGAGAGGGAGAACAGACCATGTTCGATATGATACGCGGGCCAGATGATGATCAGAATGAAGAAGAATATGACGGCTCCGAATTTCTAAACAACACCGGAGAGGGTGATATGATATTCGATCGCGACGACCGAATTGATGAAGACATGAACTACGATTATGACGATGACGAAGAACATGTTGATCCTGAAACAACAAAGACCGGCGAGGTATATGTATTTATATATGCAGGCATCTGGTGATCGATCATCACATGTTTTAAATGACTTGAAGATATATTAACGAATCGATCTTTGTTCTTTCAGCCATCCGGATCGAGCAAATCTTCAGTGCAAAATGACTAAACGAGGCCCGAACAAAAGTTGAAGCAGGCGTAAAGTACAATATTGAGGCATGCAGCCATCTTGGCGAACCATTAGCGCCTAAGAAGATTGCGGACAAGTTCGTTTCGTCGGTCGCGGAGTTCTTGTGAAGGACCAACTCCCGATCAAACTTCAAGAATGGAGAGAGCCAGCAAAGCCACGCCCAGATGTTACTTTTGTCGACAAGAATCAAAAGATCGCTTTGGGATACTCTCATGGAACATTTCACCCTACCAGATCATTTCACAGAAGCAGATGTGCAGAAAGTCAAGGAGGCTGCTCTTAGGAAGATGGCGATTGCATTCAAGAACCACAAGAATCGTGAATGGAACAAGTACGTCAAGGGAGGAAGGAAGACTCCAGTATTCAAGGGAACACTAGAGATCCAACGTGCTCATTGGGACGATTTCGTGAAATTCAAGGATTCGGAATTAGCTAAGGAACGGTCGAGAATAAACAAGAAGAATGCCGAAATAAAAGGATAAGTTCCATAAGCTGGGGCCAGGTGGCTATGCGGTGGCAATGCCTAAGTGGGGTAAGTCTGAGAAAGAGATGGAGGATGCAGGTGTCACTCCGGTTACTAAGAGCTGGCCCCCCAGGGTCAGGACTTGGTTCTATGCGCATGGGGGGAGTTGGACCCGGAGACAAGCAATGTTTCGACGAGGGCAAGTCTGAAGGGAGCCGACGATGCGATACTTGTTGCAATAGAAGAGGCACGATCGGGGGTGTTCCAGCCCAACAGAGAGAACGACAAGCTTACGCGTGCCCTGGGAAATCCTGAACACCCGGGAAGAACACGAGGCAAGGGCGCTATTCCGTGGTATGAGGGGTTTTCAGAATGGAACATTGACTACAGAACCCGTGCGAGAAAGAAGATTGCGGAGGAGAAGAAGAGGAAGAGGAGGAGGAGCAGAGGAAGCAGGACTATGAACGCCTTCAAGGCCTAGAAGCAAGTCAAGCGGAATTGGCAGTCAAATTCCAGCGGCAACAGGAGCAGATCGACTCACTTACCCAACAAAGGGGGTCTCAGCAGCTGCAACAGCTAGCGGATGATCCAGCATTGGATAGCACCGGCCCATCCATTCCGAGAAGCAGCGTGGGTTCCGTCCCAGACGAGGCAATGCTAGGTAGATACCCCGTGGATGACATCACGGAGAACACTAACTGCGAGCTACACGTCAAAATGCAGAACATATCCATGAAGGTGGCGGACGGCATTGCTTTTACAAATCCCCCCGAGGCAACCTTCCATTGCAACCCGATTCCAGCGGGCTATGCTCGTGTCTTGGTTGATGAGGTGGTGGACCCACCATATTCGAAGCTACACTTGACATTGCTCGGAGGTGACGGGCGCTTTCTCGGAGAGGCCAAACATCGATCATCCTATGGAAAAAGGATTGCATCATCTTTCAAGGCCACCGACACCGCGTCGGCCGACTCCTCGTCAAGTCCGCCACCGAGTCGGCAGACTCCCCTCCCGCAAGTCCACCAAGTCCGCAAAGTGTCAGCCTCCTCCTCCTCCATATCCGCAAAGTGTCGAGCCACTCCTCCTCCAAGTCCGCCCAGCGTCAGACGCCCTCCTCCTCCAAGTCCGCACAACCTCAGCCACTCCTTCTCGTCCAACTCAGCCCGTCGGCCGTCTCCGCCGCCAAGAATCGCAGAAGAGACACCCGCAGCTATGGTGCGAAGTGGCACGAGTCGAGGTAGTACAGAAGTACAAAGGAGGCAAGAGATATAAATATGGTCCAAGCCTCACGCCTCTTCCGTAGAGGTCTTATGACAAGTCCGAGGAGGAAATCGCAGCCATATCGAAGGCCGAGGTGGAAGCCCATTTTGCACCGAAACCGCCACAGCCGCCAAGGGAGAAAGTGCCTGAGGAAACGATTGACCACTTCATTCGTATGGCTCAACCACCAGCTCCCAAACCTGTTGACACAGACTATGAGAGCCACATCAGGAAGTTAAATAGAGCACATCTACAAAGGGAGGCGAGCACGTCTACATCGAGATCGAGCAAACAAGAAGCAGCTGCCAAAAAATGCGGGAAAACCATTCCCCAGCTGGGAGAACAGGCGGCGCAATTGATCCCCTCGCTTGTGCCAACAACACGTGACAGTACGCGCGCCCAATATTATTGTGGGCAAACAGTGCACATTCCCGAGGTGGGCAATGTGGTAATAACGGAGGAGCATATAATGCAGGCTGAAGTTCTCAACATCACTGTTGGACAACTCCTCGAGATCGAGCCCATGCCTTTGCTTAGAGAGGATGAAATAAAACGGAAATATGTCCGGGGCCAACCTTTGGTCGAGCCAGACAAGGTCAAGAACCTCCCAACGAGAATGTATGAATTGCATCAATGGTACATGAACATTACCAAGATTTCAGATCGATTGTCCCTCATGGTGAATGTCAAGGAGGAGCATTACTTCCATGAGAAAGCTGTGTCCGTTGAGTATTTAGAACTGTTTCAGTTATACAATCAAGACGCACTCGACAAATCTATCGTCAGTTGCTATTGTCTGTAAGTGATTTCTTTCTGTAATTTAAGACTCAAGCTAGTTGTAGTGATCCTTTTGATCAATCATTACCTGTAATTATCCTCACTATATTCTTTTCTGTGGTATTATGCAGGATGAAGATGTATGAAATGAGAAAAGGCGGACGCTTTGGCATTGGGTTCATTGACCCAAACACCGTTAATGAATACACATGGAAGATAAATCAACGTCGGCAAAAGAACGTAGAGGACAACATGCTAGAGTTCTTGAAGCGCCTCAAATACAATGAAGATATACTACTTCCTTACAACTTCCAGTGAGTCACACTGTCTTGTACTACAAATTCTCTATTTTTGCCTACTAGCTAGCAACATGTTTTTTCTTACATATGCCCGCTTAATTAAGACATGCAAACGTGTGTGCATGCAGATTTCATTGGGTCTTGTGTATCATTAAAGTTGACGCCGGAACAGTTGAAGTACTGGACTCACTACTCTTAGAAAAAACTGACTATAACATCTTGTTTGGGATAGTCAACAGGTAATTTCAATCATTATTAACTATATATCTCGGCCTATTTAGTTCGTCATTTCATGATATGAACTATTTAATAACCCCTTTATTCATTTTCTTTGTCGGCGAGCAGGGCTTGGGCAAGGTTCATCAGCGCCACGCCCGGCAAATGGAAAAAAAAGATTAAATGGTTTCGACCCAAGGTAAGTAATTAAGTAGTACTAGCTAGCTAGCTAGCTAGCTGCCATCTCTTTAATTATCATGCTTGATTAATTATTATCTAATCAAATTCCATTCTCGTAAAGGTCCTGAAGCAGGCGCAGGGGACTGATCTGTGTGCATTCTGCGTTTGCGAGAACATTCGCATGATGGTGTCCAGAAGGAGCAGATCTGAAAGACAGGAATGGGTACGCTTGTCAGAACACTATTCACAATTTTTACACCATTATTGATATCTAGTCACACAACTAATACACATGCATATTGATCTCCTTCTTAACAGTTCAAAGAGGTGCGGGAGAAGCTCCTAGAAACGGAGCACGTAGAAGCACTTCAAGAGGAAATAGCGGGATTTTTGCTCGACTGTGTCATAAACCGAAGGAGAATTCTATTACCCGCCACGCCCCCATGAAAACCACTTCCAATTGTCATCGTGTTCAAGGCACCAATTAGGCTAATGCCACTGGCTCCAAAGGCAACATGCATATGTAGGAGAAATTGTATATAGCTATACATGTGTGTATGTGTGAATTAATTAATATGGTGGTTTGTGAGACATTGATGATATATATATGCATGATTGGTTCTACTAGAAATTATATATATATATATATATATATATATATATATATATATATATATATATATATATATATATATATAACGTGTACAATGTGTAGTATCGTAAAATACCAGCAAACTAAAAAGAATTAAAACGGAAACACAAAATTAAATGAAAAGAAATCATAAAACTAAAACCCCCAAACCTTATAGTACCGGTTGGTCTTACCAACCGGTACTAAAGGGCTCTGAGCCCCGAGCTGGCTCGTGCCACGAAGTTGCCCTTTAGCACTGGTTCGTGCTGAACCGGTACTAAAGGGGGCCTTTAGTGACCACAATTTAGTGCCGGTTATGGAACCGGCACTACAGGGCCTTATGAACCGGTGCTATTGCCCGGTTCTGCACTAGTGTCTATCCTAAGGAGTTGATTTTGATTGGCACGTCTTACCTCCAAGAGGAAGATGTGGTGGGATATTACTAGGGGTTCGGTGTGAAACACTTAAGGTGCTTAACGTGGTTCGGGGAGATTTTGCGGTCAAGTTTCGGGTGAGATCAAAATTGGATGGTTTCCAATGGTCTCTTGTGGCTGTATATGGGGTAGCACAACCTGAACTTAAACCAGATTTTTTAGCTGACTTAGTGCGGATCTGTGGAAATGAAACTTTGTCAATCCTAGTTGGTGGGGACTTTAATATAATTTGGAGGAGAGATGAAAATAACAATGACAATTTTGATGGACGTTGATCTATGATGTTTAACATGATTATCGAGAGTCTTAATTTGAGAGAAATTGAGCTCACTGGTAGACAATTTACATGGGCCAATTCGTTGCCCACTCCGACTTATGAGAAGTTGGATAGGGTACTCGCTAGTGTGGAATGGGAACAAAAGTACCCATTGGTGTCGGTTCATGCGATGCAGAGAGTGATCTTAGACCACACACCACTTCTTATAGACTCGGGAGAGGCTACACATGTTGCGAACAAGAATGCTTTCTCTTTCGAACTAGGTTGGTTCGAGAAAGAAATTTTTTTGGAGATTATTGCACGCAAATGGGCAAAGTTTGTTAGTGGAAGAACTAGTATTGAGAGATGGCAAAATAATATCAGACATCTGAGACAGTTTTTGCAAGGTTGGGCCAGAAACAAGAGTGGGATTTTACAAACAAGAAAAAGAATGACTCACTCAATTAATTGGAGCGCTAGATTTAAAAGCCGAAAGTAATCTCCTTATGGTTAATGAGCAAAACTCCAAGTCCGAAGCTGAGCAAGACTTACGAGCTCTTCTTAGAGAAGAGGAGCTCAAGTGGGCACTGCGTGCTAAAGTGCTTAAGGTTGTCCAAGGGGATGACAATACACAATTCTTCCATATGATTGTGAATGGTAAACATAGGAAGAAGAAAATCATCCAGCTCGAACAGGACGAGGGGACAATTGTGGGGCATGAGAATCTGTAAACTTATATTTATAATTACTATAAACAACTTTTTGGGCATCCGAAAGCAAGCACGGTGGTCCTACATGAATCTGTTTTTGGAGATATCCCTCGGCTCCAGGTAGAGGAGAATGATATTATATCTGCACCGTGATACGTCTCCAACGTATCTATAATTTTTTATTGTTACATGCTATTATATTACCCGTTTTGGATGTTTATGGGCTTTACTATACATTTTTATATTATTTTTGGGACTAACCTATTATCCGGAGGCCCAGTCCAAATTGTTGTTATTTTTGCCTATTTCAGTGTTTCGCAGAAAAGAAATATCAAACGGAGTCCAAACGGAATGAAACCTTCGGTAGAGTTATTTTTAGAACGAAAGCAATCCAGGAGACTTGGAGTAGACGTCAGGGAAGCAACGAGGTGGCCACGAGGGTCCAGGGTGCGCCCTACCCCCCTAGGCACGCCACCCACCCTCATGGGCCCCTTGTGGCTCCCCTAACCGACTTCTTTCGCCTATATATATCCATATACCTCAAAAACATCCAAAAGCACGATAGATCGGGAGTTCCGCCGCCGCAAGTCTCTGTAGCCACCAAAACCAATCGGGGCCCTGTTCCGGCACCCTGCCAGAGGGGGGGATCCCTCACCAGTGGCCATCTTCATCATCCCGGCGCTCTCCATGACGAGGAGGGAGTAGCTCACCCTCGGGGCTGAGGGTATGTACCAGTAGCTATGTGTTTGATCTCTCTCTCCCGTGTTCTTGATTTGGCACGATCTTGATGTATCGCGAGCTTTGCTATTATAGTTGGATCTTATGATGTTTCTCCCCCTCTACTCTCTTGTAATGGATTGAGTTTTCCCTTTGAAGTTATCTTATCGTACTGAGTCTTTAAGGATTTAAGAACACTTGATGTATGTCTTGCATGTGCTTATCTGTGCTGACAATGGGATATTCACGTGATCTACTTGAGGTACGTCTTGGTGATCAACTTGCGGGTTCAGTGACCTTGTGAACTTATGCATAGGGGTTGGCACACGTTTTCGTCTTGACTCTTCGGTAGAAACTTATATTATGCCTCTTCGAACAATTGTCTGGTTTAAAGATAAACTATCACAAAAATGAGTTGTTCTGCTTTGGGAAGGCCAATGACGAGCAAGACACATATAGACAATTGTTCGGGTGTGAATTAGGTTCTTTACCATTTAGTTATTTGGGCATACCGATTCACCACTGTAAGTTATCTAATAAAGAATGGAAGTGTATCGAAGATCAAATTGAGAAAAAGCTGAGCTACTAGAAGGGCAAGCTTATGTCTTATGGAGGTCGGCTAGTGCTGATTAATTCGGTACTGACTAGTATGCCGATGTTCCTACTATCGTTCTTCAAAATTCCGAAAGGGTTACGGAAGCGACTTGATTTCTTCAGATCTCGGTTCTTCTGGCAGTCAGATGAGGCCAAGAGGAAATACCAACTCGCGCGATGGGATATCCTTTGCTGACCAAAAGACCAGGGGGGTCTCGGTATTGAGAACTTAGAAATCAAGAATAAATGCCTTATTAGCAAATGGATCTACAGGTTAGAGATAAAGCCGGAGGGCGCGTGGGCATAGATTTTATGCAATAAATATCTGCAGTCGAAAATGCTTGCTCAGATTACCATGAGACCAACTGACTTGCCATTCTGGAAAGGGCTTATGAGAACGAAGGACTTGTTCTTTCGTAGGGTCAAATTCTTGGTTGGCAATGGGATGTCAACAAGATTTTGGGAGGATACGTGGTTAGGAGAGACACCCCTGACCGTACAATACCCCACCCTTTGTAACATTGTGCAACGTAAGGAGGATTACGTAGGCACAGTTTTCCAAACCATTCCCTTGAATATTCAGTTCAGACGTGCGTTAGTTGGTGAGCGATGGACTGCCTGGATGCACTTGGTTCGGAGATTGATAGATGTTCAACTCTCTGACCAGCCGGATTCGACGCAATGGAAATTAGCTAAAATGGGGTTTTATGGTGAAATCTTTCTATATGGATTAGATTAATTCTGGCCCAATCTCAAGAATGTTGCATATTTGGAAGATTAAGGCTCCCTTGCGTATTAAAATTTTTATGTGGTTTGTCCACAAGCAAGTAATACTCACCAAGGACAACTTAATCAAGAGGCGATGGGTAGGTAGTCCACGTTGTTGTTTTTGGTATCATGATGAAACAATACAACATTTATTCCTTGAATGCCCACTCGCCAAATTGCTTTGGAGAACGATTCATATAGCCTTCAACATTAATCCTCCAGTTGACATTGAGTCGTTGTTTGGAACGTGGTTAGATGGGTTGAACATACTACTGCGGCACGTATTCGTATTGGAATATGTGCGCTTCTGTGGGCTATATGGAACTGTAGGAATGGTTAGATTTTTAACAGACAATACACTTTAACTTTCTTGCAAGTCATCTTCAGAGCTACCGCATGGATCCGTACGTGGTCCTTACTCACTCATATGGACTCCAGGGAGCCTTTGATTACTAGGTGCAACTATTGGAAGATGGTAGCACGGGCTATACTTAACCAGTTCGGATGGCAGTCGCATAACAGGATAGGAGTCTAGGAAGCTTATTCTCCATATTGACGTACCGGTTGTGATTGTGAGCATGTATTTTCCTTTTATTCTTTTGCTCCGCTCCGCTTGCGAGCTGTAATACTTTTATGACTTTGTGGTACTTTGTGGATTTTTTTTAATAAGATGGCTGCATGCATCATTATGATGCAGAGGCCGGGGTACGCCTCCATTTCCAAAAAAATATTCATATCTTTTAAACCCTAACTCCAATTTAACATGTTATATATGAAATTTGATTAGAAAAATGTGTAGAATATGAGTATCATGTTATTTTACCTGTTAAATAATTTAAAAATGATATTTAGAGTGCAACCTTAATCAATAGCGCATGATTCATCTTTCTTTCATACCGACACCGACCCAGATTGCAAATGAACACCTCATCAAAGCTAAATTGGAGATGAAAGAAACCATCGATAACCATGCATGCACGCCTCGGTAAAATATTACATGGGAAAGAAAACAGATTTCTCATCCTATGCCGAGAGAGAGAGAGAGAGAGAGAGAGAGAGAGAGAGAGAGAGAGACGCCTCGGCAAACCTACTGGGGTCTTGAGTCATGGTTATTGGATTTGGGCCGTGCAGTACTTTCTTCTCCCATTACAACGCACGGGATATCTTGCTATTTTTATGTATAAAACAACAAAGTTAACTAAACAAGCTGGCACAACTTTATCGACGCAACCAACAAAGTTACTATATATCTATAAAACAACAAAGTTAACTCGTCACCCTACCGAGGCATCTATGTATGGCAAGGTGATCGTGTCATCCGGACATTGCGTGTAGTTGCAGATTTCACTAGATCTAATGAGTATGTCTTAAATGTCAAGGGTTTTATAAAATTTGTAAGTCGTATGTTTTTTTCCAATCAGACTCACATGCCCCCATTGGAGTATTTTTGTCCCGAGGTGTTTTAAGCACCGCATGCAAAACCCCATAGTTTTCCAACACGCAAAAAGAATTGGATAGTAGTCCGAGAAGACCGGTTTGATGAGAGTCTAACTTTGGAGTATGACATATATAGAACACCTAGGGACAGCGCGACACGTTGCCGCTTATGACTGGCCACTATTTTTAGCAAATTATGTACTATATGGATGTGAGATTATCTTGTGGTTCTCCATCGTGCCATTCAGACATGCTTACCCTTATATAAACTCGCCATAAGGATTATGGCGCATGATTGTCTTCTTATCAGAGAAAAGTTTACACATAACTTGTAATCCATGAATTCATCCCGCAAGTTCTTCATGGTTGTTGTCGTCCTTGCCTTGCTCGTCGTGGCTACGGGTGAGAATTTACTGGATTTACTCATTTCCTTTCTTTTTGATACACTGCCCTTTTTGTTGTCGTTTAACAAATTATTATTGCTAACTAAAACATGGCAGATATGAGCTTTCACTTTTGCTTTACCAGGCTAGAAAATCACATGAGCCCATCATATATGACAAGGAATATTCGCAAGACATGAATATCAATTAGTACGATATTTTCATAAGAAATAAAAGCACAAAAGGGGTGTCTTAAAATATTTAATACAATATAAGTTGTAATCCAGTGAGACAAAAACTCATGCAGATACATCATCATGCGTGATTTGATGTATTTAACATACTTTTCCAATGTGTGGATGTGCTTGTGTTGTTCAGAGGTGGCGCCGGCGCAGGCGGTAGACTGCAGGACAGCGAGTACCCGGTTCAACGGCATATGCATCCTGGACAGCAGTTGCGCCAACATGTGCATCACCGAGGGGTTCCTGGCTGGAGGGGAGTGTGAAGGCCTCCACCGGCGCTGCATGTGCAAAACACCATGCTAGGCGAAGCATATGCATAGTCTGGAGTGCTTCATCAGGAGGTTTTCCCGATTTAGATAAAAACAAGGAAAAATATTATTTTTTTCTAAAAGAAAAGAAAATGGAGTTGTAACACATATTGTGTTCTTTTAGTTTTTTCCCACATGTTCCTTTGGAAAATTGTGGTTGTGTAGTTTGATGCATTTTTGTTGATCGTGCAATCCAGTTTGATGTGTTTTTGTTGTAAACTTGAAGTTGGACATTTAGTCATTGTGTAAGATTATTTTCCAAGATTCATTCATTTGTGATCATGCAAATGCAGTATTGTACTACTAGTAACCATAGTGTTTCTAGTAGCATAATTTTTTTTCTCTAACTTGTAACGTTGAGAGTGAAGGCAAATAGAAGGATGCAACGATTTTGGTGGTTGCATGATCTGAACACGGAGATCTCAAATGGAAATGATATAAGGTTGACACAATATATAATATTTCATCTCCACCAAAGAATCAGTATGGTAGGGTATGGTTTAGCTAAAGTATCAATGAGGGCATGAGGCGAGTCAAGGCTAAGAAAAAAAAGAGACATGATCACGATGTCTACAAGAGCTCATTTGACTTATCGATGGTGATTTCACAGTCAACTACTGATAGTTGTTACTAATGTCAGATCAAATTTCTCATCTTGTTCTCATTGATACTCCAATTGGTACTCGTCGCCATGTTCAAGGCATCCATGCATGGTAGGGTGATCATATCATTCGGACATTAGATGTAGTTGTTGCACCTTTTACAAGATCTATATATTGATCCACTTGTAACTTTCAAAGGGTTTTATTAATTCGGTAAGTATTATATTATGCCGGTCGGGAATGCATGCTCGTTCGAGTACCTACTTTATCTCACAAAGTAAAGACAAAAATATTACTGTACAGTCGTTTTATAATCTATTAATTCTGAATGATATACAATTTTCTTTCGAATTCTTGTGGCAGGTTAAATTTCACCAATATTAAGGCTTTCTTGTGGCTTACTTTGTGTAAGAATATTCTCACAAAAGACAATCTTTTGAAAAGAGGTTGGATTGGAAATAAAAATCGTGCTTTGTGGCAAAGAGGGGTCGGCTGATCACCTTTTTTGCATTGTTCGGTTGCTAAGTTCATGTGGAGACTACTACAGTACACTTTCAGTTTGAAGTTACCAATTGCAACATGAACACTTTGTTTTCTTATTGGCTTGGTAAATATGGTAAAGAGAAAACAATGATGCTTACTATTGGCATTTCTACTACAATATGGTCTATTTGGAATTATAGAAATGAAATTTGTTTTGAATGCAGGGGAGTGCTTGATCTTTCAGTGATTCTTCATAGAGCATGTTCCTTGATCACCTCTTGCGCTATATTACAGAGAAACCAGAAAAAGCAAAGGAAAATGATGTGTGGGGGGGGGGAGGGGGGGAGTCTGCTTGAGCGGGTAACAAGTGAGATCGTCAACGCTACTAATAAAGGATGGTGCCTTGAAGTTTTGCAACTTACAAGTGGCTATCAAGAAGGATGTATGAAGATCTTTATCAATTATCTGCTATCTCCGTGATGAGCAACCTCTACTTTTGGGGTCATGTTTATACTTTTGATGTGTGTGTTTTCGTAGTTTTTCTCCCTTTAAAACCTATGCAATATGGAGTCACTTTGTGGCATTCCTATATCTAGTATGGCTAGAGGTGGACTTCGTCTCGGGCTCTTGATATAGGTTGTTGTGATGTTATGTTGCAGTAGCTTAGTGTTGTTAGTACGCTGATCCTGTTGATGTGCTTGTAAGAATCTCTAATGGTTTATTTTAATGGAAATCGGGGATGGAGCCAAAAAAACTTACTTTGTGTCTAAGTTATTTTGAGAAATATATTTTTACACAAACGAGAACTAGATTACTAGTCTGATAACATTGGATTGACTAGGGCCTAACTTTGGAGCAACATATATCAACCTGTGACTGGCCATAATATTTCAGCCAGTTATATATAACATCACAACATGAGACGATTTTGTAGTTCTCCGTGGTGCCATGCATGCATGTTTATCTCTTAAATTAAACTTGGCAAGAGGATTGTGGCACATCATCAGCTTCTTGACAAGAAGTGTACATATAACTTATATACCATTGGTTCCCGGGGCAAATTCTTCATGACCCTCGCCGTCCCCACTTTGCTCGTTGTGACCACGAGACTCTCCTCTTTTTTTACTTTTTGATATAGTGACAGTATTTATATATTTAACATACTTTGCCAATGTGTGGTTGTGTTGGTTTGATATAGAGGTTGTGCCGACTCAGGCGGCGGAGTGCAAGACGGTGATCGCCCCGTTCAACAGTATGTGAATGCTGGATAACAGCTGCACCAACATATGCATCACCGAGAGGTTCACGTTGGGTGGCGAGTGTTAAGGCCTTTGCCGGCAATGCATGTGCAATATGCCATGCTAGGCCTCTGAATCCAAGTGAAGGCAAGTCAGCAAATTTTCAAGGGCATCTCTTGTTTCCCATGTTAAATAAAGCAAGGACACAAAGTATTCTTTTTTTTTCTATTTTCTAAAAGGCCATATATAATACTCCCTCCATCCCACAAATTGGTGTAGTAACATCTTATATTATGGGACTTTGGGAGAACTTCTCAAAGTATTATATATATTGTGTATTTTTCACATGTTCGTTTTCATACTTTCATATTTCTTTTTACCGTAGATTTCCAGTTTGATGTGTTGTAAACTTGAAGTTGGCCGTTTGGTCTATCTTTGTGTAAGATCATTTCTTTTCGGAGGTATATTTGTGAATGTGTAATCTAGTACTATTGCAGTACTCCTATCTGTGATTTGTGTTATCATTAGGAATGTGGAGCTTCACTTCCAATATGGAAAGACATCAATCAAGTTGATAATCTCAAGCTAGAACTGTTAATCTATGGTCTACATTTTTTTAGACAACCCTATGGTCTACATGTATTTCTCTTGGCCCTCTCTGTTTTACAGTACAAAATGAACTCGATCAAGCTACATTATATATAGGGCGGGCCCATTAGCACAGGTTGGCAGGATTTCCCCTCCTTTTATTTGTGTTATTTTTTGTGTCTCAAAAAGTAGTATTATTTTTTAATTTAAATTTTATTTTAAAAACAAATAATTTTTTAAGTAACTTCACAATGTATTTTAAAAATCTCATCACATTTAAATTGCTTCACATATTTAAAAAATATGTTCATGCATTTTGGAAAAATGTTCATGAAATCTAAAAGAAGTTTTCATCGAATTTGAAAAGGTGTTCACACTTTTTGTAAAATGTTCATACACTGTTTAAAAACTTCATACAATAAAATATTCATGTATTTACCATAAACGTCCACGTATTTTCAAAATAAATCATGAAATTTAAAATGGGCTCGTAAAAGATGTTCACGTGTTTTTTGAAAAAAAATTGGTATTTGTCGAAAAAGGTTTTTATATATGTGGATTAGTTACAGTTAAAACTGGGAAAATAAAAGAGTAAAGGGAAAATATTTGAAATTAACCAAATAGGAAAAAAAGGTAAATTATACCCAAAATTATAAAAGCTAAATACAGAAAACCAAAAAAAGGAAAAGAAAAAAACTAAAATCCAGAAAACTGTACGAAAACCGTTTGCCAAAAGAACTATGATCATGTATTTCTCTGGTCTCTCTCTCTCTCTCTCTCTCTCTCTCTCTTTACAGTACAAAATGAACTCGATCAAAAATAAAACTCCCTTGTACAAAAATGAAATAAAATAAAACTCCCGCTACCTTATATATAGGGCTGGCTCATTGGCACAAGTGGGCTGGATTTTTTTTCCTTTTTATTTGTGTCAAATTTTTATTTCAGTTTTATTTGGAAAATAACTAACGTTTAGGTAATTTCAAAATGTATTTTAACAAATATCTGTGGCATTTAAATTGTTTCGCATACTATAAAATATGTTTGCACGCTTTGAAAATTGCTCATGAAATTTAAGACAAGTGTTCACGAAATTCGAACAACCATGATTTGTAGGGATGTGGAGCTTCACCTTCAATATAGAAACACAAAAAACCAGTCGGTAACCTCAAGCTTGCACTGCTCATCATTCGGAAAAAAATGACGTTCACGACCTAGTGCTTCACATATATCTCTAGCTATTTACAGTACAAAACGAACACGATCAAACACACAACTAATCTCACTACTCACTCACTAGTCACGTCTGAGCATCAACCACTCTCTCTGTCCGGAATCCCCTGGGGTACACGAGCACGGAGTCGACGCAGAGGCCGCCCTTGGTGTGGGTGCAGTCGATCTGCGCCATGGAGAACTTGACCCTCACCGGCCGGCCGTGACCGTGCTCCTCCGTGTCCGGGGCCACCACGAAGTCGCCGGCGTGGTACAGCGCCCAGCTCCCCGGCTCGTCGTCCAGGTAGCGCTGCGACACGGCGTTCTGGCCGTCCGACGTCGACAGCTGGAACCGCACGGGCTTCCTGTCCCAGCCGTGGATGCCGCTGCCGGCGTTCTTCTCGGAGCCGCAGCCGCGGCGGCCGGCGTGCCTGGAAGAAGAAGAGGGCTTCCCGAGGTGGAGCCTGAAGTAGAGGCTGTAGGTCCCCGCCGGGAAGCGGAAGTCGATCTCCCCGACCACCTCGAACCACCAGATTTGCTGCAGGTACGCCACGGACTGGAACCTGCAGAGGCGAGCAGGGAAGAAAGGTTCAGATTTCCTTCACAATGACTCCTAGTTTCTTTGTGTAACATCTGGCCAAACAATCATCATCAAGAGGAACAGAATTTTATATACAACGGTTTGTTGGTCGTATTCAACGATTTTGTTGGTTGCATGATCTGATGAACATTTCAAAAGAAAGGGACGTAAGAGTTGACACGATATTTCAAATGTCAGTGGTACAAAAATATACATTTGAAAAATTCGAGCCCCGTCGAAAATATCTCTACTCACGAACTATCTCCTGTCAATTATTGCTGGTGTCCATGATTACCTCATCGATATGCAAGCTGGCAACTGCGGTGTTTAGAGCAATACAAATTTGTCAAAAGGGGATGAAAGCTACACTTTGTTTCACTTTTTTTGGCATCATCAACGGTAACCGTAGATATTTCTTTTACATAAGCTAATGGTAGATATTTTCATTCTACTAGTACAAATTATACAAGGTATAGATGTGTGATAGTCAAAATAACTAGTACTAGTATAGGCAAAACAGAAGATGAGAAACATTAGTACTACTAAGCATATGATTGGAAGTAAGATCTGAATTCAAAATTACCTAGACTCTGTGTTTGGCATGTGAACCCAATATCTCCTGTCATCGATCCCCGTTATCACCAAAGATTTTGACGATAATGCCATGCAAACCATGCCGGTGCTCTTCTCCAACCAGAATTCCTGCCGGGCAAACAGAGGAGTGTTCTTCGTCAAAACAAGAATACCAATAAAAAAACAAGAAACTTATATACTCGGGTGTAAGAAATCGACTATAAAACCATTCTCGAAGAAGAGATTAAGGTTTTTCGTGCACGGCATATTTTGCATTAGTTTATGGTGACATAGCACAAGCGTGGGAACTTTTAAAACGGGCCTATCATGATTTCGTTACAGCTCATTGTTTCTTGCTTTTTCTCAGTTTCTTGTACAACAGGTATGGAACTTTAACCCCAAATTACTAAAGCAGCTGTAAGGTCATATCAAATTAGATTTGGTAAAGATATATAGACAGTACAATTTTCCTTGAATTTCTGGCATCAGTTTAGAGAACCAAACATATTAATAGTCAAAACATATGTAAGGTATGAACAATTATTTCAAAAACAAATGAACAAATTCAGAACACCGGTACTTTTTCTAAACAGGCTATTGCAATATCTATGTTTTTTTAATGCAAAATACCTAGAGTTTATATTTCCAACGGTCTCTCAAAATTCCGTTCAGTGCCACAAAACTGCTGGAAGAACACTGTGGAAATCAAAATGAAATTATCCCCCCACACACAGTGATTATAAGGAAGAAAAAGCTCACCCTTTTGCCGTCGTCAAACCGCACGGCCTTGGCGAGCCTCGCGTAGACCTCCTTCTTCCCGACGGCGCACCTCTTCCCACCCACGTCCTCCTCCTCGCCGCCACGGACGAAGCCCATGAGGTACCCGTAGTTCTCCGGCAGCTTGGCCTCCCACACGAAGTCGGCGGCCGCGGCGCTGCGGAACGCGCGGTTGAGCCGCGCGAGCCGGCATATGTCGGGCGCGCCCAGCCGGAGCAGCACCTCCGCCGCGCACAGCTCCGGCATGTCGCCCAGCCCGGACCCCGGCGCCTCCGCCGGCGCCGCGAGGTCCGACGCGCCCGCGCCCATGCCGCCTACGCCTGGTTCCGCGACGCGAGGAATGCCGCCGCGTTTGCTTCCAGTGCGTGCGGCAGGTAGCTCCGGTGATCGAGCTCGTGCTGCCAAATACAGTAGCTAGCTAGCGCGCGAAGAACAAGCGGGCCGGAACTTGTGGACGGCCGGCCTTGCAGGAGGGAGAAGGAATCGGATGCGGAGAATCGGGTTGGCCCGAGCCAGGGTGCTGGAATTTGTTCGAGGCTCGAGCGCGCTTGTGGTGCTCGTGCGCGGCGAAAACGGGAGCGCGAGCAGAGGCCAGAGGCGAAGAATGCGGGAAGGGGAAGCGCGGGGTGGCCGGAACGGACCAATTTATTATCCTCCCGGGCGACTTTCTCACTAATTCTGTCACTAAACCCCCTTTCAAAAGTTAAAACTGCCGACGGGTTTTGGGAACCAAACGTCATAGTATACGGTTCCGGGTTGCGACACACCACCACTAGTGCTCTGCTCAGCGAAGAAAATAGCGCCCTATGGCCTAATAGCACGCTATAGCATTCTCGGCAATGTCTCGCTAAATAAATCCGTATATAATATCTCGCTAATAGCAAGTTGTAGTGTGAAATAGCACGCTAATAGTGTATTTCAAGGGCAATGCTATTTTGTCATGGCGGTGCGCTATTTTTTTCATTGGCTCTGCTGCATTAAGAGTAGTACAGTTTGGGCTCAATGTTTACCATTTCGGAAATAGACTCCAAATGTAATTTTTCTTGAAGAAAGTTTACCAAATGATGACGATGTTTGACTAAAGAACTGAAATTAGTTCGGATACAGTCTAAAATTTCAAGATGGAAAATTCCTCTTCTACTACTTCACGTCCCCTCGTGGAAAAGATCATGTTTTTAACGGTGTAACCCACTAGTCCCTGGCCGTCGTATGCACACCAAGGCACTAAAACATTACCATTTTCGCCCCACCCTTTGATCCTTGTCTCCACACACAACCATCTTCATCGCCGAATAATGAGCCCATTGAAGGCATAGTCGAGCAAAACCATGAGAACAGAAACAGGTACCAACTGAGTTTGAACATACTTTAAAAACAATAGAGATAGTTGTGAGAATATGGAATGCATTTTTAGGAAGAAAAAAAATACAATAAGTAAATATGGCAACAATGGTTCAAAAAAACATGACAACATCGACTAGCCCCTGTGTTATTTTGTTAAGAATAAATATAGGCACACGCTGAATGTAACCAAGGATCAAACATGGGTGGTGGGCTAGGTCACCCGGCTAGCCGCATGGCACTAACCAATTGATCAATGCCCATTTTTCGTCACTAGGCTTTCCAGTTTTGTTACCAAAATAAACCGCATATTTCAACTACTCAATGCAATTCTAGCACAATCCCCAAACCATATCTATCAACAACATGTATCGTACTTTGTCAAGCCCAGTAATACCCCCCAATCGACAAAAGAAACAAGGATATATAATCCAGAACTGTTCAAAGCTTATAATTTTTTTCCCAAAAAAAGTTTGTTGCCAACTTTGTCGCTTCCGATAATCTGGTTATAACAAGACGCCCAGCTAATGAAGCTTTTGGCCGAACTAAACTAATAATCAAGCTGTTGTGACCTTTGCTAGCTCCGAAAGTGCAATCTAATACTATTATTTTTTGCGGGTGCAATCTAATATTGTTAACTGTTAAGAGCTGGGATCCCCACTTTTCTATGTATCATGAAAATAATTTAGTTTGGTAGCTTAAATTCGATGAACCCAGAATCTGATGAAACCAACATTTCTGTTGCCTTGGTGTAAAGAAGGCATGGGACATCCTGAGCTCTTTGTTTATCCGGCTAACCAATATTGATTGTTGCCTTTCCGTCTCAACGGCCACCTAATTTGTGGATCCAATTCAACCTCGCATGATGCACTCTTTTCTATAGTTGGGGAATAAAGAGCAAGAAAATTTCTTGGCTCTACATCATACCAAGGACTAAACAAAACAAAGGGAAACCCAAAGAATGAAAGGGAACACAGTCTGCTCCCTCCGTATTCAAAATAAATGCATGAAGACCAAGGAATGGAGTAAAGAGTTCAAATATGCATGTTTAATCCCTAGCTAACCCTATGCCAAAAGCCCAAAACTAATCTTTCCTCAACCACAACGACATAATCCACTTGTTTTCATAACCGATGGAACGCACAACAACACGATTACTCAAAATCGATGTTTTCGGCAAACTTTAATTAAAACAGTGTTTTTTGGCACTGTCAGACGCAATTTTGGTGTGTTTTTGGCAATTTACTCATTTTGGGAACGAAACGTCATATACGGTTTTGGGTTGCGACACACCACTAGTTATTAGTGCTGCTACATTGGAGTAGACCACTTTGGGCCAGGAGGGGCTCAATGTTTATAGTTTCGGAAACAGATTGCAAATGTAATTTTTCCGGAAGAAAGCTTATCAAGTCATGTTGATGTTTGATAAAAACTGAATTTAATTTGAATATCAAATCATAACTCTTCATCGGTGAATGATGCCGCCATTGAAGGCATAGTCGAGCAGAAAGAAGTACCAACTAAGTTTGGACAACTTTCAAGAAAAATATATAGATGGTAAATCACTAAGCTTTTTAAAAAAACATGGCAACATGGACAAAGCCCCTATGGTATTTTGTTAAGAAGAAATATAGGCACACACCCAATGGAGCCAAGGATCAAACGCATGTGGTGGCCTAGGTCGCCCAGCTAGCCACATGCCACTAGCCAATTGATCAATTTTCACTGAGCTTTCCGCTTTTATTACAAAAACACCACATATTTCAACTACACTGTATAATTTCAGCACAATCCCCAAACCTTAATTTTCAACAACTTGTATCATAGTTTTCTCAAGCCTTGTCCTCCAGAAATGACTAAAAGAAACAAGGGAGAAATAATCCCAAACTGAGGTTCAAACCCGATAAAAAATTCCCAAAAATTGTTTGTTGCCAGCTTTGCCGCTTCCGAGACTTTGTTTAACGAGACGGCCAACTAATGAAGCTTTCGGTCGAGCTAAACAATTAATCAAGTTGGTGTGATCTTTGCTAGCTCCGAAAGTGTAATAAGATATTATTAGCCGTTAAGAGTTGGGATCCCTACTTTCTATCTACCATGAAAACAATTAAGTTTGCTTGTTAAAATACGATGAACCGAGAATCTAATGAAACCACCATTTTCTGCTGCCTTGGTGTAAAGAAGGCATGCGACACCCTGAGCTCTTTGTTTATAAGGCTAACCAATCTTGATTGCTGCCTTTCCGTCCCAGCGGCCACCTAAATCGTGAACCCAATCTAGCCTAGCATGGTGCACTCCTTTTATATATAATAGTTGGGGAATAAAGAGCAAGAACATTATCTTGCTCCACATCATATACCAAGGACTAAGACAAAGCAAAGGGAAAAACAATGAATGGAATGGAACACAATCTACTCCCTCCGCATCCGAAAGAAATGCATTAAATTTCGTTATGAAGAACAAGGAACAAAGTAAAGAGTTGAAATCTACGTATCTGTTTAACCCCTAACTAAGCATGCACGAAAACAAATCGCTGCACGATCCACTCATTTTCATTACCGATGGCATACATGGACGCACGGAAGCCCCGCGAAAATGCTGCAAACTGCGATTTCCTGATTTGTCTGCTTTGGCGGCGTTCTTTCACAATAAAGGGTGGGAGGGGGGGATACATGCGCCAATTCTTAGAAACAGAGGGGGCACTATGCTCCGTGGCCAGTTTTGGCAATCAAAGAAAACATAGTACTTTGTTCCCCTTCCATCAACCAAGAAATTTTCTACATACTTAATTCGCATCAGCAACTAATGGTGTAATAATAATATAAAACACCATGGCGGCTTAGATTAATGCCATGTCATTCTCCGCGGTTGCACTCCACCTGGACACAAAAGTCCAAGTGTCCCGACCACACGCATTCTGTTTTGCCCGGCCCCTGCCAGGAAGCAAAAGCCGCCAGCCAGCCTGCAAGTTGCACTTTCTTTCCCTTTCGTGACCCCCACAGAAATATCCACTTGCGCTTTTGTGGGTCCCTCCGTTCGGATGAAGCCGGGCGTAAATATCGTGGATCCGAGTCAGCACGCACAGGGCCGGCACACGTGGCGGCCGGCGTCAGTGCTCCGGGTGCTGCCTTGGCGTTTAGGCCGTTGAGTGTGCGGCTGGAATTGGCCCGAGAGGTTTAGTGTCGTCTGGTTGCTGACTGTGCTCGGCGTCTGATCCAAACTTCGGGGGCTACGTGTGACTCTGCTTCGCTGGGTTGATGGATGGTGACCTGGTAAGTGGCACGAGGAGCTTTTGTCGGCTCCAGGTCGGCCACAGCAGACTGAAGCTGGAAAATACGTGCTGGAATGCAACCGAATTTGCCGGAATCGTCCGGTTGGCTTCGGTAATCTTCGTGCGACGTGACGGCTGACTGGACGAGATGTGACTGCGTGTTTGCGCTGGGGCCTTCTTGCCGGCCACGGCCAGGTGCCGGCGAGCCGGAAATTACTTCGTCCTCGCTCACGTATTTGCACTTTGGTCTTCCAAAACCTCAAGAGAGATCTGGAAGAGCTGACTGAAGCTGGAACATACCGGATTCGCCTGAATTGTGTGGATGACTTGGGTAATCTTTGTGCACCGCACCGTGACGGCTGACTGGATGGGATGTGATCGCGTTGGTATCTCCCTGCCGGCCACGGCCAGGTTCAGCAGAGGTACCGGCAAGCCAGCAATAGCTGAATGAGCCAATGGGATCCAGCGGCATCAGCTCAGCTCAAAGGTGTTGAGCAACACAAGCATCCGCACCTTGCTCGAGACTTCAAAAGAGGGAGAGCGATAGCAGACGCACACGAGTTCAGACTTCAGAACCAAGGCAGAACCAACAAGTGCAGTAACACATGGACTTCAGAAAAAAGAAAGATATTGCTCCAGTAACACAGCCTCGTGCTCCGCCTTCCTCCTCTGCTTGCAGTTGCCCCTAGCCCCATCGCCTAAGCGGGCGCGGCACAAGCCTTGCAAGATTAATAAAAAAGTGAAAACGTTAAACGGAATGCGATTTGTTAATGTTGCGGTCAGTTTTCGCGGGAAAAGCAAAAACACACGGTTTGTTGCCCCTTTATCGACCATATAAAGGAATAACTTGTTTAATTTGCATCAGCACACAACAGCATACCAGAGCAACTAAGAGTCAGATACGTAATAGTAATATATATTGCGGCTTATATTGATCCTTTCTTTTGCGTGTGGCTTATATTGATCAATGACATGTCATTCTCAGCGGTTGCACTCAACCTCAAACAAAAGTCCGACCACTTGTTTTGCTTGGCACCTACCAGGAAGCAAAAGATTTTTGCAATAATTTTTTTTGAAAGCAAAGCAAGGCTTCATAACTTAACTGTGGTGAGGCATATCGCCCACAACAAATTCGCCCACGCGGGCTGGTACATCAGAGTCCCACTCTACATAGTGGTTCGGTTCACACAAACGACCAATATTGGCAAGCTCATCTGCTACCGAATTCGCACTCCTCCTACACACTGAAATGGAAAAGGAAGAAAACCATAACTTAAGTTGATATTTCATGTCCTCCACCACAACTGCATACGCCGTCGAGTCCACCGTCCTCATGTCCAAAGCCTCCGCCAGGAGTTGTGAGTCCGTCTCGAATTCAACCCTGACCATACCGAGATCCGCCGCCGCCGAAATGGCCTTGGCCATGGCTGTCACCTCCGCTTCGAAAGCGTCCGTTACATGCTCCTGTCGTCCAGCCCGTGCATGCACCAGTGTTCCATCCTCCATTCTGACTGCAAAGCCCCATCCAGCATGCTCCTCGCCCGCCACAAACGATCCATCGACATTGATTTTGTAAGTGTCATTGGCCGGTGGTCGCCACTTGTCAGGAGGCGTCGTCACGACCTTGTTGCTGAAGATCTCGGTGTACTCCAGGACACTACTCCTCGTCCTGCGTGCCAGTTCAGCTGGTAGGATCGGCAACTCCCCTTCCCGAAGCTTGTTCCTATTCGTCCACCACTGCCACCAGAACGTCAGTATATGTAGTCTCTTCTTCTCTTCTAGTCCCCAAATATACTCCAACATCGCATGCACGCCCTCCTTCCGCTCCAACTCGTTGCGTTCCTTCTCCAGACCCAGGTCTCTCCACACCTCCTTCACCACCTTGCACTTGATGAACAGGTGCGCACCATCCTCCTCCCCCCGGCTGCAGAACAAGCATTTTGTGTCCTCGATTGGAATGCCCCTCCTGGCCACCGTGGTACGAAGGGCAAGAGACTCGTGTTTGACTCTCCACGTGAACATCTGAATATTTCTAGGGCATGGTAGCTTCCATATACGTTTCCAAGACCCCTCACTCGCACGGTTCAGATTTCCTGGTGTTATTGAGCTCGGCCCAGCACCTCCATCCCTCCTGGTTTTCTCCAACTGGACAAATAATTTGTATGCACTCTTGACCGAATGGAGCCCCTTATTATCATAATGCCAAGCCATGAAGTCTTGGACCCCGTCTCGGAGGGGAATGCGGAGTATGTGTGTCACATCATCATGCCAGAAAGTGTCTCTCACGAGTTGCTCATCCCAACCGCCCGAAACTGGATCAATGAGCTCACTAACCTGCTGTAACAGGCACTGCCCACGGGGTGTGATCACAGTCCTCGACCAGGGCCGAGGGATCCAAGGATCCGTCCATATGTTGACACTAGTGCCATCACCTATCCTCCAGATGACTCCTTCTTTAACCAGTTGAGCTCCATGCAACAAGCTGCGCCAAGCATATGAGATACCCGTAGCCGGCTGGGCTTGTAACAGCTGCCCATCCGGGTAATATCGCGCTCGCAGGATCTGTGCACACAATGAGTTTGGGTTTTGGATCAGCCTCCACGCCTGGCGTGATAGCATGGCGACGTTAAACGCGTGCATCTCCCTGAACCCGAGCCCTCCTTGTGCCTTTGGCAAGGTCAGCTTGTCCCATCCTATCCAATGGGTTGTATGCTCTTTGTCTTGCTGACTCCACCAGTAGTTACCAATCACCGAACTGAGCTCTTCACAGAAAGTTTTCGTCAGGTAAAAACATGACATAGCAAAAGTGGGTATGGCTTGGGCCACTGCAGTGACAAGTGTTTTCTTCCCAGGCTTTGCTATGAGTCTCTCCTTCCAGCCATAGATCCTCCCTGATATAGCGTTCTTCACAAACGCAAAAGCCTTCTTTCTTGATTTCCCCACATGAACAGGTAGCCCAAGATATTTCTCATTCCAAGTTTCACTCTGAATCTGCAAGGCATTCTTCACTTCCGCCCTCGCTACATCAGTAGCATTAGGGCTGAACATGATCGCTGACTTCTCCAAGTTTATGCACTGACCGGAGCAATTTTCATATAGATCCAGGATCTCCCTCAATACTTCGGCCTCCTCTCTCTTCGCCTTGAGCAGCAGGACCGAATCGTCCGCGAACAACAGATGTGAGACGACAGGTGCAGCCGGGCAGATCCTCACTCCACCAATCCGGCCGTTCGCTTCGGCATCATGTAGCAAAGCCGACAGCCCCTCCGCGCAAATGACAAAGAGATATGGAGATGAAGGATCCCCCTGACGTAAACCTCGCGAAGGGGAGAATTGCTCCGTAAGCTCACCATTTATCTTAATTTGATAGCGCACACTGGTAACACAGTTCATTACTAGATCGACCCATCTGGTTTCAAAGCCCAACCTGAGAAGCATAGCACGCAGAAAACCCCATTCAACTCTGTCGTACGCCTTGCTCATGTCCGCCTTCACCGCTGCAATGCCCTCTCCCCCTCTTCTCTTATTCAATAGCACGTGTGTTAGCTCATATGCAATGAGCACATTGTCAGTGATGAGGCGCCCTGGGACGAACGCACTTTGGTTATCCGATATGATCTCCGGGAGCACAAGCTTCAATCTATTGGCAATCACCTTTGAGCACAACTTATACACAACATTACACAGACTGATGGGTCTTAGATCCTTTAGCCTCCTCGGGTCTTTCATTTTTGGGATAAGCACGACGACAGTATCGTTCCACCCTTCTGGCATAGGGCCTCCCTTCAGGACCGAAATCACCTCGTCTACCACCTTGTTACCCATAAAGTGCCAATGTTTCTTGTATACAATCGACGGCATACCATCAGGCCCCGGAGCCTTAAGGTCCCCAATGTGATCAAGTGCAGCTTTCACCTCCTCTCTGGTTACATCCGCTACGAGGACAGCATTCATGGCTGCGGTCACCCGCGGTTGCACCTTCGACAGAAGCTCCTCCATGCGGTGTGCATTAGTAGCCGTAAATAGTTCCTGAAAATAAGAGAGAACATAGTTATTCAGCCCCTCTCCCTCCTTCACCTCTGTCCCATCCTCCTTCCTGAGTATCTTTATTCTGTTTGCTTTCTTCTTCGCCGACGCCACAGCCATGAAATAACGCGTGCACTTGTTGCCATCTCTCAGCCACGTCACATGTGAAAGCTGTCTGGCTTTGGTATTCTTCTTGTCCTCCAGATCCTCCACAACGCACCTCAGCCTCGCTTCTTCTCTTATTTTCTCCTCGGACACCGGAGCCCTCATGCATCTTTCCAGGCTCCGCCGAGCTTGCTTCAGGCGACTCTCCAGCTCCCCTGCAACTTCTTTGCCCCACCTTCTCATCCTCCCGGCCACACACCTCAACGCCGAAGCCACATCTCCACTTCCCTCCCGACAACCCTGCTCCCATGCCCCTTGCACCTCCTCGCTGCAGCCCTCCTCCTTCAACCACCAAGCTTGAAAGTGGAAACCCCGATCACCCCCCTCCGTCCTCCTCCTACCACCCTGGGTGTTAACAATGACCGGTCGATGATCCGAGTGTCGCGGGGCTCCATTTATAACGGTGAAGTCTGGGAACCATTCACACCATACTGCATTAGCCGTGGCCCTGTCCAACCTCTCACATATGTATGAATCGATGTGCTTACTATGGTTCCTCCACGTGTATTTGTCCCCCTCAAAACCAATATCACCTAACTCACATGCCTCCAAAGCTTCTCGAAACCGATCCATATGCCGCTGCGGTCTGACTAAGCCCCCGATTTTTTCGTCCGATGACAAGATTTCGTTAAAGTCACCCAAGCACAGCCACGGCCTTCCTGGTTGATGCTGTTGAGCAAGCAGCTTCATCACCCTCCACGTCTCCACTTTCCTCTCCGCTTCTGACTCCCCATAAATCCCCGTCAAGCGCCAAACCCTACCATCCTCCTGCACATCTGCATCAATATGTCTTCTTCCAAACGATCGCAACGTCACATCAACTCCCCTTCTCCAAAAGAGAGCGACTCCTCTACTCCTCCCCTCCGGGTTAGACACTAGCAAGTGAGCCAGACCCAAAGACCACCTAAACCTCTCCAGTTCCTTCTCCGTCAGTTTTGTTTCCGCCAAGAACACTATGTCAGGATCCTCCTCCCTCCCCAAGTCGAGGAGACTGCGAACTGCCGGGCCGTTCCCGAGTCCCCGGCAGTTCCAACCGACGATTTTCATTGTGCCCGGCGGGGTTGCTCCTGCAACCCGGCCGATAATAAAACTTGGGCTTCCTCCTGCCGAACCAGCTGGCTTCCCCCCTCTTTTTCCTCCCCTCCCTCCACTCTTCCCTTCTTCCCCACATTCTCCTGATCATCCTCGGACCCTCCACGCTTCTGACCTGCCACCGCCTCCATAACAGCAATACCCTCCGGCCGAAGCTTATCCCTGCCTTTCTTTTTGTATCTCTTGCCATCCGGGTTTCTCCTTTCGGCTCCTTCCCCTACAGCATGAGCTCCCTCTCCTCCCTCCTTTGCATGAGCATCCCCTTCCTTTCCTCCACCTGCACTTCTGTCCCCCAACTCGCCCGATTTCGTGGTCGTACCCCTATCCTGGAAAGCCAGTTTCTTCGGTGCTCCCCCTCTCGACGGATCGGTAGCATTTTTGATCGGGCTAGTCACCTCCTCCCCCTTCTCCTTAGCATCTCTAACACCATCTCCAGACTGTGAGTCACGCTTACGCCAAGATAGACTGTCGCTGCCGCTCCCTGACCTATCTCCAGACTTGCTAAAACCAAAACCCCGACCCCGCCCCGAGCTCCGGTAGGCATTCCTCCACAGCCCCTCCTCAGCAAAACCCCTTCTCTGTCCCATATCAGCCTTAAGCCATCTCCCGAACTGCTTCTTACCTCCCTTCCCTCCTGGAGTCGCACACTCCTTCTCACCATGGCCGATCACACCGCACATGTAGCAGAAATCCGGAAGATATTCGTATTCAAACCTACACCACCCCTTCTCCTCCCCTTCAGCTTCTTCCCCCGCAACCACCATCTGTTTATCCTGCACTCCGTCCCCCTCCGACTCCTCGCACAACGTGAAACCTCGCATAATTGGTTTATCAATCCTCATACGCACTTTGATCCTCAAGAACTTGCCTATCGCGTTGCCATCAGCTCCAGTATCTGCCTCCTCAAAACGACCCACAAGTTTCCCAATCTCCTCCGCAGCTTCCTCATTCATCATGCCCAGTGGTAGGTCATAAACCCTAATCCAGATCGGGATGATATTGAATTCATAGTCCTCCGGCCTCTTACTAGGCACATAATCCTCCACCACCACCAGATCCTTATCAAACATCCATGGGCCGTTCTCCAGAGCCTTCCTCTTCCCCATCTCCTGGTGAAACGTGAATAAGAACTGGTTGACCCCAATCTCCGTGCACCCTATTCCTTTGATCGGGCACCAGATCTTCCCCAGCGTGAGGCAGATCGCATCCGGATGCGCGAGCTTCTCAGACAATACCTTCCCGACCGCCTGAACCACTCCCTCCTTCCCCTTCTCCTTGGTCGGGATCCTGATCCTCACCCCTTTCTTCTCCTCATCGGAAAGCTTCAACCCCTTCATCAACCCAGCGACTCCCTCCATGCCTCCCCTTACTCCTCCTAGGGTTTTGGGTGTTTTACGACCGCGCGCCCTAGGGAGCACGTGGAAGGCTTCTTGTGGATGGGGATGGACGGAGACGGACCCCAACGAGACCCGCGAGACGACGGCGGAGGAACGAGGAAGAAACTAGGGTTTCCACCTCTCCAGATCGCGATCGCCCTCGTAGTCGCCAGACAGAGGCACGCCAACCGTCACCCTATAGGGACGGACTAGTTTAGAATCACACTAGATTTTTGCAATAATTAAAAGAAGAAGCAAAAGATTTTACCCAAACAGGGAAGCAAATGACGCCAGCAAAATATCAATTTACACTTTCTGCGGCTCTCAGGTGTGGATAAAGCCACGCCAAAATATCCTTGATCCGACTCAGCACCCACAGGGGATGTACACGTGGCGTCAGGCCATGATTGCGTGGCTGAATTGGTGACACCAGCAGCTTTGGTGAGCTGATTCTACACTTGCTAGTGACACCAGCAGCTTCTGTCTGCTTCAGCTCTAGAAGAGCAGAGACTGGAGGCTGGAACATACTGGATTGAATTGGATTTTGCCTGAATGAGTGGTTAACTTTGGCAACCTTCGCCAAATGCGACGACTGACTGGATGAGATGTGAGTGCAATAGGATCCTCTTGGTTGCTAGGTGCGGTGTCTTTGGCTGGGTGTCTAGTCCAAGTGCGTGCGTTTCTGCTTCGGTGAGCTGCTAGTGACGCGAGCATCCTCTGTCTGGAACATACTGGACTGAACCGAATTTGACTGAATGTGGAGCTAGATCGCGTCCTGGAGCTGATGATCACAAGACTGAGCAGATGCACAAGTCTGGCTTGCATTTCCTTCCTGGAAGGCACTAACTAGAAATGCAGATCACGGCTGGAGCGATGCTTGGAGTTCCTGAAGTACAACCCTGGCGCCTGATAATGCTCGTATGCTCGTTTGTATTTTGGTGCTGATCCATAGTGCTTTGGCTTCGAAACCCTTTTCGAGTGAGAGTCTGGTTAGAATAGTTTAGTCTCTGTCTTTGTTTCAGCTTCAGCCGTATCTTCAACAATACAAAGCAATAGGTTGGTCATTAGTTATTTTTTTTAATAACTATTACTCCCTCAAATCCATATTAACATGGACCGGAGGGATTATATAAGTGTTTCTTTAAAAAAGAAAAGTACGAGCTACACACTAAGCATAGCAATTTTATATTAAATGATCTTTTAACTTTCATTAAATCTTATAGAAAGAGGTAGATTTTTTTGCAGGTATTTGAGAAAAAAAAAATGTCCCTTGTCATTTTTTATTCTATCACTGGATAGAATCTGAAGATACTATAGTTATTCTTTGTCCACAAATATCCAAAATTTTACACCAAATACTATGCTAAACTTTGTTATTGGTTTTGTTTCTATGAGATGAAACCAGGGCCGAGGCCCCTGTTGATCGATTTTTCTTTGGCCTGAATGAGTGGTTAACTTTGGCAAATCTTTCAAGGCAATCTCAATCGCCAATGTCTGACCTAAATGGTATACTGTTCTACCTCAGTTGAAAGGTGTTACATACATATATCTTTCTCGAGGCATCTAAGAGAGATATGATACGCAGAACTAACAATGCAGCCGAGTTAAACAGCACAAAATTAAGGTTGGGCGGCGCAGACTGAAGCTGGACTGGACCCGATTGCACTGAATTCGCCGGGATTGTCTTCGGTAATCTTCATGGAACGTGACGGCTGACTGGATGAGATGTGATTGCGTATTTGCGTTGGGATCTTCTTCCCGTGGAGTGCCGGCAATAACTGTCTCCTGACTCTCACCGATGTCTGAGCCAATGGGATCCAGCAGCTTGAGCAAGGTTCTAGCTCAGCTAAAAGGTGCTAAAACAACACAAGTATCCGTCTCTTTCTCGAGGCTCCGAGAGAGAAATCAGACGCTGAAGTTCCAACGCACACGAGTTGAGACTTCAGAACCAAATTAACAGCGACAATTTTGTTCGTTTTGGAAAATCACCGAGGCTTCCACTGACAGACAAGGGAACCTTACTACAGAGTTGGGTTGTGGCTCAAAAGGAAAACTGAAAAGCTAAACATCCAACTAAAACAGTTCAAGTTTCTCTTTAAAAAAGAAACAGTTCAAGGGCAACAGGGGATTCAGTCATGGGCTGAAGAGCAGAGCACACAAGCTCAGACGTCTTTTCCTCCAGGTGCATGCGTGGTGCAGTCTTTCTCTCTTGGAGAGTTGGAATGGCAGTGAAAGTTTCAGCCGATTGCACTGAAATAAAATGTAGCCCCAGCAGCAGGATACATACACCACACACAACACAGCTCGCCCCAAATGATATGATACACGGTGAAGAACAGCAGACAAATTATTACTAGTCGCTGCCCCAATAACAGATAACAAATGAATTTAACAGCATCCAGAACAACAGGCAAACTACTAGTACCACAGTACACATGGATTTTTTAAAGAGAGAGCCTACTCTAGTAACACACCTTCGCGCCCTGTCTTCCTCCTCTTCTTGCGCCGCTCCTGGCCACTCGGTGCCACCTCCGCCTCAGCCTCGCCATCGGGACCCACGCGGGCGAGGCGGAAGGCGTGGAGCTCGGCGGCGGCCTCGGCCGCGCAGAGGACCAGCGCGCCCGCGCCGGCGGGCAGCGCCGACGCGTCTCTGGCCGCGAAGCGGCTGAACACGCGCGCGGCCTTGCGTAAGCCCACCGGCTTCGACGAGACCACGGCGCCGCTCACCGCCCTCATCTCCGCCGCCGCCGCCGCCGCCGCCGCTCGAGTGCTGCTGGACCTCCTCGCTCGCTCGTCGGGACCTTGGACCTTAAAAGTGAACACAGAACGCCACCAGCCCACCATAACATAAAGAGTATATTTCGGCCTGTTAGCCCATACGAATTATTGGGCCAACACACCTGACCCAAGTTGAGAACCAAACCTATACCCGGCCCAACGTAACTTTACATATCTGCCCGCACCACCTGCGCTATTTCCAAGCCAGGCCCTCCGTCTTTTCCCCTCCTCGGCATCTCTCCTCTCCCGAAGCTTCCGCCTCCCCCCGTCTCTCTCTCTAGGGTTTTGCGGCGAACCCCAGCGCCGATCCCCGGCAGCAGCATGGACGTGGACTGCGAGGTCTCGGCGGCGGCGGCCGCGGCGGTGACGAACGGGCTGGGCGGCGGGGAGCAGGCCGCCGCGGCGCCGGTCTCCGCCGACCAGCTCGACGTGGAGGCGTACGCGGCGCAGTACTCGGGCCGGACCCGCGTGGCGCGGCTCCTCTTCATCGCGGAGCGGTGCGGGGTGGAGGCGATCCAGCTCGAGGCGCTGCGGATGGCGCACGACGAGGCCAGGGCGCGCGAGGACACCGTGCTCTACCTCGACGCCGTCCTCAAGATCAACGGCCGCCTCGGCCCGCGCTACCGCCACGACCAGGCCTGGGTCGACTCCGTCAACCGCCGCGCCGAGCAGCGCAAGGAGAAGCTCGAGACCGAACTCAACGGCTACAGGGTGAGAAAACCGTGCCCACCCCCATCGACCCCCTGTTCTGACCTCTCCTCTGAATTTACTGTATCGTTCCCATTAGTTTCTGCCTAGGATGTGGTGGTTGCGTTGTTCTGTCGAGGAATTGCGCCTCCCGTGTTGGTATTCCTGGCTGATCTGTCTGGTTTATATGATTATTTAGACTGATTGGTTTGATGTAATGCCTACTCTGTGGAGTGTGGATGACTCTGATTTGCGTGGTGCGAGTAGTAGTCTCTAATTTATAATATTAGCCTATGCTGTGTTCCCTTACTATGTGCAAGCGTAGTGTTCCTTGTATGAGCATAATTTTCTATGCTGTGATGATAAGATAGTAAATTGCCGTTACCGTGCACATTGCTTACGCTGATGTTGATGATTGTTTGATCAGGGTGCGGTGCTGAACTATAGGTGTTATCTAGTTATTTGGGATGACAGTCATGCACGATTTCTCTGAATGCAGTCCTTTTGCCATTAGGCGATGTTGTAGGAAAAGATCATCGTGCACAATTAAACTCTTTACATGGAAACAATCACTGGAAGTAAATAGAGCCATTAGCTGATTTAGCCATTGTTCCTAATGTTAGCAGAATCAAGGTAAAAACAAGATATTTCATGCCAATATTGGGCTAAGGGAACTGTTTCCCAGTATGTTCAGCCATTATTCTTTTTTGCCTCTGTGATTAGTTTGTTCATTATTACATATGAACCCAGACTTTGGTTGGTGCTAGACTTGGCTCACACATGTACAAGTCATTATCTGATTTATTTGCAGTTTGTCGATGACACACACGCCTTTCTAATCACCAATTTTCACTACATGCTACCTTGTCTGTATTCTGTATTTTCTTGCCTCTTTGTTTTTGTGGCATGCCTTCCCGCGCTTTGTTGCCTCTATATATGCTGCTAGGGTCCATGATAGAAATGTGGTTCTGTGATTCAAATGTGAAATTTACCTAATATGCTTTTATGCATTATAGGAACAGTCAAATGGTTTAGAACATATGATTGTGAGCACACTTGAAATTTCCTTTGCCTTCTCCAATATTAAGATGATGTTTGTGCTGCCAGAGCTTCCTTTGAGCCTGAGTTTAAGGCCCGGTTTGCAGTTGCCGAATTTTCTTGTGTTGGACTTATTTTATATTTTATTACTGAAAAATAGCTACGGAATTGGGATAAGTTGGCTAAACAAGCAGTAAAATTGGCAAAAGGTAGTTAGATAAATGAATCATCATTATCCTGCCGCAACTCCAAAGGGGCCTAACCTTGGCAATGGTTAGGAGTGCAAGAAGCATCCTGCTTCGTCTTGCAAAACTCATAAATTAGCTCATAATCTGCTCACCACTTGCCTACAATTAACACTACATTTCTACTATGGTATTGTCTGCTAGCCCGGCCCACTTGCACCCTAAACAATGGCCTGCTGGTTTAAGGATGGGGTGTGGGCAGTGTTTATCGTCTAGCACAATGTGAGCACTAGGTATGTGATAGATGCTGTCTAGGGTCCACAATTACTGCATCTGTTATAGCAAGTCAATAATAACAAACCTAAAAGAGTTATGATAAATTTTTCTGTTAATCATGCAATCTCTATGCATGGGCCTATTACAACAGTTTAGGAAGGCATGTAGTGTTGAATATAGGCATAATATACCGGTTTTTTTCCTCGAATACGCACAGGTGTGCATATCATACGTTAAAGAAGAGAGTGGGGAAGACACCTGCTACAATGTTATGTTACATTCTCATCTACACAACCCACTTCCACCTCTATAACATTGCATAATACTCCCTCCGTCCGAAAATACTTGTCATCGAAGTGGATAAAAATGGGTGTATCTAAAACTAAAATACATCTAAATACATCCCTTTTTATTCATTTTGATGACAAGTATTTCCGGACGGAGGGAGTATATGTTGAAAATCTATAAAATATGTGAAAGTGTTTATTAGATCTGTTGTCGTATTCTTTGTTCTTTGGCATTTGAATTCTGGTTTAGTATATTTGTTTGTGGCCTTGGCGAGTTGAATGGTGACGTCATATATGTATCAAACAAGTGACTCTGCATTTATGTTGCTTCTTTAAATGCAGACTAACCTGATCAAAGAGAGCATCAGAATGGGTTATAACGACATTGGTGACTTCTTCTATGCTCATGGTCACCTTTCGGAAGCCTTCAAAAGCTATATCCGGACACGGGACTATTGCACCACTTCCAAGCATATAGTTCAAATGTGTATGCATGTGATTCTGGTTAGCATTGAGTTGGGACAGTTTGCACATGTTACCAACTATGTCAGCAAAGCAGAGCAAACCCCAGACACGTTGGATGCTGTCATTGTTGCCAAGTTGCGAGCAGCTGCAGGATTGGCCAACTTGGAGACAAAGAAATACAAACTTGCTGCCCGCAAGGTTTGTCCTCCACCTGTTCTGTTTCTTGTTTTTTTCCTTGAGCTGAGCTTTCTTTGCGCCTGTAAACTTTGAAGTTGATATTACAGAGATGATATATGATTGAAACTTCATGTTTGGTATTCCTATCTTGCTAGTTCTGTTCTTGCAGTACCTCTTTCGAGGGCCAGTAGTGTACTCTTGTTAAACCCCTACTTGTTTCAAGATATCAGTGAAAAGTCTTGAACAGATTAAGTGATTTGTTTGTTCCTTTACTATTCTGTGAAGTTACTATTAGTGTATCATCGTACATTGTAAATAAATTGACAAGTATCAATAGTCATTTGTGGATTAGACAGCACACCGATTTTTTTTCTGACAGCTATCAGTACTGTACTGTAGTTTAAACGAATTTTGTTTACTCTCTTTGTTACAACTGGTTAGCGTAACTATGTATGGAGATTGTTTCCTACAGCTAGTAGGTCAGGCACATTGGGACTTGCCTCCCATTTATAGATAGTATGTTGTCCAAAAAAAAAGTAGTAAAATAGGCAATGTCTTGTATTTTTGCCTAGTATAAAGTATTCCTGCTGATATTTCCCCTTTCCCTGAAGTTTCTTGAGACAGGACCTGAACTAGGAAGCAACTATTCTGAAGTCATAGCTCCGCAAGATGTGGCTGTTTATGGTGCCCTTTGTGCACTTGCTTCTTTCGATCGTTCAGAACTTAAGGTTTACCTCTTGTTCTTCTTCTTTTGTTGTGTGCCTTTTGTATGGTTGGTCGGTTTCGGTTACACTGAAACATGCTTGTTTGTTTATTTTGCCAGAGCAAAGTTATTGACAACATAAACTTCCGTAACTTTCTTGAGCTAGTGCCTGAAGTAAGGGAGCTGGTCAATGATTTTTATGCAAGGTATGCTTCTATTGGGACAGCTTTTAGTACTCCAGTATTTTATCGTTCTTGACCACCTTTTCAGGGTGGTGGTTGTTTTTACAGTTGCTACTCTGATAGGATATGTTGAAGATTTTGCAACTGTTTTTTTTTACTATATCATCAGAGCTCACATATAATACAACGTATATGCTTTTGTTCTTTTTTCAATATACTGGAAACCCTGCGTCAAGCAGTAGAACTTGCACTCACAATTCATAATAATTTCATAAGTATTGGCGCTGGCATAATTAAAATGATGTATTCAACCTTTTTCTTTTTGTTCTCCTCTTACTGTGTCAACTCAAATACAGTAATTGCTATAAAGAAAACACAGAGTAGTTAGTTTTCTAGAAGGAAAAGGTGTCTGGCAATTGGTTTCAATCCCTAGGGGTAGGGGGCATCATTCTATTACTCTCATTCTTTTGTACGCCACATCAGTTACTTACTGTGTCTCAGCATAGATATGTATCATATAGACAGCCCTTTCTTGGCAATGAGGGTTTTAGCTTGTGTGTTCAGATATGACTCTTAGATGCATTAGCGATAATAATAGTTTCCTACAATTTTACACCTTATTTTCTACAGTATGGTGTCAATTAATGTGCCCTTTGGGTTTTTACAGTTTCAGATACCACGAAAGCTTGATTACCTGTACAACATTTTTTGGTTCCAAAGTTGGGCTCCAAGTCATTTGTTTGTGTCACTGCTAGATTAGGTTGTAGTTTTTTTCCAACCGATTTGTGTTAAATAAATATGCTAACCATGAAAATGTCCAAACTAGTCGCTATGGATCATGCTTGGAGCACCTTGAGAAGCTAAAGCCGAATCTCCTTCTGGATATCCATCTTCGTGAGCATCTGGGGACTCTGTACAATGATATCCGCCACAAAGCTATCATACAGTACACGCTTCCGTTCATATCTGTGGATCTCAACACAATGGCTAGTGCCTTCAAGAGCTCAGTGTCCATGCTGGAGAAAGAGCTGGCTGCACTGATCACCGAGAACAAAATCCAGGTACCCTTTAAAAGATTTCTCATCTTGTTGCATACACCTGTGTAATAATTCTCGTAGTATTATTGTTCTGACCTGCTTCTTGGTTACCTTTTATGCTGCAGGCTCGGATCGACTCCCACAACAAGATCCTGTATGCGAGGCATGCTGACCAAAGAAACGCAACCTTCCAGCGGGCCCTCCAGACGGGCAGTGAGTTTGAGAGAGATATCAAGGCCATGCTCCTGAGAGCCAACCTCATCAAGCACGACTTCAACCAGAAGAACTGGCCTGGACAAAGGAAGATGAACCTGTGAGCTCTGAGTTAATGCTAAAAGGTCTCCTCCGCTTGGAAATACAGTAGTTGTTTTGGGACAAAGGGTGCAATTGCACATTGAGAGAGGTTTCGATGAACTGCCTTGATGGCCGGACAATCAACTCTGTTTATCTTCTTTTTGTTGGCTCTTAGGTCATGAATGTTGCTGGCACAAACGGTTTATGAATAGGTTACGGAGATATGATATGCCTGTCTGCCATGTTCATTTTGATGCCATTCCATGTGATTTAGAAAGTTCTTTTAACCGGCATAGTCGTGCGGCTGCGGTTGGTGAAATGTCAACCGCGTAGCATGTGGTGGTTTGCATGTTGATTGTGCAAATTTGGCTGCTCTGTGTGACTTGTTGTAACTGATTATTAATCGCCATTTGGAATCTTGCGCATGTGCCAATCAGGCCAGACTATACCTCAACTCTACAGCGCGGCGCAACTGGCAGCGTTGTGGGGATCACAACGAGCTGGGTACTGCCTGGTTGCTTGGCCGCTGACTCAAAAGGGATAAACACGAGCTGGAAGGAAGCAACCTCGCACATGGCAGGACAGATGAGAGATACGATTCTCGAAACAAATTTCATTCATTATACATTACAAAAGAATAAATCAAATGGACAAGAGATAAAGACCCCAACGAGCCTTGTCTGTGTGTGTGTGTCTAACCAATCAGGCAGGAGAGCTCCCCTTTCCTTCCCTCCCTTGATCTCTATCTACAAATATGAACCGGACAATATGTTGCGGGGCACCCGCTGGAAGAATTGGTGATGACTGGGAAAGCGCTCGTTGCTGCTGCTGCTCATGTGTGTTTTTGGGTATTGGTGCTCATCAGTTGGAGCAGGTCCAGCTCCGGGTGGGGACGCAGCTGAGGTAGTGGCACCAGCTGCAGCTGCTGTTGGCGTTGGCGCCGCGGAACACCATGGCCAGCCCGATCGCGAATCTGCAGCAAAAAAGGGTTTCCAACAGTCGGTCAGAGCAAGCACGGATAGAAGTAATGGCCTCCTTTCTTCTTCGGCCGGCCGTCTCGCCACCTTAATTTAATTCACCGACAGAAACACGTCTCGTTGTTGAGACTCTTGGAAAATAAAATACACTGCGGAGTGGTAATATGTGTGGGCAGGTTGGGCGTGGCTGTCAAGGTGCTGCACGTTAGGCTGGATGATGGAAAGCCGACCAAGAAACTTTGTTTTACATGGCGGAGGAAGAAGAATAACAAGGCCAGCTACGGATCACTATGATGATGATGATGATGATATAGTTAATTTAATTTGTATAATAAAAAGAGCCATGGTGCTCTGTCTTTGCCTGTCGGTTCACATGAGTGTCTTAATGGGAGGAGGAAGGAACCTGGGTGCGCAGGTTCGTTGGCGCATCAAATCTAATCCACCAACGGGGTGCACGCATGTGCAGTGCCCAACGTACCAACCCCACATTTCGCTTCTCCACTTTCCCCCCCACTAACTACTCCAGTTTAGGTGTCCATAAGTGTTAACTACAGTTTCTGCAGGTGACAACAAATGTCCACGTACGTACTAGAAGGATTCATTCATATGTTCCCATCGGCTAAACTGTTGTAGTAGTACGTAGGTGAAGTAATGCTGCTGCTTAATGACACCTTAAATGCACAATAATATCTGTGATATGATGCTTACCCTGCGACGGCGAGGGCGAGGGCGGCGGCCATGAGCGCCCACTGGTAGGGGAGGTACTTCCTGGCGGTGCAGGGGGTGCCGGCGGGGAGGCGGTACCGCTCCATCCACCCGAAGTGGGGGCGCATGAGCAGCACGAAGCCAAGGAGGAAGCCCGTGAGGAACCCGCCGATGTGGGCGAAGTTGTTGACGTGCGGCAGGATGCCCAGCACCAGGTTGACGGCGATGACGAAGAGCAGCGTGGTCACCGCCGCCACCTTGTTGGTGTAGATGGTCCAGTTGGAGAGCAGCTCCGCCAGCATCGCCCCCAGCAGCCCGAACAGCGCCCCCGACGCGCCCACCGAGATGGCGCTCCGGATGAAGAGCGACGACAGCACGCTCCCGCCCACGCCGGAGATCAGGTAGATGGCGCCGATCCGCACTGCATGCGGTAACGAGGAAGACGACGGTGAGATGAGATTACTGATGGATGGAGTTGGAGTGGAGATGAAAAATGAAGAGGGGCTACGAAGTTAGTTGTTTATTACCGTATCCGAACTGCTGCTCGAGGCGGAGGCCGATGAAGAGGAGGCTGAGCATGTTGGCGACGAGGTGGAGGACGCCGGCGTGCATCCACATGCAGGAGAAGAGGCGCCACCCCTGGTGCCCGTGCACCACCTTGTCCCACACCAGCGCGCCCATCTTAACCAGCCTGCAATGCATGCACAGCCAGCACAGGAGTGTAACGGTCAGGATCCATCGGCCGGGCCCCGGCTCATCATCATTTCATCAAGGATATGCTGCCGTATATGGACAGGGGCTGTACTGGCATACCGCCCCGATACAGGCAACCCCAGCTCATCTCATCTGCACTTGCATTGGCGTGTGGTGGTTGGTGTCCTACTCAGTGCGTCCTACCCGTGTTTCTTTTTCGGGCCATCTCTGGCGCCTCTGCCCTAGGAATTATTTGGGTGCCGGATCTCATCTTGGCAGGTTCGGTTGTTGATTCATTCATTCAGATTTCAGACTAATAATGTTGCGAAAGAAGAGAATCGGTGATGAATAGCACTTAATTTCTACTAGTACTTGTTTCTCGCAACAGAAATCGTGCGTGCACAGTCGATCTGCAGTCAGCTAATTCTTGCCTCCTATATATTGCAACCACCTACCTAGCTTCGCAGGTAAGCAAAGGCAGCAACTACTATGCCAGTAAGTAAAAATCTTGAGGCACGGATCAGCAATAAGCCAATAATAACACACACACACACACACACACACACACACACACACACACACACACACACACACAGAGAGAGAGAGAGAGAGAGAGAGAGAGAGAGAGAGAGAGAGAGAGAGAGAGAGAGAGGAGGAATGGGTTGAAGGAAGGAAGAGGTTAAGGTGCTTACGTGGCGGAGGAGGGGCCGAGGAGCGGGTTCTGGCGGAGGGGCTGGAAGGAGAAGCGGTGGAGGAAGCCGGCGACGCACTGGCCGTCGCGGCCGGGCTTGGTGTTGTGGGCGGGGCAGTTGTTGTAGTACATGGCGATGGTGAAGACGGTGATGTTGGCGACGAGGATGGAGGGCACCAGCCAGGGCGTCCACTCCCGCTCCCCCTCGTGCTGCGGGTACAGCGGCGACGGCACCTTGCCCTTCTCCTGCTGCTGCTTCCTCGGCGACGACCCGCCCTTCTCCACGTCCGCCCGCGACGTCGCCATTGCCGGTTGAAGTAGAACTGTGCGTGTGCGTGTGCGTGTGCCTGTGCTACGATGGATGAAGCTGGCTGAAGGTGTGGAAGCGGTGGCGCTGGCTCTGGAGGTGGTGCTGGCGGTGGCGGTGGTGGAGTGTGAGGAGGACGGGGAGAGGAGTGGGAATAAATACAGGGCAGGAGGGAGGAGCGGGTGGAGGTCGCACGGAAGGCACCGCGCGGTTGGCTGTTGGCTGGCTGGAAGGGGCCGTGGGCATGTGGCATCGGTGTACAGTACATCTATCTCTCGTGTCGTGTGTAATGTGCGGGCGGGCGACGCGGTTGCATTGCCATTGGTCCTCGCCCCCTTTGACTCCGTTGGCCGAAACGGTGTGCTGCTAGCTACAGTCGGTGCGACGCGTCTAGTATTTTCTCAAAAAAAAAAAAAATGAAACTCATGGGCACTAGCACCCATGGTTTATTGATATAGGAGAAGCATCCCTTGTGAGAAACCAGAAATTCGTCCCCGACGTGGCTCGAACCCTGGTTGCTGGAGACGCCACTGCGCTCCCTTGCCACTAGGCTACAGCCTAGTATTTTCTCTTGAAGCGGTACAGACACTCGGTGCTCGTGCTAGGCGTGTTGAATGGGCACCGCGCGGCTGACTTCGTTCCAACTGCACTTCTGCGCTCCGACAACTCGATGACGAGTCGAAGCATCTTGGCATTCTTGCGGCGGAGGCGTCGTGCATCTATCTCCGCTGCCGGAAGAGAGCAGCGAAGGACCGACGCGAGGAATGCGGCCTCGGGATCGACCGGCGCGCTCGCGCGTGAACGGCATGCGGACATAGCTTCCCCCCTCTCCCTCGCTCGCTGCAGCTCGCTGGCCGAGTCTGACGTGCCTCGGACTCAAGGCGTCCGTCTTGCGCCGCCCAAGACGGCACGAGGACGCGGTGGTGCTAGGATACCACTTCTGGACCAGAGTGGGTGGAGGTGGTGGCGTACCCAGCAGAGGGGAGCTGTGCGCCGGGTGGGAAGGGACGGCGACGTCGCCGACGGCGTTGAGGGAGAAGATCCGCTGCTGCCGGGCCCGCCTTGCTTGATCAGCGACCTCAACACGATGCGGAGGGCCACCTCCTCCACGTCGACGGTCGAGCCGTCGGATTTTGCAGCAGATCCACCGCTGCTTCCTCGCCGACCGTCGGATCGGAAGGGGAGTGGATGGAGAGGGGAGTAAGTGGAGTTCAGATTGGCAGGTATCTAGGTTTTTCATATGAGGATATTTGTGAGGTCGGGGTAGGCCGGGCTGACGTGGCGAACGCTTGAGGCCCGTTTGATGCACCCGGCTGAGTCACATTTTCATGGCCGGTCATTGACCGGGCGGGCCAGTATTTTTTCTATCTATTTACAGTCATGTGGAGTAGTGTCATGTGGAGTATTTTTTCTATCTATTTACAGCCATGTGGAGAATGTTTACTGTTGACTCGAGGGGTGGAGCATGGACAGACGGCCGACCCCCAACCCCAAGCAAGCAATCAGTGATGAACGGGGTTCTTTTTTTTTCCCGGGTGATTCGATGAGATCAATCATGGAAGCTTCGGTGCGCCTGTGAGTGGGAACATCACTTTATGCTTGTTTAGTCGCTCGTCTCAATCGCGATATAGATGAATTGTTAACTCGGTTATTAGATCTGGACGTAGCGACGCCATATTCGTGCGAGAATCCGTCGCGAAATTACAGGCAAGCAAGATGATGAGTAAGTAATCTTTCCATGTGCAATGATTAAAGCAAGGGTTGGCGGTTTACTTTATCAAACACTTTTCTTCCGGGATCGCGATACGGACAGGCACTGCAATTCCATCCATCGATCGGTTGGCGCCGACACAAGACAGGGTGCGCGCGCGGCCGGCCTGTCAGCAGCTTCCTGGATTCCCTTGCCTGCAAAGCAAGGAGCCACCGTGCACTGTCCGCTTCTGCTGCCATAAGCGCGAAACTTGTGCCGCACATTTACGACCTGCCTGCGATATCTATCTCGATTAACTCTGACAGGAGCACGTACACGGAGACGCAGGATGGGGAGCGTCAGAGACCTACCTACCCGCCGGCAATGATCAGATGGCGACCTCGGTCGATCGACCCATGGATCAGTCTAATATAATGACGACGGGGCGGGACACGTACTAGTATGTAGGTGCGTCGTTGTTGGTTTGGCCTTAAAGTCCGAGGACACGCAACGGAACGTGGTACCGACGCGCCATTGCTGCGCGTTTTGCTTGCTCTTGCTGGGTACAGTACGTCGTTGTTGGTTTGGCCTTCATGTCCAAGTTGCGGCGCCACGCGTTTTTGCTCCTTCTTTTCGCAGCCTACTAGTGTGGCGGTGGCGGTGGCGGTGGCGTGTGCCGGCCGGGCATGTCCTGGCGTCACGGGCGCGCCGCCGCGGTGCCGGTGTCGTTGTCGGCCTGGCCGCAGTGCTGCTGGTGCGCTCATTCGGTTGGTCATTCCAAATTCCATTCTCGGCGCCGCAACCGCAACCGCGAGCCGGGCTGGCTGGCCAGCTCGGCCAGCGCGTCGCCGAGTGATCGATCGAGGCTACTCTGAGTGATGATGCTACGTACTACAGTCCATCATTCGATTCCGATCGCGCAAATTAGGTTGCGGTGGCGCCACCGAACCGATCATTGCGCCAAGCTTTGAGGGATCTTCTTCTCCCGTGACGGGCTAATAATCATGCTGCGCGCGGCGCCGGCCAGACTAGCTACCGTGGCATGGTACGCCTTTGCCTTGAGTGAGGGGTGGAGATGCTGCCGGAATGATTTCCTCAGGCATTCGGGGTATCATGCAATTCTTCTACGTGCTGGTGTGCAGCTTCATTAGGCTGACAATAATTAGGGAGGGATTCGTTTGGACCATCTGAGCCATCGACTGCATTGCCATAATCATGAGCTAGCTGGAACACGTGGCGAACGTGTCAAGCAGCCCAAATTCGGAATGAACTAATTGGACAAGAATAGAAACAAGGCCGCCGCGGCGGTCAGTGCCATGTCTCTCTTGTTGCGGGATACAACCACGGCTCACAGCAACCTTTTGCTCTGTCTTGAAAAAGGTTCCGATATTTGTCAAACATGTTCAACATTTATATGAAAACGTGTGACAAATGTGCGTTCAATACTTTTCAAAATACACTGTGAATTTTTTAAACAAATGTTGAAGATTCTTTTTGAAACGTGTGACAATATTTTGAAATGTTATCAATAATTTTGTAATCTCATGAACATTTGTTCAAAACTATGATAATGAACATTTCCTAAATTTATTAAAATAAGTTTTTAAAACCATTGATATTTGTTTAAATTGCATGAACAAACTTTTACATTTTTCATGAATAATTTTCAACATATCATGAACCTATTAAAACGTCTACATTTTTTAATATCACAAGTTTTTCTCAAATGCATGAACGTTTTTTGAAAACCTCGAGAACAAACATTTGCATTTCCAAACGTATTTTAATGCACAGTGAACATTTGTAAAAACTAATTCATGAAATTGTTCTTAGAGCATTTTTGGAATATGAATATAAGTAAGAAAAAATAAAATGAAAAGAGAAAACGCAAGCCTTGCACTAGAAAAACGGAAAAACATTGAAAGATCCATATTTCCCCAGCCCACTATAGCCTAGAGGCTACGCATGAGGTGAGCCATCCTACCGTCTCACTCATGCTATAAGCAAGAGATAGACGCGCCCGTAAATTTGTGCTGGTCTTACCATATAGTGTTAACCAAACACGGGCACATTTATCTAGGCGGCGCCTCGCAAGTAGGCACTTACCTGGGCCAGCCTATGCAGGAGAACTATATCTCACTCAGCCGGTCCAGTTAAGTGGTTTTAGGAACATTCCACGGGAGAGCGGGACAGGTTTTTTTTTTTTTTTGAGAACCATGGGCACGCATTATGCCATGGAGGTGTTACATTACGTCGAGCATAATCTTTCTAATACTCGCAGGTACGTCTGCGATCGTTCTGAGGTCGCCAGTTCGTCGGGCAGTAGCTGCAACTTCGTGTGCCAGCAAATTCTTCTTGCGGCTGATCACACAACATTCCATGCTTGAGAACACCAAGGAGACCCTTTTGATTTCTCCGATCAGAGCATACCATGGAGATCTGCATGTTGTGTCTAGCAGAACGTCCAGTCCATTTCCAATACAAGGGGCCCATGGTACAGCTTCGCAAATTCTAAGAGTCCCATTACAGCAGCCGAGGCTTCCGCTTCTTCCACTGATTGGCATTGGTTCAGGCGCCGCCCGACAGCCACAAAAACCAGCCCCCTGTGGTCTCTCGCGACTGCGCCTCCCCATGTGTCTCCAGTCTCAGCGTCAAAAGCCGCATCGCAATTCAGTTTCACTGTACCCGGATTGGGTGCTTCCCACTGATTGGACACTAACGAGACTGGTTTGCAAGGATTGCTACAGAACAGGGATACTATATTTTTACTGTTGTCCCGTGCTTCCTTCTGCATGGCCGTGTGCACATCCTCCTCGAGTTTAATCAGCTGTTGCACCGCTCCCTTCACTGTTTCTCTCCCATCCCCATGAACTATATTATTTCTTAGATGCCAAGCCTTCCAAAGTATTAGCAGAATCCGGCTTCTGATCATCTCTGGGTTCTTCAATAGAAGCATCTGCAGCCAATCTCTGCCTGTGAATCTGAACTCACACTCTTTCGGGATTTCCCATTTTGTCCTTAGAGCACAACGCAGGGCTTTGCTTTTGGTACATGTGATGACTGCATGGAACTCATCCTCTCTCTCCATTCCACAGATGTCACACACATCTTCGTTAACAATTGTCCTTCTGAAAAGATTGTGCTTTGTGGCTAACGAATTAGTTGCCACTCGCCAGCCAAAAATCTTGACTTTCTCCGGCACGCGGGCTTTCCAGATCACATCCCAAATTTTCCTATCACCGGGATCACTTGCCGAGCTTGAAGGGAGTTTAGTTCCTTGTCTTTTCAGAGCGTCTGCCAATTTATACGCACTCTTCACCGTGAACATGCCAGTTTTCTCATAATGCCAGGCCACTTGGTCCTCCATACCAATAGAGGGTAGACGAATTCTGCATATCTCCTCGGCATCAAACGAGTGGAAGATTTGCCTTACTAGCACCGTATTCCATGTATTTGTGTCTGAATCTATGAGCTGGTTGACCCACCTTAACCTCGACCGTCTTGTGAATTCTGCCGTCTTTAGCCCTTCTTTGCGTGGAATCCATTGGTCCCTCGTGATTTGTATTTTCCTTCCATTCCCCACGCGCCAAATTAAGCCCTGCTTGAGTAGTTCCAAACCCCATTCTATGCCTCTCCAAGCAGGGGACGCGTCCGACGAGAAGACCGTATCCAGAAGGTCTCCCTTGGGGTAATATTTTGATTTTAAAACTCTAGCGCACAGACTCTCCGGATACTGGATCAACCTCCACCCTTGGCGTGCTAATAATGCTTGGTTAAACAAGTGCATATCGCGAAATCCTATTCCTCCATCTCTCTTCGGTTTTATCATGCTCTCCCACGCCATCCAGTGTACCTTCCTTTGCTCATCTTTATCTCCCCACCAAAAATCCCTAATAACCTTCTCATAATTGTCACAGAAGCTTTGGTTTAGTTTAAACACACCCATGGTGAAGGTTGGGAGGGCTGTGCAACAGATTTCACATGCACCTCCTTAGCCGCTTGGGAACCTTCTGTCTGGTTTTCCGTTCGGTTTCTTTTTTTTCTTTTCTCCTTTTTTTTTGCGTTTTTCTCTACTAGTTTTTATCAGGTTTTTATTACTCTTTTTACTTATTTTTTTTCCAATTTTCCAAATACACATTGACTCTCTGTGAATACAAGTTGATTAGCTTTAGTGCATTTGTCCAACGTTTTCAGACAGCGATGGACATTTTTCCAATACAAGTAGAACATTTGTCAAACACACATTGAACAATTTTAATACATGGAGAACATTTTTCTAAATACCCTTTTGAACATTTTTTAAAATGTCCTGAACATTGTTTAAATGTGACATTTTGTAAATATAAGGTTAAATTTTTTAAAATACATGTTGAATTTTTAAAAGTTCTTATTGAGACTGTTCAATTACATGTTGAACATTTTTAACTACACGGTGAACAAATTTTAAATACACGAAAAACATTTTAATACACGCTGATCATTTTTTCAAACACATGATGATCATATCTTTTGAATGGTATGAATATTTTTCTTTAGACGTCATGACAATTTCCTAAATATGTGCACATTTTTCTTGAATTTTATAAATGTGTGTTTCAATAAAATATGACAAATACTACATTAAAACCAACATGAAATCTAACAAAATAAAAAGAAGAAGAAACAATGAAATTAAACCTACAAAAAAAAATTATGATGGGGATGATATCAAACCTACATTGTAGAAATCACCATGTACAGTGTACTTGGCCGGCCCATAAAGGGTGCCCTTGTTCTCCTACATGATACACGCATGGAGAGATCCTATTCAGCACTTCGAGTGCCGGGTGGCCGAATCAGCATTTATGCGCTCCTCCCGCGTGCACCAGCCCAACTGCATGAGCAGTTTGCTCATGCGGTCACTCCCCACCCTTCGTTTGCTTGGATGTTAGGTCAACTTGTTGACCGGATGACTTTCAGTAAAAAATAATATAGAAAGAAATCACAAACTAGAATTTTTTGAAAAACGAATCGTGAACTATTGTTTTGTAAAAGTTTATAAATTTTGAAAAAAATCGTGGCTCTGAAAAATGTTCGTTGGTTAGCAAAAAAAGGTTCATGAATGTGAATAATTTTAATTTTTTTGAAAATTTTGTGAATTTGAAAAAGTTCATAGACTTAAAAAAAGTTCACAAATTTAGGTTTTTTCTGATTTTAAAAAAAAATCATGGATTTGGAAAAAATTAATTGATTTAAAAAAAGTCCATGAATTTGAAAAAAAACTCATGAATTAAGAAAATAGTTCACGTATTTGATAAAGAAAAATTTATGAAAATTAAAATGTAAGAGAAAAGGAAAGGAAAAAAAAGTAACGACAAACAGCTATAAAATGGACAGAAACAAAAACCGGCCATATAAAAAACACGAGAAGACCAAGACTACCGCTACAGTGTTAAATGGGCCGGCCCATTTTGGCTGGGGAGAGTGTGCTGCATACTGAAAGCACTATTTGGTGTTGAAGGCACTATCTTCTCAAATAAAAAAAGGTGGTGTTGTAGGCACTAATAGGATTCAGGACCTACGAACGAGGAATAGCACCAATGCTGACCCACATTGATGGTGATCCGGTTGTCCTACACCTTCTTCTCAAATGTGTATCGGTCGTAGGTTTCGCTATGATCCCCGATCACTAAGCGATTGTTGCGATCTACCACCGCTAGCTGTGTCGCGATGCCGCAAAATCCGTTGAAGCCCCCTAGAACCAACATGAACCGGCGAGCTTTGGGATTCAGAGGATGTGGCGGATCCATGGTCCGCCAACCACACCGCTCAGCTTCACCGGGACTGCCACGGTGTACCTCCTCTGAGACACCACACAACCGTCGTAGATCACCTATTACCGCCGTAATTATGTAACACGTCGCCTCCAGCCTCCCAAGACTCACAGCAACATAACGCACCCCTTCCAAGACACACACCACCACTGCCACAACAGATAGCATTCTGGATCGTCCATATGCCCGGTCGCCATGTCGACCACACGGGCTTTGATGGGCGGCCGGGCGCCGGAGACCAATGAGGACAATGCTTCCATTTTTTATCCAACATATACTTCCTTCGTACGGAAATATTTATTCAAGGAATGGATGTATCTAGATACAAATTGTCCAAATGGGTAAGATGCTAATTAGACTGAACAGTTCTATGGAAGACAATGCAGGTTGCCTAGGCTCACAAGTTCGCTCATACATTTGCACCAGCGGCCGTTCAATTTAGTCTTTCAGAAACAATAACATACACCATGAAGAATAGCGTCACGGCGCACGCAGTTCCGGTTCCAACACAGCGTGCATATAGGCTCCATGCTCCATGGACAGAGATAGCTCACAGCCGTTTTGCCTCCTTTTGGCCTAGAAGCTCCTCTGCTTCTTTCACTAGAGAAGCAAGAGTTCTGCCAGGCTTCACCGCGCCACGATTCGAGCTATAGAAAATCATAGAGCCTTCGAGGCACGCCATCTTTTTGCAAGCAGTGGACAGAGAGTCTATCAAGTCATGGAAGCTCACCAAGTGTTCTTTCAGGTAGTTGCCATTGTGTTCCATCATTAACACGACCATCCTGCTTGTATTCTTCATTATCCTCAGACAGCTTACCGTGGGGTCACTGTTTGCTTTCACCATTGCATTGAGCTTTATGGCGAAGCTAGTCGGATAATCTCCAGGAGAAATTGTATTGACCAGTTGAGCCAAATCATGGTTTTGGCTGGTCAATTTATCGAATATTGCCGTAGCAAGAGATAACAAAGCTGCATGCAATTTCCTTCCCACATGCTTGTCATCGTTGTGTGGACACGCTGAAGTGTTGTTATCACGGCCATCATCTTGTGGAGCATCACTGTCTTGGGCTTCTACGTCGCCCGTGCCTAGCAAAGGACCAACATCCTTTTCTGTTCCTTTTTCTTTTTCTGTTGGTGTTGTATTATTTTTCGACCCAAAAGAAAGTATTTTCGGGAGAACCTAGCACGATAACAAAAGTATGTTTAATCTGGCATATGAGAGACGAAAAATCAAAATAAAGCAAATACTAGTATTCTGATACTCATACCTTTCGCATCATGCCCTCCATGGCCTCCTTGAGTTTGTTGTGATGGTCGTCATTTTCTTTGTAGTGAACATACAGATGCTCCAGGGTTTCAGCTGCATTGATTCGATGTGTGTTGTCGGCCTTATCATCTAAAAGGATCTTGGTGAGATCTTGGACCACATTGACATTTGCCTTTAAGATGATGGCAGCGTTGCTTTGCTTTAGACTTAACATGACCAGTGCTTCGCCTGCCAATTTTCTGATGGAGCTGTCCTTACTGTCACAAGTGAAGATGTCTGGGAGCATCTTGACAAAATTCCCTCTGCTTTCTGTGTTGACAGCAGTCGGACATACATCCACGTCCATGGGCAGCTGCGTGAGGATCTTGATGGTCAGGACCTGGAGCTTTTCATCACATTCGTCGCATTTGAGAATCCCCTCCATGCTATTGATGGCTTCCTTGTTGCTAGAGATTTGGCTACGTAGCTTGGCACCGGTCTCTCCGGGTCCGGGAGCAGCCACGAGGCGGCACATGACCTGCAGTGACGCGGCCACGACAATGGACCAGGCATCGTGGTCGATGAGGTGGAGCAGATCGGAGCTTACAGGCGCCACGACCTTGGCGAGCAGGCCCTCGGCGTTGCCGAGGACTCTGCAGTTGTGCTCATCGGCGGCAAGCCCGTCGAGGATAACCAGGCCTTTCTCCATGAGCTTCTTGTAGTCGTAGTCAGCGTCGCCATCCTCAGCTTGCCCCTGAGATATCTCAAGCAGCGAGCCTATGCACTGGATCCCACGAGGGAATCGCTTCAGACGGATCTTGCCGGCGAGGTGCGCCACTATGTTTGCGGCGACCCCCCTCATCTTGTCGTCGTGTGGGCTTCTGGAATCCAGTGCCTGGAGCAGTTTCTCGAGTACATGGGTGGAGGACGCGGAGCCGACGAGCTCTGCTATCAGCGCGTGCTGCTCCTCCAGTGGCAGTGGGTGCTCCAAGAGGGCGTCCAAGATCCTTGCCCCAGAAAGGAAGCTTTTAGAGGATTCAGATTTCATCATTCCCACGGCATACGTGACGAGGTTCCTTCCCTTGACGAATGATGGATCCTTCTCGCACCCGATCATGGTCTCCCGCAAGTACTTCTTCACCGATTTGTGCGCACGGCCATTCATCTTGTACTTCTCCGCCACCTCGCTCGCTAGGCCTTTGCGCGCAAAAGACGAGAACAACCTGTTTTTTTTTTTTTTTGATAAAGGAAAACATATTAACATGAAGATAATATCATGTACGACTGGTGTCAACAAGAATTGAAATGCAAAGAGTTCTAGACCCAGAAAAAAGGTTCTAGACCCAGAAAAAATAGACATATTCCTCAATTAACGCACAAGTACAACTCCAATCCAAACTTGAGAAACTAGAACCAAAATTTAAGAAACAACGACCACAACTTAAGTTCCGATTGGTGATGTTTTATTCGAATTCGAAAGGACCAGAAATAAATAAATATATATATAAAGAAAGAAAGTAATCCGGCCAGCTGAGACTGAGACATCGAGAAGCCAAATTATTAGGAGGAAGAAAAATACGAAATTAACCTGTAACAAAAGAGCAAACCCTGGAACAGAGCCAGCGAGTACAAGACATTCAGGGCCGGCTGCAGGTTCGCATATCCATCCTCCGCCTTGCGGCCATAATCACGTTGTATTAGACGCCACACCGAAATCCCAGTGGTGAAGAGCAGCCCACAAAGGTAGAGAACCGATAGAGGCAACAATATAACAGCGACCACCAGCAGGTGAACCAACCATACAATCACTACTACCACTAGGCGTGGCACGGAGGGTCCATCGCCATTAGCATTTTTTCTATCACCGTTAGTGTTTTTCCTGATCAGCATGGCATACATGGCACTCTGGAGGCCATAGCGTGATGTCCCAATATATCTCATTTTCTCTTTCAGAGAGACATCAAATACCCTGTGCATAGAAATACAAGTTCCAGTTAGACCAGCCAGTCCATGATAATATTATAAGTTGGTGTATGTTACCAGCCAGCAAAAATTAAAAAAAAAAGGGACCAAACCACAGAATACTCCGTGCTTGGGGTTATTAAGTACTCCCTCCGTCCGGAAATACTTGTCATCAAAATAAATAAAAGGGAATGTATCTAGATGTATTTTAGTTCTAGATACATCCTTTTTTGTCCATTTTGATGACAAGTATTTTCGGACGGAGGGAGTACAGTATTACAGTGCTATTACAACAAATTTCTTATTTGCCACCAACAAACTCCCTGAATCGCCATCAAACAGACACACTTTGCTTATATGCCACCGCATAAACACAAGTTCATACCAATTTGCCAGACGAAGCTAAAGGGTGTGAAAAAATTGTGTGTACAAAGACAGGTCAGCTCTCATGGCATATAAGCAAGTGACTTCTACATGTGACAGCATGAAGCATATTTATTTATTGAAAAAACTGGCAACACTTCCCATGTAATTTCAGCATGACAGTTCTCATGAATACCATTTCAGCAATGACAATTCAAAACTATAATTTCAGCATGACATGTGCATCCATATGTTATGACCGTCATATTAGGGGCTTAGCCCAGTGGGTTGTGGCCCAAGTTATCTTATCGTTATTAGGGGCTTAGCCCGATTATCTTATGTTTGCTTAGGAGTCAAGTAAACCTCTCTATATAAGGAGAGGAGATGTATCAATCTAATCAAGCAAGAAGCAATCATATTTGCTCGGCTTTCTTAGGGAGCCGGGAGACCTAACCCTAGCCGCCTCCTTCTCTGCGCCATCTCCCTCTCAGCCGCCGCCTCCTCGCGCACGACGGCGCCCAGCCGCCGGTGTACGCGTGTTCGCCCACGACCAGCTCCCTCCTTCCCCTACAACCTCCGGCCTAGACCCGGTAGAACCCTAGTTTCTACCAGCTTGGTATCAGCTAGCTTGGTTTCGACCATGTCATCACCACCACCAAGCCCGTCGCTGCCCCTCGCCACCACCGCCGCTGCGCCATCGCCGATCCTCTCCACGGCACCGCTGGTCCTTCCCTCGGTGCGGATGGGTTCCACCGGCGCATCGACCGGCCAGTCGCCGCCACCCTCCACGGGTCCGCCGCCATCACCCTCCACCACACCGCTCGTCTACTCCCCGGAGGCCATGACCGGCGTCCTCAACGATCTGGTCGTCACGGTCCAAGGAATCCGGCTGTTCCTGGCCAGTCCGTACGGGCCGCCAACGCCTCCGCCGCCGGCCATCTCCTCCGGACCGCCGGCCCTGCCCTGGTACTCGGTCCCCGCGGCGATCGCCGGGGGCCATCCATCACTCCGGCCGCGCCGCCGCCAGCTGTCTCTGGCTGCGATGGTTCTTGGCGGCTCTTGCGGCGCCCGCCGCGCCTCCCCGCCCCCACGGCGCTATCACAGCGCAATAATGGCTCAAGGCTCTCGCGGCGCCACCGCGCTCCCCGCCCGCCCAGCGCTATCACGGCGCAGCGGCCGCAAGGCGCTCTCGCGGCGCCACCAGCGCCTCGCGCGCCGCCTAGCGCCGCGATGGTCGTCTTGGCCGCGCGGTCCAGCTTCCATCGCCGCCGCCAGCTTCGGATCGGGCGATCCACACCGGGGCCTCCCGATCCAGCAGGTCCAGTTTCCGCCGTCACTGTCCCCGATTCCGCCACCGCCAGTTTACACGGAGGCTGGGCACCCATCGGTACCCACACTGCAGTCTGGGGCCTCGTCCGGCTCCGCGGGGGCCTACGACGGCCTCCCCACCGTTGACCGGGCGCCGTCATCATCACTGCTCCGCACCGCCGAGCCGGTCGGCCATGGCGCGCCGACCCAAACGCCGCCACGGTTCGCCAAGATCGACTTCGCCACTTATGACGGCACGGAGGATCCGCTTAACTGGCTCAACCAGTGCGACCAGTTTTTCCGTGGGCAGCGCACGCTCGTGTCGGAGCGCACTTGGCTGGCATCCTACCACCTCTGCGGTGCAGCCCAGACATGGTACTACGCCCTCGAGCAGGACGAGGGCGGCATGCCCTCGTGGGAGCGCTTCCATGAGCTGCGCCTCCTTCGTTTTGGGCCGCCGATCCGCGGGAGCCGCCTGGCCGAGTTGGGCCGCTTTCCCTTCACCTCTACGGTGCAAGACTACACCGACCGCTTTCAGGCCCTGGCGTGCCACGCGTCCGGCGTGACGGCTCACCAGCGGGCCGAACTCTTCGTCGGTGGTCTGCCAGATCATATCCGCGTGGACGTCGAGCTGCAGGGACCCCAGGACCTCCAGACGGCCATGTACTATGCCCACGCGTTCGAGCGCCGCGCGGTGGCCATGCAGCAGGCATCACCGTCCCGGGCCACTGGGCCACTACCCGGACCAGATGTTCCCGCGCAGGGTCGGCCTGCTCAGGCTTCTGCGGCACCCCTCGCCGCGATCGCGGCGCGCCCGTTTTGCCGGCTCACCTCGGCCGAGCTACTCGAGCGTCGCCACCAAGGGTTGTGCTTCAACTGCGATGAGCCCTACACGCCCGACCACGTCTGCCCGCGACTCTTCTACCTGGAGGCTGCAGACTACATTGAGGAGGACGCCGTCGCGCCGACCTGACCGTCCCAGCTGTCGCGAAGGTGTTTGACGCTGGTTGATCACCTCGAGAAGTTCAGCAAGCGCTTCCCCACCTTACAGCTCGAGGACGAGCTGTTTGTGCAGGCGGGGAGAAGTGTTATGACCGTCATATTAGGGGCTTAGCCCAGTGGGTTGTGGCCCAAGTTATCTTATCGTTATTAGGGGCTTAGCCCGATTATCTTATGTTTGCTTAGGAGTCAAGTAAACCTCTCTATATAAGGAGAGGAGATGTATCAATCTAATCAAGCAAGAAGCAATCATATTTGCTCGGCTTCCTTAGGGAGCCGGGAGACCTAACCCTAGCCGCCTCCTTCACTGCGCCATCTCCCTCTCAGCCGCCGCCTCCTCGCGCACGACGGCGCCCAGCCGCCGGTGTACGCGTGTTCGTCCACGACCAGCTCCCTCCTTCCCCTACAACCTTCGGCCTAGACCCGGTAGAACCCTAGTTTCTACCACCATACATAATTGAACACAATTACACAGTATCAGTAGGAGGACCCAACCGCTAAATATAAGTAACAAAAGTCCAAATAATCTCATCATTCAAGCAAACAAAATGTTAATTCATAACTGAACGCTCCGGCAGTTCTTTCAGACAAACAACAAAAGTAAATACCGCACGCAAGCCAAGACCATTTGTTCCATGGCGTATCGACAATTGAGTTGGTTGTTGATGGCAAATAACTAACTCATATGAACTCTCTAACTTACTAGAATTTTCTAAAATCTGTATGAAATTTTAAACTATTTCCTCAAAATTGAGAACTTGATACAACTTCAGTATAAACAGAAGAAATTTCCAATTTGAAAATAATTGTATTTGAGTTCAAAGTAATGTTTTAGTCAACCTCAAAGTTCTTATAATGTAATCCTTTGTAATTCTAAACTCCCTTCCTTTCTCCAGCCTCCCACGGTGGATCGACAAAAGATAACTCATGTAAATATTTTGATATTAAAATGATACCAAGTACACCCGCCCTTTGCAGCAACACATGTCAAGAGGGAGTCAAGGTATACAACGTTATTAAAAAGACGAAAAAAATTGTGATCAAGGGCACACAAAATCAACCATCAACATCAATCAACACCTAGACTTGGAGAAGGTGTCCCTCTCCAAGAAGAAGAAGAAGAAGAAGAAGAATACAAATAACTGTGAGTTAAAAGTGACCGCTGCAGAAGGAAATACACATTTCGAGACTCCTGGCTAAAAGCTCTTGGATATTGTGAGGCATTTTAAAAGGCCCTTTAATATCTATAGTATGCTGTTGTGAACTTGTGATTCAACATATTTTTAGCAGAAAGGCAAAAACGCCGAGGCAAAGAAGCACTACCACAAGTTTTTTTTAAAAAATCACTGAATCACAATTATTCCTAGTCCATGTAATACTTTATCAACATTTTAAAACTACTTCCGTGTAACCATAGTCTCTGACTGAAATGTGTGGAATAACCCCAATTGCGTCAGATGTCTCACGATTTCATTTGTCTAGTAAAAAGTTGATCGGAGTAAATTACATAGTGAGGAGACTTACCCGGCTGTTTGGACGAGGGTGATAATTGTGAGACACCAAAAGTCTTTGTTCTCCAGCACGGAGACGAAGCCACCCAGGAGAACGACGGTGGACCATGTAAGCACAAGGTACCCCATCCCCCTTATGGCCATGGAGAGGTACCCCATGAACAGGGCATAGCAGTTGATTGTCCGTACTTCCTCCCAGTCGAGGTCATCTAGCTTCAGATCCATCCAAACCGCTTGCTAAAAACTATATCAGTTCTTGACGGGGCTGGAAAAAAAAATCAATCAAAGGCATTGTTATTTAATTAGAACATGCAGCTACTTCCGTTAAGCAGCAAGCAAACCTGCGTGTTAGCTAATTACTCCCTCCGTCCCGTAATATAAGAGCGTTTCTTGACACTGTCAGAAACATTCTTATATTATGAACGGAGGGAGTATTTTGATTTGTGGGAACGAAGGAACAGTCTGACATATATTTTTTTTCTGGCAGAATAGCAATGCGAAGCACGAACAGTCCAACAAACAGATCTTGCTTGTACCGAGTGTTCATTGTTGTGTGGACTGTGGTGTTCAAGGTTGAACACCACAACAAAATGCTCAGTATTAAAACTTTTTCCTTTTCTACAGTGTGCGCCTAATCGCACTTTATTTTGATAGATAGAAGCACTACATTTTTTTGGTATGGGACGAGAAGGTAGACTCACTAGCCCCCCAGAAAAACAATTGAAGACATAAATAAAGGAAGAGATGGTCATGGACTCACCTCCTCGGCGCGAGAAGATGGGCGTGCTAGCTGCAGAAAGGCGGAGAAGAATGTCAGCTCTCTGGTCGGACCCTGGAGACGCATGGGCGAGGAGGAAGACGGCGTGCTAGCTGCAGAAAGGCGGAGAAGAATGTCAGCTCTCTGGTCGGACCCTGGAGACGCATGGGCGAGGAGGAAGACGGCGTGCTAGAAACCTTGGCATGGCGGCCGTCTTCAAGCTTTGAGAGGAGGAGAGTGGGGTGGAGCAAGGGGAGTGACCCAACTGGCAGGTGGGTTCATTAAGTAAGACTAGATAGAGCATTGGGCACTGGCTCACGCCTGCGTGTGTACGACGAGGCATTGGTCCGGCCTTCTCGTCAGTCGTCACTGGCCTGCAGACTGTCTGCAGTGCTCACCATTCATTGGTGTTCACACCCAACGGGCAAACACGACGCAAGCATAGGTCGTCACCCAAGACGCAAGCAAGCATAGGTCGTCGTCAACCAACTTCAATGGTGCCCTGGAATTAAATTCACACCACCGTACCGTCTAGCTGATCCATCGTCACTGTCGCCATGCCCAAATCAAAATAGAAATGCAAAAGAAAATAGGGGAGTGCTTCGGTACAACCCCGCTAAAACGTATAGTGGATAGTATGGTAATTTCACATTAGGTATAGGAATACCCACCCGACGCCGTACGTCCGCGCGCGACGGCATACGCCCGCCCGCGTATGCCGCAGCCGTCGCTGTACGTCGCTTCGCCACAGATGCCGCACCCGTCGCTGTCACGACGCCTACCAAGATACCGCACGTCTCGGCGTTGGCGTCGACACTTGTTCGAAAAAAAACTAAACCCTAACGCATCCACGCCGTCTCCACGCCGCCCACGCTGCGTTAAGTCGCCGCCGCCGGTCGCCGCCGTCCGGTCACCGTCGCCGGTCGCCGCCGTCCGGTCGCCGCCGCCGGTCGCCTTAGCGTGCTCAGCGCCGTTCTGATCGCCGCCGTGCTCGCCCAGATCCGTTGCCGCTGCCGCCGCGTTCCATTCCGTCGGCCGATGGCCGCCACCCACGATCTCGTCGCCGCCTCCCTCCGAGCGAGACGCCATTACGACCAGCCGTCGTCCTCACGCCGTCGAGACCTGCCTCCGCCGGCCAGCAACGTCAGCCGTCGTCGAAGAAATGGATCCGCTGAAATCTCGGCCGCCGTGCAAGAGGTTGGTTAAAGACAACATTGTGCTTGATGAAATAATTATTTTAGGGATGATGTTACACGGTGTTTGATTGATCGTATAATTTTTTTAACTATGTATAGTTAGAGGAGGAGGCGATTATGATGGCAATGATTACGACGAGGACAACGAAACCGAATCACTAAATATGAATGAACATGCTGAGGAGAACTACATGAGTTTGGATGAATCTTATAGTGGCAATGTAATTGTGATCAAGATTGATAAAAATAATAATTATGGTGGACCGCACGGAAATTTTCATAATTTTTTGCATCATGCAGCGACATGGCGATGATGATGATGATATGGATATAGATGATTCATTTGCCCAAAGTGCACTCCGGGTATGTCATAAATGAAATCAGAGAAGAAATGACATAATAACCATATTAGCGCTTACATGTTTTTTTGCAATGCGCGCAGATGAACGAGGACGGGGAATTTCTGAGGAATATTGTGGACGATGAAAGTGACAAATCGCATGTTGATCCATCTCATGATGACAGCTCTAGCAAAGTAAGTTTTCAAACTTACAGAACTACATTATTACATATTAAAATAATAACTGACCGACATAAATGGTTTAATGCATTAATTAACAGGGAGATATAAATGGTACAACTGGGAACGATGAGTATGTTGGTGATGATCTGTTTAATTTTGACATCGGATTTGATGAATATCAGCAAGAATCATTGGACATGCATTGGAAGGTCATGAGGAAGACGTTCAAGTCACTAGGAGAGGCTTACATTTTCTATAACCAGTATGCTTACGAGCGTGGTTTCAGCGTAAGAAAGGACTCACTGAAATATTCAAAAGGTCCCGAGGAACTAAGCGCCCGAGAAAGTATCGTGTGTAGAGCTGGAAACGACCGCAAAACTTTGTACAATGGAAGGCAGGACCCGCAGACCGAGAGGGGAGACTCTGTTTCTGCGATGCACATATAACTTTGAAACTTGATAAAGAGCGTGACCTTTGGTATGTCAGCAGTTTCAATGATGATCACAGTCACGTTCTAGCTAGACCGGATGAAGTCACGTTTCTTCGGTCTCATAATCAGATAAAAGAATATCAGAAAGCTGAGATCTTAACCATGGCAGGTGCTGGAATCAGGAAACATATGATTTATGATAATCTCGTCGAAGAGGTATGGGTCATATGCAAAGGCTGGTTTTGGGAGAAAGAAACTTTATAACATGTGTTATAGAGAAAAAATGAAGTTGCTTGCACAAGGTGATGCGGACACTGCCATTGGGATCATGTTGACCAGAAAAGAGAGAGATCCAGATTTCTTCTTTGAGCACACCGTCGATGAGGAAGGAAGGCTGAAAAACATATTCTGGTGTGATTCTCAATCACGTCGAGACTATGTTGACTACGATGATGTGACAGTCTTGATAGCACATACAGGATGAATAGGTATGGCATGCCATTTATACCTTTTGTCGGTCTCGAACAACCACCGTTGCACCACGGTATTCGGTTGTGCTCTTGTGTCCGACGAGACGGAGGATACATATGTCCGGCTGCTTGAGACTTTTTGAGGGCTCATTGTCGAAGAGGCCCAGTCGAATTATTCGATGGAGATGCAGCTATGATTAAGGCCATAAGAAAGGTACTTTCAGAGGTTTGGCATCGTCTTTGCTCGTGGCATATTGAGAAGAACATGCAAAAACACCTTCATCATAAGTCTCTAAAGGAGTTCAGGTCTCTACTTTATTATGCCACTTCAAAGAAGGTATTTGAGGAGAGATGGGCCGCGTTTTGCGCCAAATGGCAGTCGGAGAAAACAAAAACATGGTTACGTCGGATGTACAAGAAGAAAAGGCTTTGGGCTGCATCATATCTGTCTGGTGGGTTTTTCTTAGGTATGCGAAGTAACCAGCGAAGTGAGAGTCTTAATTCATGCATTCACTTGCATCTAGACTCCGATATGACTATTGTTGATATGATTGTGCACTATGAGAACTGCATAGTTCTTCTCCGTGAGAACGAGGCGCATAACGATTACACAAACTCACGACAGTTCAGATACAGATTGGACGAGTGTAAAGATATTGAGAAATCAGCTGCCCGTCGGTTCACTGCGGCAAACTTTTATATTTTGCGGGAAGATATGAAGAAGGCACGGAGCTTGAGGTCCTTGAGAGGCGAGAGGAGCGGACACTCACGATTCATCGACATGGAAGAAAAATAGGGATATCAGATTCATCGTGGAGTACACCCGGTAACTCAAGAAAGCTGTGAGGTGCAATTGCGAAGCATGTATCGGAAAGGACTTCCTTGCAAACATATTCTTCATGTTCGATTCAGCTACGCTTACGTGAGATACCTAAGTGTTTAGTGCTGCGGAGGTTGAGCCAAGTTGCAAGGGTGGACTTCCGTGAAGCGCACTAGCGATCTGTTTGCGTGGGGATGGGCAGGTGCAGTGTGTGAGCTAGGTACAGTGAGTTGACCATCTTATCTGCTGAAGCAACTCATAAAGCATGTCATAAACCATTTTTATTCGACAAGTTGAAGGCGGCTCGAGGGACATAATAGATAATGATTACACCGAGGAGGATGAGCACAGTGCGGGGTACAGTTTGTGAACGACGATGCATTTGAGCCTAATCAAGATCATGGTCTTGTCCGTGATCCCGCTAAAGTGAACACCAAAGGCGCACCAAAACAGAATGTTAAAGGCCGCGGTAAGGATGGTCCTGATTTCACTAAAAACGGGCGACCTAAAGCTTTTGATGAGAAAAGCAAACGTCAATGTGGACAGTGCGGTCTTACGGGTCATTATAAGTCCACGTGCCCTCAAAATCCTAAGTACGATATTCTTATGTTATTGCAAATCTTATTGTTCAACCTAAATTTATTTGTTTATTATGAGACTTATTGTTAATTAACATATATCTTATTGTTATGTAGGAATTTTGTTTGAATTGTGGAGTATGGAAGATTGCTATGGAAGATTGCTTCACCCTTTCATTGGAGACTGTTATTGATGTTCTACATATGTGATCTTTAATAATTGTTGAAGTATGTTATATGGACTTATTTTACTTTGTTGATGTCAGACTATTTGCTACGATATACCGACATAAGTTGTAGTTTTGATGAAAGACTATGTAATGCAACAAGGAGTTTTTACTTTGTGTTTATTTGCACAGAACTGCCGTCGCTGCTGTTTACTGTTATTCTGTGCTTTCCTGTACGGTCGCCGTCGCTCGGACGCCGTCGCTTAGAACCCCCGCCGTCGCTTACAACCCCGTCGGTTTTATTATTATTTGTAACAAAAATTTGACAAGTCGGCGCACTTGTCCAACGATCGGCGTCGTCTGCTTTGGCGGCAAGTCTGAGTAATAAGTTGGTTCGACAGCTCATTTGCCGCCGGGTATATAAGCCGGTCATCGCGACCTCCGTCGGGCGAGGTGGGACTAAAAACTTGGCTGCCCGCAGCCGCCCTGACTGCAGCGACGCGCGAGACCACGTGGGCCCGTCAAATAACAAGGCGGCGGGACGACGGCCCAATTCGAAGCGGCGGGACGACGGCCCAAGTTCGGCGCGGGGCGACGGAAATGTTTAGTCCCACCTCGCCGACGGAGGGCGCGACGACCGCTTATATACCCGCGGCACATGAGCTGTCGAACGTCTTTGATAAATATGCTATGCCACCCGTCGTCCGGACGCTGCCCCTGTTGACGGTGCGGTCGGTCTGTCGACCTTAGACTAGCCGGCGCACTTGTCAGGCAATTTTTTTCTTAGGATGGACAACTACGAACGTCGGTGTTATAAGCGACGTCGTCTGTGGTTTAGCACTACAAGAAAACATGGACTGATGTATCCAAACAATTTGACGACGAAAGAACTATCAATATGCATATCAAGATTTCAAAATGAAAGACAATGGCTTGACGACAACATAATAATTCAAATGTCATTCTCGCATTCAAAATAGTTCTGTCATCTTCGACACATTATATCATAGTCTAAATAAATGTAAACATTATTTGAGCCTACAAAATTGTCTAGTACAAAAATGTTGCACATTTATTTCTTCTTTGCAAGCCGGGTAACTTTGTCCTTCACATCGTTGAGTGTATTTGCCTCCGCAAAAACAAGCTGCGCAATCATTAAGTCCCTCGATTTATCTATTGACTCCTGTTAGAACTTCATATTAGTATAATTCAAATAGTATTACATTATGAATTTAATTTAATATAAGTATTTTAAATAAAACCAGACCTGAGAAAAATGGCTTGTCCATTTTCACCGTTCAATCTTGAAAGCACCGAAGAACAAATAATCCACATGAATTGCTGGTCCATACAAACAATGGTTCATACGTTCGCATTTCATGTAAGATATTACAACAATATAAAAGTATTTACTCACCTGTCTTCTTGTTGTGGCATCTCATACGTTTTGATAGGCCATTTAGACACATCCGGATAATTCACAGCACCGCTAGCATTCGCATCACGTATGTCATATCCAATTTGTTTTCTCTGTTCATATAGATGATAGCACGAAAATATTTTAACATAGTTCATTTACTAAATGATAGTTTCAATATGCTCATGTAAATTTATGTCGTACCAGCTCCTCAACTTTTTCTCTAATTTCTTTGTCAAGTTCGGGTCCCATCAAAGAATCAAGAACCTGAAACTCTTCCTTGGAGCGATGCATGACAACCGAAACCCAGTGGGTATTTCCCTTATTAAGAGGAATATAAAGCTGCATGACAACGCAAATATGATGCAATCAACACATACACTCTTATTATTATTTCTATCGCATAAATGCATACATTAAGGCAGTTGAAATTACCTTATCTTTTTTGAAATACTCATCGGTGCATCTATTCACGGGTCCATTCTTCTTCGCCACAACTTCATTCTCGTTTCTCCCTGGCTCGGTGTCCGATCTAATTTCAAGTAACTAGTTGACCAGATAGGTCGGCATTATATGACGATCGTCACCAACAACTCCCAACAGATACGACGAATAAGCATTGATAACCTGAAAATAATTTATATGACGTAAAATAAGATATTCCAATTTGCATTGAAAGGTAGCACAACAATAACTTACATCACCAGTTAGCCATTGATGGTCAAGAATTGTACAAGCCCTCTCCGCAGTGAGACCATCGCGCATGGCATCATTGAATATTTCCTTCTTTCTATGTTTTGCTGACCGCTCATAAGCACGAACAAACTTAACACTAGCTTTAATCACATCGTATTCATCTTGAATGACTTCTTTCTCGAATAGTTCTGCAATACAAGACGGTGATATGTTAAGAAGTCAATGATAACTACAAGGTTCAGCTAGAAAACAATATGATAAAACTTACTTGCTTTTGCTGTACGTTTTGCACGCTTTGTAGGTATAATAGGAATGTAAGGAGACTTCACATGGTTTGATAGCCTCCGCTTCCGTTTCCCTACACCCTCCTTTTGTACCTCATCTACTCCAATACAATCTACGGATCCACGTGATGCGATTTCATCTGTTCCTAAAGATGTAACGGATTTCTCGTCAGATACCTCCGGAACTTCGATAGGATCTTCTTTATCACCCTTGAAACTATCCCAATATTCAGGTGTGCAATAATAAGGTCTTTTCTCTTCAGAATCATTACTACCATCTTCATCATCCTCTTGCACATTCTTTTTTGCTGGTGTTCTGAAATTGTCCACGTCAGGATTATATACAAATTCTTTACGAGGTCTCCCATCATAGTTTCTACTTTCACTATTTTCACCATACTCATTCTCTTCTTCTTTTTCAATATCACCGGCTTTGTAGAATACAGCACTTTTGTTCATTTTCTCTATGACCCTCTGTGATTAAAAATTAGTTGTAATTACTTATATCACACATCAAAAAAACATAGTGAACGGCAAAATCAGAACACTTGTACTGTGCGCATAGCTCCGCATCTGAAGCATATCCTCACGAATGTGCTTCAGCTCAGTCAAAATCCGATCCATCATAGTGTTCTGTGTAGCTGAAGCCTCAGATGTACTGACTCCTGTTCTCCTTCCAGTAATGTTAGACTTTCTCGTCTTTGGATCTCTTGTTCTTTTCAGCCTGTTCCATTCTAATTTTGTTTAAGCGGTACTCTTGATAATGGTGTCATCGATCTACAACATAAAGAATCATACAGTCATATTTAATTAATAATAAATTTCAGACTTTAAATGGAAAAATATGTATGTAACCTATTACCATTCCAACACCACGACCATATTGAAAGTCGTACTTGTCTCTTTTCTCCGCTGTCGCTTCTGTCCAATTCCTCATCAAGGGGCTCAACAGCGCTAAAGGATCATACTGTGGACCGGTGCTTGGCTGCACCTTCTCCCAATATAGATACTACAACAGAAACAAAGAACCATTTAGCATGTGGTACAGTATTACTATATAAAACAACTATTTAATTTAAAAAACAAATCATACCTGCAGAAGTGCAAGGTTGCCATGTGGCCATTCCCTAACACGACCTGGTTGCAAGACCATACCAATCTCCGACAAACAAAACCGCAAAGTGAATGCATTCCAGTTGAACTTTTTTATCTGCCTGACATCTTGCACTAGTGCATAATAATTCTTCGGAATGTACTCATCAGACACTGGTGCAATTATAGTCCCTAACAGGACAAGAAACGCCATCCGAACAAATTTATCGTCCGCGTTTTTATTTCTCACAATCTTCTCAATAAGATCATCAATCAATATTTTACCATTCTTCTTGTTAACAAAACTAGCTGGAATTTTTTTAATTGCTTTGCCTTGGTCCATACTCACAAAACTAGAAACATCAACTCCTTCATTCTTCAAACCAAATATAGCGAACACATCATCAGGCCTTAGTGAAATCAATCCTTTTTTTCCGGCTGCCTCTTGCACCATGAATTTTTTACTACTAGGATTGTAACCTTGAATCATAAGCGCAAGCAAATTATCACGCATCTTGACCGAAGGTATTCGTAACATGCCCTCCATCTCCGTTTCGTAAAACGTAAATCTCTGACTTGGTGTTAACTTATTAACAAGACTAACCCACTTTTCTCACGGAACATGCAATCACACCATCGATGTTCATACTGCATATAATAATATCTATGTGATGTTGCATGCAGCTAATGTGATATATACTATTAAAAATATTTAAAATATACCTGCTAGACAGGCGTTGACGACCGCCACGACGGCGACGGTGGCGTCCAATAATGCGGGATGACGACAGGAGTTGGCGACTGTCTTGGCCGACGGCGCGGCGACGGCGGCGGCGACCGTGGCGTCCACTAGTGCGGCGTGATGACGGGCGTTGACGGCGGGTGCAGAGGCTGTCGGCGGGTGGGGTGATGGCGGCGTTGACGGCGGCGCGACGTTGTCGGGCGGGGAACGGCAATGGGCGGCGGCGGGCGGCGGATCGATCGGCGCGTCGTGCGTGCGCGGACGACGCACGAACTGCATGCGCGACGTGATTGGCCGGCGTGCGCGCGTTGTCGGGAATATTCCCTCCGCTAGCGACGGCTCTGGCAGATTTTTTTGCCACGTCGGGCCCGTGGCAATTATTATATGTGCGACGGGCGACGGCAAGTTGCCTAGTTTAGTCCCACCTCGGCCGCCGAACGACGCCCTTACCAGCTTATATACACGCGTTAGTTAATCCATACGTGGTCATAATTAATCTTGTGATGTGGCTCTACCTAACTGCTGGGTAGTACAACAGACGGGTTGTCTTGACCGCAGATTGGGTAAAATCACGTCGCAATATTAAATATGAATTTATTTATTGCAGTATTTTTTCATTTATTATATTTTTGCATCCACCAAAGTCGATCATTTTTTTCCACGGCAGCAGTGACCATGCAGGCCGCGCGACGCCAAAATTTGTCGCGCTCCGACGCTGTGACGGATTTTCTATGATTTTCCGCACCGAAAACACCTAAAACATCGCCCGCGACGTGGCGCAACTTGCGTTAAGTAGTCCGTTTTCGTTCATCTCGGCGTGGGGTCCCCTGACGGGTCCCCACACGCGCTGCCGAAAGTTGGGTGCATTCGGCTACCCTAAGCGGCACTTGTGTGCAACCGGTGGTTTGATGCAGGCGGAGGGACCCTCCGTCGTGCTTCCCGGTCGCATCCACCAAAGTCGATCATTTTTTTCCACGGGCAACAAGTGACCATGCAGGCCGCGACGCCAAAATTTGTCGCGTCCGACGCTGACGGATTTTCTATGATTTTCCGCACCGAAAACACCTAAAACATCGCCGCGACGGACGCAACTTGCGTTCCTAGTCCGTTCCGTTCATCTCGGCGTGGGGTCCCGGACGGGTCCCCACGCGCCGCCGAAAGTTGGGTGCATTCCGGCTACCCTAAGCGGCACTTGTTGTGCAACCGGTGGTTTGATGCAGGCGGAGGGACTCTCCGTCGTACTTCCCGGTCGCATCCACCAAAGTCGATCATTTTTCTTCCACGGGCGCAGTGACCATGCAGGCGCGCAAGACGCCAAAATTTGTCGCGTTCGACGCTGTGACGGATTTTCTATGATTTTCCGCACCGAAAACACCTAAAACATCGCCGCCGCGTGGCGCAACTTGCGTTCCTAGTCCGTTCCGTTCATCTCGGCGTGGGGTCCCGGACGGGTCCCCACAGCGCCGCCGAAAGTTGGGTGCATTCCGGCTACCCTAAGCGGCACTTGTGTGCAACCGGTGGTTTGATGCAGGCGGAGGGACCCTCCGTCGTACTTCCCGGTCGCATCCACCAAAGTCGATCATTTTTTCCACGTGCAGCGGTGACCATGCAGGCCGCACGCCAAAATTTGTCGCGTTCCGACGCTGTCACGGATTTTCTATGATTTTCCGCACCGAAAACACCTAAAACACGCCCGCGACGTGGCGCAACTTGCGTTCCTAGTCCGTTCCGTTCATCTCGGCGTGGGGTCCCGGACGGGTCCCCACATCGCCGCCGAAAGTTGGGTGCATTCCAGCTACCCTAAGCGGCACTTGTCGTGCAACCGGTGGTTTGATGCGGGCGGAGGGACTCTCCGTCGTACTTCCCGGTCGCATCCACCAAAGTCGATCATTTTTCTTCCACGGGCGGCGGTGACCATGCAGGCGCGCGACGCCAAAATTTGTCGCGTTCGACGCTGACGGATTTTCTATGATTTTCCGCACCGAAAACACCTAAAACACGCCGCGCGTGGCGCAACTTGCGTTCCTAGTCCGTTCGTTCATCTCGGCGTGGGGTCCCGGACGGGTCCTCACAGCGCCGCCGAAAGTTGGGTGCATTCCGCTACCCTAAGCGGCACTTGCTGTGCAACGGTGGTTTGATGCGGCGGAGGGACCCTCCGTCGTACTTCCCGGTCGCATCCACCAAAGTCGATCATTTTTTTCCACGGGCGGCGGTGACCATGCAGGCGCGACGCCAAAATTTGTCGCGTTCGACGCTGACGGATTTTCTATGATTTTCCGCACCGAAAACACCTAAAACATCGCCGCGACGTGGCGCAACTTGCGTTCCTAGTCCGTTTCCGTTCATCTCTGGCGTGGGGTCCCCGGACGGGTCCCCACACGCGCCGCCGAAAGTTGGGTGCATTCCGGCTACCCCAACTGGCACTTGCTGTGCAACCAGGTGGTTTCGGTACGGGCGGAGGGGACCCTCCGTCGTACTTCCCCCGGTCGCATCCACCAAAGTCGATCATTTTTTTCCACGGGCAACAGTGACCATGCAGGCCATACACGCCAAAATTTGTCGCGTTCCGACGCTGTATGGATTTTCTATGATTTTCCGCACCGAAAACACCTAAAACACTGCCCGCACGTGACGCAACTTGCGTTCCTAGTCCGTTTCCGTTCATCTCTGGCGTGGGGTCCCCGGACGGGTCCCCACACGCGCCGCCGAAAGTTGGGTGCATTCCGGCTACCCTAATCGGCACTTGTGTGCAACCGGTGGTTTGATGCGGCGGAGGGACCTCCGTCGTACTTCCCCGGTCGCATCCACCAAAGTCGATCATTTTTTTCCACGCAACAAGTGACCATGCAGGCGCCGCAGACGCCAAAATTTGTCGCGTTCGACGCTGACGGATTTTCTATGATTTTCCGCACCGAAAACACCTAAAACATCGCCGCGACGTGGCGCAACTTGCGTTAAGTAGTCCGTTCCGTTCATCTCGGCGTGGGGTCCCGGACGGGTCCCCACAGCGCGCCGCCAAAGTTGGGTGCATTCCGCCACCCTAAGCGGCACTTGCTGTGCAACCGGTGGTTTGATGCGGGCGGAGGGACCCTCCGTCGTACTTCCCGGTCGCATCCACCAAAGTCGATCATTTTTTCCACGGGCGGCGGTGACCATGCAGGCGCGCGACGCCAAAATTTGTCGCGTTCGACGCTGACGGATTTTCTATGATTTTCCGCACCGAAAACACCTAAAACATCGCCCGCGACGTGGCGCAACTTGCGTTCAGTAGTCCGTTCCGTTCATCTCGGCGTGGGGTCCCGGACGGGTCCCCACGCGCCGCCGAAAGTTGGGTGCATTCCGCTACCCTAAGCGGCACTTGTGTGCAACCGGTGGTTTGATGCGGGCGGAGGGACCCTCCGTCGTACTTCCCTGGTCGCATCCACCAAAGTCGATCATTTTTTCCACGGGCGGCGGTGACCATGCAGGCCGCGACGCCAAAATTTGTCGCGTCCGACGCTGACGGATTTTCTATGATTTTCCGCGACCGAAAATACCTAAAACACTACCGCGACGTGATGCAACTTGCGTTCAGTAGTCCGCTTCCGTTCATCTCGGCGTGGGGTCCCGGACAGGTCCCCACATCGCCGCCGAAAGTTGGGTGCATTCCGGCTACCCTAAGCGGCACTTTTGTGCAACCGGTGGTTTGATGCGGGCGGAGGGACCCTCCGTCGTACTTCCCGATCGCATCCGCCAAAGTCGATCATTTTTTTCCACGGCAACAAGTGACCATGCAGGCCGCGACGCCAAAATTTGTCGCGTTCGACGCTGACGGATTTTCTATGATTTTCCGCACCGAAAACACCTAAAACATCGCCGCGACGTGGCGCAACTTGCGTTCCTAGTCCGTTCCGTTCATCTTCGGCGTGGGGTCCCGGACGGGTCCCCACACGCCGCCGCCAAAGTTGGGTGCATTCCGCTACCCTAAGCGGCACTTGTTTGTGCAACCAAGTGGTTTGATGCAGGCGGAGGGACCCTCCGTCGTACTTCCCGATCGCATCCACCAAAGTCGATCATTTTTTTCCACGGCAACAGTGACCATGCAGGCGCGCGACGCCAAAATTTGTCGCGTTCCGACGCTGTCACGGATTTTCTATGATTTTTCGCACCGAAAACACCTAAAACATCGCTCAAGACGTGGCGCAACTTGCGTTAAGTAGTCGTTTTCGTTCATCTCGGCGTGGGGTCCCGGACGGGTCCCCACACGCGCCGCCGAAAGTTGGGTGCATTCCGCTACCCTAAGCGGCACTTGCTGTGCAACCGGTGGTTTCGGTATGGGCGGAGGGACCTCCGTCGTACTTCTCCCGGTCGCATCCACCAAAGTCGATCATTCCACAAATATACGTGAAAATCTTCTGTTTTACATCTGTTTCATTGAGTCGGTTTTGTTTCGATTTGAAAAGATTTTACTAACTCAATTTTAATAATATTTCGATTTTAAAAGATTTTACATGTCGCAATATTGTCAAACGAATTTGATTTCTTTCCTCCGTAGAAGCAAATTCACCTAAGCTGGGAGCAAAATTTTATTTCTGTACATGCACATCTTCGGTTGAAGCATGTATGTTCCTCATAGTGAGAATAATTTTTTTTTATGGAAACCAATTATTTGTTTCGTCGGGACAATATTGTGATTTTTTAGACCCAAAAAATAAACCTAGATCACACTGAAATCAAATTTTTCTATGGTCACATCTGAAACAATATTTGGTACCCCACTTAATTAAACATGTTTTAATTAAACATTAAAACATAAAAACTTAATTATACATGACTTAATTAAACTTAATTAAACATAACTAATTAGGGGAGCCTAATCTACTACTTGGTTGAAAAAAAAAGTAAACCTAATCTACACGTCCTCCTCGAGTCGGCGAGGTCCACAATCTCCCCGCTCGACGTCACCGTCGTCGCCACCCGCCGCCGTCGTCGCTGCTCTTGGCGGCGTCCTCCCGTGCCGTCGCCATACTGATCAAGCTGCTGCTGCGCGCCGATGGCCGCCGCCCGCGTCGAGTCTTGACTGCAGCTCGGCGGCCTCTGCTGCCGCCGCCATAGCGCCGCCGCGTGCCGAGTGCGACTGCAGCTCGGCGTCCTCTCTCGCCTCCGGCCGCCCGCGCCGCCGCCGCCGCTGCGCTGCGGCAGCGATAACGAGGTAGCCGGGCGTCGTCGGTCGCCGTCCTCGCGCGAAGGCGACACGCTTGGCGGGATGTCGGCGGCCGGAGGAGGCGGGCGGCGATGGCGGGAACCAGACGGCGTGTGGCATGGCTGCCGGAGGGGACGATGGGAAGAGCTTCGGAGACGACGGCGCTGCTGCCGGAGGGGCGGCGGCAGGCGCGGACGGACGACGAGCCGGGGCCGACGACGAGCCGCCATCCGCATCTCCCGACGGCCTGCGCGACGACGCCCCGAAGTTCTTGCCCTTCCGAACCTCGTGCGGCCGACGATGTTCCACCGGCCGCCCTCGTCTTTGGCGGAGCTTCGGCCGTCGTCGCGCGGGCCCCTCGTCGGGTACCGTCGGCGGTCATGTGGAAGACGCGCGGCAGACGGCAGCCCGGCGGCACCATCACCGAGACGGACGAGCTCGTCCGTCTCGGTGTCGAGCTAATCGACCCACACGCCGCCGCCGCCGCCGCCGTTGGGCGCCATGGAGCCGCCGAGGGATAGGTGCTTTCGTCGGCGGTGGAAATGCGAGGTGGGTGGGGTGGCGGTCGAGATCGTCGGTGGGTGTGGGGCGGTCGAGTGCGGGGGAGGCGACGGGCGACGGGCGGTGTTTAAAAGCGGCGTCGGTAGGTGGGGCGCCGTCCGTAGGTGATCGACGCCGGGCGTAACGCCGCATCAATGGCGATCGGGCGGCCGCCACGCGGGAACCGTCTTTGACCGACGCTGAGGCACGCAACCGCCCGCCCACACACGTCGCGTCGCCCAATTTTTTTTTAAATCCTGCCGACGCCACGCCACCACGAGTACGTCGCTCGTCGTTTTTCGTGGTCGTCATCGTGCGACGCAGCGTCGTCGCTTTTTTTTCTAGGATCGTCAGATCGTGACGCGGACGGACGCGTCTAGGTGTACTCGGCAGTCCGTCGCAGGTACAGCCCCGTCGCTGGCGGGTATGAAGCTTGCGTCGCCATGGCGGGGTGTTTTATGTTTGGGACGATCCTACCCTTTTTAATGAAGGGGTACGGGACGATCTCAGCCGTTGTTGTGTTTAGGGGGTTGTACCGAAGAAGAAGTGAAGAAAATATAGTATATAATTTGCTCTACCTTGTATTTACTCCAAATTGATCATGTATTTCTATAAATATGCTCACGAGGCTCAAGCAATAAAATAACGATTTCACCGATCCTTCTCTATCTCTTCTAATATGGCATCAGCCTAACCGGTTCAAACCCTATCCGCCGCTTTCGCTCCGCGCCGCCCCCGGGGCGGTTGGTCTCCATGATCGCCACCGGCCTTGACAGTTGGGGCATTACTAATGAAAAACATATCGCTTTCTTCCTCGTATTGGGTGACAAGCATGTGACTGCTCACGTGATGCTTCAAACGTTGTATCTGAAATAAGATTATTTTCCTAGCTGCAAGTGGACATTTTGTAATAAAAGTGCACGCTGTCTCAGACGGCTGTCGGCGTCTCGGTGTAGCCATTTCATTATCTTCTTAAAGCCTGCATCGCAAGTGGCAAGTTTAAACAATGTTCTCGTGATTGGCTCGAGAACAGATCTCAGGCAGTGTACGACTGTTGTATATTGGAGAGCTCAAGCACTATGCTCGTCTTGCCCACAACATTCTCTTCTCCATTCTGCACTACACTAGCTTGTGTTCCCCTGTGTCGTGTGTGTTTCTTCTGGCCGAGCTACACCCACACGCTCCCAAAATGTAATAAGAGATGCACTTGACAATCAAATCATGGGTACTATGGAGCAGAGGCAGTAGAAAAAAAGGCACAATTTGCATAGTAAAAAATAGGTATGCCAACTACTTACCCACTTTCGCTTTGGTACACCTCTCCTAAATACATCAATGAACGAGATTTCTCCATACCCCTCCATAATAAAGGGTATGATAGTCTTTTTTTAGAAATACGTCGTGCCCAGCAAGAAAAGAAAGGGATTAAACCCAAGTCTCTTGGATAAAGCGTCACGCCACAAACCACTAGCTCACTATAAGAGTTGGGATAAAACTGTAGGGCGCGACCAAGTAAAACTATAGCTTTCTATTATTGTTTTTTCATTGGATTTCTCTGTTTTTACAGGGTTTTTTATTTTCTTTATTATTCTTCGTTTTTATTTGGTTTTCTTTCTTTGTTTCTAAATTTTCATCGGTCGTTTCTCTTTACTTCTTCAGTTTTGTTTGGTTCTTTCTCATTTTTTATCGTTTTATGTTTTTCTCGGGTTTAACTTTTTTCAAATGCTGGGATTAAATTTTCTGAAAACATGTTCAAATTTTAAAACACATTATATATTTTTTGTATACATGAGAAATATTTTTAAACATTTAAAATTTTCAAATGCTTGGTTAACAAGTTTTCAAATGTTAGATGTGATTTTTTTAAATATATTTATTTAGAATATTTGGATGGATAAAACAAATTAAAAAGTAAAATTAAAACAACAACGTGAAAAAAATGAGGTTGTGTCCTCCCGCTCATTTGGGCCGGCCTATGTAGCGTCCGACTTAACACGAGGCTTCCCTATGTCTCATTACAAGCCAGAAATAGGGGCACCCCTGATTCTTGGCCTGTGAACATACCGCTCGTACAGCCCGGCGTACGTGGAATATACAAACCATATTTGGCATCCTCAGCTTGTTTTTCTCTTTCTTTTTGTCTTCAAAAAATGTGTGCCACGGGATATTCGAACTCCAACCCTCAAGGTTTGTTCCTGTTTTTTAAAACCAGATTTTATTTTGTTCTATTCTAGAACTTTTTTGGTTTTTCTTTTTTTACTTTTCTTTTCCTTTTTTCCTGTTTTGCATTATATTTTTTTTAAAAAAAATCGTTCAATTTTTGTTAACTTTGTGAATATTTATAATTTCTCGAACTTTTTTGCAACTTTTTTTTAATGAACTTATCTTGGAAATCTGTGAAAAATATCAAATCCATGAACATTTAAAGTAAACTTTTTTCAAATTGTTAATTTATTTTTCTCATATTCGAACTTTTTGTTCTTTTTAAACCTGTTCAAAAATTTGAAATATTATTTCAAATACCAAAAATGTTCAATTTTTCAAATATTGTGCACAATTTTAAAATGTTCTAGAATTTCAAAAAATCTTGTTTTGAAAAAAATTGTTCGCATAGTTCTCGAATTATCATCAATTGTTATTTATGTTCAAAATTATCATGAATTGCGTTTCAAAAAAAGTGGATAAAACTGAAAAACTACATGATTTGCTATTATTCAAAATTATCATCAATTGTTGAGAATTTACTAATATTTTTGAAAAAAGTGTTCAAGTTTATAAAATTTACGTACAGAACTTGAAATTGAAAAATTGTTGACAAATTTTAAGGAATGATTAGGACACAAGAAATGACTGAAAATTTGAAATTAAGAAAAATGACGTGCAATTAGACGGAGCCTTATGTCCTACATGAACACCCTCAATTCAACATGGTCTATTTTTGGACATCCTTGAAATGACCCCAACTTTTGCAAGCAGGTGCCATGCCCATGGTAGGCATCCATGTCGGATTTGAACGATTCCGTGTGCAAGTTGCGACTTGTCTGGCCATTTATCATTATTTTTTGACTGAGAAAATTTCAGAAATTGCATAATCTGTCAAAAGACAAAACAACTTGGCATGGTGCCTGAAATTGGTCATGCAAGACCATGGAAAAAATGGGGTCACTTCAATGTCGAGAAACAACGTGCTCTCCCACGGAGCCTTGTGCCCTACCCTAACACGCCCGTTCAAAATGATCTATTTTTGGACATCCTTCAAATGACCCCAACTTCGACAAACAGGTGGGCATGTCCATGCATGCTAGGCATCCATCCTAGGTTTGAACGATTTCCGACATCGTACGCAAGTCTTGACACGTGCGATTTATCGGCCTTTTTTTACCGAGAAAACTCCATAAAATGCAAAAAAAAAAAATTAAAAACCAAAAAAACTTTGCATGGTACCTGGAATTGGTCATAAAAGGCCATAAAAATAGGGGTCATTTCAAAGATGTCGAGAAACAACATGCTCTCAGATGGAGCAGTGTGGCCTACCCGAACACTCTCTGTTCAACATGATCTATATTTTAACATCCTTGAAATGACGCCAAGTTGTAAAAGCAGGTGAACATTCTTGCAAATAGGAACTATGTGCCCGTTGATTTTATTGTACTTGACATTGATTGCAACCCGTCTTGCCCCATAATACTTGGTATACCATGCTTATGAATTATAGGTGCCGTGATTGTCATGAAAGAAGGGAATATAAAATTCCAGTTTCCATTAAAGAAGGGTATGGAACACTTCCCCTGAACTAGAATCAAGCCACCATATGAATCAATCATGATGGAAACCCATGGAACAAAAACCAAAGATGACAATACTTAAACTATGCATTATGCCTAGCTAGGGGCGTAACACAATAGCGCTTGTTAGGAGGCAAATTATGCTACTGTTATGATTGTGTTTTTTATGTTTTAGTTAGTGTTTGTGTCAAGTAAAGCCTTTAGGATGGTTTGGATGATAGTTGACTTAATTCTGTGAAAAACAGAAACTTTTGCGCCCAGTTCTGAATTTTTTAAATTCACATAAGCGTGTTTTTTGCTCTGATTGTTTTTCAAATAATTTATATACAAATTTCCCATGTCGTCCTAATTTTTCAGAAGTTTTGGAGTTACAGAAGTATGAGCATAATTCAAATTTCTACAGACTGTTCTATTTTTGACAGATTCTATTTTCGTTGCGTTTTTTGCTTATTTTGATGAATCTATGGGTTGTATCGGGGGGTATAAGCCATGTTAAAGTTAGAATACAGTAGTTATAATTCAATACATATGAATGGGTTTGTAACAGTACTTAAAGTAGTGATATGTTTTTTTATACTAACGGATCTCACGAAGGTTTTGTTAAGTTTTGTGTGATTGAAGTTTTCAAGTTTTGGGTGATATCATGATGGATGAAGGAATAAGGAGTGGCAAGAGCCTAATCTTGGGGATGACGATGAACCCCAAGGTAATATTCAAGGACTCTCAAGCAACTAATCTTGGGGATGCCCCGGAAGGCATCCCCTCTTTCTTCTAACGACCATCGGTAATTTTACTTGGAGTTATATTTTTATTCGTCATATATCATGAGTTTTTCTTGGAGTGTCGTGTATTATATGAGTCTTTGCTTGTTTTGCTTTTTAGTTTGTCACAATCATCCTTGCTAAACACACCTATTTGAGAGAGTCATAAGTTTATCATGATTTATTAGAATTGCTCTGTGTGCTTCACTTCAATTTTTTGAGCTAGGCAATTGCTCTAGTGCTTCACTTAAATCTTTTTGAGCACGGAGGTGATTATATTTTAAAGAAATGTACTCTCATGCTTCACTTATATTATTTCGAGAGCTGATATGATCAAATTTTGAAGAAATACTTGCATTCTCGTACTTCACTTAAATCGTTTTGAGAATTGGTAAATTTTGAAAAAATATTTGCACTCTTGTGCTTCACTTAAATATTTTTGAGAGTTGATAATAGTGATGATAATTTGCACGAGATATGAATTTGGTCCCAAAGTGATGAATATTCAAGAGGGATATAATAAAAACTTTCATGAAAGATCATTGCATATGATAAGTTTGATTCCTTGCAATAGTTTTGGGATATGGAGATAATAATATGTGAGTCATGTTAGTGAGTAATTGTGCTTTAGTAAGAACTAACACATATGTCCGTGCGTTGCAATGGGAGATAAAATAGTATGCATTTAAAGTCAATGAGAATTATATGCGCAAGCAAAACCCTGTGTGCATACGAAAAAAAACATTTAGCTTCTTCCGCTATTTTTCCATTCATTAATCGAGGTCATTTAAGAGTTTTGTTACGTCATCGTACGCTAAAGAAGGCCCATGAGTTATTTAATCTACTTTTCCTTTCAATCCTTTCAATCGATGGGATTTTAAGATATGAATTTTCTAAACATTCTAGGAAACATGAACAATTTTTAAACTCCTGGACAATTTTTTGAAAACTATGTACTCTTTTGGAAAAACCAGAACAAAATATGAAGGGTACATCTTATCAAATTCACAAACATTTTCTAAAAACGCTAACATTTCTATTAAAACATGAATATGATTTGAATTTGTGAACAGTTTTTAAAACGGGAACATGTATTGAAAATTCATAAGATTTTTAGAACATGTGTATCTTTTATACATGAACATTATTTTAAATTGTCAAAATTTCACTAAAACATGAATATGTTTAGAATCTAGAGCATTTTTTGAAATGCCATTTTCTTTATAGAAACTCAACAATTTTGAAAAACAATAAAAAATTGAAATATGGGAAACTTTTTGCAAGTTCCATATATTTTTCAAAATAGCAACAAAATTTTGGAATTCTGAACATTTTCCAAAATGTGTTTTCTCTAATTCTAATGGTTTATTGAGAATTTTTAATTTACGAAATAAATTCTTAAAGAAAAAAAATTGGGTGGGAAAAGAAAATAGGGAAAGGAGAATAAAAATAGAAGTAAAACATGAAAATAAAGAAAAATGGGCCAGCCCATTATAGGTTGTCGTTTGTGAAACTCCGACTATTTATCGCCCTGTGTGGAAAATAGAATTTTTTTCCCAGCTGCGTGGGCATGAAAATAACGGAGCTTGGTTCGTTGGGCCACAATGCGCGGCCCACATACGAAAATTCTTTTTCTAGCAGACAAACGCATAAGAATTTAGTACCACCTCGGACAGAAAGAAAACTCTTTTCGGTGGTGAATGGGTGAAATTAGCGAAACACACCTTAGTTTATTAGTAGGTATAGATATAGATATTGGTGTTAAGGTTTGTGATTCTCTATGCAAGCACGTAAAGTCAATAGTTATGCAATAAAATTACATCCTAGATACTTGTGGTGCATTATTCAGTGTTAGTTATGTTTAATGCATGTTTATGACCGTTTTTGTTTTTTGATTGGTCGCTTCCAATCTATTTGCTAGCCTTCATTTGTACTAAGCGGGAATGCTTCTTGTGCATCCAACTCCTTAAACCCAAAGTTATGCCAAATGAGTCTGCCATACCTGCCTATACGTGGTATTTTCATGTTGATCCAAGTAAATCTGCATTTGCCAACTCTAACTATTCAAAATAAACTTTCCGTTTTGTGTGCCCGTATTGCTCATGAAGCGGCAGGGGTGGCCATGCTAGGCGGGTTATTCTCATGATGAGTGTTTATTCACTTGTCATTGCACGAGAGTGTGGCAGGTATTAGGAATGCCCAGTCCCGAAATGAAAAAAATTAATATGATGATAACAATAAATTCCTTGGAAACTGATAGTATGGAAGCCACCCATGGATACGGCTAGCCATGGATTGTGTAATAATTGTGGAAAGGAAATAAACTTTATTTTTTATTTGGAAACCACCTATGATTTGACTAGCATGGAAGATATTTGGATTTCTCGATCGTTTTCGTTGACAGGAAAAGCATGCCTCTCAAAACAATTTTATCTCTCAATTTAAGCTATGAGCTCTGACACCTCTACAAATCTCTGTTTCCCTCTACAAAGGGCCTACCTATTTACTTTTATGTAATTTTTATTTTGAGTCTCCATCTTCTCTTATAAAGCACCAACTAGGAAACACTATTGTCATATTTGTGCATTGGATGTAGCTAATATTTGAGTGTGTTTCATGAATGGATCAATGATTGAGCATAATGGGCTAGCGATAACTTTCTTTAGCGTTGATATTTTGAAAGACATAGTTGCTTGTCGATATGTTTGAGTATTGATGTCTTCATGTCAAATTACAGACTATTGCTTTGAATCATTCAAGTCCAAATGTCCATGCTATAAAAGAAAAGTTTGTATGATGAATATGATAGGTAGCATTCCACATCAAAAATTATGTTTTTATCATTTACGTATTCGAGGACGAGTAGGAATTAACCTTGGGGATGTTTGATACGTCTCCAACGTACCTATAATTTCTTATTGTTTCATGCTATTATAGTATCAATCTTGGATGTTTTATATACATTTACAAGCAACTATATATCATTTTTTGGGACTAACCTACTAACTTAGTGCCCAGTGCCAGTTGTTATTTTTTGCGTGCCAGAATATCAATACCAAACCAAGTCGAAATGCCATGAAACTTTTTGGAGATTTTTTTCTTGTAATAAGAGACGCTGGAAGTTTCAGGAGGGGATGAGAAGATGGAGCAGTAGCCCACAAGGCACCAGGGCACGCCCAGTGGTTAGGCATGCCCTGGTAGCTTCTGGGGCCCATGAGGCTCCGTTTGACCTAACTCTGCCTCTATAAATTCTCCAAAATCAGGAAACCAACAGGAGAGTCCATGAAATACTTTTTCCGCTGCCGCAAGCCTCTAGTCTGAGAGATCCCATCTAGGGACCTTTTCTGGCACTCCTCCGGAGGGGGATTCACGGAGGGCTCTATATCAACCTTGTTGCCCTTCCGAGGATGCGTGAGTATTTTACCACACACCTACGGGTCCATACTTAGTAGCTAGATGATTTCTTCTCTCTCGATGTTCTTCAATACAATGTCCTCCTTGATGTTCTTAGAGTTCTATCCGATGTAACTCTTTTTACGGTGTGTTTGTGGGGATCCGATGAATTTTGAGTTTATGATCAGATCTATCAATGAATATTATTTGAGTTTTCTCCGAACTCTTTTATGCTTGATTGTTATAGCTTCGTATTTCTTCCCCGATTTATTGATTTGGTTTGACCAACTAGATTGATTCATCTTGCAATGGGAAGAGCAGTGGCGGAGCTTGAAAGAAATCTCAGGAGGGGCGAAGAAATCTCAAACGGGCTGCATAGCACAAAGCTTCAAATATGCTTGCCCCACATCATCTCTTGGATTAGCTCGATATTGTCAAATTTGTGGACGTAGACACGTAGTGTTGGATCCCACTGCAAAAATTCAATCCCTCAAAATAGGACTTCATTTGTTTGATGGCCTTATTGTTGCGGCATCGAAGGATGTGGTCCGTCTTGCTCAAATTCCAGCAACAACAGAGGAGGCTGAACATGTATTGCTTCTGTTTGTGTTGGTTCGTCAACTTTACATTCAACTGAATCGCCTCACTTTTTTTTGAAAAATACATAAATTGTTTTCCCTCAAGAATTGTATTCGCCGTTTTTCTGTGCAGGACATTTTCTATTCAGCACAAAATCCATGACCTAATTAGAATTTTCCCCAACTAAGAAAGAAAACGCAGAATCAAAATACTCTAAATTTCCACAATTTGTAGAGGGGGGAGACAGAGAGAGCCAGCGAGAGCAATTTGCTCACCAGCTCACTTCGGCATTGCACGATTCTGTTTGCGTCCGTGCGGCAGCAATGAGAAGTCAAGACTTAGCAGGTAGGAGCGGAGATGTCTCTGACCAGCAATAACCAATCCCTAGCCGTTCACCCGCCAGCGGCCAACCTCCACGCCGACAAGCCACAGCGGCCGCCGGCCAGTCCGCCGGTGCGGTGCCCCACCCCGACTCTCAGGCGTCAGCTGTCACAGGTCAAACGTGAAATCTTAATTGCTCTCGCTCGCTTACTGGGTCGCTTCGCTCCTCTCCAGGACGTGGGTGCAACGAGTAGATAAGAAAATGGGCCTTGTGGGCTGTAATACATAAGGGTAGTAGAAAAACTTATTTTTTGCTGGGGGGCGACCGCCCAGGTTCGCCCCCACGAAGCTCCGCCGTTGGGGAAGAGGTACTTTGTAATGGGTTCGATCTTGCGGTACTCAATCCCAGTGACAGAAGGGGACATGACACGTATGTATCGTTGCTATTAAGGGTAAAAAGATGGGGTTTATTCACACGTGAGTTTATCTTGTCTACATCATGTCATCTTGCTTAAGGCGTTACTCTGTTCTTTATGAACTTAATGTAGGGGAACGTAGTAATTTCAAAAATTTTCCTACGCACACGCAAGATCATGGTGATGTACAGCAACGAGAGGGGAGAGTGTTGTCTACGCCCTCAGAGACCCGGCGAAGCGATCACAACGTAGAGGAAGTAGTCGACGTTCTCCTCGCGATCCGACCGATCCGGCGCCGTTACTCCGACGCCCGAGTTCTTGACACACGACAGCTCGATGGCGTCCCTCAGACTCCGATCCAGCCGAGTGTCGAGGAGAGTTCCACAAGACGATGGCGTGGTGACGATCTTGATGCTCTACGGCAGGGGCTTCGCCTAAGCTTGACGATATGACCGAGGTGGAATATGGTGGAGGGGCACCGACACGGCTAAGGAACGATCCGTAGATCAAACTTGTGTGTGTTAGGGTGCCCCCTGCCCTCGTATATAAAGGAGGGAGGGGGAGGCCGGCCGCCCCTATAGGCGCGCCAGGAGGGGGAGTCCTCCTCCTAGTTGAGTAGGACTCCCTTTCCTAGTCCAACTAGGAAGGAGAAGGGGAAGGAAGAGAGGAGAGGGAGAGGGAGGGGGCGCGCCTCCTCCTGTCCTATTCGGACTCCCCTGGGGGCGCCACCTCCTGGTGCGGCCCTCTCTCTCCCTCTTGGCCCACTAAGGCCCATAACTTCCCGGGGTTCGGTAACCCCTCCGGCACTCCGTTTTCTCCGAAACTTCGGAACCTTTCCGTGTCCGAATATAGCCATCCAATATATCAATCTTTATGTCTCGACCATTCCGAGACTCCTCGTCATGTCCGTGATCACATCAGGGACTCGAACTTCTTCGGTACATCAAAATACATAAACTCATAATAACCGTCATTGAAACCTTAAGCGTGCGGACCCTACGGTTCGAGAACAATGTAGACATGACCGAGACACGCTTCCGGTCAATAACCAACAGCGGACCTGGATGCCCATATTGGCTCCTACATATTCTACGAAGATCTTTATCGGTCAGACCGCATAACAACATACGTTGTTCCTTTGTCATCGGTATGTTACTTGCCCGAGATTCGATCGTCGGTATCCAATACCTAGTTCAATCTCGTTATCGCAAGTCTCTTTACTCGTTCCGTAATACATCATCTCACGCTTAACTCATTAGCTGTAATGCTTGCAAGGCTTCAGTGATGTGTATTACCGAGAGGGCCCAGAGATACCTCTCCGACAATCGGAGTGACAAAACCTAATCTCAAATACGCCAACCCAACATCCGCCTTTGGAGACACCTGTAGTACTCCTTTATAATCACCCGATTACGTTGTGACGTTTGGTAGCACCAAAGTGTTCCTCCGTAAACGGAGTTGCATAATCTCATAGTTACAGGAACATGTATAAGTCATGGATAAAAGCAGAGCAACATACTAAACGATCGTGTGCTAAGCTAATGGAATGGGTCATGTCAATCAGATCATTCTACTAATGATGTGAACTTGTTAATCAAATAACAACTCTTTGTTCATGGTCGGAAACATAACCATCTTTGATTAACAAGCTAGTCTTGTAGAGGCATACTAGTGACATGTTGTTTGTCTATGCATTCACACATGTATCATGTTTCCGGTTAATACAATTCTAGCATGAATGATAAACATTTATCATGAAATAAGGAAATAAATAATAAATTTATTATTGCCTCTAGGGCATATTTCCTTGATCTCCCACTTGCACTAGAGTCAATAATCTAGATTACATAGTAATGATTCTAACACCCATGGAGTCTTGGTGCCGATCATGTTTTGCTCGTGGAAGAGGCTTAGTCAACGGTCGCAACATTCAGATCCGTATGTATGTTGCAAATCTCTATGTCTCCCACCGACTAAGTCCGGATGGAATTGAAGCGTCTCTTGATGTGCTTGGTCCTCTTGTGAAATCTGGATTCCTTCGCTAAGGCAATTGCTCAAGATTGTCACGAAGATTTTCATTGGACCCGATGCACTAGGTATGACACCTAGATCGGATATGAACTCCTTCATCCGCACTACTTCATTAGCTGCTTCGAAGCTGCTATGTATTCCGCTTCACATGTAGATCCCGCCACGACGCTTTGTTTAGAATCGCACCAACCGACAGCCCTCCGCTTAGTGTAAATACGATCCGGTCTGCGAATTAGAATCGTCCGGATCGTTGTCAAAGCTTGCATCAACGTAACTGCCACGATGAGCTCTTTGTCTCCTCCATATCGAGAAACATATCCTTAGTCCTTTTCGGGTATTTCAGATGTTCTTGACCGCTGTCCAAAGGATCCACTCTGGATTACTTTGGTACCTCCTGCTAGGCTTATAGCAAGGCACACATCAGTCCGGTACACAAGATTGCATACATGATAGAGCCTATGGTGAAGCATAGGAACATCTTTCATTTTCTCTCTATCTTCTGCGGTGGTCGGGCATTGAGTCTTACTCAACTTCACACCTTGTAACACAAGCAAGAACCCTTTCTTTGCTTGATCCATTTTGAACTTCTTCAAAATTTTGTCAAGGTATGTGCTTTGTGAAAGTCCAATTAAGCGCCTTGATCTATCTCTATAGATCTTAATGCCCAATATGTAAGCAGCTTCACCGAGGTCTTTCATTGAAAAACTCTTATTCAAGTATCCCTTTATGCTATCCAGAATTCTATATCATTTCCGATCAGCAATATGTCGTCTACATATAATATCGAAATGCTCTGAGCTCCCACTCACTTTCTTGTAAATCGAGGCTTCTCCAAAAGTCTCAGATGAACCCAAATGCTTTGATCACACTATCAAAGCGCTTATTCCAACTCCGAGATGCTTGCACCAGTCCATAAATGGATCGCTGGAGCTTGCACACTTTGTTAGCTCCTTTGGATCGATAAAACCTTCGTTGCATCATATACAACTCTTCTTCCGTAAATCCATTCAGAATGCAGTTTTACATCCATTTGCCAAATTTCATAATCATAAAATGCGGCAATTGCTAACATGATTCGGACAGACTTAAGCATCGCTACGGGTGAGAAGGTCTCATCGTAGTCAATCCCTTGAACTTGTCGAAAACCCTTTGCACAAGTCGAGCTTTGTAGACGAGAATATTACCATCAGCGTTAGTCTTCTTCTTGAAGATCCACTTGTTTTCTATTGCTTGCCGACCCTCGGGCAAGTCAACCAAAGTCCATACTTTGTTTTCATACATGGATCCCATCTCAGATTTCATGGCCTCAAGCCATTTTGCGGAATCTGGGCTCACCATCGCTTCTTCATAGTTCGTAGGTCAATCATGATCTAGTAGCATGATTTCCAAAACAGGATTACCGTACCACTCTGGTGCGGATCTTACTCTGGTTGATCTACGAGGTTCTGTAGCAGCTTGATCTGAAGTTTCATGATCAACATCATCAACTTCCTCACTACTTGGTGTAGATGTCTCGTAAACCGGTTTCGCGATTTAACTACTTTCAAGTAAGGGAGAAGGTATAATTACCTCATCAAGTTCTACTTTCCTCCCACTCACTTCTTTCGAGAGAAACTCCTTCTCTAGAAAGGATCCATTCTTAGCAACGAATGTCTTGCCTTCGGATCTGTGATAGAAGGTGTACCCAACTGTCTCCTTTGGGTATCCTATGAAGACACATTTCTCGATTTGGGTTCGAGCTTATCAGGTTGAAGCTTTTTCACATAAGCATCGCATCCCCAAACTTTAAGAAACGACAACTTTGGTTTCTTGCTAAACCACAGTTCATAAGGTGTCGTCTCAACGGATTTCGACGGTGTTCTATTCAGTGTGAATGCGGCCGCCTCTAGAGCATAACCCCAAAACGATAGCGGTAAATCTGTAAGAGACATCATAGATCGCACCATATCTAGTAAAGTACGATTACGACGTTCGGACACACCATTACGTTGTGGTGTTCCGGTGGCGTGAGTTGCTAAACTATTCCGTATTGTTTCAAATGTAGACCAAACTCGTAACTCAAATATTCACCTCCACGATCAGATCGTAGAAATTTAATTTTCTTGTTACGATGATTTTCAACTTCACTCTGAAATTCTTTGAACTTTTCAATGTTTCAGACTTATGTTTCATTAAGTAGATATACCCATATCTGCTTAAGTCATCTGTGAAGGTGAGAAAACAACGATATCCGCCACGAGCCTCAACATTCATCGGACCACATACATCTGTATGTATGATTTCCAACAAATCTGTTGCTCTCTCCATAGTACCGGAGAACGGGGTTTTAGTCATCTTGCCCATAAGGCACGGTTCGCAAGTGCCAAGTGATTCATAATCAAGTGACTCCAAAAGTCCATTAGTATGGAGTTTCTTCATGCGCTTTGCACCGATATGACCTAAACGGCAGTGCCACAAATAAGTTGCACTATCATTATCAACTCTGCATCTTTTGGTTTCAACATTATGAATATGTGTGTCACTACTATCGAGATTCATCAAAAATAGACCACTCCTCAAGGGTGCATGACCATAAAAGATATTACTCATATAAATAGAACAACCATTATTCTCGATTTAAATGAATAACCGCCTCGCATCAAACAAGATCCAGATATAATGTTCATGCTCAACGCAGCACCAAATAACAATTATTTAGGTCTAAAACTAATCCCGAAGGTAGATGTAGAGGTAGCGTGCCGACCGCGATCACATCGACTTTGGAACCATTTCCCACGCGCGATCGCCACTTCGTCCTTTGCCGTTGTTCGCAATCCGTAGTCCTGCTTCGAGTTGCAAATATTAGCAATGTAACCAGTATCAAATACCAGTGCTATGCGAGCTCTAGTAAGGTACACATCAATAACATGTATATCACATATACCTTTGTTCACCTTGCCATCCTTCTTATCCACCAAATACTTGGGGCAGTTCCGCTTCCAAAGGACTATCGCTTGCGATAAAAGCACTCGATTTCAGGCTTAGGTCCAGACTTGGGTTTCTTCTCCGAGCAAAGAACTTGCTTGCTGTTCTTCTTGAAGTTCCTTCTTCTTCCCTTTGCCTTTTTCTTGAAACTAGTGGTCTTATTGACCATCAACACTTGATGCTCCTTCTTGATTTCTACCTCCGCAGCCTTTAGCATTGCGAAGAGCTCTGTATAGTCTTTACTAACCCTTGCATATTATAGTTCATCACGAAGCCTTTGTAGCTTGGTGGCAGTGATTGAAGAATTCATCATCGACACAATCATCCGGAAGATTAACTCCCAATTGCGTCAAGTGATTGTAGTACCCGGACATTACGAGTATGTGCTCACTAATGTAACTATTCTCCTCCATCTTGCAGCTATAGAACTTATTGGAGACTTCATATCTCTCAATCCGGGCATTCTGTTGGAATATTAACTTCAACTCTGGAACATCTCATATGCTCCATGACGCTCAAAACGTCGTTGAAGTCCCGGTTCTAAGCCGTAAAGCATGGCACATCGAACTATAGAGTAGTCATCGGCTTTGCTCGCGCAGACGCTCACAACATCTGGTGTTGCTCCAAAGAAGAGTTCGGCACCTAGCGGTGCATCCAGACGTAATTCTTACAGGCAGCAATGAGGATGATCCTCGTTACGGACCCAATCCGTGTAATTGCTACCATCATCTTTCAACTTTGCTTTCTCAAGGAACGCATTAAAATTCAACGGAACAACAAAGACGAGCCATCTATCTACAATCAAACATAGACAAGCAAGATACTATCAGTACTAAGTTCATGATAAATTTAAGTTCAATTAATCATATTACTTAAGAACTCCCACTTAGACAGACATCCTCTAGTCGTCTAAGTGATCACGTGATCCAAATCAACTAAACCATAACAGATCATCACGTGAAATGGAGTAGTTTTCAATGGTGAACATCTTATGTTGATCATATCTACTATATGATTCACGCCGACCTTTCGGTCTCCGTGTTCCGAGGCCATATCTCGCATATGCTAGGCTCGTCAAGTATAACCCGAGTATTCTGCGTGTGCAAAACTGGCTTGCACCCGTTGTAGATGGACGAGAGCTTATCACACCCGATCATCACGTGGTGTCCGGGCACGATTTAACTTTGGCAACAAATGCATACTCGGGAGAACACTTCTTGATAATTTAGTGAGAGATCATCTTATAATGCTACCGTCAATCAAAGCAAGATAAGATGCATAAAGGATAAACATCACATGCAAATCAATATAAGTGATATGATATGGTCATCATCATCTTGTGCTTTGTGATCTCCATCTCTGCAGCACCACCATGATCACCATCGCCACCGGCGCGACACCTTGATCTCCATCGTAGCATCGTTGTCGCCTCGCCAATCTTATGCTTCTACGACTATCGCTACCGCTTAGTGATAAAGTAAAGCATTACTGTATGCGATTGCATTGCATACAATAAAGCGACAACCATATGGCTCCAGCCGATTGCCGATAACTTCGTTACAAAACATGATCATCTCATACAATAAAATATAGCATCACGCCTTGACCATATCACATCACAACATGCCCTGCAAAAACAAGTTAGACGTCCTCTACTTTGTTGTTGCAAATTTTACGTGGCTGCTACGGGCTTAAGCAAGAACCAGTCTCACCTCACGATCAAAACCACAACGATACTTCGTCAAATAGACTCGTTTAACCTTCTCAAGGACCGGCGTAGCCACACTCAGTTCAACTAAAGTGAGAGAGACAGACACCCACCGGTCACCTTTAAGCAACGAGTGCTCGTGGCGGTGAAACCAGTCTCGCGTAAGCGTCACGCGTAATGTCGGTCTGGGCCGCTTCATCTCACAATACCGCTGAACCAAAGTATGACATTTGGTAGGTAGTATGACTTGTATCGCCCATAACTCACTTGTGTTCTACTCGTGCAAAACATCAAACCATAAAAACCTAGGCTCGGATGCCCTTTAGGGGAACGTAGTAATTTCAAAAATTTTCCCACGCACACGCAAGATCATGGTGATGTACAAGACAGCGAGAGGGGAGAGTGTTGTCTACGCACTCGTGAGACCCGGCGAAGCGATCACAACTAGAGGAAGTAGTCGACGTTCTCCTCGCGATCCGACCGATCCGGCGCCGTTACTCCGACGCCCGAGTTCTTGACACACGACAGCTCGATGACGTCCCTCAGACTCGATCCAGCCGAGTGTCGAGGAGAGTTCCGTCAAGACGACGGCGTGATGACGATCTTGATGTTCTATCGGCAGGCTTCGCCTAAGCTTCGCGACGATATGACCGAGGTGGAATATGGTGGAGGGGGCACCGACACGGCTAAGGAACGATCCGTAGATCAAACTTGTGTGTGTTAGGGTGCCCCCGCCTCGTATATAAAGGAGGGAGGGGGAGGCCGGCCGCCCCTATAGGCGCGCCAGGAGGGGGGAGTCCTCCTCCTAGTTGAGTAGGACTCCCTTTCCTAGTCCAACTAGGAAGGAGAAGGGGAAGGAAGAGAGGAGAGGAGAGGGAAGGGGGCGCCCCCTCCTTGTCCTATTCGGACTGGGGGCGCCACCTCTGGTGCGGCCCTCTCTCCCTCTTGGCCCACTAAGGCCCATAACTTCCCGGGGTTCCGTAACCCCTCGGCACTCCGGTTTTCTCCGAAACTTCCGAACCTTTCCGTGTCCGAATATAGCCATCCAATATATCAATCTTTATGTCTCGACCATTCCGAGACTCCTCGTCATGTCCGTGATCACATCCGGACTCGAACTTCTTGGTACATCAAAATACATAAACTCATAATAACCATCATTGAAACCTTAAGCGTGCGGACCCTACGGTTCAAGAACAATGTAGACATGACCGAGACACGCTTCCGGTCAATAACCAACAGCGGGACCTGGATGCCCATATTGGCTCCTACATATTCTACGAAGATCTTTATCGGTCGACCGCATAACAACATACGTTGTTCCTTTGTCACCGGTATGTTACTTGCCGAGATTCGATCGTCGGTATCCAATACCTAGTTCAATCTCGTTATCGCAAGTCTCTTTACTCGTTCCGTAATACATCATCTCACAGTTAACTCATTAGCTGTAATGCTTGCAAGGCTTCGATGATGTGTATTACCGAGAGGGCCCAGAGATACCTCTCCGACAATCGGAGTGACAAAACCTAATCTCAAATACGCCAACCCAACATCGCCTTTGGAGACACCTGTAGTACTCCTTTATAATCACCCGATTCGTTGTGACGTTTGGTAGCACCAAAGTGTTCCTCCGTAAACGGAGTTGCATAATCTCATAGTTACGTGAACATGTATAAGTCATGGATAAAAGCAGTAGCAACATACTAAACGATCGTGTGCTAAGCTAATGGAATGGGTCATGTCAATCAGATCATTCTACTAATGATGTGACCTTGTTAATCAAATAACAACTCTTTGTTCATGGTCAGGAAACATAACCATCTTTGATTAACAAGCTAGTCTTGTAGAGGCATACTAGTGACATGTTGTTTGTCTATGCATTCACACATGTATCATGTTTCCGGTTAATACAATTCTAGCATGAATGATAAACATTTATCATGAAATAAGGAAATAAATAATAACTTTATTATTGCCTCTAGGGCATATTTCCTTCACTTAATACTCTAGATGCATGCTGGAGAGCGGTCGATGGATGGAGTAATAATAGTAGATGCAGAATCGTTTCGATCTACTTATCTCGAACGTGATGCCTATATACATGATCATTTCTTTAGATATTATCATAACTATTTGCTTTTTTATCAATTACCCAATAGTAATTTGTCTACCCACCGTATGTTATTTTCTTGAGAGAAGCCTCTAGTGAAAACTATGCCCCCCGGGTCTATCTTTTATCATATAAAAATCCTTAAAATACCTTTCTACGTTTTTACGTTTATTTTTTTTATTTTGTATTTTTGTCCGATCTATCTATCAAATACCATACATTTTAATCTTTCTCGTAACTGTGAAGGGATTGACAACCCCTTTTTTGTGTTGGGTTGCAAGGATTTTTTATTTTTGTGCAGGTGCTGCTAATGTTGTGTTGCTTGGTTCTCCTACTGAATTGATAACCTTCGTTCTTAACGGAGGGAAATACTCATCTTTATTGTACAGCATTATCCCCTACTCTTGGGTTAATCTGAATGCAGTTCACAAGTAGCACCTCGCGTCTGTATTGTATCCCTTTTATGCAGACTCGGTGCGGCTTCTTTGAAAGCGCAATTTTGAGGGTTTCAATGAGCAGTGCTCTGCGTTGCTTTAAAGTTCGTGCCGATGCGAGCCAACCCACCTGGGCCCAGTTCTTTTGAGTAGATTGTGGAGAATTTCGGTCTGGAAAATCTGGAGCCAAAAGAACTCGTTTTGACTTCCAAAATCTGGAGAGGATTCTCTAGAATCCTAGTGCAATCCAAAAGCACCCAAAAAGCTAGATTTTACCAGAATCCTGAGATTTTGGCAAGTCCCACCACTGAAATCGTTTCAAAATATGAGTGTACCCCTATCCCATGGAGAAATTACGTCCAAAATGCCACTAGCTCATCCACATCCACGCTATTGGAGAGCTAACGCCTTCGGCCGCCTGTCTAGCATCGGGAAAGCACTCCCAGCCCATAGTGCACGACGGTTAGGGTTGCCAGCGCCGCCGCCGGACCCACCCACTGGCTGAGCCATTGCACGCCGCCGGCCAGGTTCCCACAGCCCCTCGCCTTATCTCCCTCCGCCGCTCCTCTTCCTTCGCTGCTCGTCCTCCCCTCCGCCCAGTCTCCGCCAACAAGCACCGAGGCTGCACCTCGACGGCTACCGACGGCCACCAGCGCCACACCTCGACGGCCACCGGCGCTGCACCTCGACAGCCACGAGCAGCCCACGCGAGGAGCAGACCACACCCACGGTGAGGCATCCTCTTTCCCTATGTCTCTGTTCTTCTTTTTTCTTATGCTAAATTGGATAGATCGATGCTTGGATTTGTTAGATATATGTATGGATTGATTGCTGATCTTTGGTAGATGGATGGATTTGTTATATATATATATATATATATATATATATATATATATATATATATATATATATATATATATATATATATATATATATATATATATATATATATATATATATATATATATATATATATATATATATATATATGGATTTGTTAGATATATGTATGAATTTTTTGTGTGTGTGCTACTGTCAATGCTACTATGGTATTTGCTACTTGCTACTGTATGGATGGATGGTTGTATTGGTGCTATTGCTACTGAAGATGTTGTTACATTGATTTTTATGGTAGAATGCTAATGTGATAATGGTGAATGGTAATGGTAGATGGAGAAAGTCAAAGAACCCAAAGCAAATTGGGACGGTGCTGCTCATACAATTTTTATGAATGCGTGCGTAGAGGAGGTTCGAGCAAATAACCGGAACGGTGGTTATTTGTCGGACATAGGACAAGCTAATTTGCATAAAAAGTTCAATGAACGCTCTGGAAGAAACTATTCGACCCGGCAAATCAAAAATAGGTGGGGTGTATGTAGAAGCGAGTACAACACATGGGAGACATTGACCCAGCAAGCATCTGGCTTAGGAAGAGATGAGCATACACACACTATTGCAGGATGGTATGTTGTAAATTTTTAATTTATTTTGTAGATGTTATACTGTAGATAAATATTATCTTGTCGATTCCGGATATCCAAACAGGGTTGGATATCTATCTCCATACAAAGGGCAATGATACCATGTACCAGATTTTCAACGACACCCACTAGTTGGGAGATATGAGACATTCAACCATCGACATTCTTCTTTGCGAAATGTCATCGAAAGAACATTTGGTGTTCTCAAGATGAAATGGCGAATTCTTGGAGTTGGAGGCATACCTCGATACAAACCGGAGACCCAAAAGATGATTGTCACTGCATGCATGTGTCTCCACAATTGGATTCGTGATAGCAAGTTACGTGATGAGCATTTTGACAAGTTCGACAATGATGCATATGTGCAACCTCCATTGCCGTTTACAGGTGCCAACGCTCTACCACCAGAAGATGATGGTACCATGAACGCAATACGCGAGGCGATTGCTACTAGTCTCGTACCTTGAGATTATCCATTTTTTTAGTTCATCCACTTTTGTAATGAACAAATCTTTAAATCCATTCTAAATGTAATATATAGCACTTTTTATGACATTCATAAATCACTTTCGTACTCGTATTCAACCAGATACTGTTAGAAACAACAAGGTGTTAATAAATTCATCAAACAATTTTTGTCTAAGGGTACTACAGGCATTTCAGCACACAACTCTTTCCAGAATCTCAACCTACAATCCCAGAAAAGAACTCGGCAACAGATTCTGGGAGAAGCAGGTTCTGGGAGAATTTTAAAAAATCTTGATTCTGCAGAATCCTGTGTGAAAAGAACTGGGCCCTGGTTTCCAACCAAACGCGTTTTTCTTGATGCAACTGACCTGGTTGGAGTTAATCCGAGCTAACAAACATGCTCACACCGTTCTTTCGTACTCCAGCTAGATTGATTCAAAAAGTAGAAACATACTCCAACTTAGCTTTTTTTTAGAAAAAATGTACTCCAGCTAGCAGCCTACTTGTGTGGCGAGGGCGGCGGCGTGTGACGGCCGGGCATGTTCTGGCGACACGGGCGTGTCGCCACGATGTTAATCTTGGTTCGCCCGGCCTTGCGTGGGTGGTGTAGGTGGTTCATTCGGTTGGTCACTCCCAAGGATTTTCTATTCCATTCCATTCTCGCTTCTCGGCGCAGCAACTGGGCTGGCCTGGCCTGGCCGAGTTAGCAGCTCGATCATTTGTGTCGCCTAGCGAGGCTATGAGTGACGATGCCACATTATTCGGTCGCGAATGCTATGTTTCCAGGGAGATCATGCGCTGCGTTAGCCACTCCGCCCAAGTTCCATTCTTGGTAAGTACTAGGGGCGCGTCCTACTTGAGGCTAATCAAGCCGTTTTCTTCGGGTTTTTTTTTCAGTTTTTGTTTTATTTTTTATTTTATTTTTTTCAACCCTTTTCTTTCATTCTTTCTTGCATCTTTATTCTCTTTTTTTATTTTGTTTGTATTTTCGGTTTTCTTTGTTCTTTTGGTTATTATTCTACATGTTTTGTATATGTGAACAATATGTTTGTAATACACGCCTATCATTTTTCAAATACAAACTATACATTTTTGTAATACATGGTAAAAAAATCCTATACACAGTTTTAACATTTTCAAATACAAGATTAACATATTTTGAATACATGGTCAACATTTTTTGAATACATGGCCAACATTTTTTATACATTCTTTACATTTTTCAAAATGCTTGATTAACAGTTTACAATTAAATATATTAATAGTTTTTAATACATTCTCACATTTTTCTATACACATTAACGTTTTCCAAACGCTTGTTCTAAAATTTTAAAATTCTTGATAAAATTTGTCTATACACGATCAAATATTTTCATCATTTTTAGTACATGGTAAAAAATTCTATACACATTTAACATTTTATAAATGCTTGATTGAAAATTTTCAAATAATTTTACAAAAATTTCAATGCTTGATTAACATTTTTATATACAATGATAAAAATTCATAATTTTTAACACAAGGTCAACATTTTTTCTATACACATTTAATACTTCCCAAATGCTCGATTAATATTGTTCAAATACTATTTCAACATTTATTTTTCAAAATGCTTGATTATCATTTTTATATACATGATGAAAATAATTTATCATTTTTAATACATGGTCAATATTTTTCTATACACATTTAATATTTTCCAAAGGCTTGAATAATATTTTTCAAACATTTGTTCAACATTTTTCAAATGCTTAATTAACATTTTAAATACATGATCAAATTGTTTCACACAATGTTTTTTGTATACATTTTTCATAGACGTGATAAACATTTTCTCTATACACATTTAATATTTTTCAAATGCTTGCACAATATTTTTCAAATTTTTAATATATTTAATATATCTAATTTGAATATTTTGAAGTGTAAAAAAAAGTGAAAAAAGAAAACAAAAAACAGAAACAAAAAACATGAAAAGGAACAAATAAAAAAACGAGACATATTAGCGCCCCTTGGCCAGCCCAAATCGCGCGAACCTTAAGCGAGACTTGCGCTCGTCTCGCGTGAAGCGAGACTTATCAGCGCCCTTATTCGGCTTGCTAATTAAGTTGCGGTGGTGGCACCACCGATCATTGTGGGAAGCTTTGAGGGATCTTCTCCCGTGACTAATGATGTTGCAGCGCCGGCTAGACTAGCGTGGCATGGTACGCCTTTTGCCTTGAGGATGGAGACGCTGCCGGGAATGATTCACTGAGGCAGTGGGGATATATACGATATAATTCTTGTACGTGGCGTACATTTTGGTGGGCTTGAGCTTAATTTTTCGTACACTCTGGAGACAACAATTGGGATTCGTTTGGACCATCAGAACATCGACAGATGGTGTGCACAATTTTTTTTTTTTTTGAGGATCAGTGTGCACAAGTGGTTGCCACAATGATGAACAAGCTATAACACATGGCAAGCGTGTTAAGCAACCCAATTTCGGAAACAAATAATTGGGCGAGTATAGAAAGATCGACACCAAACGTTAGTGCTATGCCGAGGAGCAACTAATTGAGAATCGCTTCTTCGGGGGCCTCCCAACGATAATTAGGGGTGGGCTGGATGTCCTTTCGAATTTTATTTTTTTCACACGCGTTTTTGTCTTTTTAGATGGGTTTTTTTCTGGGTTTTTCGGCTTTCCGATCTTTCTAAGCTTTTCAACAAAATAAAATGAAAACAAATTGTGAGGAAACAATTTTTTTTGTTTTTCTTTAGCGAGAGTCACGATTTTGCTTCTGCTTGAAAATGAAAATCCCGTCAGAGGCACGGTTTTGCTTCCGCCAAAGGTACGGTTATGCTTCTGCGAGATGCGCGGCCGTGTCTCTAGAAAACGAAAAAACGAGCGCGCTTTTTTCCTTTCATGAGAAGCACGGTTTTGCTTCCGCGAGAGACACGACCGTGCCTGTCGGAAATGAAAAAAAAACTCATTTTCTCTCTCTTTTTTTTCCTTTCGTGAGATTCACAGTTTTGCATTCGTGAGAGGCACGATCGTTCCTCGGAAAAACAAGTCTTTTCTCTTCTTTTTTCCTTTTCCTGAGAGGCACGGCCGTGCCTCTCAAAAACGAAAAAACGTGTTTTTTTCCTTTCGCGAGAGGCATGATTTTGCTTCTGCGACAGGCACGGCATTGCCTCTCGGAAACGGCTTTCGGGAAGGGAAAAAAGTGCTCCTGATTTGGTTTTTCCTTCTGCTTTTTTCGACAGGCTTTTTCATGAAAAAAATTCATCAAATTCTATCAAAATGTGATCTAGTATTGAAGATCTCGACGCGAGGAATCCAATGGTAAAAACGGTTCGAGATTCGGACACACGGTTTAGGAGATAAAATGTTTTGAATAAATGAATGTACGAAAAAGGGAAAACTCCCAGGTTGCGACAAGTGGCGCACATGCACAATGCGCCACTTGTCTCAACTTGAGAAGGTGGAAGTGATTTTTGGAAAGAGTACTCTTTAATTAGTGATTTCGGCTATGTCTTGCTTACTGCGCGACAGAACCACAACTCACCTATAGTGTTCGCTCTGATGGGTCTGGCCAATAGCGTTGGTTTCGACAAGAGCATGTATGGATTTAGGGAATCTTCCCTCTGGTTTTAAAAAGGTTTTGATCAATATTATTTTTATAGACTGGTGTTTACGGGGTTTCACTGATTTTTTTAATTTTTCCTTTTTGCTGGTTTGTTTTTCTTTTCTTTTTCTATTTTTAAATGTTTGTTGGATTTTTTTCTGGTACACACTCGACATTTTCAAGTGCATGCTGAACATTTATCTGAGTATATGTTTAACATTTGTCAAATGTGCATTTAATACTTTTAAAGGACCATGATATCCGGCACACTTGTGCCACATAAACAAAACTACCACACTCCTTTCCTCCATCTAATTACATGCATGCATGCATTCAGATGACTTACTTTTCTTTCACGTGTATTCCTTTCTCTAATTACATGTATGCATTGGAGGACAACAAAGTTGAGGTCATCATAGGTTCTCTTTATTCTAAAAGTTTAAAATGTTTTGTAATTTAAACCGTCAGTCAGATGCAGAAAATGTTTTCATATAAAAGATTCGTCACGACAAGATCTTTGAAACTAGATCCCATATTGGTATGTTCCGACGACTTTTTTTCTGGGTCACAAGTTATCACGCCTAGGCTACACAAGTTATCACCCATGTGGTATGCAAGTTCTCGTGATATTTCGACATAAGTTACCATGGTTATGTTTGTTAACAGCTTTTTCTCCCCCTGGTCAAAAGCTACCGTGGTGTTTGTGCGTAAAATATCGAGTATGCGGTTCGTATATTACCGTGCACTTTTCACATAAGTTATAGGGGTTCTGTTTTTCACCAACTTTATTTTTCTTTGCTCAAAGTTATCTGGTGTTTGGGTATGCGGTTTGTATATTACCGTCATATTTTCACGTAAGTTATCGGGGAGAGGTTATGTTTTCCAACAACCCTTTTTTCTCCTTTGTCAAAGTTATCACAGTGTTTGTATGTAAGTTATCGGATATGCGGTTCGTATATTACCGTGCTATTTTCACATAAGTTACGGAGTATGTTTTTTAACAATCCCCCCCTCCTTGGTCAAAATTACTACAATGTTTGTATGAAAGTTATCGAGTATTCGGTTCATATATTACCATGTTATTTTCACATAAGATACCGGGGTATGTTCTTTAAATAACCTTCTTGTTCTCCTTGGTCAAAGTTACCAGGCTATTTGTACGTAAGTTCTCTGATATGCGATTTGTATACCGTGCTATTTTCACATAAATTACCGGGGTATGTTTTTAAACATTTTTTTCCTTCTTAGTCAAAATTATCGCGGTGTTTGTGTGTATGCATCGGGTATGCGATTCATATATTAAGGTGCTATATTCACCTGAGTTACCTGAGGTTGTTTTTCAATAACCCTGGGTCAAACTTACCGTGGGATATGTGTGTAGGTTATTACTAGTACATATGTCCGTGAGTTGCAACGAGAGATAAAATAATATGCATTTAAAATTAGTGAGAATTATATGCGCAAGCAAAACCTTGTGTGCACACGAAAAAGAAACATTTAGCTTCTCAGTTTCGCCATGTGTGAAGGAATCAATCCGCTATTTTTTCATTCATTAATCGAGGGCAGTTAAGAGTTTTGTTACGTCATCGTACGCCAGAGAAGGCCGATGAGTTATTTAATCTACTTTTCTCATCAATCCTTTCAATCGAGGGGATTTTAAGATATGAAGTTTCTGAACATTCTAGGAAACATGAACAATTTTTAAAAATCCTGAACAATTTTTTGAAAATTATATACACTTTTGGAAAAACCTGAACAAAATATGAAGGGAACATCTTATAAAATTCACAAACATTTTTTGAAAGCACCTAGTTTTTTATAAGAACATGAACATGATTTGAATTTGTGAACAATTTTTAAAACAGGAACATGTATTGAAAATTTATAAGATTTTTAGAACATGTGTATCTTTTATACATGAACATTATTTTAAATTGTCAAAATTTCACTCAAACAGGAATATTTTTAGAATCTAGAGCATTTTTTGACATGCCATTTTCTTTGTAGAAATCTCGAACAATTTTTAGAAACAATAAAAAATTGAAAATGGCAAACTTTTTGCAAGTTTAGAATATTTTCCAAGTAGCAACAAAATTTTGGAATTCTGAACATTTCCCAAAATGTGTTATCTTTAATTCTAAAGGTTTATTGAGAATTTTTAATTTACAAAATAAATTCTTAAAGAAAAAAAACTTGGGAGGGAAAAGGAAATAGGGAAACGAGAATAAAAATAGAAGTAAAACACAAAAATAAGTAAAAATGGGCCAGCCCATTATAGGTTGTCGTTTGCGAAACTCCGACTATTTAGTGCCCTGTGCGGAAAATAGAATTTTCCCATCTGCGTGAGCAGAAAAATAACTGGGCTTGCTTCGATGAGCCACAACACGCGGCCCACGTACGAAAATTCTTTTTTCTAGCAGATAAACGCATAAGAATTTAGTACCACCTCAAACTGAAAAAAAAACTCTTTTCGGTGGCGAACGGATGAAAAAATTGACGAAACGCAGCTTGCATTATTAGTAGTTATAGATTATAGATAGATATAGATATAGATATAAAGGTCCGCAGTACGTACATGACCACGCTATTGACATAGACAATTATTCAGTATATTTTCAAACAACTTTTTTTTCTCGGTGGTGAACGGATGAAGTTTGATTAGAAAAATATGCAGAATCTAAAATATGATGTTATTTTTAGCTGTTATATATTTCTAAAATATTATTTTTGATGCCAACTTAATCTACAGTGCATGGTCTGTTTTTCTTTTGTGCCGGCGGCGATCTAAATTGCCAATAAACACTAATTAAAATCAGATTGATAGGGAAGAAAACATCGATAACCACACATTCACACCTCTGTGAAACCTCTCAAGGTAAAACAACATATTTCTCATCTTATTCAAAGCGAGTGTGCGCTCGCAGAGAGAGAGAGAGAGAGAGAGAGAGAGAGAGAGAGAGAGAGAGAGAGAGAGAGAGAGAGAGAGAGAGAGACGCCTTAGAACTAACCCCATTCAAAAGCGTTTTCATTGTGTGAGCACTGAGTCCATCGTCCGCAACACAACTGTGATGCCATGTTAAAATAAAGGGCATGGACCTATTAGGGTCTTGAGTCATGGTTTTGGCTAAGAGCATGTGTTATTTTTTTCCATTGCAATGCACAGGCTCTTTTGCTAGTAATGCCAAAGAAGAGAAAAATGGAAAAGAGGAAGGACGGACTGCTAGCGGGCCTTTCGACGGGGCAGGCTCGCGAACGTGGCTGGGGTCAACGTGCTCGACGGGAGCAAAATCCTCACCGACAAGCCGAGCGACCGCCGGAGCAGTGCAGGTACACTTAGTAGAAAAGGGCCTAATGTTAGCTCATTAGTCCCGGTTCATATTTGAGCCGGCACTAATGTGAACATTAATGCCGGTTCCAACGGCTAGGCGGGCCGCTCTCATTAGTACCGGTTCGTGGAGAACATTTAGCATCGGTTCGTGCCACGAACCGGTACTAAAGAGAGTGGTGGCAGGATGTTGTTAGACCGGGCCCCTCCAGCACCTTTAGTACCGGTTCGTGCCATGAACCGGTAGTAAAGGTACTCCTATATAAACCCTTCGTCCACCCGAGTCCCTGTTCTTCCCCTTTCCCCTCTCCGCTCTGTTCTTCCCCTCTTGCTCGAGCTCATCACACGTTTTGCCTAAATTTTGTCAAGATTTAAAGGCCCCCATCCATTCAAGTGATCACACAGGTTAGCAACTTTGTCCTTTCATCTCTCATTGCTAGATTAGCTCTTGCAATGCTTTATATAGTGATTAATTTGTTTGTTTTAGTAATTTGGAAGGAATTATATGTGGTATTTTATTTGATTTATATGCAATTTGAGGTCAAAATAACACTTAGTTTGTATATGTAGGTGTGGTTTACTTAATTAGTGCCTTCCCGTCTCCGTCGTAACCACCGTCGATCGTCCGCACCGACCCGTCGCCGGCACCACCTTGTGGTGAGCCTCTTGTTCTTATCTTATATATATATATATATAGATATATATATATATATATAATATATATATATATATATATAGTTACTCATATAATTATCTTACCCGTATGTTGTTTGTTATACATAGTGCCATGGTTTTGATATCCATCCCCATCGGCCCTCGTCCGTGTTATGATTCGAGTGTGGTATATTCTCTTTTAAAACTATTTATTGCATTTCGTGTTTATGACAAATTATGCCCATCAAGTTGACATAGATATTTTTATCTAGGAGGTATGTGAACCAGAAATTCCAAACGACCCTATTGTCGAGAGATTAAATTTAGTTGAAAGAGAAAATGAGTATTTAAAAGAAAAATTGAAAAGAATTGAGGGGGAGAAGATGGAATTGGAGTTGCATGTTGCCGATGTCGTCGATGATCACAAGATCAAGATGGAGTAAATGCGCTTGAAGATTAGAAAGATTAGAAAATATGCCATTGATAGTGAGGCTTTGTATCATTATGTTGTTGGATCAATTGTTACCTTAGTTGCGATCTTGATCACATTTGTTGTTGCATTTAAATGCTTTAGCTAGAGAGTTTTTTGTATATATGTTGCATTTAAGTGTTGTATGAACTTTATGTATGAACTAATTTATGTATGAACTTGTATTAATTTGGTCTATTCGGTGCTGTGTAATGAAGATGAGCCGGCAATGGATGTACGATGATCGATGCTCTCCCCAGTTCGTTGAGGGCGTGCATACTTTTCTGCTTGCGGCTGAGGCAAACAAGCGGGCGGATGGTTTTATGCCTTGTCCATGTGTTGGCTGTAAGAATGGTCACAATTACTCTAACTCAAGAACCATTCACATCCACCAGTTTGAATCCGGTTTCATGCCCCACTATAATGTTTGTACCAAGCACGGAGAAAGAGGGGTTATGATGGAAGACAATGAAGAAGAAGAGGACGACGACAGCTATCCTGGCCATGGGTTCCCTGAATACGATGGTACAACAATGGGGGAAGAAGCTGAGCCAGCAATGCGGGAAGAAGCTGAGCCGGCAATGCGGGAAGAAGCTGAAGAAGAGGCATCAGATGAGCCCGCTGATTATCTAGGTCGGGCCATTGCTGATGCAAAGAGAAACTGCGCAAGTGAAAAGGAGGAGAAGAAGAAGTTGCAATGCATGTTAGAGGATCACAAGAAATTGTTGTACCCGAATTGCGAAGCTGACAAGAAAAAGCTGGGCACCACACTGGAATTGCTGCAATGGAAGGCAGAGAATGGTGTATCTGACAAGGGATTTGGAAAGTTACTGGTAATGATAAAGAATATGCTTCCAAAGGACAACGAATTGCCCGAGAGTACGTACGAAGCAAAGAAGGTTGTCTGCCCTCTAGGGTTAGAGGTGTAGAAGATACATGCATGCCCTAATTACTGCATCCTCTACCGCGGTGAGTACAAGGATTTGAACGCGTGCCCGGTATGCGGTGCATTGCGCTATAAGATAAGCCGCGATGGCCCTGGTGATGTAGAGGGCGAGCGTCCTAGGAATAAGATTCCTGCAAAGGTGATGTGGTATGCTCCTATAATACCACAGTTGAAACGTTTGTTCCAAAACAAAGAGCATGCCAAGGCGATGCGATGGCACAGAGAAGACCGTAAGAAAGACGGAAAGTTGAGAGTACCCGCTGACGGGTCGCAGTGGAGAAAAATCAAGAGAAAGTACAGGGAGGAGTTTGCAGGTGACGCAAGGAACATATGGTTTGGTCTAAGCGCAGATGGCATTAATCCTTTTGGGGAGCAGAGCAACAACCATAGCACCTGGCCTGTGACTCTATGTTTGTATAACCTTCCTCCTTGGTTGTGCATGAAGCGGAAGTTCATTATGATGCTAGTGCTCATCCAAGGCCCTAAGCAACTCAGCAACGACATTGATATGTACCTAAGGCCATTAGTTGAAGAACTCTTATAGCTGTGGAATGGAAAAGGTGTACGTGCGTGGGATGAGCACGGACAGGAAGAATTTGACCTAAAGGCGTTGCTGTTCGTGATCATGAATGATTGCCCTGCTCTCAGTAACCTTTCAGGACAGATAAACAAGGGATACCACGCATGCACTCACTGTTTGGATGATTCCAACAGTTTATATTTGGATAATTATAGGAAGAATGTGTACCTGGGACATCGTCGATTTCTTCCGAGCAGGCATCCCATAAGAAAGAAAGGCAAGCATTTCAAAGGTGAGGCGGATCACCGGACGAAGCCTCGCCACTGTACTGGTGCTGATGTACATGATATGATCAAGAATTTGAAGGTAATCTTTGGAAAGGGTCCTGACTGACAACCTGTTCCGAATGACGCTGACGGACGCGCACCCATGTGGAAGAGGAAATCTATATTTTGGAACCTGCCCTATTGGAAAGACCTAGAGGTCCGCTCAGCAATCGACGTGATACACGTGACAAAGAATCTTTGTGTGACCCTGCTTGGCTTCTTGGGCGTGTATGGGAAGACAAAAAATACACTGAAGGCACGGGAGGACCAGCAACGTATGCACGGAAAAGACGGCATACATCAGGGTCATGCTAGCTACGCTCTTACCAAAGAAGAGAAGGAAATCTTCTTTGAATGCCTGCTAAGTATAAAGGTACCGTCTGGCTTCTCGTCAAATATAAAGGGAATAATAAATATGGCAGAGAAAAAGTTCCAGAACCTAAAGTCTCATGACTGCCACATGATTATGATGCAACTGCTTTCGGTTGCATTGAGGGGGCTTCTACCGGAAAACGTTCGATTAGCCATTGTGAAGATATGTGCATTCCTCAATGCAATCTCTCAGAAGGTAATCGATCCAGACATCATACCAAGGTTAGCGAATGATTTGGTGCAATGTCTTGTCAGTTTTGAGTTGGTGTCCCCACCATCCTTCTTCAACATCATGACGCACATCCTAGTTCACCTATGCGAAGAGATTAACGTGTTGGGTCCTGTATTTCTAGACAATATGTTCTCCTTTGAGAGGTTCATGGGAGTCTTAAAGAAATATGTTCATAATTGTGCTAGGCCAGAAGGAAGCATCTCCAAGGGCCATGAAAATAAGGAGGTCATTGAGTTTTGTATTGACTTTATTCCTGACCTTAAGCCGATTGGTGTTCCCGAATCGCGACATAAGGGCATACTGGATGGAAAAGGCACGCTAGGAGGGGATCAAATAATATGTATGGACGGACATTCTCTCACTCAAGCACACTACATAGTTCTATTGAATTCCTCCTTGGTGGCTCCGTATTTGGAGGAACACAAGAATTTTCTACGCTCTAAACACCCGGAGCAGTCTGACGGCTGGATTACACGTGAACAAACGGAGACTTTCACCGGTTGCTTGCACACACGTGCCATGCATGACGCCACTAATGAAGATGACCTGTACTTGCTGTCCTAGTTACCATCTTCCAATATAATGACTTTCAAAGGGTACGAGATAAAAGGGAATACATTTTACACGATCGCCCAAGATAAGAAGAGCACCAACCAAAACAGTGGTGTCCGCTTTGATGCAGCAACCAAGACGGGAAAGAAAACATATTATGGTTACATAGAGGACATGCGGGAACTTGACTATGGACGTGGTTTGAAGGTCCCTTTGTTTCGGTGCAAATGGGTCAATATGACACGAGGCGGGGTAACGGAAGACCCGTAGTACCGAATGACAACAGTGGATCTCAACAATCTTACGTATGCAGGCGAACCATTCGTCCTAGCCAATGATGTGGCGCAGGTTTTCTATGTGAAGGACATGTCTACCAAGCCGAGAAAAAGAAAAGATAAGGAAGCAAATACAACATACGATGAGCCAAAGCACCACATATAGTTCTTTCAGAGAAAAGAAACATCGTGGGAGTGGATGACAAGACAGACATGTCAGAAGATTATGAAAAGTTTGATGAAATTATTCCCTTCACAGTGAATATTGACCCGAGCATCCAGTTAAATGATGAAGATTGTCCATCGTTATGGCGCAAAGGGACACACATGAAGAAAAAGTTTCACACCCAAAGATCCCACTCTGGGATGTGACCGGCTTCACTGTCATCACTTTCTTCTCTAGTGAGTTTCTGGACTTATATATCTGGAAAGTACCACTTTGGACAAACCGTAGGGAATATTTGTAATAGTTAGGGTACTTATGTGTTTTGGCATTTGAAACGTGTACTTTCTATGCGTTCTGTATGCACCATTCAACCCTTTCTGACATCATTTGCTATTTTTCATGCATTTACTGATTTTTTTTTAGCTAAATGACCCTGAAATTGAAAAGCAGTACAAATGAACTCTGAAAAGGTTGAAAGTTGGCATGATATCATCATTTCACCCACATATCATGTGCAAAAAAGTAGAGAGGGTTACGGCAAAAACTGGATGCACTTCGTGTACAAAATGGACAATCTCTTTCGAAGAATCAGGGTTTCGGACGAAAACTCATCTATTAAAAAGGCATTTCATTTTTTAAATAACCTAAGTATTACCAAATTGAATATAATGATAAAACACACTAATATTAAACATAAGAAAAAGGAATCACTGGAAAATCTATTTTTAAAGTTAAGTTATTCATGAACTAGTGATTCACACAAATTTCAAATTCAAATCTAAACTATTCAAATTTGAAAACTACTAGCACTAACCGAAAGTTTGTAATTTTTTGTACCTAAAGCAAAAATATTCACAAAGAAACTCTAAATGCAACAAAAACAACCCAGAAATAAATAAAAGATTTTAAATAAAACAGAAAATAGAAAAAACTAAATATAAAAAGCCCACCTACTGGGCCACAGCGGCCTGCATACGACTAGAAACCCAACCTGTAGTTGGGCCAGGATGCATGCCCGCAAGGTTGATGACCCACAAGTATAGGGGATCTGTTGTAGTCCTTTCGATAAGTAAGAGTGTCGAACCCAACGAGGAGCAGAAGGAAATGACAAGCGGTTTTCAGTAAGGTATTCTCTGCAAGCACTGAAACTATCGATAACAGATAGTTTTGTGATAATGTAATTCGTAAGGGTAACAAGTAACAAAAGTAAACAAGGTGCAACAAGGTAGCCCAATCCTTTTTGTAGCAAAGGACAAGCTTGGACAAACTCTTATATAAGGAAAAGCGCTCCTGAGGACACATGGAAATCATTGTCAAGCTAGTTTTCATCATTCTCATATGATTCACGTTCGTTCCTTTGATAATTTGATATGTGGGTGGACCGGTGCTTGGGTACTGCCCTTCCTTGGACAAGCATCCCACTTATGATTAACCCCTCTAGCAAGCATCCGCAACTACGAAAGAAGAATTAAGGTAAACCTAACCATGGCATGAAACATATGGATCCAAATCAGCCCCTTACGAAGAAACACATAAACTAGGGTTTAAGCTTCTATCACTCTAGCAACCCATCATCTACTTATCACTTCCCAATGCCTTCCCCTAGGCCCAAATAATGGTGAAGTGTCATGTAGTCGATGTTCACATAACACCACCGCCGGAGCCCTAGATTGCTTCCGCCAAGGTTTCGCCTCGAGACGGCGGCGCTTCGTCCTGAAAGCTTCCTCCTTTTTTCCAGGGCGAAAGACTTCATATAGCAAAAGATGGGCACCGGAGGCCTGCCAGGGGGCCCACGAGGCAGGGGGCACACCCAGGGGGTAGGGCGCGCCCCCACCCTCGTGGCCAGGGTGTGGGCCCCCTCTGGTTGATTCTTTTGCCAGTATTTTTAATTAATTCCAAAAAGTGCCTCCGTGAATTTTCAGGACTTTTGGAGTTGTGCAGAATAGGTCTGTAATATTTGCTCCTTTTCCAGCCCAGAATTCCGGCCGCCGACATTCTCCCTCTTCATGCAAACCTTGTAAAATAAGAGAGAAAAGGCATAAGTATTGTGACATAATGTGTAATAACATCCCATAATGCAATAAATATCGATATCAAAGCATGATGCAAAATGGACGTATCAAAGGCCCAATAGGCCCACAAGGCAGAGCATCAGAGTTTGGCCCAGAAGCCTGCTATAGAGAGGAGTTCAATACAGCCCCCGCGCCGAGGCTTTTAAACAGGTGCGGCCGCTCTTCTCCAGGCGAGGTGGGACTAAACTTCCGCACCGCACCTGCGCCAGTGCACCCCTTTAGTACCGGGGCGTGGCTTCAACCGGTAGTAAAGAGGGTGTCTTTAGTACCGGTTGGAGGCACCACCCGGTACTAAAGGGGTGTCGTTCCTGTCGCTTGGCCAGGCAAAATTTGACCTTTAGTACCGGTTGGTGGCTTCAACCGGTACTAAAGGTCATCCCTATATATACAGCACTTGCCAAAATTTTAGTTTCTTCTCCTCTGCTTCTTCGACCCCGTCGCCGTCGCCGCCCCGGTCCTGCCGTCCACGTCGACTCTGCGCCGCCCCCGTCCCCATCGTGTTGTCCCCGTCGACTCCACGCCGCCCCCATCGCCGGCCCGTCCTCGTCGCCGCCCGCCGCCCATCCTCGTCCCTCGCGCCCTCATTGCGTTGCCGCTTTGACCTCGCCTCGCCATCGCCATCGCCTGGACCTCGGCATCGCCGTCGCCTCGACCTCGGCCGCACTGTGAGCCCCTCTCCCCCTCTCCTCCCTCCAATCGAAGCCACCGTGCGCCACCGGCGCCGTAGGTGCACACACCTGCACATACACACACACAAGTTGTTCATCTTTTGCACTAGATGTTCTAGATGCTTTGTTTTTCTGTTTTTAGTTTTTAGTTTTTTCTGTTTTTATACAAAGGTTTGGATGAATTAATTAATTAGCTAGATTAGATTAATGTCAAAGGTTTTAGATGAGTTAATTAATTAGATACTTTTAGTTCGATGAATTAGATATATTAATGTTATGGAAATGTTAGTTCTATAGAAATGTTATAGAAATGTAAGTTATATGGAAATGTTAGAAATTTTAGAAATGTTAGTTTTAGCTAGATGAATTAGATTAATTTCAAATTGTTAGATGATGTCTACTACACAACCTTCTTTTTGTAGACATTGTTGGGCCTGCAAGTGCACAGGTTTGTAGGACAGTAGCAAATTTCCCTCAAGTGGATGACCAAAGGTTTATCAATCCGTGGGAGGCGTAGGATGAAGATGGTCTCTCTCAAGCAACCCTGCAACCAAATAACAAAGAGTCTCTTGTGTCCCCAACACACCCAATACAATGGTAAATTGTATAGGTGCACTAGTTCGGCGAAGAGATGGTGATACAAGTGTAATATGGATGGTAGATAAAGGTTTTTGTAATATGAAATAATAAAAACAGCAAGGTAACTAATGATAAAAGTGAGCGTAAACGGTATTGCAATGATAGGAAACAAGGCCTAGGGTTCATACTTTCACTAGTGCAAGTTCTCTCAACAATAATAACATAGATAGAGATTATGGTCGGGTACAAAACCACCACAAAGCCCTCAACATGCAACAAAGAGTCACTCCAAAGCCACTAATAGCGGAGAACAAACGTAGAGATTATGGTCGGGTACAAAACCACCACAAAGCTATTCTTTCGGATCGATCTATAAAAGAGTTCATACTAGAATAACACCTTAAGATACAAATCAACCAAAACCATAATGTCACCTAGATACTCCATTGTCACCTCAAGTATCCGTGGGCATGATTATACGATATGCATCACACAATCTCAGATTCATCCAACCAACATAAAAGTACTTCAAAGAGCGCCCCAAAGTCTCTACCGGAGAGTCAAGAACGTGTGCCAACCCCTATGCATAGGTTCCCAAGTGTCACGAAACCCGCAAGTTGATCACCAAAACATACATAAGTGGATCAATAGAATAACCCATTGTCACCACGGTTATCCCACGCAAGACATACATCAAGTGTTCATAAAAGACTCAATCTGATAAGATAACTTCAAAGGGGAAACTCAATTCATCACAAGAGAGAAGAGGGGGAGAAACATCATAAGATCCAACTACAATAGCAAAGCTCGGGATAAATCAAGATCGTGCCATAGAGGAACACGAGAGAGAACACGAGAGAGAGAGAGAGAGAGAGAGAGAGAGAGAGAGAGAGAGAGATCAAACACATAGCTACTGGTACATACCCTCAGCCCCGAAGGTGAACTACTCCCTCCTCGTCATGGATAGCGCCGGGATGATGAAGATGGCCTCCGGTGATGGGATCCCCCTCCGGCAGGGTGCCGGAACAGGGTCCCGATTGGTTTTTGGTGGCTACAGAGGCTTGCGGCGGCGGAACTCCCGATCTATCTTCTGTTATGGAAGTTTAGGGTATATTGGTATATATAGGAGCAGGGGGTATGTCGGTGGAGCTACGAGAGCCCCACGAGGGTGGAGGGCGCGCCCAGGGGGGTGGGCGCGCCTCCCTACCTCGTGCCTTCCTCGTTTCTTCCTTGACTTGGACTCCAAGTCTCCCGGGTTGCTTTTCTTCCAAAAATAACTTCTCCAGTTGATTTCGTTCCGTTTTGACTCCGTCTGATATTCCTTTTCCTCGAAACACTGAAATAGGCATAAAACAACAAATTTGGGATGGGCCTCTGGTTAATAGGTTAGTCCCAAAAATAATATAAAAGTGGATAATAAAGCCCAATATTGCCTAAAATAGTAGATAAAGTAGCATGGAGCAATCAAAAATTATAGATACGTTGGAGACGTATCAAGCATCCCCAAGCTTAATTCCTGCTCGTCCTCGAGTAGGTAAATGATAAAAAAGAATTTTTGATGCGGAGTGATACTTTGGCATAATTTCAATGTAAATCTTCTTAATTGTGATATGAATATTCAGATCCGAAAGATTCAAGACAAAAGTTCATATTGACACAAAAATAATAATACTTCAAGCATACTAATCAAAGTAATCATGTCTTCTCAAAATAACATGGCAAAAGAAAGTTCATCCCTACAAAATCATATAGTTAGGCTATGCTTCATTTTCGTCACACAAAGATGTTCCCAACTTCTATACCCCCGATGACAAGCCAAGCAATTGTTTCATACTTAAATAATCTCAAACCTTTTCAACCTTCACGCAATACATGAGTGTGAGCCATGGATATAGCACTATGGGTGGAATAGAATATGATGATGGGGATTGTGTGGAGAAGACAAAAAAGGAGAAAGTCTCACATTGATGAGGCTAATCAACGGGCTATGGAGATGCCCATCAACATGAGGAGTAGGGATTGCCATGCAACGGATGCACTAGAGCTATGAATGCTCAACAAAAGAAAACTAGTGGGTGTGCATCCAACTCGCTTGCTCACGAAGACCTAGGCCATTTGAGGAAGCCCATCGTAGGAATATACAAGCCAAGTTCTATAATGAAAAATTCCCACTAGTATAAAAAGACAACTTATGAGACTCACTACATGAAGAACAAGGTGCTAATTTGAAGCACAATATATGAGACTCACTACATGAAGAACAAGGTGCTACTTTGAAGCACAAGTGTGGAAAAAGAGATAGTAGCATTGCCCTTTTTATTTTTTTATTTTTTTGGCCTTTCTTTTTTGGGGGGGCCTTTCCTTTTTTTGGCCTTTCTTTTTTTGGGCAATGCTCTAATAATGATGATCATCACACTTCTATTGATTACAACATAAGGATTACAACTCAAAACTAGAACAAGATATGACTCTATATGAATGCCTCCGGCGGTGTACCGGGATGGTGCAATGAATCAAGAGTGGCATGTACGAAAAATAATGCATGGTGGCTTTGCCACAAATACAATGTCAACTACAAGATCATGCAATGGCAATATGACAAAAGTAATGTATGTCATGATGATGATGGTGGAAGTTGCATGGCAATATATCTGGCTATGGAAATGCCATGATAGGTAGGTATGGTGGCTGTTTTGAGGAAGATATAAGGAGGTTTATGTGTGATAGAGCATATCGTATCACGGGTTTGATGCACCGTGAAGTTTGCACCAACTCTCAAGGTGAGAAAGGGCAATGCACGGCATCAAGAGGCTAGCAAAGGCGGAAAGGTAAAAGTGCGATAATCCATGGACTCAACATTAGTCAAAAGAACTCATATACTTATTGCAAAAATTTAGAAGTCATCAAAAACCAAGTACTACGCGCATGCTCCTAGGGGGATAGATTGGTAGGAAAAGACCATCGCTCGTCCCCGACCGCCACTCATAAGGATGCACAAGCCAGGTACACTTCATGTTTCAAATTTGTTACACAACTTTAACCATACGTGCATGCTACGGGACTTGCTAACTTCAGCACAAGAATTCTTTAAATTCATAATTACCCAACTAGCACGACTTTGATATTATCACATCCATATCTCAAAACAATTATCAAGTATCAAACTTATCTTAGTATTCAACTCACTCAAAAGAAAGTTTCACATATCTTGAATACCAAGTATATTAATATTAAGCAAATTACCATGCTATTAACGACTCTCAAAATAATCTAAGTGAAGCATGAGAGATCAAAAGTTTCTTTAAAATAAATCCACCACAATGCTCTAAAAGATCTAAGTGAAGTACTAGAGCAAAAATTATCACGCTCAAAAGATATAAGTGAAGCACATAGAGTATTCTAGCAAATTTCAATTCATGTATGGCTCTCTCTCATTAAAGAATTTAAGATCTTGATACTTTATTCAAACAGCAAGCAAAGCTAAAGAAAACTACATTGCAAGGATAGCACAACTCATGTGAAGAAGCAAAAACTTAGGCTCAACCGATACTAACCGATAGTTGTTGAAGAAGAAAGGTGGGATGCCTACCGGGGCATCCCCAAGCTTAGATGCTTGAGACTTCTTGAAATATTATCTTGAGGTGCCTTGGGCATCCCCAAGCTTGAACTTTTGTGTCTCCTTAGTTCCTCTCATATCATGGTTTCTCTTTTTATCAAAAGCTTCATTCACAACAAACTCAACAAGAACTCGTGAGATCGGTTAGTATAAACCAATGCAAAACCTTATCATTTCCTACTGTAATAAATCACTAAAATTATTATTCAACATTGCATACTAAATGCCTCTGTATATTTAATACTCCTATCCTCAAATAGAAGCATTAAACAAGCAAACATACGCAAACAATGCAACCATAACAGCAATCTGCCAAAACAGTAGAGTCTGTAAAGAATGCAAGAGTATCAATACTTACCTGACTCCAAAAATTATGAACTAAAATTCCCACTGTAATAAATTTATCAGAGCTCAATATGCAAAAAGATTCAACGTTATACCATGCTCTGACTTTTCTAGGGAATTTTTGCAACAGCAGTAAACTTTCTGTTTTCAAACAGCAACATGCAAACTAGCAAAATAAGCATGGCAAAGGCTATCCTTGACTTTTTTATTGAAACTAAAGAGGCAAAACACAATTCTAACTAACAGCAAGCAAAAACTAACAAAAGAAATTGACGCTTCAAGCAAAACACATATCATGTGGTGAATAAAAATATAGCTCCAAGTAAAGTTACCGATGAACGAAGACGAAAGAGGGGATGCCTTCCGGGGCATCCCCAAGCTTAGGCTCTTGGTTGTCCTTGAATATTACCTTGAGGTGCCTTGGGCATCCCCAAGATTAGGCTCTTTCCACTCCTTATTCCATAGTCCATCAAATCCTTACCCAAAACTTGAAAACTTCAACCAAATAAAACTCAAAACAAATCTCGTAAGCTCCGTTAGTATAAGAAAATAAAACCACCACTTAGGTACTGTAATGAACTCATTCTGAATTCATATTGGTGTAATATATACTGTACTCCAACTTATCTATGGTTCATACCCTCCAATACTACTCATAGATTCATCAAAATAAGCAAACAACACATAGAAAACAGAATCTGTCAAAAACAGAACAGTCTGTAGTAATCTGTATAAAACGTATAATTCTGGAACCCCAAAAATTATGAAATAAATTACTGGACCTAAGTAATTTGTCTATTAATCATCTGCAAAAAGAATCAACCTAAAATCACTCTCCAGTAAAAAATGGCAGCTATTCTCGTGAGTGCTAAAGTTTCTATTTTTCACAGCAAGATCACATAAACTTCACCCAAGTCTTCCCAAAGGTTCTACTTGGCACTTTATTGAAACAAAAGCTATAAAACATGATTACTACAGTAGCATAATCATGTGGACACACAAAAACAGTAAGGATAAATATTGGGTTGTCTCCCAACAAGCGCTTTTCTTTAATGCCTTTTAGCTAGGCATGATGATGACAATGATGCTCACATAAAAGATAAGAATTGAAACATAACGGGAGCATCATGAAGCATATGACTAGCACATTTAAGCCTAACCCACTTCCTATGCATAGGGATTTTGTGAGCAAACAACTTATGGGAACAATAATCAACTAGCATAGGATGGCACAACAAGCATAGCTTCAAGAATTTAAGCATATAGAGAGGAAACTTGACATTATTGCAATTCCTACAAGCATATGTTCCTCCCTCATAATAATTTTCAGTAGCATCATGAATGAATTCAACAATATAAACAACACCTAAAGCATTCTTTTAATGATCTACAAGCATAGAATTTTTAATACTCTCCACATAAGCAAACTTCTTCTTTATACCATATGTATCATCACAATAATCATCATAAATAGGAGGCATGTTATCATCATAGTAAATTTTCTCATCAAAGCTTGGGGGACGAAATATATCATATTCATCAAACATAGCTTCCCCAAGCTTGTGGCTTTGCATATCATTAGCATCATGGATATTCAAGGAATTCATACTAACAATATTGCAATCATGCTCATCATTCAAATATTTAGTGCCAAACAATTTAGAGATTTCTTCTTCTAGCACTTGAGCAGAATTATCCTTTCCATCATACTCACGAAAGATATTAAAAAGATGAAGCGTATGAGACAAACTCAATTCCATTTTTTTGTAGTTTTCTTTTATAAACTAAACTAATGCTAAAACAAGAAACAAAAAGATTCGATTGCAAGATCTAAAGATATACCTTCAAGCACACACCTCGCCAGAGCTTAGTGACGAAGTGTGAGTACCCTTTACCTAGTCTCGCCGGCAACGGCGCCAGAAAAGAGCTTGATGTCTACTACACAACCTTCTTCTTGTAGACGTTGTTGGGCCTGCAAGTGCACAGGTTTGTAGGACAGTAGCAAATTTCCCTCAAGTGGATGACCTAAGGTTTATCACTCCGTGGGAGGCGTAGGATGAAGATGGTCTCTCTCAAGCAACCCTGCAACCAAATAACAAAGAGTCTCTTGTGTCCCCAACACACCCAATACAATGGTAAATTGTATAGGTGCACTAGTTCGGCAAAGAGATGGTGATACAAGTGCAATATGGATGGTAGATAAAGGTTTTTGTAATCTGAAATAATAAAAACAGCAAGGTAACTAATGATAAAAGTGAGCGTAAACGGTATTGCAATGATAGGAAACAAGGCCTAGGGTTCATACTTTCACCAGTGCAAGTTCTCTCAACAATAATAACATAGATAGAACATATGACAAGCCCTCAACATGCAACAAAGAGTCACTCCAAAGCCACTAATAGCGGAGAACAAACGTAGATATTATGGTCGGGTACGAAACCACCACAAAGCTATTCTTTCGGATCGATCTATAAGAGTTCGTACTAGAATAACACCTTAAGATACAAATCAACCAAAACCCTAATGTCACCTAGATACTCCATCGTCACCTCAAGTATCCGTGGGCATGATTATACGATATGCATCACACAATCTCAGATTCATCCAACCAACATAAAAGTACTTCAAAGAGCGCCCCAAAGCCTCTACCGGAGAGTCAAGAACGTGTGCCAACCCCCATGCATAGGTTCCCAAGTGTCACGAAACCCGCAAGTTGATCACCAAAACATACATCAAGTGGATCAATAGAATAACCCATTGTCACCACAGTTATCCCATGCAAGACATACATCAAGTGTTCATAAAAGACTCAATCCGATAAGATAACTTCAAAGGGGAAACTCAATTCATCACAAGAGAGAAGAGGGGGAGAAACATCATAAGATCTAACTACAGTAGCAAAGCTCGGGATAAATCAAGATCGTGCCATAGAGGAACACGAGAGAGAACACGAGAGAGAGAGAGAGAGAGAGAGAGAGAGATAAAACACATAGCTACTGGTACATACCCTCAGCCCCGAGGGTGAACTACTCCCTCCTCGTCATGGATAGCGCCGGGATGATGAAGATGTCCTCCGGTGATGGGATCCCCCTCCGGCAGGGTGCCGGAACAGGGTCCCAATTGGTTTTTGGTGGCTACAGAGGCTTGCGGCGGCGGAACTCCCGATCTATCTTCTGTTCTGGAAGTTTTAGGGTATATTGGTATATATAGGAGCAGGGGGTACGTCGGTGGAGCTACGAGGGCCCCACGAGGGTGGAGGGCACGCCCAGGGGGGTGGGCGCGCCCCCCTACCTCGTGCCTTCCTCGTTTCTTCCTTGACGTGGACTCCAAGTCTCCCGGGTTGCTTTTCTTCCAAAAATAACTTCTCCAGTTGATTTCGTTCCGTTTTGACTCCGTCTGATATTCCTTTTCCTCGAAACACTAAAATAGGCATAAAACAGCAAATCTGGGTTGGGCCTCCGGTTAATAGGTTAGTCCCAAAAATAATATAAAAGTGGATAATAAAGCCAAATATTGCCTAAAACAGTAGATAAAGTAGCATGGAGCAATCAAAAATTATAGATACGTTGGAGACGTATCATTAGACGATGATCGATGTTTTTTTAGTTTCTTATAATTTTACTTATAGAAATTTAGAATTTCTATATAAGAAATCACAATCCAACCATTTAAAAATGTTACTTTTGTGGCATATGGTATTGTTCTCGACGATGCCCGGCCCGCATCCTCGCCGTCGACCCGTTCACGATGACGTCCTGCTTCAGAGTGGGCTCCGCTGGGCTGGCACTGGGAGGTGCTACCTTCAGGGGCTCGCCGCTTGCTGAGGAACCCGGCCACGCGTCCCGTCGTCGACCCTGAGCTCCTTTGGTGGCGTTCGCGTGGGCCACTTTCGGTGCGGAGGGATCCGGCCCCGCCGGAGGTGGTATGTCGTCGTATCGGGGAGGAGGACGAGCACGTCCGTCGCTACATGGCCGCTATGGACGTCAGGTTCTCCAATACCTGGTAGGTTCTTTGGGGAGATGACCGGAGCTATGATCCTGTGATGGTTCCTTCTCTTTGGGTGTCCACCACCCACGCCTCAGGAACTGCGAGTGGCCTAGATTATTCTGTAGTATTCGATCTTTATTGGCCAGCTACCTAGTGATGTATTCGATATATAATATTCGAGATGATGTATTCGAGATTATATATATTATTCAAGACGATGAATTCGAGATTATATATATTATTCGAGACGATGTATTCAAGATTATATTCGATGATGCATATTATGTACTATGATTCAATTTTTCCTTATTGATTGCATGCATTATAATTTAAATACTAAATTGCTTTATATTTATTCTGGATTAGTTAAATAAAAGCTATGACGGACAATACCGACAAAGAGGGAGAAGAGACCTTGTTCGAGATCATACGCTCCCCTTGCGGGCCAGATGATCAGAATGAAGAGTATGACGGCTCCAAATTTCTGAACAATACCGGGAAGGGTGATATGATATTCCATCATGACAACCGAATTGATGAAGTCATGAACTATGATTATGATGACGAAGAAAATGTTGATCTTGAAATAACAAAGACCGACGAGGTATATTTATGAGCGCAGGCATCTGGTGATCATCACATGTTTTAAATGATTTGAAAATATATTAACGAATCGATCTTTCTTCTTTCAGCCGTCCAGATCGAGCAAATCTTCTACGGGCAGCAGGACAGTGTGAGGCCTGGCCAGAAAGTTGAGGGAGGGCGCAAAGTACAACATTGAGGCCATCAAAACTGATGGCGAACCAAGCGAGCCTAAGAACATTACGAACAAGTTCGTTCGTCAGTGCGGAGTTCTTGTGAAGGACCAACTTCCGATCTCCCTTTAAGAATGGAAAGAGACAGCTAAGAAATGTCCAGATCTTACTTTTGTCAACGACAGAGCAAAATCTCTGCTTTGGTAATCTCTCATGGAACATTTCACCCTACCAGATCATTTCACAGATGCAGATGTGCAGAAAGTCAAGGACGCTGCTCGTAGGAAGATGGCAATTGCATTCAACAACTACAAGAAGAGTATACGGGCCAAGTACGTCGAAGGAGGAAAGAAGACTCCAGAATTCAAGGGAACACTGGAGAAGCAAAGAGATCACTGGCCCGCTTTTATGAAATTCAAGGAATCAGAATTATCTAAGGAACGGTCAAGGAAAAATAAGGCCAATGCCGCAAAAAAGGAGCGGTTCCATAGGCTGGGGCCAGGTGGCTACGCGGTGGCAATGCCTAAGTGGGATAAGTCTGAGAAAGAGATGCTGGCTACAGAGGTCACTCCAGTTACATCGAGCTGGCCCCCAGGTGCAAAACTTGGTTCTATGCACATGGGGGGCGTTGGACCCGAAGACAGGCCAGGTTTCGAAGACGGCATGTCTTAAAGGAGCCGAAGATAAGTTACTTGAAGCAATAGAAGATGCTCGAACGGGGAAATTCACGCCCAACAGAGAGAACGACGAGCTTACGCGCTCCCTGCGAAATCCTGAACACCCAAGAAGAACATGAGGCAAGGGCGTTGTTCCGTGGTATGAGGGCTTTTCGGACTGGAACACCGACTACAGAAGCCGTGCGAGAAGTAAGATGGAGGAGGAGAAGAAGAGGAAGCTGGAGGAGGAGCAGAGGAAGCAGGAAGCAGAACGCCTTCAAGGCCTAGAATCAGCGCATGCGGACTTGGCACTCAAATTCCAGCGGCAGCAGCAGCAGATCGACTCACTTAGCCAGGAAAGGGGGTCTCAGCAGCGGCAGCAGCTAGCGAATGATCTAGCATTGGATAGCACCATCCCATCCATACCGAGAAGCAGCGTTGGTTCCGCCCCAGGCGACGCACTGCTGGATACCTTGTGGATGACATCATGGTGAACACTAACCGTGAGCTACACTTCAAAATGAAGAACATATCCATGAAGGTGGCAGATGCCGTTGCTTATACAAATCCCCCCGAAGCAACCTTCCATTGCAACCCGATTCCAGCCGGCTATACTCGTGTCGTGGTTGATGAGGTGGTGGACCAATATTCGGGGCTAGAGCTTGACATTCCTGGAGGTGACGAGCAGCACACACTGGGAGAGGCCATATATCGTATCATCCTATGGAGAAAGGATTGCATCATCTTTCGAAGGCCACCGACACCGCGTCAACTGACTCCTCCTCGAAGTCCGCCACCGCGTCAGCAGACTCCCGTTCCTCCAAGTCCGGCACAACGTCGGGCCACTCCTCCTGCTTTAACTCAGCCAACGCGTCAGGCCCCTCCTCCTCCTCCAAGTCCACCAACGCGTCAGGCCACTCCTCCTCCTACAACTCCGGCACAGCTTTAGGCCACTCCTCCTGCTTCAAGTCCGCCAACGCGTCAGGCCACTCCTCCTCCAAGTCCGACACCGCATCAGGCCACTCCTCCTGCTCCAACTCAGCCACGTCAGCCGTCTTCGCTGCCTCAGCAATCGTGGAAGAGATTCGCCGCAGCTATGGTGCGTAGCGGTATAAGTCGAGGTAATACAGGAGGTACAGGCAGAGGCAAGTGATTTCAATATGGTCCAAGCCTCGCGCCTCTTCCGCAGAGGCCTTACAACATGACCGAGGAGCAAAATGAAGCCATAGTGAAGGCCCAAGTGGACGCCCATTTTGGACCGAAACCGCCACCGCCGCCAAGGGAGAAAGTGCCTGAGGAAAAGATTGTGTTGGAAATATGCCCTAGAGGCAATAATAAAAGTATTATTATATTTCATTGCTCATGATAATTGTCTTTTATTCATGCTACAACTGTATTATCCAGAAATCGTAATACACGTGTGAATACATAGACCACAATATGTCCCTAGTGAGCCTCTAGTTGACTAGCCCGTTGTGATCAACAGATAGTCATGGTTTCCTGGCTATGGACATTGGATGTCATTGATAACGGGATCACATCATTAGGAGAATGATGTGATGGACAAGACCCAATCTAAGCATAGCACAAAGATCGTGTAGTTCGTTTGCTAGAGCTTTGCCCATGTCAAGTATCTCTTCCTTCGACCATGAGATTGTGTAACTCCCGGATACCGTAGGAGTGCTTTGGGTGTATCAAACGTTACAATGTAACTGGGTGACTATAAAGGTGCACTACAGGTATCTCCGAAAGTGTCTGTTGGGTTGACACGGATCGAGATCGGATTTGTCACTCCGTATGACGGAGAGGTATCTGGGCCCACTCGGTAATGCATCATCATAATGAGCTCAAGGTGACCAAGGTGTTGGCCACGGATCATGCATTACGTTACGAGTAAAGTGACTTGCGTAACGAGACCGAACAAGGTATTGGGATACCGACGATCGAGTCTCGGGCAAGTAACATACCGATTGACAAAGGGAATTGTATATGTGGTTTGATCGAATCCTCGACATCGTGGTTCAACCGATGAAATCATCGAGGAGTATGTGGGAGCCAACATGGGTATCCAGATCCGCTTTTGGTTATTGCCCGAGAGTCGTCTCGGTCATGTTCAGATGTCTCCCGAACCCGTAGGGTCTACACACTTAAGGTTCGGTGACGCTTAGGGTTATTAGGAAACTAGTATGTGACCACCCAATGGTGGTTGGGAGTCCGGATGAGATCCCGGACGTCACGAGGAGTTCCGGAATGGTCCGGAGGTGAAGTTTTATATATGGGAAGTTGTCATACGGACACCGGAAAGTTTTGGGTCTATCAAGAATGTCTGGGACCACCGAGGGGTTCCGGGGTCCACCGGAGGGCCACCTCCGGAGGGCCATATGGGCGCAAGGGAGGAGCCAGCCCTGGAGGGCTGGGCGCGCCCCACCTTGGGCCCATGCGCCTAGGGTTGGGGAAACCCTAAGGGGCGCCTGCTTGGGGGCAAGCCTCCTCCTGCCGCCCCCCTCTAGATCTCATCTAGAGGGGTCGGCCCCCCTTGCCCCTTCCCCTATAAATAGAGGGGTGAGGGGAGGGCTGCTGGGCACACCTCCAAGGCGCAGCCCCTCCCCTCCCCAACACATCTCCTCCTCCGTCACGCGCTTGCGAAGCCCTGTCGGAGTACTGCCTCACCAACACCACCACGCCGTCGTGCTGCCGTTGGAGCGATCTTACTCAACCTCTCCTTCCCCCTTGCTGGATCAAGAAGGAGGAGACGTCTCCCGTCCCGTACGTGTGTTGAACGCGGAGGTGCTGTCCGTTCAGCACTTGGACATCGGTGATCCGAATCACGTTGAGTACGACTCCATCATCACCATCCTCTTGCAAGCTTCCGCACGTGATCTACAAGTGGTATGTAGATGCAAACTCACTCCCTTGACTCGTTGCTTAGATGAACTCATAGATGGATCTTGGTGAAACCGTAGGAAAAATTTTAATTTACTGCAACGTTCCCCAACAGATTGACCACTTTATTTGTATGGCTAAAGCACCAGCTCCCAAGGCTGTCGACTCAGTCTATGAGCGCCAAATCAGGAAGGCACATCGAGCAGAACAAAAGAAGGAGTCGAGCTCGAGCTTGAGCCAAGCAGCTGGCAAAAAATGCGGGAAAACCGTTCCCAGCTGGGAGAACAGGCGGCGCAATCGATCCCCGCTTGTTATACCAACACATGAGAGTACTGGCGCCGGTCAGCTGGTAATAACCGACGAGCATAGAAGGCAGGCTGAAGAGCTCGGTATCACCGTTGGACAACTCCTCGAGATTGAGCCCATGTCTCCGCTTAGAGAGGAGGACATAAAACGGAAATATGTCCGCGGCGAACCTTTGGTCGAGCCTGAGGAGGTCAAGAACCTCCCAACGAGAATGTATGAATTGCATGATTGGTACATGAAAATTATCAAGAGCTCCAATCGAGAGACCCCTCATGGTGAAAGTCAGGGAAGATCATTACTTCCATGCGCTAGCTCTGTCCGTTGAGTATTCAAAACTGTTTCAGTTATTCAATCAAGAAGCACTCGACAAATCTCTCGTCAGTTGCTATTATCTGTAAGTGATTTCTTTCTGTAATTTAAGTCTCAAGCTAGTTGTAGTGCTCATTGATCGATCATTACCTATAATTATCCTCACTATATTCTTTTCTGTGGTATTATGCAGGATGAAGATGTATGAAGTGAATAAAGCTGGACGCTATGGCATTGGGTTCATTGACCAAAATACCATTAATGAAGACACATGGAAATTGCAATGGTATCAAGCAGATGTAGAGAAAAACATGCTAGAGTTCTTGAAGCGCCTCAATACCAATGAAGATATACTACTTCGTTACAACTTCCTATGAGTCACAATGTCTTGTACTTCAAATTCTGTTTTTGCTTACTAGCTAGCTAGATGTTAATAATTAAGTGTATAGAGTTTAGGGTAGTTGATGAGTGTTATGCACATGCCCGCTTAATTAAGACATGTAAACGTGTGCGCATGCAGTTACCACTGGATCTTGTTAATCATTAAAGTTGAAGAAGGAACAGTTGAAGTACTGGACTTACTACTTAAAAAAAGTGACTACACAATCTTGAAGGGGATAGTCGATAGGTAATTTTAATCATTATTAACTATATGTCGGCCTCTTTAGTTCGTCATTTCCTGATATCAACTATTTAATAACTTCTTTATTCATTTTTTTTCCGGCGGACAGGGCTTGGGAAAAGTTCATCAACGTAACTCCAGGCCAATGAAAAAAAGTTGTATTGATTTCGACTCAAGGTAAGTAATTAAGTAGTACTAGCTAGCTACCATCTCTTTAATTCTTGTTTCAATACTGTTAATTATCATTCTTAATTAATTATTATCTGATTAAATTCTATTCTCGTAAAGGCCCTCAAGCAGGCGCCGGGGACTGAAGTGTGTGCATACTACATTTGCGAGAACATTCGCATGATGGCGTCCGAAAGAAGCAAAACTGATAGACAGCTATGGATACATTTGCGAGAAAACTATTTTCAATTTTTACAGCATTATGGATACATATATATGATCGGTTCTATGAGAAATTCTATTTATATATATTTATAACGTGTACAATATGTAGTATCGTAAAATACCAGCAAACGAAAAAGAATTAAATGGAAAACACAAAATTTAAGGAAAAAGAAATCATGGACCCGAAACCCCCCAACCTTTTAGTACCGGTTGGTGTTACCAACCGGTACTAAAGGGCTCCCCGCCCCCGGCACTGGCTCGTGGCACGTGGTGGCCCTTTAGTGGCGGTTCGGTGCAGAACCGGTACTAAAGGGGAGGACCTTTAGTCCCCACCTTTTAGTGCCGGTTACAGAACCGGCACTAAAGGGCCTTATGAACCGGTACTGTAGCCCTGTTCTGCACTAGTGGTAGAGTCGTCGGCGGACATCTGGGAGGCGCCAAAGGCCACAACCGTCAGGGCAGAGGGGATACAACGAAGAAGCTCCATTTCCAGTGGCGGCGAGCAACTGATCGAGCCAGTCAGCTAGCGGAGAGGTGCAGGCGAGGGTCGACAGCGGATGTCAGGGAGTCGCCGGAGGTCTCGAACGTCGAGGCACGTAGGATCTAGTGGAGGAGCTCCTGTCGGATGGGATAGCAGAGAGGAGAAGGAGATGAGAGAGAGGGAGGGAGGAAGGAGGATGGAGGGGAAAGAAAGAGCAAGGAGGTGCACTGCAGTCTGGCTCGCCGGTGGCGGCTCGTTAGAGGGGCACGCGGCAAGGTGGCGGTGGTGCGGTGTGGTTGGAGCTCAGCGACGGAGCGCACTCAAGTGTTGCGATGCGAGATGCAAAACTGCCGAGAGATGTGGTGCTCGGGCGTTGCGAGATGCGTGATGGCGCTCATTCGATTTGGATCGGACGTTAACTGGTGCGTTCGGTGATTTTTCAAAAAAAAAAAATCTGGTGTGCCAGTTGGATATTTCGCTTTTTAAATACACAAAGAACATTTTAAAACACATTTTAAACATTTTTAAAAAATCATGAATATTTTATGAAGTCATGACGTTTATGTACATTTTTTACAATTATGAGAACACAGTTTAACATTGCATGTTTTTCTTAAAATGATTACACGTTAACATTACGTCGGCATATTTTGTAAAAACATATCACCAATTTTAAAATTATTGAATTTTTTAATGCCATGAACAATTTTTGAATGGTACTAACTTTTTTATAATTCCCCCCAACAATCTTTTTGCATTTTTCATATATATTTACCAAAATTATATCAAAATGTGTATACTTTTTCAGAAACCGTGACAACAAACTTTTATATTTCCAACATTGATCATTATTAAAACTAAGTTAATTTTTCTTGGCGCATTTTCGAAATATGAATGTACGAAAAAAACGAAAAGGAAAAATGCAAGCCACCCGTTGGAAAACATAAAAAACACTAAAAGATTCATGTTGTGCTGGGCCAATCGAGGTTGCGGTTGAGGTGAGCCATCCACAGCCTCACTCTTGCTAGAACAGAGACATAGTCGCGACCGTATATTTGCGCCGGTCTTACAACGGACTGTTAACCAAACGTGGGCACCTGCATATCTGAGCGTTGCCTCACAACTCACCTGAGCTAGCCTGTGCACGAAAACTATAACTTGTTTACTGCAAGATATAGCGATGTCTCGCCTGTAGTGTTCGACGACTGAGCCGGCACATTTAAGAGGTTTTAGGAACCTTCAACAGGAGAGGGTGACTGGTTTTAGGAACCTCCTGTCTGGTTTTCCATTCGTTTTGTTTTTCATTCTCTCCATTTTCAGTTTTCTCTACTAGTTTTATCGGTTTTCTTTTGGTTGCCTATCTTTTATATCCTCGTTTGGTTTTTATTCTCTTTTACTTTTTATCGGCTAGCTTTTATCGGATATAGCCCTATGGTTTTAGGCATTTATGGGGCATAGCCCACTTTGCCGCCTGCTAGCTCATGCATCGTTTTACCTTTCTAGTAAATTGTAGCAAGACATTGTGGTTTCTTTGGAAATGTTGAATATTTGTGAAATGCACACTGGACATCTTTGTGAACACACGGTACACATTTGTATGAACATGTTGAACACATTCCAAAATATCATGAACATTTTTTAAACATGCAAACATTTTGTAAGCATTATTAATAAATACACAATGAACATTTTTAAAGAATATATTCAATTTTTTCTAATACATGATGAACAGATTTTAAAATATGTTGAGCATTTTTCAAGTACAAGGTAATTTTTTTTAATATACGAGTATCATTCATTTGTGAACACATGATGAACATTTTTTATGACTGGTACACACATTTGTTTAAACATCGTGACAAATTCTTAAACATGTGAACATTTTTTATAGAACGCCACATAAATAAGCAAAAAACCAACGTTACATAAACAAGCAAAAACCAATATTGAAAATCTTGCAATATAAAAACAAGAAAAAAGTACAGAACGAAACCAACACCAAAAGGCAGAAAACCACCGTGTATACAACACTGTAGTGGGCGAAACGACGAAGAGTTCGCTACAAGCGTTGCGCGACGTCTGCGAGCAGACCAACGTGGGCCGGCCCAGTCCCACGTGCGGTCAGTCTGTTTTTTCGTTGATACTGAGGTACTTTTGTTTTTTCTTCTATATTTTTGTTTCGCTTATTTTAACCTTTTTCGATTTTGTTCGTTTATTTACCAGTTTTCTTCGTTTTTTTGACACATTATTATTTTTGAGAACACACATTGTACATTTTTCATATACACGTGAACAATTTTTTCATACATGTTGACCCATTTTTTTGAATTTTTTTCTAATAGTGGTTAAAAATTTTTAAATACACATTTGACTTTTTTATAATATTTTTTTTAAAATGTCACGAATTTTTTTCAAAAATTACATGAACAATATTTTTATTGTGTAAGAAGTTTTTAATATAGAATGATTATTTTATATAGTGAACCCTTTTTCAATATATGTGTATTTTTTAAAATACACAGTATTTTATTATTATTATTATATATATATGATTTATATTGTCTCAAACATTTTTGTATTTCCAGAAAAGTCTGACTAGAAACCAAAGCAAACCCATGGTTACTGAGCGCGCCAGAGTGGGGGCCCATTAGCGGGCATCGCCTCCTCTATGCCCTCGCCTGTATTTGAGTAGGTCATAGCGTTGTCTAAGACTAGCCACAGATGTTACTAACTTAGAGTAGTAACATGCATATGTTACTAGTCTATGTTACTACCTCCACAGTGGGTAGTAACATATGTGTTGTGTCATGCATCACTTCATTTATTAGGTTATAGACTCATCTTTTTTTGATATGTGTGATGTTACAGCAACTAGCTATGTTACCACATACCTCTCTTTCTTCATTAATTACATACCACATCATCTATTTTGCCTAGATAAGTGTGATGTTACTATACCTGGCCAAACCTCGGGCCGGGGCGGGCTTCGGGCCGGGCCTAGCCAAGCCCGACACAAAAAACTCAGGCCCGGGCCCGGCCTGGCCCGACCATTGGGCCTGTATTTCTGGGCCTGAGCCCGGCCCGAGCACGTAAAAGCCCGTCGGGCTTCGGGTCGTCCCGGCCCGATCTTCATAAAATGGCAAAATGCGGGCCGGGCCCGCCCGCCTTTTGGGCTAAAAACTAGGCCGAGCCCGCCCGGCGCGCGGCCGGGCCGGCTTCCCATGGCGGGTGGATGTTACCACCTATGTTACTCCCACCGTGAGTAGTCTAAACTAGGCATCAATAGGTGTGGACCCGCCCCTGCATCGACCACACGGGCTTTGGGACACTGAGTTTGTGGCGGATCATGACCCGCCAACCACACTGTTGGTTAGTTTCATCGGGACGGCCACCGTGTATCGTCCTTGACATGTCACACAACCGTTGTAGATCATTGATTGCCGCTAAGGGCATCTCCAACAATTTGTATATTAGCTTGTTGGTAAAATATGTCATGTCATCAACCAACACTTTAACATACAACAACTCTAATGGATTGTAGCTAGTTTGCCCAATAAAATATGAGATAATAAATAAGGTGCTCTCTCATTCTACATTGAAGCTTGTGCAAGTGGGGTTGGTTCATGTACATACAACCTTCCTCTTTTTCCTCATTTATTGTATGACACATCATCAAAAATCCCATATGGCAAAGTCTACCAACAACTATCTTACAACCATTAAAGATGCCCTAAAGCAACACATCGCCTCCAAGAGTCACGCCACAACAGATGTTATTACTTGTCCGCAAGCCTTGCCGCCACATCGACCACACGGGCTTTGTTGGGCGGCGGGCGCGGAGACTGACAGCGAGGACAATGCTTCCATTTTAACATACTATATAAAATACTAGTCAATGTGAATCTAATAAGAATCGTCCGCTAGTTATGCCATTATAGAAATTGCCCAAATGTGTGAGAAGCAAATTAGACCGAACAGTTCTATGAAAGACAATGCAGCTTGCGTAGGCTCACAAGTTCACTAAAACATTTGCACCAGCGGTCACTTAATTTAGTCTTTCAGAAATAATAGCACGGGATTGCTAGGATTCAAGACACACACTCACACTGTCATGCAGCTTGCCTACACACGCACCATGAAGATCACGGCGCACGCAGCTCCGGTTCCACCACATCATCCATACAATCTCCATGGACAGAGACAGAGATAGACACAAGCACTACTACACATGCATCCTGAAGAAACTCTGAACCTCACTCACAGTGACAGTGCACGGCTACGGGGGTAACTCCCTCCTGAACTAGACCAGCATCACCACCAGCACAAGGAGGCTGGACAGCGCGATCGGCCACACAGCAGCGGCGGCAGCAGCATGTCCGGCACCAATTGTGTAGACGGAGACGCAGAAGGAGCAACGGCAGCCTCTGTCGCAGCAGTCGTAGTCGTCGCCGAGCCGCACTTGCAGGCCGCCGCTGGTCGTCGAGTTGTTGGACAGCCTGCACATCCACTCGCATGTTGACTTATCGATTGGTCCTGGACGGGCCAACACCGTGCAGACCCACATTCCGAGCCCGTCGGTGTAGTGCTGAACATCGACCTCTGCCGCCGCCGCCGCCGGCGTAGCCATGCCTGAAATTCAGATCGTTTCGTGTGTGAGCTAGCATGTGGGTAGGCCGTGGGTTGGAGATCGACAAGTGGGTTACACTACATACCGGGACCGGAGTGCAGCAGCAGCAGCAGCAAAAGGGCGATGGTGATACCGCGTGCTGCCTTCATCTCCGTTCGTCACAAGCTCCTAGTAGAACAAGTGAAGAACATGATGATATATGATCAGTATAAAGGATGCTAACTGGAAAGAAGCTACTCAAACGAGTTCAGATCCCAGTGAGAAAAAGACTAATGTCCCAAGGTGAATCAGAGTAAAATTCTACGGCTAATTGGAGGGAAGCTACCAGGGTGCAGATCCCAGCGCGTAACAGGCTAACAGCACAGCTGGTCTACTACACTAGTATGGATGGGAAGCAAATTCGACCAAGAAAACAAGATGAAAGCTGAATGTAAGGTTGGTGCGGGGAAATCAGGCACTGCTACTAACCTGCACAAGCACGCACCCACTGGCCTGCAACTCACTCTGCACAAGCCGGCACGGTCCTGAACAATGGAGTGGAGTGGAGTGGAGTGGAGTGGACGGCGATGCAGCAAGCGATGAGACTGCTCAACTCGGCTCCGTAATTTATACAGAGCAGAGCCCAACTCCATGGGCGGAAGCAGTGCAAGCTCCTCCCCCTTTACATGGCCGGCCATCCAGCGCTCGACACGTAAGTCGACTGCAGAGAGAGATGAGGTCGAGTCTGAGGCCGGCAGTGCCGATCTGGGAGCCTGTGGACATCTCTGCCTAGCTGAGACTGGCAGCGCCAATGACTCTCATAAGCAACAGGACGACTAGACGAGATTGGCAACTGCGCTGTGCAGGTCTAGTTTCGGCACACTTTGCATTAGTTTTGGTGCCTGTGGTGGGCAATGGCCACTCCGCTTCCACTGGACTGCAGTTATATCAATGGATCTGTCCATGGTGAAGTAGCTGCGGCCGACCCACACCCACACGCTATCAAAATGCGACCGGGGTTGCATTGAACTTGTTTGCAAGATTTGCATCAGCAGGGCCATGATCGGATTCTGCAATTTGGAAGTTAGAACGATAAAGATTGAGGATTGGGGAGGAACGGTAATCAAATGACTAGAAGGGCATTGTGCGCTTTGCTGCGCCGCTTATATTCTTAGGGTTGTACATGTTTTGTTTTACGTGATAATTTTTTTTAAGTTGTGAAAATTATTTACGTGTTAGTTGGTTTGGCATGTGGGAAAAACAATGGAGTGTGTTTTTTTATTAGAGATACTACACCTATGGCAGACTATACAGAATCATGGTTACAGATGAATGTGTCAATTTATGATGGGATAAGTATATTTTTAGTCCCTCAACTCTTTCGAAAGTATAAGGATGGTCCCTCAACTCTAAAACCAGCAAAACTTAGTCCTTTAACTTTTAATACCGGATAAGTTTAGTCCCTCGTGCTGCTCCAAGTGGTTTTTTGTCGAGGTGGTATGGTATTAGACTGGAACCAACAAATGTGGGGCCCACCACATCTATCCATTTTTTTCGCTTTGATTTCTGCTCTTTGTCTGTCTCACTTACCTGCGACGTCCTGCACCGTCACGCCACACGGCCCACACACGCATGCTGGACCTGCAGCTCCGGTGACTGAGAACAGTTGCACACTTGTCGTGCCCTGTCTGGCCGCCGCGCAGTCCGCCTCCTGCTGCTGCAGCATGCGTGTGGTCGCAGGGTATGCCGGCGACGTACTTCTCCTGCTACGCCGCCAAGGTGAGCTCGGTGACGCGCACGACGGCTGCGGTGGTGGCTGCGTGTCGCTGACGCTAGGGCAGCGGTGGTGGCACAACACGCACGACGGCGACCGAGGTGGCGGCGGAGTGAACATCGCGTTCGACGGCGGCCCACTCAGCACAGCGCGAACGGTTTCCTAATCCAGGCGAGCAGATGAGCAGGCTCGTTGTGCTGCACACACGGTGCTTCAGGAGCTGCTACTCGTCCAGATTATGAGCTGGGCATTGGCGTTGCAACTTGCAAGGGCATGAACTCGGGGTTGCGGGCTACACGCACTGGAGCGGCCTCGTGGAGGTTCCATAGCTCGCCATAGTGCGAGCAGCAGGCTCATAGCACCTTCGTGCCGACGAGCTCGACGTGGCAGGAGCCCGCGCCAGTACTACCGCCAAGGCCGAAGCACGCAGCAGCGCGAAGTCTGCTTTTTTTTTTGCGAAGTCTAGTTTTAGTCAAAAACCACTCCATACCGGCAGGAAACCACCTGAAGCAACGCGAGGGACTAAACTTATCCGGTTTTAAAAGTTTAGGGACTAAGGTTTGCTGGTATTAGAGTTCAGGGACTATTTCTAAACTTTCGAAGAAGTTGAGGGACAAAAAATATACTTTTCCCATTTATGATTGAAAATTAGGGAAAGAGTAGCACAGCGGTGAAAATCTAAGAAGTGATTGATGGGAGAGTGTTTGCTATGACCAATCCATAGTGAATTGTTCATGAGTGTATCATTTTTCATTTATTTTATTGTGGTGTTTGGATGGGTCTTTTTGACCGTGTGACTGGAGAGCGTCTTTTAATTAATACAAATACATTAGAAAATTACCTATGTTGTTGGCCGCATGTGTTGTGCTGATGCTAAACGTGTCATAGTCGACATTTTCTTTTCATCAACGAAGGCCCACATCACCTAAGCACTTATCAAGGGACCCATTCATCGAGAGATCCCACCATAAAAGCCCACGACAACGACACAATCAATTGTGTATCCAATCCAAATTGAAGACCTCAGTAGGGGATTGAAAATTAGAGAGCTTAATGAAGTTAGAGATTTCATTGGGCCACAACTAAGGATTGACCGAGTCAAGTCAAGGATTAAGATTGTATACCTCAATCGAATGGGAGAGCTACAAAATTAGGAAGCATAGTGTATTTAAAAAAAGAATGAGAGCTCCATGTGAAATTGTTCACCCGGTCAAAAGCTCCAAAATTAGGGAGCATAGTGTATTAAAAAAAGAATGGGAGCTCCATGTGAAATTTTTGACCCGGTCAAAATTGGATGATCAATTCCAAATTAGAGATCTCAATTGATTGTGAGGCTTTTAAAACTAGGGATCTTAGTGCTATAGAGGATGGGTATTATGGAGGAGAGGCGGTGGAAAAAACCATTGTCATGGTAAAAAAAAGTTATGCCAACTACTTCTAATAAATATTTGGTGTCAGGTTTTTTTAGATCGATTCAAGTATTCAACAACGACGACCATGGCTCCGGGGTGCTGGTCCATACGGGGATGTGACAAAGACTTCCCAGCTATCATCGACAATCTCAAGCCAGCTCCAGTATGGGAGCGTCGACAGTTGCCAACGGCGGCTCGTTTTGGCGGCGGCAATGGTCGTTCGGTGGTCCATGGATCTCGATGTAATTTTTATTATGTTTGAGGTGTTTCGTACTTTCAGTGAATCTTTATAATAGATCTGGTCCTTCTGGCAAAAAAGTATCTTCTAATAAATATTTCCCCTTCATATACATGAGTGTTTCGAAACCCCACAATTGCTCATCAGTGAGGTGGCTCCTTTTGGTAGTTGTTTTATCTGCTTGAGCTGTAGTTTATGCTCTAACCGTATGGTTTATATCTAGTCTATAGGTGAGGATGTAAGAGGATTATGTATGCAATGGTCATGGTTTCCGTTAATGGAAATCGGGGGAACCCCCTTTTTTTCTTCTTATAAAAGCTTATCATTGGTTGTTGATTTTGTTTCCATGCCAAAGGGTGGCATCACTGGCATGGAGATGGCAAAGTGCACTCAATACCACCAATACCAACTCGAATCTACACTTGCTTATAAAAGAGTAAACATTTTTTTCTTACGCACACCTCACTTGATGTATACAGAACACCAATCATCTCACGATCAGGCCACTTAAAATATCTAACAGTCCAAATTAGTCTAACCCAGAATGTGTAGTGTGTTTAATTTCTAGTTTCAGTTAGTAATTTCATTGTGATCTTCAGTGGAGTGTAGTGGGATTTCGCTGCATTTTCAGACCATTTATAGTGTATAAGATGTGAATATTTACAGTGTAAATTTCACTGTAATTATACTATTATTATTGGAGTGTATATTTTTCACTGTAATTCAATTATGTAGTTTTCTTGTGTATCAGTGTAATTTCATTATAATTATGGTGTGATTTTGTAAGAATGTACAGTGTAATCCCCATGGTAATCTTGTTGTAAGGACATGAAGATCAGGAGAACTAATCCCCGGTCCAAGTACGATGTGAGGATGACCCACCCGTCATCCCGCAGCACCGGCTCCTGGTTATAGGGATCTGCCACCGGCCAACCGATCTCCGGAAGCCGGTGATCCTTAGCGACGCGTGGAGGACGCCCTCCATCATGATCGACGGGAGGCAGTCTCCCTGCTCCCGATCTTCGGCCCCAGCGGCAGTGGCCGACATGGAAATCTCCCAGACAGTAGAGGAGGAAGAACTTTCCACCTTAGCCTTCTCGAGCTTGCGGGTCAAGGTTAACATCGAATCTATGTGCTCGAGAGGAAGAAGAAAGAAGAATGTAATTACGCCAGTGGTTCCAGAGGAAGTAGGGGACTACATAACCCTCCCACATAGGGCCGGGTATTTTATACTCGAGGAGGCGGCGAATCACCATGAAAAAACAGCGTGACAGGTGTCTAAATGTCAATCAAGCATGCAGGAATCCCGACAATCATCGTTTAAAACCCACTACAGCACGAAGCATCACTCGAAATTTTAGTTAGTCGGTCAATGGAATTTGAGGAGTCTTCTCTCAAAGACGAGCCTAATAGAAGTCTGGCTGACACGCAAAAGATTTTGACGCGATAGCTCCTAAAGATTCGCAATGATGACCGTTGATGATTCACCTTCCAATCACCTAAAGCCTTCAATCGGCTGAAAACCCCAATTCATACCGACCGTCAGGGCCCGTCCTGAGTCTCCGTGCATACAACACGATGACAATCCGAGTATCGGACATTATACGAAAACGAGTGACGCGGCACTAGTCCCAGATCATCCGTGGCACGAGGAGAATTCACTCTGAGATATTCAAAAATCTAGTTACGCATACTTGGTTCCGCAGGAAGGTGTCTGACAGGCATTCCTCATTATGGATATTGACTAGAGAAGCTTGATCATATCAAGCCTAGACGTCACAGATCACCACCCGGAATTTGAGGATACACCCTCTATCGGGCCAAAAGCCATCCTCTCAAGAAGAGATTGAAAAATGGGTATCACTGAATCTTCTTCCAAATTGCTCGCCTCTTCGCCCTCCAAAGGCATGAGCAAATTGAGTCCACCGAGGTCTCTCATGCGAACCTCAAGCTTGTCGAACAACCGGAAATCTCGTTAACAGGAAGCAGTCAGTCATCCTCTCCTACGAGACCTTGACTGACTCAGGGCTACTCTCAAGGTTATAAATACAGGGTTGGCCCAAGTATAAGGATGATCCACCAGAGGCCCATGACCCGTCAAGGATACGACACAGAAGACCACTGGTCATGGAGCATCATTCAACCGAACAAGAATAAGGAGGGTGGCTCGCGACTAGGCAAAGTCCCTACAGTCGAATTCTGAGCCGCTTGACGGCAACACCCAACAGTCGGTATGGGAGACGACGGGAGCAGTCGGCTAGGCCAATAGTCGACAGCTACCAAGGAGACCTCTCGCTCACGACGCCTTAAAGGCAACAATTACCCAATGGTGGTACAATCTAGTAAATATAACAATTATCAGTAGTAAATGCCAGCGAGTAGTCGGGCACACTGAGGCCATAAACATCATTAATACCAGCCTATTACATACCCCCTCCTACAGCACTCTATATAAGTCGGGAGGAGGAGCATCGGTCTAAGCGTTGAACATTCACGCCTTCTACCCTGCACCAAGAGCTAAGAGCATCACAGGAGAAGAGAATTACCTCCACCGAAGAGGGCCCGAATCTGCATTCCTTGCGCGTACGCCCACTTGTACCGCTCGGTAGATACGATAACCCCACATTCCTACCCTCGTAGTACTCTTAGGATTATATCCATGACACGTAATGTTTTTAGTACGAGTTTCTTTTTCCTTATTTTTCGGAAAAACAATTCAATATATTTTGGTATTCTTTTTTCCTTAAGCTTTTTAAAATTAAAAGCCATTTTTAGTTTCACAAATATTTTGGAATTCATGGATTTTTTTTTAAAATTCACAGTCTTTTGGAAAAATTTCAACATTTTTAAAATCCATGTCCGTTTTATTTAATTCAAAAACGTTGTTAAAATTGGAGATAATTTTCATATTTCACAAGCATTTAATCCGTGATCATTTATAAATTCATGAGGAATTTTAAAAAATTCCACACTATTTTCGAACATCATGATTTATCAGAACTAGTGCATTTATTCTAAAAGGTTTCATGGTTTTACTTATTTTCTTTATATTAATAATAATAATATCTAAATTTGGTCATTAAAAAACTTAAACATGTTTTGATGTTTTGTGAACATTTGTAAAATGAGCAAAGCCTTAGAAAATTATGACCTTATTATAAAATAATAATACTAATAGTAATAATAATAGACATTATTAAATATTTTATTACTGAACATTTATATTTTATGAATATTTCCCAAGTTTTCTTGGAGTGTTTTGAAAATTTGTAAAAATTTCGTAAAATAGCACATATTTTCTAACTAAAAATATTTTAAAAATTGTATAGATTTTGAATTTAGATGAAAATTCTTCTAATTTGAGAAATTTTTTAAAATGGTCTTAAATGTTTAAAAATATCGTGATTTTTTTAAAAGATGTAACATTTTTTCAAAAAATTGAACATTTCTTAATATTTTATTTGAAAGAGTGATAATAATAAAACTAATAAACAAAGAAAGAGAAACTGAAAACCAACAAAAGAATAAGACTTGAATTGATTGAAGAGATTTTTTTGTGAATATTTGGATGAAAAATCATTGGCCATACATGGGCAGCCTACATGATCGAGGCATTGCAATGCAGTGACAATCTGACGCAATAAGAGCTCGATGTTGCCTTTTTACTTACTTTTCTATAAATTAATAATAATAATATCTAAATTTGGTCATTAAAAAAACTTAAACATGTTTTGATGTTTTGTGAACATCAGTAAAATGAGCAAAGCCTTAGAAAATTATGACCTATTATTGTTTGTAAAATGAGCAAAGCCTTAAAAAAAGTAACCTACAGGACCTACAGCGCGTAGCGAACGAACAATAATAGGAATAAAGAGCTTCACTAAAAAAAAAAGGCAACATCGAGCTCATTTTACAGCGTGACGCAATAATAGGAATCACCTATGGGCGACGTCTAGGCCGAGTTGCGAGGTTCGTTCGCTACGCGCTGTAGGTCCTGTAGGTTACTTTTTTTTCTTCGCCCGTATACACCACCTATTTTTTGGGCTTTACTTCATTTCTTCATTTTGCTCTGTTTTTTTTTTTGCTTTCTCATTGCTTTTTCGGTTTTTCTTTTCTGTAGGTCTGGGTTTTTATGGTTCATTTTCTGTTCTATTTTGTTTTTTCTTAGGTCTCATATGTTTTTTTCACTAGTTTTCTTTGGTTTTTGTTTTCGTCTTCATTTTACTTTGGTTTTCTTTGTTTCCTCATTGGTTATTTTAGTTTCTCTTTCTTTGGTATACTTAGCATTTTCTTGTTTTTTTTTCTCATTTTTCTTAGTTTTCTTTGGTCTTTTTGCTTTTCTATTTGTTCTTTGCCAGTTTTGTTTTCCACGCATGTTCGTTTTAGTACATAATGTACATTTTTAGAGCATGCGTGATTTTTTTTTGATACACTAGACACCCTGCTAATGTTCGATGTACATTTTTTAAATAAATCTTTAAAGCACTTTTTGATTAACACTTTTTTAAATATAAGTTGTAAAGTTTTGAATGGAAATAAGAAATTAACCTACGGGAACATTTTTATAAATGTGACTAACATTTTTTTAAAGCGCTGGAATTTTTCTTAACCCTGTCACATACATTTTTTTAGTGGTACGAAACATGTTATATATATCACATACACTTTTTTAAATATGTGACATGTTTTTAATATAACAAACATTTTTTCTGCGCATGATTAACATTTGCTAATGTTTTTAAAAAGTACCTTTTTTATTGCGTATTTTTAAGTATTAAAAATATAATTTAAATTAAGAAAACAAAAGGGAGAACAAAAAGGTAATTTTATTATTTTGAGAATCAGGTAATTTTGTTTTTTAACAGCATGGATAATGTCATTATGAGATCTGCACAGCACGGCAGCTGTAATTTTTTTATTTTCAGAATTAGGTAATTTTGTTTTTCAGCTCCTGCAGCGAGCCGTTCGTAGGCGTCACGGCGGGCGGTACATAGCCTCACCCAGCTCTAATTCTTTCCATCAGACCTCCGGAAAGTATCTCCGTGAAAAAATGGACCGTTTTCTGGTTTCTGAAAGTTGGAGGCGACGATCATTGAACCCCACGTACACCTCCTTTGCTGCTTCATGTACACCGTACATGCACGCTAACAGAACTCTCAACATTTTTGAAGTGAAACAGTATATGATACTTGTTTGGCTCTAACCTTAGCTCAAAACGACGACATTTATTATGGATAGGAGGGAGTACAGTACATATTTTGTACACGGTAATATATCTTCCTATTTAACCTTAGCTCAAAACTGCGACATTTATTATGGGATCGGAGGGAGTACAGTACATATTTCGTACACGGTGATATAAATCACATGAACATATTTTAGCGTATGGGAGCACAATACATTTGCACGAAATTTCGCCAGCGTAGCCGCCGGTCAACCGTCCGAAAAAATACTACTCTTGTCACATGCGCTGCTGGCCGCCAGTCAACGGTCACGAAAAATATTCGTGCCATGGCTTAGCTGCCTTTGCTGAAGTAATGAAATGAGAGAGGATACTGCAAAATACTCATATATATTTAGTATTATCATACAGTATATGAAGGGCAAGTAGTCGGACAAGGATGGATGCAGCAAATCGTGGCGATGTGGGACGTCTCAGCTGAAGCACGTAGTACGTACGCGTGCTTCCATCTCTGCTGACTTATCGCTACTGTTCTGACTGCTGAAAGCAAAGTTTCTGGAAGAAAGTGGTGAGCATGTAGTAGGAGTGATTACGTCGGGGCCGGCGGAGGCCAGCACAGCACAGCACGCACGGGCTCCTCAACTGCACTGCTCATAAGAATAGTACTGCGATGCACTTGCACGAAATTTCGTCGGCGCCGACATGGACAGGACAGCACGCCCTCCCCTCCATCGATTCTCCTCCCTTTGAAAACGAGCTGTAACCACTTGTATACGTGTCACAATAATGTTCATGTGTATATGTAATAATAGTAGTATAAATAACGCAAGTTGTCGCCCGCCGCATCTGGCCGGTCTCGTGCTGGCCGATCTTAGCCGCCGGGTCAACGCACGGGCACGGCCGGCCGACGACTTGCATGGAGACAGATCCAGCAATAAGAGATAGATGGATGCCTTCAGCTGCATATCCGGAACGGATAGTGCTGCAAAAACGCAGACTCTAAGCGGGATTTCCGCGGCACAGATCGATCCAACGTTGCCCGAGCAAGTTGACCGACGAGCGAGGGACGTCCCACCGGCCACACACACCACGTACGCACGCACGCGCAGCGCGAACCAAAATGTATCACGGGTTTCAGTCCGCTTTTTAGCCGTACGATTGAGACCCAAAATGTATCTCCTACTCGAACCGTCAAGGCTCTTCGACGCCGCGTAACCCCCGTCCCGGTGATCCCTCGCCGGCGACGCCGCGCGCGTCAGGGTCTCCGACTCGACCTCGGGGTTGTGCTGCTCCCTTCATCCAAAATCGACTTATCCCAACGAAAAAATTTGGGTCACTTGTTCTGAAAGCACAGCCGCAGCTGCTGTGTTTTCCACGCTGCTTTGCCGTTTATTCTGAGCCCACACCCATCGACTTTGACCGGTGCTTCGCGCGTACGGCACCGGCCGTAACAGCGTGAAAATTCAACCAGCTCCGCCCGTCCTAGTCCAAGAAAGGCTGGAGGTCGATTCGTCGGTTTCATGGTACGCACTGTGCTTCCAAAGCTCGATCGTGGCAATCAATGGAGTCCACTTCATCGTGCACAACGTGCCCATATTGCGAGCAACGGGCCGGGCAGACTACCAGTACGTGACCCTACAGTACGTGACCCTAAATATTATCCTCTCGCCACCTTTATTTCCCTCCACTGTCCAATGAGCAAGTCAACAAAATCGAAATTTCAAAAAAAAAAAAGTCAACAAAATCGAGTGCTTGTATTTAATTTGACCGGCTAAAGTGACCAAAGGTGATCTGAACGTTTGGATTTACACGTTTTTGTTTCTTCTCCTCAGCTTGTCTGGAATGAACGGGAGATTCTCCTGAGCATTACCTTTTCTCGGTTAATTAAGACTGAAATCATGTAGCCGGAGACCTTTCACTTGGCCTTGTAGAAGAATTTTCTCTTCTTCCTACTGGATATTTCTTCTCCCTGCTGATATGACAGTCAGGGCTTGGCGTCTAACCAAGTGGAATTTTCTGGCTTTTATATTATTATTATCATTTCACAAAAAGGTTTCTAGATAAGCTGCTAGATCTGCTGACAGGGTTTGTCCTTTAGTTTCCCGTGGTGTTTTATCTCTTACTCCATCCGTTCCATAATATAAGAGTGTTTTTGACACTACCCTCCGTCCCATAATATATAAGCGTTTTTGACACTACCCTCCGTCCCATAATATATAAGCGTTTTTGACACTACCCTCCGTCCCATAATACGTGTCGGCCGGCTGCTCTTTGCCAAAGATCAATCGGGTCACGAGTCTTGACGCGTGTGATGGCCATCGTGCGATCGTCCAACCATCACAACAACACCGTGTTGCAATAGGGTTTGGAGCAAAGTCAACGCAGCAGCATTCTGCTTCCCAACATCGCATGTGTTGCAAATCAATGCTATGCAACATCGCCTATGTTGCAAATGGATGTTGCAGAAGCAAGCACCGGCGCCAAGCAACGTGCCGCGCAGTTGTTTCCGCCATCGTCGTGTCTCCCGTTGGCATCACCGGCATTGCAGAACCGTTTGCAACACGATCAATGTTTCTGAGCCATTTGCAACACGATCGAAATTGACGAGCCATGGAGAGCCTACGGGGTTAATGTAGGAGCATGGTAGGCGTGGGAAGCAGCCCGGGTGACATGTATGTGAGCATGGTGGATCATACAGACGGGTTTGTCGCAACAAAAGCTTGCATTTGGTGGATGTGCGATGATCGGCTGCCAGCGTCATGTCCCCAGTATAGAGGTGGTGACGCGCGCGTGGGCCCATGGACACGTGTCGCCAGCTCGAGGCGGCGCGTGTTATTAGTCGGATGATGCTAAGTGTTTCCCGTGAAAAAGAACAGTGCGTGGACAATGCCATTTTTTTTCTGGGTTTTCGGCGCCGACATGGACACTACTACACCGTCCCCTGATTTCCATCCGTTTGAAAACGAGGTCTAACTACCAAGGTATACGTGTCGCAATAAAGTTCATGTCATAATAATAGTTAACACAGGTTGTCGCCCGCGGCATCTGGATCTCGTCGGCGATCTTAGCTGCCGGGTCAACGGCCGGCCGGCCGACGGAGGCCGAGCAAAAAGATGCCCAGCACGCTACTACTGTCTTCTGCTGGAGATACGGAACGGATAACAGTAGTACAATACAGAGATCATGCTATACGATACTGGAGTATATAAGCGGGTTTTCCGCGGCAAAGATGCAGCAGACTATAATCTATAGCTAGTCGATCCCGACGAGGGACGTCCAACAGGAAAGTCGATCTTAGCTGCCGGGTCAACGGCCAGCTCAAGAGTATATACTCCAATAAACAACGCAAGTTGTCGCTCGCGGCGTCTGGATCTCGTGGTCCATCTTGGCCGCCGGATCAACATGCATGCATGCAGGAAGGCACAGCGACAAGGTACTGCCCGAAACGCTGCTGCGGTGCTGCAAATCCGGAGCGGGTTTTCACGGGTCCGTCCCCACGTGGTGACGGTTGGTTTCCTCCGGCGATCACGGAAGCGATTGGTCTCTTTCCTTCCTTTCGTGACTGCCGGCTGCGCTTGGCTGCCGATCTCACCGCCGGTCGTGCACGTTGTGACTTTGCCACAGCGAGCGAGGTCTTCCTGCGTGCTCCTTCGCCTCCACCAAAAGCCTTTCTCGTGTCCCCTAGGGCACGGGATCGTAAGACACAAACCTAGGGTTTCCAGGTTCGGGATCTGCTAGCCGCCGCCATGGAGGGTTTGGAGGGTGTGATGGAGAAGCTGCAATTGTCGGAGAAGGAACAGAAGGGAGTGAAGATCCGATGGGCGGCCAAGGAGAAGAAGGAGTACAAGGAGATCCAGGCCCTGGGGAAGGTTCTGTCGGAGAGACCGGTGCACCCCGACGCGATCTGTATGTCGCTGGGGCGATGCTGGTGCCCGCTGAAGGGGGTGGATTGCAAGGAGTTGGGGGACAATGTTTTTCTTTTCACCTTCAAGCAGGAGTCTGGGAAACGCAAAGCGCTGGATGACGGCCCATGGATGTTTGACAATGATTTGGTTGTGATGGTGGACTTTGTGCCTAGCAAGCGGATTGACCAATATGTGTTTGAGGAGGTGCCAGTTTGGTTTAGGGTTTTTGGGTTGCCGCTTGGAAAAATGGATGAGGACACGGCGGAGGAGTTTGGAAATCTGGTGGGGAAGTTTGTGGAGATGGATACAGGAGCAGATGGGTCAGCCATGGGGAGGTTCTTGAGGATCAAGGTGCGGATGCTGATCACTAAACCTCTTATGAGAGGTGTCTATCTGGATGTGGAGGACGAAAGTGATGAAGATGAAGGTGCAAAGAAGATTACGGGGGAGGAGAAGGAGCGCCCATTCTGTCGCTTTGAGTATGAATATCTTCCAGACTTTTGCTATATATGTGGAATGCTAGGTCATGTTGACAAAAGGTGCTCGGTGAAGCTGAAGAAGGGAGAGAAAGCACAGTTTGGTAAATGGCTGAAAGCAGAGATGGGTAGACGGCGGGGGGGTGAGGAAGGAAGGAACTGGAGGTACGCCTCTATGGGTAGCGGGAGTGGTTCGGGGGGGAGCAGGGAGTACGGGTTTGGCAAGCCGGGGGGCAGAACGCGCAGCGACAGTGACTCATGGCGCAAATCTGATCTTCGGCTCACCGAAAGGAAGTCGGGGGAGGAGGAGGAGGTCACTAGCCCGATCAAGGCACCAAAGGAGGGAAGTGGTTCGGGGGTGCCCAAACAGCTACAGTTCGGTGGAATCAAGGAGGTTGCTCACAAGACCAATGTCAAAGGGAGGGGTGTTTCACAGGTGGTAGATGAGGTGCAGCATGAGGAAAGGCTTGCCAACTCCATGGCTGTAGACGAAGGAGATGGGGAAAAGGGGGCAGGATTACCTAAGTCTGTGGATGGAAAAAAGGGAATGAAGGAGGGGTACACCCCGAAGAAGTATAAGAAGATGAGGAGGGATGACAGAGAAGCTAGAAGTGGAGAAGTAGTGGGAGCAAGGGTGAGTGGGCAGAAAAGGATTGCTGGGGGGGAAGGTGAAGATGTGGCCACAAAGAGGGGAAGAATGATCACGGAAGGGGGGGTCCAGGAGAAGGAACATGAGGTAAACAACTCCATCACTGTATCGGCCGGGCTGCCGGAGCAGCCCCGCCGGGCGCAATGAGGATCGTCAGCTGGAACTGTCGGGGACTCGGGAATGGCCCGGCAGTTCGTGGCCTCTTGGATCTCAAGAGGGTGGAGGATCCCGACGTCTTGTTTCTATGCGAGACGAGGCTGTTTGAGAAGGAGATGGAACAGTACAGGTGGAAACTAGGGCTGGTTAACATGTGTGTGAAAAACCCGGAGGGCAGAAGCAGAGGTCTGGCAATTCTTTGGAGGAGGGGGGTGAATCTGGCTCTACGGTCGGTGGGGAGACGACATATCGACGCTGACATAACGGAGGAGGATGGGACGGTGTGGAGGTTGACCGGGGTGTATGGGGAGTCGCAGGCGAGCAGGAAGCGGGAAACTTGGACGACTCTAAACCTCTTGAACCAGCAACACCAGGAGGGGCGTCCGTGGATGTGCATCGGTGACTACAATGAAATATTGGTGAACGAAGAGAAGAGGGGAGGGATTGAGCGCGCCCAAGGCTGTATGGATAAGTTTCGGCATGCCCTGGATGGATGCAATTTGAGTGACTTGGGCTATGAGGGTGACACCTTCACCTGGTGGAACAATTGTACAAATGCTGCAGGATATATATGTGGCCGCCTAGACCGTGCAGTGGCTAATGTGGAGTGGTGTGCAAAGTTCCCAGAATTTCGGGTCCGCAATGAGCTCCCAAGGCACTCAGATCATCGGCCTGTGGTGGTGGATACGGTGGATATGGGGGAGAGAAGGATGGGGGGTCGCGGGTCTTTCAAATTTGAAGCAAGGTGGTTGAGGGAAGATGGATGTGACTTGGTTGTTGAGGAGGCTTGGAGGAGGGTGCGAGAAGGGGGGGTTGTGGATGTGGCTGAAGCTTTAAAGGGGGTGGCGCGTGATCTGACGAGATGGAGTAGGGATGTTGTAGGGGATACAGAGAAGAAACTAAGGGATGCAAAGAAGGAGTTGGAGGAGTGTAGGAAACGTGCAATCACCCCGAACAAGGTGGCGGAGGAGATCAGACTTCGGTGCTTGGTGGACCACCTTGAGGAGGTTATTGACATCAAATGGAGACAGAGAGCGCATGTATGGTGGTTGAAGGAAGGAGATAGGAACACCAAGTTCTTCTATAGATATGCGTCGGCGAGGCGTAAGGCGAACAAGATCAGGCGCTTGACAAGGGAGGATGGGGTGGTAGTGGAGGAAGGAAGGGGACTAACTAACTATGCTATGTCTTATTTTCAGGGTCTGTTTACTTCTAATGGAAACAACCTTTATGAAGAACTGCTCCGTGCTGTCCCTGTGAAGGTCTCGGCTGCTATGAATGAGCACCTCATGGCAGAATTCACGGAGATGGAAATCAAGGCTGCGCTTGATCAAATCGGAGACCTTAAGGCGCCGGGGCCTGATGGTATGCCGGCGGTGGTGTACAAGAAATATTGGACACTTATGGGCAGGAGTATCACTGAGGAGGTGATGAATGTCCTCAGAGGCGGTGCAATGCCAAGTGGATGGAACGACACAAATGTGGTACTCATACCAAAGGTAAAGAACCCAACAAGGATCAAGGATCTTAGGCCCATCAGTCTATGCAACGTTCTATACAAGATTGTTTCCAAGGTCTTGGCGAACCGCCTCAAACTTATTCTCCCTCAAATCATCTCCGAGAACCAGAGTGCATTTGTACCTGGGAGGTTGATAACTGACAACATCCTAATGGCCTATGAGGTGTCGCATTTCTTGATGAATAAGAGGGCAGGGAAGGATGAATATGCAGCTGTTAAAGTGGACATGAGTAAAGCCTATGACCGGGTAGAATGGGCCTTCCTGGAAGCAATGATGCACAAACTTGGGTTTGATCATTCTTGGGTGAAGCTGGTCATGCAGTGTGTTAGGACAGTACGCTACCAGATTAAGGTGAATGGAGACTTATCCGAGCAGTTTGTGCCTTCTAGAGGGCTTCGGCAAGGAGACCCTATTTCGCCGTATCTGTTTGCGATTTGTGCTGAGGGTCTGTCGGCATTGCTCAATGATGCGCAGCGTAGAGGTGCTTTCAGTGGCATTCAGATTTGTCCGGGCGCTCCGGCTATCTCGCATTTGTTCTACGCTGATGACTCGGTCTTACTCATGAAGGCAAAGGACTGCGAGGCCTTGGAACTCAAACACATCCTCGAAGTGTATGAGAGGTGTTCTGGCCAATGCGTCAATCATGAAAAATCGGCGATTATGTTCAGTAAGAACACAACAGCTTCCACTAAGGCAAGTTTGAAAGCAGCCACCGGAATTGCTAGTGAGGCCTACAACGAGAAATACTTGGGCCTACCGGTGTACATTGGGCGGTCCAAGCGTCAAGCATTTGCATACTTAAAAGACTCAATCTGGAACCATATGCAGGGTTGGAACGAACGTACGTTGTCTCGGCAGGGTAAAGAAATTCTGGTCAAAGGAGTGGCGCAGGCGATCCCAACCTTCGCCATGTCAGTCTTCTATCTTACAAAAACTTTCTGTGAGGAATTGAGCGCCATGATTGGGCGGTACTGGTGGAGTCAGCAGGAGAAGGACAATAAGATACACTGGATCAGCTGGCAGAAACTGACAAGGTCGAAGGGCCGTGGAGGGCTCGGGTTTAGGGATATCCACGACTTCAACATAGCCATGCTAGCTCGGCAAGTGTGGCGCCTGCTCCAGCAACCGGAAAGTTTGTGTGCACGGGTAATGAGGGCCAGATACTACCCAAACAGTAGCATGTTAGAGGCCGAACAAATGACTAATATGTCTTATGCTTGGCGAAGCATAATTCATGGCATCGAGTTAATCAAGCAGGGAGTCATTTGGCGGGTGGGCGATGGACAGCAAATTCGGATTTGGGAGGACCCATGGATCCCCAGAGCCTGGTCGCGAAGGGTAATTACGCCAAGGGGTGGCAGCTTGCTAACCAGGGTCTCGGAGTTAGTCGACCCTACTACAGCCAACTGGGACGAGGGTCTGGTCAGGGACACATTTTGGGAGGAGGATGCCAATCTTATTCTACAAATGCCGCTGCGGGAAGGAGCCGAGGATTTCATGGCATGGCATTATGACCCCAAGGGCAATTTCTCTGTCCGTCAGGCCTATAAACTGAAGCGGGCCATATCCGAGGCTGCTACCGGGAGAAGTGAAGGAGACCCACAAGGGATTGGTAACCTAACCGAAGGGGGAGATGATAAGTGGAAGAGGCTATGGAAGCTGCCATGTCCAGGGAAAATCCGTCATTTCATGTGGAGGATGGCGCACAATACACTTGCCACGAAAGACATTTTGTGTAGGAGGGGTATGAAGATTGACGACCACAGGTGTTTTCTTTGCAACCTGAGACCTGAGTCTGGGAAACACTTGTTCGTTGAGTGCCATGAAATCAAGCATGTGTGGAGGGGACTGAACCTCGAACAGGTTAGACAGCAGTTGGTGGGTTGTGATTCCGTTGCTGAAGTTCTGGATAGGCTATGGGAACAGACAGAGAATGTACGTTTGCAAATCATTGTCATGTGGTGGCAGTGGTGGACTCAGCGGAATAAGGTGCGCGAGGGCGAGAAGCCGTTGGAAGCTGACCAATTCGCTACTAGAGTAGCTTGTACTGCTGCGGAGTACCAAAAATGCTTCTACAAGGCACCCAAACCTGTGGTGCAGAAACAAACCTGGAGACCACCACCCCCTGATGTGATAAAAATCAATGTTGATGGAGCTTTTTCTCCTGGAAGCCAGCATGGTGCATGGGGCGTCCTGGCACGTGACTGCGATGGCATAGCTGTGGCTGCTAGGGCAGGGCGAGTGGACCATGTAGCCGAAGCGTTTGATACAGAACTACATGCAGTAGAGAAGGCTGTGGAGTTGGCGGCGGAGCTTGGGATGACAAGGTTGATAATTGAAACGGATGCAATCCTTGTCGAACAAGCAATCAATAGGAGTACACCAGATTTTTCCCGCCATGCTCATGTGATTGCTGATGTGAGAGCTCAGGCTAGCCTATGGTTCTCTTCCTGTGAGTTTGTCCACTGTAGGCGGGAGGCAAATATGCCTGCTCACCAGCTAGCCCAACTGGGCTCGTTACTCCCTCAGGGAGGTGGTGTTGTGTTTGATGATGATATTCCAGCCCATGTAGCTGCATCTGTAATGGGCGATGTAGCCCAAAACATTGCGTAATAAAGCTTTATGCTTACTCTCAAAAAAAAAAGCATAAACCGGAGATTATTAGTGTAATCCAGAGTAGAGAGTACGTACGAACCGGGATTTCCGCGGCGACAGGCTAGAGCAAGTCGATCGCGACCAGGGACGTCTCACCGGACGGGCAGTAGCACGCACGGGCAGCACGAGCCAATCGTAATTCAAGTACGAATTGGAACGGAAATATATGCATCCATGACCCGTGGTAGTACTACGTCTGAGCAATGCATAAAGATTCAAGTCTTTATGTAGGGTTTTAGTTCCAGCGGCCGGTGATGGGGAGGGTATTCCTAGTGCCTTCGCTTAGATATGTAGGGTTTTAGTTCTCACAAGGGCACCGCTCGGACAGTTTTTTTTTTAAATGAGCATGACCCTAGCCTTTGCATCCGGGAGATGCATGCAGTCACTTCATTGATTATTCACAAAGACCTTACAAAGTAATACATCAATATCTCTGAAGCCACCATCTTGGCAACATCAGTCGCTACTCCTATCCATTTATGAAGGGGTGCAGAAAGTGTGAGCCGAATACCCAGACCTCTCACCTAGCCTAACATCTTAATGCCGGAGGACCCGACCAAGCCACATACCGGGTCTGGGACACAAACCGGTCCGACGACTCTCATAGGTCGTCGCCGCCGTCTTCCATCAATCCATCTTCAGAGCAGGTACGGATGCATCGACCTTGCCAGGCCTGCCGCCGACGCCCCAACGGCACCAGACAACACTTCCTCCCTACACGCGTTCATCATCATGCATCCGTCGCTGAGACTTTGTTGCATCTAGCCGCCGAGACTCCATGACGTTGATGCGTCACAGGGAACACCGCTCCACCGTAGATGTCGTCCACTGGTCCTTTGAGCCTATGCACACTTCCAAGAATGACGCCCTCAAGAGGGGTACGACACATGAGCGCCACCGTCATCCGATCGATTGACCTAGGGTTTCTCCCAGAGGTAGTGGATAGGGTCTAGGGCTTCTCCACGACGATGTCTTCAAGAAGGGGACGACGAAAAAAAAACACCGCCATTGCCGACCTTAGAGACGTGTCAAGAGTAGGATTTTCACCTGGATCCGTTCGAGGACCCTCCATCCAGCATCGTGTGCACGGGACCGCCACCAATCACCGCCGCCGCGCATGGATGCCGCACCGCCCGGGTTAGATCTGACTTTTGATCAGACTCACCATGTCACCGTCGCCGCCGCTGTACCGAGGTCATATCCTAGCCACTAGCGGCGCCCCAGCACCCTGCAGAGGCCCAGCTGGCCTTCCTCCACCACCCGCGCCGCGAACAGACCCCTGGATCCAGATCCGATCGGACTTGGCCAGCGCGCCGCCCGCATGCTCCCGCTCGAGACGAATCCCTCGCAGCTACCGCGCCTTGGAAAAGCAGTAGCACGCCACCGCGCCGCCCTGGGGCGCACATGCCGTCACCCCTGCCTGCCCGCCGCCGCGCCGAGGAGCCCTGCGGTAGCCCCACGCCTCTGCCTGAGAAGGGACGTTCCGCGCCAGCCCAAGACCCAAGCAGAGAGGAACGAGATCCCCGCCGCCACCCACGTCGGCTGGGCTTTGCCCGGCGGCGGCTCGCGGCGGCGGTGGGGGAGGCCTGGAGGGGAGGGGCCTGCGGCGGCGTGCTAGGGTTCGCCCCTGTCGCCTACGGGGGCGACCTAGGGCTCGGGGCCGAGATACATCTCAGGGATATCCTCGAGCATTTACCCACTCCTATATACTCCCTCCGTCCCTAAATACTTGTCGGAGAGATGGAGAAAATTGGATGTATCTATAACTAAAATACGCCTAGATACATCCATTTTTCCGACAAGTATTTCCAGACGGAGGAAGTAATCGGGATGGATGGCGGTGCTTCTTCGTCGAGTCAGTCTTCCGGGCTCTGATCCTTCTCAAGTTTGTTCGTTGGGACGGATTAGACGAAGTTTCGGCATAGATTCCTTCCAACTCATCGGAGCAGCGAGGTTAGGGTTTTTCACATGTACGGCACCGGCCGTAACAGCGGGAAAATTCAACCAGCTCCGCCGGTCGTAGTCCAAGAAAGACTCAAGGTCGATTCGTCGGTTTCATGGTACGCATTGTGCTTCAAAAGCTCGATCGTGGCAATCAATGGAGTCCACTCCATCGTGCACAACGTGGTGATACAAGTGTAATATGGATAGTAGATTTAGGTTTTTGTAATCTGAAAATATAAAAACAGCAACGTAGCTAATAACAAAAGTGAGAAAACGGTATTGCAATGCTTGAAAACAAGGCCAAGGATTCATACTTCCATTAGTGCAAAGTCTCTCAAAAATGATAACATAATTATATCATATGGCAATCCCTCAACGTGCGACGAAGAATCGCTCCAAAGTTTCTATCGGAGAACGTAGGACGAAAACGTGCATCAATCCCTATGCATAAATTACCCTAATGTCACCTCAGGAATCCGCGAGTTGAGTGCCAAAACATACATCAAGTGAATCAATAGAACATCCCATTGTCAACACAGATATCCCATCGCAAGAGATACATCAAGTGTTCTCAAATCCAATACTCAATCCAACATAACAAAACCTTAAAGAGCAAGACTCAATTCATCACAAGAAGGTAGAGGGGGAGAAACACCATATGATCCAACTATAGTTACAAAGCTCACGGTACATCAAGATCGTGCCAAATCAAGAACATGAGAGAGAGAGAGAGAGAGAGATCAAACACATAGCTACTGGTACATACCCTCAGCCCCGATGGTGAACTACTCCCTTCTCGTCATGGAGACCGCCGGGGTGATGAAGATGGCCTCCAGTGATGATTACCCCCTCTGTCAGAGTGCCGGAACAGGGTCCCGGTTGGTTTTTCGTGGCTACAGAGGCTTGCGGAGGCGGAACTTCTGATCTAGGGTTCTTTTTGGAGGTTTGGGTATTTATAAGAATTTTAGGCATTGGTCTCACGTCAAGGGGATGCTCGAGGGTCCCACAAGTCCTCAGGGCGCCCCTGGCTTATGGACTCCTTGGGACGCTTCTGGTCCATCTCCGATGCTTCGGGGGTCTGTTTTGGTCCATAAAAAATCACTGTAAAATAAAAACTGGCACTGGGCTCTAGATTAATAGGTTAGTCCAAAAATAATATAAAATAGTATATTAATGCATATAAACATCCAAAAGAGATAATATAATAGCATGGAACAATCAAAAATTATAGATACGTTGGAGACGTATCACAGAGCCGTTTGCAACATGATCAATGTTGCAGAGCCATTTGCAACACGATCGACATTGCTGAGCCATGGAAAGCCTGTAGGGTGGATGTAGGAGCATTGTGCATTGGCATGGTGGGCGTGTGAAGCAGCATGGGTGACAGGTGTGTGAGCGCGGCGAAGCATACTGCTGGTTTTGCCGCAACAAAGCTTGCATCGGGTAGGTGTGCGATGGTTGGCTGCCAGCGCCATGTCCTTGGCAGAGGGAGAGATGGGAGAGAGAAAATTTGCCGCAATGTTGTGTGCGACGGCGTCGGCTGATTGCGAGCGCTTCGACCCCATTTGTAGCAGGAAGAGAGAGGCGAGACGACCGTGGCTAGGTCACTGGGAGTTTCGGAGAAGTGGAGATGTGTGTGTGCCCATCGACACGCATCGCCAACGCGAGGCGGCTAATGTCGCGCGTTCTATCAGTCGCTTGAGGCCAAGTGTTTCCCGTGATGAAAACAGTGCGAGCGTGTTTGGTAGGGTGTATGAAGGGTGCATGAGTCCGAAAGCTTCCTTCTCGACCCACTTTTGGGTGTTTGGTAGAGCGTATGAAGGGTGCATGAGTCCACACTAGTTTAACACAAATACACTAGGGGCGTGTTTGGTTGCCTGCATGAGGCCCAACCAGGCCCGCGCGGGAGGAATCCGACCTATTTGGTTGCCTGCTTTCACTGTTCGGCCCGCATGGCACGAACCTTAAAGCACTCCTGGGCCTGGCTCCCTGCAAACGCCCGAATCGGCAGTTTCTCTAGGGCCAGGCCCGAGCAGTGCACGCGGGCGGCGGCAGCGGCGGCTGCACAAGCGCGGCCATGCTCAAGAAGCCGCATTGCTTCCCGAAGCGCCGACAGTTATTAGCCTCACCGCCCCTCACCGCTCCCTCTCCCCACTCTCCCCACTCTCCCAACTCTCACCGACGGCGGCAGATTGGAGGAGAGCAAGAAGACCACCGGACTCCATCACCGGCGAGCGGATCATCACCTGGGCAGCGGCAATGGCGGTAAGAACTTCTCTGTTCGTCATGCACTACCTTTTCGCGTTCGATCCGGCGGTAGATTCGATCCACGACACAGAAGGGAATGGGAAATAGAGGTAGATAAGCATGGCAGTTCATAGTAGTTCATACACGTATATAGGAGTTCATAGTAGTTCATGCAAGATCGGAATAGAGGTAGATCGGAATAGTAGTTCATAGTAGAAGGGGGATAGGGGGATTGGTGGTACATAACCGTGGCCGCTGTCACCGGCGTGCGGAGCGGCGGGTCGACTGGCTGGCCTTCATCTTCTTCTTCCTCGTCGTGCAGGGCGGCGCGTCATCATCGTCGTCCTTGGCGGAGTCGAGGTCGATCTGGCAGGTACGACGGCCTGGCTCCGACTCCCTCGCCGGCATCTGTACCGGTTCTTCTTCTTCCTCCTCCTCCTCCTTAGGCTCCCCACCGATGGCCGCCAGTTGCACGATAGCCGTCTCCCAGTACACTGCGGCACGACGGTCATTAGGAGCCCAGTAGTTCTTGTACTTGCACCACTTCTTCCACTGTTTAGCATCGTCGGAGACGGCCTGATTCATGGCCCAACGAATGATGTCAACTGCCATCGTGCCCTTCGCTGGGTCAGGAATTAGCGTCTTCAGCTCTTCTGCAGTGGCCTTCATGAGCACTGCATTAGATTCCTTCTGCATGTCAGGCATGGAGCCGAAGTTCGAGCACACCTCCATGGTGTTCTCGAACTTGGTGCGGTCACCAACCGACCACCCTAGGAAGAAGGCCCTCCAGCCAATACCCCAAGGGAAGGGGTTGGCGTTGGAGCTGGAGCTAGAGCTCATGGCGATGGGGAGGAGGAAGGTTGACAGTGAGAGAAGAGAGGGGGTGGGTAAGTAGTGTTGGGAAGGGTTAGTGAATATAGGGGCGATGGAGAGGAGGAGAAGAGTGACAGTCATGCCGTTTTAACTACATGCTCTTCAACAAGCCATGAACTCTGTGTTGTGCCTGACTCCATGAATTGTGTGCAGATCGAGGAGAGCAATGAGGTTCTCCCGGCCGTTGAGAACAAGGGCAAGCAGCCCCTTCACCCAATCCCGACGAGGTTGTGTTGCCGCCCACCGCCGAGGAAGACCCGAAGATGCCTGAGGGTGGCGACGACGAGGGCATGGAGGAGCCCCCCAGCAACAAGCGCCGCAACTACGACCACTATCATCAGGAGGATGGCCCGACTCACTTCTGCAAGGTCATCCTTGCATCGAAGCTTGAGTGCATCCCCGTGCTCCTAGACTTCACCAAGCACTTCGTCGCGGTGCCGATGGAGTTCAAGCTCAGGAACAACACCGGCTGCTCCTGGAAGGTGACGGTGAAGCTGAGGAACGACAGGGTGACCCTGGATCAGGGTTGGGCCACCTAAGCAGCCGTTCATCAGATCAAGATCGGCTACATGGTGACCTTCAAGCTCCTTACTCCCGACACCATCAAGGTCATCATCTTCGACGAGGATGGCATTGAGGTCGTCAACAAGTGCGGGAAGCACGACGAGCCTTCGCCGCCAAGGAGTAGGGTCGGGGCACCTCCTTTCCAAATACTATCGAGTCTGCTTTGAACTGTTTTATGGTTTATGTCTTGAAGTGTTATGAAGTGTGGTACTGCTTATCTGAATTATGATGTTAAGTAGTTGATGCTTTGTTTATACTTTGCTCTGCTTATGATGTATGCTACATGGTTGTGCTGAAGTGTGCTGGTAACCTCACCAACTAGCCAAAGAGGTTACCACACACCAGGTGTTGCATACAACCAAACATCGTGCCTTGGGTTTGTCCACTAACATGCAGGCAACCAAACACCAAGCAGCGTGATTCAGCCCATGCAGGTAAGAGGATATGCAGGCAACCAAACAACTCTCAAATGTCGCATATAAAGCTGTTTTTTCAGAGCCAGGCTGAGTGAAGAAGGGTATGCAACACAGGTAATGTAGCACACGGCAACCAAACACGCCCTAGAAACATGCATAAAAAGAGCATGCATGATGAAGGATGTTGAGATGAGCATGCACGAAGATGGAACAATTATCCTGAGATGAGAGTGCAACCAAACACACCCTGCGTGGACAATGTCATTTTTCTCTGCCTTTTAGGCGCCGACATGGACAGTACTCCGTCCCCTGATTTCCATCCATTTGAAAACGAGCTCTAACTACCAAGGTACGTGTCACAATAAGGTTCATGTGATAGGTTGTCGCCCGCGGCATCTGGATCTCGTCGGCGATCTTAGCCGCCGGGTCAACGCACGGCCGGCCGCGGGAGGCCGAGCAACAAGACGCCCAGCACGCTACTGCCTTGAGCTGGAGATACGGAACGGATAACAGTACAAAGCAGAGATCATCATGCTACTATACTATAACGGGTTTTCTGCGGCAGAGATGCATCGGACTATAGCTGGTCGATCGCGATCGCGGCGAGGGACGTCCAAGCACAACTAAGTCCATCTTAGCTGCCGGGTCAACGGCCAGCTCAAGAGTATACTCCAATAAACAACGCAATTTGTCGCTCGCGGCGTCTGGATCTCGTGGTCCATCTTGGCCACCGGATCAACGCACGGCCGGCCGACCACATGCATGGAGGAAGACACTGTCGGATGGACACGCTGGTACTGCCTTCAGCTGCAAATCCGGAGCGGATAATAATAGCTCAGTTATGCTAGTAGCATAAACAGAGATTAGTGTAGTATAATCGGGATTTCCACGGCAACAGGCTAGAGAGCAAGTCGATCGCGACCACGGACGTCTCACCGTCACCGACTCACCGGATAGGGGTACCACGCATGCACGCACGCACGCACGCGCCAATTGCATTAATGGCAGTGCCCATTGGAGCGGAAATATATGCATCCATTACCCATGGTAGCACTCCCATCCGTTTCCTTTTACTTTGTATATAAAATTTGCTCAAAGTCAAACTAAACAAAGTTTGATCAAATTTATATGAAAAAATATCAACATCTCAACACCAGTCATGCGGTATATGAAAATTAATTCCGTGATGCATCTGATAATATTGATTTCATAATGCGAATGTCGATATTTTTTCCTAGGACAGCGGTAACTCCCAACCGTTCGGACGTTTAGCGACACATCCAAACGACGAGGCCGAGCCGTCACAACGAGACCGAGATAAATTGTTAAGGAGCTTAGCTTCTTGTAGCTAAGCTTTCTTCCTTTAATGATTTAGCAACTAAAGATCTTCATGCGTGGGTGGGCTTTTTTCATTTAAATGTTTTGCCTAGGTTCACGCACTTGGCATTGTTACTTTCTGGGGTCACCACACTCAGGCCCCTCACAGTGCTCCACCGTGTAAGGGTGCTAAGGGTGCCACATAGACAAAAAAAAATGATATGGCAAAGCAATTTAAGAGGAGAGAGAGCATTATGATGACCTCAGAAGGAAACGGTTGCAAGCACGTGAACCTATGTAAAATGCCTACCAACCAATGCATGAAGGAGTTTTGTAGCTACAATAGCTAAGCACCCATGCATTGGAACATTAGTTGCTAAGACAATTAATGCACTTAGCACCTCACCTAAGCATCAGTGCATTGAAGGAGGTCTCATGCCTCTCCTCTTAAATAACTTGACACATTAGATTTTTTGCCTACATGGCAGACTTAGCACATGTACTCCCTCCGTTTCTTTTTAGTCTGCATATAAGGTTTGGTCAAAGTCAAGCTTTGCATAGTTTGACTAACTTTATATTAAAAAATATCAACATTCACAATATGAAATCAACATTTTCAGATGCACCATGAAATGTATTTTCGTATTGTATAGTTTAAGTATTGTAGATGTTCATATTTTTTAATATAAATTTGGTCAAACTTTGTGTAGTTTGACTTTGACGAAAACTTATACGCGGAGTAAAAAGGAACGGAGGGAGTACATGGTGGAGCACTGGGAAAGGCCTTATGTTACTCTAAACACCTCTCTCCTCGTCAACTACAAGCCATGTAAGCAAATTTGTCTTGAAATGCGCTATATTATTTGCTAAGTTACTCCCACTATGACCAGCCCGAGCAATGGGTAAAGATTCGAGACGAGTCAGGTTCTGAACTGCTTCAAGATTTGTGCACGTGTAAGGCGGACCTTCACCAAACAAGTTTTTCTTAATACCTAGTACTCCCTGCTTCCTAAAATATAAGAGCGGCTTTGACACTACACACAAGCCAGTCATCGTCCACAAGGACTTGAAGCCCATTCGTCGGTTTCATAGTACGCACTACAGCACCTACTTTTCGAACGTACGCACTACCGCAAAGCTCGTGGTGCAAAACGTGGCCTCATTACGACCAACGGGCCGGCAGATTATATTAGCGGCCCTACAAATCCGTTTTAATTTTTCACCTAATTTTTTCTCGCCACTTTTCCCTCCACTGTCCGATAAGCAAGTGTCAACGAAATCAATCATCAAGTGCTTGATTTTAATTTGACCGGCCAAACGAGGTCTGAACGTACGCTTTGTTGGACTGATTTACACGTTTTTGTTTCTTCTCCCGAGCTTGTTCTGAATGAGATCAACGGGGGACTTTCTTGTAAGGATTCTCCTGAGCATTACTGCATTTTTCCACAGTTAACTAGGACCGAAACCATCTACTACGAGTCAGAGACTTTTCTCTTGGCCTTGTGGTAGAATTCCCCTTCATCCTCTTGGATATTTCTCCGTGCTGACATCACAATGACACGACAGGGCTTGGCGCCTAATGACCAAGTTGAATGTTGTGGCTTTTCGACTAGTTGCAATACATGTTGGTGCAATCTCGAAATAAGTTATTAGCCGCATGAATAAGAGAGCAGTGATTCGATGTCCAAGCTCATCTACACCCACGCCGAAGAAAACAATGTGTGTGCAGTGTCCAATTTCAGGCTTTTCCGACAAGAGTATTGCTAACGTTTGAGTTTTCATGCTCCGTATATGACGTCTCAGTTGTTTTCATCCACAGTCAAGTTTTGTATACTCATGAAAACTTCGGAAGGGAATCAACCGCATCTTTACCAAAAAAAAGACATTAACATTGCAACTTCAAATAAATAAATAAGTAGAATATGAAATAAATTTTATGAAAAATCTAGTGACACTATTTAGTACAGTTGATATTGATATTTTTATCGATAAACTCAATCAAAGTTTTAAAAAAAGTGTTCAACATAGAGTAGCAACCAAACTATGCCTTGTAAACTTGACCCTTGACCATATGGAGTGGTGCCACTTTTTCTCATACAGTATTTGAAAACGAAATTGCCGATTGCTCGGTTGCAAAATTCTAAGCAGCGTACGCCAATCACATGCGGCATATAGAAAATTCATCCGATTGGTCATACGCGCTAACCCGAGTATTATATAAACTGCCCCATTGGTCTTCTCGCCATCCATCCATCCATCCCTGTCTCCTTCCTCTCTCGTCTTCCCCCTCTTAACTGCAAGCAGGCAAGCAATGGGGACTCGGAAGTGGGTGGTTGCGCCATTGGCGTTGCTGCTCCTCCTGCAGCTCGCCGGCGCGTCCCATGACGTCCGCCGCAGCCTCGAGGCCGAGGCGGCGTCGCCGTCCGTGCCGGCCTCCATTCTCAGCCCCCTGCTCCGGACGGGCTACCACTTCCAACCCCCCATGAACTGGATCAACGGTAAGATAGCACTCTTGCTGAACTAGTCTAATCTTCTCTCGTTTATGCTCCGCTCTGTCTTCAAGCTACATATAGCTCTCGTTCTTAAATACACACATGTATAGCCAGAACATGTCAGGCCGTAGACAGAGAGATATGTCCATCGGTAATGCCGATGCTTATTTTAGACGTGCGTTCTGTTCGTCATGGGGGCGGATACAACATCACAGACAAGAGATCTTTAATGGAAACAAGTCTGAGAGTTCAAGAAAGATAATAGTACATACTAAAACTAGAGTAGTTGTGTAGTTTGTGGTTAGTTTGCAGCCAAGTGTTAGTTTGACCAGCAAAAAGATTGCAGCCCGGCGAGGGCGCGTCAAAATCGACGGCTTTCTTTCTCTCTCGCCGTGTTAGTTAGGGAGTCCTGCGGCTGTTTTCTTCTTCCGGTTCCTTGAGAAAAGTCGAGCTGGAGGTTCAAAGTTTTCGCAGTAGCACGACGACGATGGAGTCCTCCAGCTCACCATGCCACGAATCGTTGTTCAGGATATAATATTACATCTGATCTGTATTTATCTACTACTAATATATGTTAGGTATATGTTAATAGTTGTTTTATGTGTCCTATAATTGTGATGTTTGGCTCTAATTAACTTGTTTTTTTGGTTGTCTCTTTGGGTGTCTGATTGTGATTGCTGGGACGGCAAAACTCATGGATTCCAGATCCGAATGGTACGACTTCTGCGACCCATTTCTTCTACTCGTCTCTGTCTGTCTTCTACTGTTACCCAACCAGATCTTGAACAGTCCGTGCATGTGCGCAGCACTTTTTTTAGATTATCAGAGAATCAAAGACCAAATTTCAGTTTTGTAGAACAAAAATATATAATGAAAAGAAAATTTAGTACTGTTCAAAATGCACATGCATGCCGCAGTGTATAGGATAGGATGGCCTTGTGATACTATCGACAACATGCAACTTGTGTTAGCACTTAGCAGTTCACTGACATGTTTGAGACGTGGTTTTGGAACATACAGGGCCACTCTACTACAAGGGATGGTACCACCTCTTCTACCAGTACAACCCCAAGGGCGCCGTGTGGGGCAACATCATCTGGGCGCACTCGGTCTCCCGCGACCTCATCAACTGGATGGCCCTCGACCCGGCCATCATGCCCTCCATCCCCACTGACCAGTACGGCGTCTGGTCCGGCTCGGCGACGATCCTCCCCAACGGCACCGTGGCCATGCTCTACACCGGCATCGACCGCCCAGGCACCAACTACCAAATCCAGAACATCGCCTTCCCCAAGAACCCCTCCGACCCGCTGCTCCGGGAGTGGGTCAAGCCGGGGTACAACCCGATCGCCGTCCCCGAGGCCGGCATGAACGCCACGCAGTTCCGTGACCCGACCACCGCCTGGCACGCCGGCGACGGGCTGTGGCGCATGCTCGTGGGCGGGCTCAAGCCCGGCACCCTCCGCGGGATGGCCATCCTGTACCGCAGCCGCGACTTCAAGCACTGGGTCCGCGCCAAGCACCCGCTCCACTCGGCCCTCACCGGCATGTGGGAGTGCCCCGACTTCTTCCCCGTGCGCGAGCCCGGGAACGCCGACGGCCTCGACACGTCGGAGTTCGGGCCGCACTACAAATACGTGCTCAAGAACAGCCTCGACCTCACCCGCTACGACTACTACACCGTCGGCACCTACAACAACCGCACCGAGCGGTACGTGCCGGACAACCCCACCGGCGACGTCTACCAGCGCCTCCAATACGACTACGGCAACTTCTACGCGTCCAAGACCTTCTACGACCCCGTCAAGAACCGCCGCGTGCTGCTGGGCTGGGCCAACGAGTCCGACAGCGTCGCCCACGACAACGCCAAGGGCTGGGCCGGCATCCACGTACGTCCTTACTACACTAGTATTAAAAACGCTCTTATATTATGGGACAAAAGGAGTGCGTGCTCTTCTGCATCATACAGCAGTGTATATATGGACTGATTGGTTATGCTGCATGTGCAGGCGATCCCGAGGAAGATATGGCTGGACCCCAGCGGCAAGCAGCTGCTGCAGTGGCCCGTGGAGGAGCTGGATCAGCTGAGGGGCAAGGCTGTCAGCGTGGGTGACAAGGTCGTCAAGCCCGGCCAGCACTTTGAGGTCACTGGCCTACAGTCCTACCAGGTTAGTACCACCAGTACTTACTTCTTCGTCCTCGCTAAGCAGCCACCATCATGGCCCCCGGGAGTGCAGTCAGTGTCGCTCTCTAGGTAGCTTCTGGTCCATCCATGTCTGACGGGCCACGATCCTTCTTGCGTGCCCAATTCCGGCTTGTCCTTGTCACCATCAGCATGGACTCCAAAGTCACGAGTCCACGCCCGGGTTTCGCTAGATCTTGCTTGCAACTCTCGTTTTCAAGCTCCCTCTTACAGTTTACATTCACACATCTGCATCATCCTCAACCTCACGATTTGAATGGTCATTTGTCACCTACGACTACGAGTACATCACGCAACAAATCGTCCATCATCCGTCAATGCCGTGGATGCATGTTGTTGGTCCAGATTCGTCAGCTCGTGCACTCCTCGTTTCATTTCCAAACAAGCTTCCCTGGCTAATACTAATCGATCGACGTGTTGCTTTTGGCAGTCTGACGTGGAGGTGAGCTTCGAAGTGTCGAGCCTGGACAAGGCGGAGCCGTTCGACCCGGTCTACGCCAACGACGCGCAGAAGCTCTGCGGGATGAAGAACGCCGACGTGAAGGGCGGGGTGGGCCCCTTTGGCCTGTGGGTGCTGGCCTCTGACAACCTGGCCGAGAAGACCGCCGTGTTCTTCAGAGTCTTCAAGGATGGGCATGGCAAGCCTCTCGTCCTCATGTGTAGTGACCCCACCAAGTATGATTTCACCACATCTCTCTCTCTCTCTCTTTCATCTCCCGTCAACTTCTCACTTGATGAAAAAGAATATCTACATAGATTTCAAGTGTAAATGGGAAGGAATGTTGCTACATTTTTAACTCAATGGGTCATTCTCTTCTTTGTGCCGACAGGTCATCTCTCACCGCGGGTCTATACAAGCCGACGTTTGCCGGGTTTGTCGACACCGACATTTCGTCCGGGAAGATCTCTTTGAGAAGCTTGGTACGAAATTGCTCATCCATAGCATCGTGTTTGACTAGTACATTTTCACGGGAGTACTAGAATTGTGTTGACCAATATGAATCTCTGTTTCCAGATCGACCGCTCGGTGGTTGAGAGCTTCGGTGCCGGAGGGAAGACCTGCATCCTGTCGAGAGTATACCCATCCATGGCGATCGGGAAAGACGCGCACCTTTACGTGTTCAACAACGGAGTGACCGATATCAAGGTGTCCAAACTAACGGCATGGGAGATGAAGAAGCCGATGATGAACGGCGCCTAAGTGTATATGCTTTCTTGGGAGTTTCGGTTTTGGCTTAGTGTTGTTTTATGTCGACCTACACCACGTAACTGATTGCTCGTCTGAATGAAGACCTCTTTGAGTCCGTAGAAGTGGATAGAGAAATTTGTTGTAAGAATAAACATGATGATTCCACGCTGTTATTAAAGATAATAAAGACCTTAATGAAATTCTTATTTGCACTGATGTCTCTTTGTACTGTGCCAACGGATGAGATCGATGATGCTAAACTGACTCAACTGTGCGCGATGAGATAAGCACTAGTGCACTACCAGAATTATTTACAATCTCTTTTCTTGGTGAAGTCAGAAGCACTTGGGCGCAATGGATGTTTTCGCCAACCTTCTTTTGGCCATTTGGTCAAACAGAAACATGGTGCACGCTTTTGCTCTTTTAAATATACATGTATACCTATTATAAATAGTGAAAGAAAGATGCACATGGCACGTATGCACGACAAGCTTCTATGCTAGCTCAACCAGTGGTGCAGATTATTCTTTATTCTTTTTCTTTTGTGATTAAGTGGTGCAGATTAAGCCTTACTAACACGCCAAAAAAGTATCATCAGTTGGAATCTTGGAAAAGGTTAGTGGTAGGTTTATGCAGTACTGGTAGTGGGATAACCACATGATCGTGATTAAGTTCGAAAAGAAAAAGCACAAGGGTACGGAAGACGGTGCACGTATCATTATGAAAAAGCTTATGTTGTCCTGAAAAGAAGTGCTAGATGTAGCTATCTCCAGGTGATGGATCAGGCCTATGACTAACAACAAATGTAATGTAAAGGCAGATACAACGTCTCATCCAAAAAGGTGCATTCACTAAAATAAATCTGTGACGGCCGAATTGCACCCACGTCGAACTGCACGGCACGAAACTGTGTTTACATATTTATTGTTTTGGTAGCGCATACAACACGTGTAATCTAGTAGTTGAAATCACAGGTCACAACAAATAGTAAGACAAGTTGCGATAAAAAAAAGTACATTATCATGTGCAAATTTAGAGATTGAATATATGTGCAACTTGAGGTGTAAACATATGTGCAACATGGGCAAATTATAGAGTGAAAATTTTCACTTTTACCCCATATTTATACATTTGTGATAGTGTTTAACCCCACTTTAAAAATTTCTATATTTCATCTAGAAGTTGTTACATCTTGTCAAGTTTAACCCAATTTAACGATTTGTCCCAATTCTGGACGGCTAGTACACCTTTCAGGCCGACATGGCTGATTACCAGTATTTCAAATCCACATCCATGCCCATCTAACCCACAACGCCGCCCCTGCGGCGAATCAGATGATTGCTTTTGTCTTCTTTTTTTTGCGAAAAGAATAAAATGATCATTTGATAATTTCTGTTCTCTGTTCACATAGTGGGTCTGGCTTGATGATACAGTCGTGACTCGTGACACATTGAGAAAACCTATGAATATATCTTGGCAGAAGAAATTAAATTTGGTAAACATTGTCACGAAGGCTTCGTAACCATCCATGCCATGAACATGGCTATCGAGACAGGAGCATCTTCCTGCTCGTCATTGCATCTTTTGTGAGTTACTTAATTCCGGACGTGTTTCTCTTCCTTCCTTTTTCTGGCACTTGATCTAGACAAATTTTGTTTTGGAAAATTGCCCTTTCGGCGAGTGGCATGGGTCGATCTACACGGAGGCAACTTGACACATTGCGCATTATACATTGTTGCCCGTCAACCTGGATGGCTGGATTCCACCACCCCCCTGCACCCATCCTCTAGAGAACCGGTGAAGCTAGCCCGTCTCAAGGTATGGTAATGCGTGTGATCTAAACGAGACGGCCGGCTGTCATGAACAGTGCTAGTTGTTGAGTGCGTGAGATCCCAAACTGGCAACTACCCATATGCAACTAGAATGCGATCGATGGCTCCACTACGTACGGGAAGTGGACGCAGCTTCAGATTTGATCATGCACGTAAACGTGCCAATAATTATACCGGCGGCCAGCGGATCCATCATCTTGTGCTGGCTTCATGTCCGCCAAATGTTATCTCGAGTCGGACAATGCCTAGCTCCAAGTTGGCAACTTGCATGCTGATCAATAAAATCAGCGCACGAAAAAACTCACGTGATACTATATCTAGATCATGCAAACATGCATGTGGTCCAGCAAGATATCTAGATCTTGGTTGGATTTTATGGTATAACCATTATTTTTACTAAATAATGCTTTTATATTAACTTAAAATGTTGAATCAAGCATATACAGAGCATTAAGAGTATCACCCGACCTCTGCATAACTAGGTGTACACAGCTAAACACCAAAATTCGATGACAATAGAGTCGTATAAACCAACACTATACATATGTCAAAAAGATGATGAACCGATGTATAACCATATGATTGCTAGATCTCTTGAGCCGACATTCATTGGCCGGATATTTTAAGATAACCACTAGCGTGCCGATCCAAGGCATACAAGCAGCACGTACCAGCCAAACAGTGCCAGAAGCTTGTTTTTCTTGAATATACGTTTTGGCTTGACGTAGGCTTGTAGCCCAACAAAACCGATCGTTGCAGGCCGCTATCTTTCAATCACAAACGATTGTGACGCACGCACAAACGATTCTAGTGAAATGTGTCGTTGGATTTGACAACTTTGAGCATACAAGATAGTAGATAGAGTACCGATCTGGGTGCTCCGGAGGCCATACACGGTGATGCACTCAATCGTGGTGGAAAGGGACATGACTTGCATGCACTACAGATTACATAGGAGGCAATGGCATGCGGCATATGCATGTGTGTGAGTGTCATGCACTTTTGCACAAGTGGTGGCACAAGCTGCCATGGACAGGGGGGACTAGGCGCATGCATGAAAGCATCAAGCATGTCAACATGCATTGCACCGTACAAGAATCGAGAAGATCACCAGCTTTCCATCGAGCAAGACTTTAAAGAGTACTTCGCCGGAGGCAAAATGGACAACCACTGTGTGCTCCCTCCGTCTCAAAATTCTTGTCTTAGCTTTGTTTAAATACAGATACATCTAATGCTAAAACGTGACTTGATGCATTCGTATCTAGATAAATTGAAGAAAAGAATTTTAGGACGGAGGGAGTATTTGGTAGGTTGCATTATTTCTTAGATATTTGTATTTGTGGCTGAGTTGGGTCTTGTTGAGTAAACACATGCCAAAAATCTTGTTTTACACATAGTTTGGCAAGCTACATGTTGGATGACTACATTAGAGCATCTACAACCGGACCCATCAAATCCGTCTCAAACGCCCAGACAGAGAACGTATCCCGTGCAACGATGGAATTGGTGCACCGGGTGCACCAGCGAGTTATGGGCCATTTGATTGAGAAGGAACGGACAAGATCTAGGTACAAACTGGGCTGCTGGCTCACTTGCAAAATGAACCTTGTTGTTTCTCTAAATTGAATCAAATGATGGCGTCCATAACTGTTTTATGCATCATTGCAGCAGGTAAGACAGCTTAAATGGAAAGTGTGCTTCTATGTTTGCGGAACTAGCTGAAAGCTGCTTGTTCTTTTCTTACTTCCTGATTCTATTACAGCAATCTATTTCGTTTGTTGTTTTGTATTTCATGATTCCAATTATTATGTTCAGATTCATGATCCCAAAATTTTGTGTAATAGAACAGTGAAGTAATTGATATGGATGCATAGTCTCAAGACTCGAAGGCTCTGTTTATGAAGTACAAGTTACTACAAGTATTCCCATGTATGAGGTGAGAGGTAATTATAGAAGACCTTTTCTGATATTTTAGCGGCACTTGATGCTTCCGGTAAAGTATGCTATTATATAGTATGTAAGAACTGATTTTTGATGCCAAATATGTGTGTCAAGTTATACATATATCCAATCAATCGGAGATGCGATTTTCAAGTCATGAACTAGATTATTAATGGTTTGTTTTTGCCTAGTCCGTTGCTACTGTCTTGTTTTTTTTTGTTCTGTAAGAAATGTACAAAGCACATGCAATGAGGCATCCAAAATGTTGTAACTAACAGAAGAAATGACGTGACTGCATCTCCTGGTCGCAGCTCATGCAAACAATTAAAATAACGAGAGATGTAGCGAAGTTGGTTTGCAAAGTAACAGATTTTGTCCTGCTTTGTTCCATTATGCAAAAACAAGGAGCGGTCTACAAAAGTATAAGGTGTGTTTTGCAAATGTGCCAGCGGCCCGCCACGGGACTGAATCTTGTCCCTTTGTTCTTCATCCAACGACACATGAGTCCTTGGTGCATCAGGTGCACAGATTCTGTCGTTGCACATGATACTTTCTCCGCCCAGACAGGCCGCCCGGTCATGATTTTTTGACCCAGATGAGCCTCTTAAACGACCCTCAAATGTCCGGGTTGACCGACACCCCATATCCAGCCCAAATATGGGGCGGATATGGGGGCGCCCAAGCACGTCTGCCATGTTGCACTCGACCCACGCTGGCCCACCCGACCCCACATAAAATCCTTCCCATCCGCTAGCTGGACCAAACTCTAGCCACTTCACTCCCCTCCTCTCCACTCTCCTCCGCGACCCAATCTCGTCGATGGCTCCTTCCTGTCCTCCCCAGCATGGCGGGCAGCGGATCCGAGTCCTTCACCTCCAGATCCATCGACCCCGAGCTCATCCCGCGTGTCCCCGAGGAGAAGATGACCGTCCGGCTTGAGATCCACCGCGCCTCGGGAGGAGGCCCGTGGACGGCTGCGCTCGGACTCCATCCGTCAGGAATCCATTGATTCCGCTCAAATGGGGTGTGTATCCGACGCTAGGTCCATCTGGCGTCCGACGCGCTGGCGGACGCGCAACCCCTCCGCTGGCGCGCCGGGCATGGGATGCACCATCGGCCTCGTCCGACGAGGCCATGGCACGGCGTGCCCACCGTGCAAGGCACCGGGAGCGGGAGGCAGTGGCAGCCCTTGCGGCGACGGATGTCGGCGAGGTGGAGTTGTGTTCTCCGGCGCCCTGTATGGCGCATCAGTCTGGGCGCCACAACCGAATCGTGGTGGACGCCATCGGCTCGTCCCTAGATGGATTCATCATCAATCTGACGTCCACCGGCACCGTTCAGGTTCTGGTCTCCGACGAGGAAGAGTAGGGCATGGGAGACGATGGGGCCTTGAGTTCCGTGAGTCAGCTTGTGTCCCATGCCCTACCCTACCTTGCCAGCGACCGGCCCAACACTCTGAGGAGTGCAGCCGGCCATCGGACATTTTTTCCAACTGTACGAAATGTCAACAAGGACGAGGGCATGCTGAATACGATTTCAATTAAACATTAGCCACTCCAAGCTTAGCAATCCAATTAGCGAATTATGTTTGTTTTTATGGCTCCCTGCAAATAAAAACCGATTTATCCTTATGATTATTCGATCTTTTGGACCGACACTGGCAAATTAAACTGTCAGATAAACCTTAGCGTGCGCGTGTCGATCCCATTCATATACGAAGTAGCTAAAGACATCGATCCAACCTGTCCCAGAAGCTTTTTGTTCCTTTGGATTGACTTGTAGCCCAATAAAATCAATCGTGCAGGATGCGAACTTTCAATGAAAAATGATTGTGATGCACGCACATAGTATGATTCTGCGCGGAACGTGTCGTTGGGTTTGACTCATTTGAGCATACAAGATAGAGTAGTTACTGTGCAACAATATATGCGATGATGTGGGTACCCGGAGCCGGAGGCCGATGCACTGGATCGTGGTGGAAAGCGACATGACATGCATGCATGCATGAGTTTGTCATACACTTTTTGCACAAGTGGTGGCGCATGCATGAAAACATGTCAACTTGCATTCTTTTCATTTTCTATCTGTACAAGAATCCAGAGGATCACCAACGAGAAGATCGACTTCCATCGAGGACTTTCCAGAGTTGCCGGCCCCAAAATGGACAGCCACTAAGACTAGAAGCATGCGCAGCGTCTACTAGCTCAATTTAGCTGTGATGATCGAGATTTTCCCTATTCGCCTCTCTTTCCGGCATTTTCTCGACCAATCACACACACATGCAGCCGATCTAAGCGTCAGGGCTATTTCTCGCCCTAACTTGGTCTCGTCTCTCTCGGCATGACGGAGAAGACTGCACAGTACTGTAGCCTCTTTTGCTCTATCTTTTCTTCCTCTGTGTTTTTTCTTATCGGTTTTCCTCAAAAGAATTCTTCTTTTTTTCTCTATTTATTTCTTTGATTTCTTATTTCTTTGTTTTCAACACATGTTTTCATTTTTTTTCATATACATTGTACATTTTTGGTATACAACGGAAACATTTTTAAATACATGTTCTTTTTCAAATATATGTTTTGAAGTCTACTTCTTCATACACACGGTACCATTTTGTAAATATCTATAATCTTTTATAGATGATTAACATTTTTAAATACATGATTAATGTTTATCGTACACATGTTTTGAATATTTCTTCGAATATGTGTTAAAATGTACAAATACAAGTTCAATCATGTTTTCAAGAATACAAAAAAAATAAACTGTGGGAAAAATTCTTTTTATATTTTATACAATTTTTTTTTAAATGTCACAAACATATTTTTTTGAAATGCATGAATATTTTTGTAAATGTAAGGCACAATTTTTTGGTTAAAACATTTTCCTGAATTACTCAATTTTTGTATAAACACATTTTCAATTTCACATACATTTTACTGAAATTTGTGAATATTTTTAAAATGATATGATTTTTTAATGCTATCAACATTTTTCTAAAACCACCCATTACACACAGCATTATTATTTTTCGAATTCGTGCTTTTAAATTTCTCAAGTAAGTAGGTTTTTCAGATAAATATTTAGAATATTTCTTAGAAATAGGAATAAAGGAAAAATTACTAACCTTGAGGGAGTTACTTGGATTCGGCCCAATAGTAGGGACAGGGAGGGAGTCTTGAGGCTAGACCTCCTTTGATCTCGCAACAGGCAATACATTGCCACTCCCAGTCTAAGCATGACACGGACGCACGATGTCCTTCAGTATCGTAACGCTTTAGAACATTTTTGGGAATATGAAATATTTTAAAATACGCAAAAAAATAAATTTTCATGAACATTTTAATTTCGTGAACATTTTTTAATACATGAGCATGTTTTCAAATTCGAGTAAAAATTTATTTTGACATCAATTATAATATTTGACAAAAAATTATAAATTCAAGATGTTTTACAAAAAAATCATCATTTTTTAAAAATAAAATTTTTTATAAACCCGTGAACATTTGTTTGGAGGGCGGCTCGGAGGCAAAAGCAGGCACAACGCATGATCCGTTCCTTGGTGCAAGTTGCGGAAGGGCGCATCAAGGGAGTGCTGCGCTGCACGATCCACACGATAGGGGCGGGGGCGGGGCAATGCTGAGAGGTAGCGACGCACGACTATACAGTGAGAGGGAAATCAGGGATGAATTGAGCCCTCCTAAAACCTAAAAGTATGCCTGACTTATGAGATGTAAATAAAATAATTACACCATAGATCAACCAGAATAGACTTAAGCACCATAAAATTCACTTTTAGTTAGTCCCAACAACATTGGCTTGTCTTTTAGTGATTCCATCTTTGAGGCACGAAATCCTCACTTCAGAATCGCAACATCTTTTATTCTTCCACAGTTTCTCAAAAGACTTAGGTATATAGAGTTGCTCATGGAACATGAGTCCGCTTGCCCCACAATCGGATGGAATGCAAAATTAAATAATTGGATCAATTAGATACGTTGCAGCGCGGGGCATTTTCCCCTGGTAGAAATGCTCTTCCCTTCTTTGTTTTTGAGAAATACTTGAAACTGTATTCAATCCCATCAACCTTTACATATACAATGCTTTGGATTATAGGCCAGGGAAATTGTAGTATAACTTCTATTACTAAGAATTACAAAGATATTTTTGGGAGACATATTCTCGGTGGTGATAGACCGTGCAACATGACCTGTTACCAAGGCTTTAGGAAGGATAATGAAACCACATCGAAGTCGTGAAACCACATTTATATACCTGCACGAACTTGACTATCCTCAAAGGTTTGCCAAAGCCCCATGAGCTGCCCATCTAAAAAGATGAGAAGCCACGAGCATTGGGCGTGCTTGGGCAGGGGGCGATCCCTTAGTATTGCCGGTCGTCGAATCATACAATTTTCACCAAGATACCGACGAAACACACTGAGGCCAGAAGATATCAAGGTATCCCACGTGATGACGTGGGAGATGAAGAAGCCGATAATGAATGGCGCCTAAGCATACATGCTTTCATGGGAGATTCACTTTTGGTTTAATGCCGCCCGACGCCGATCCATATAACGATTCCTCGTCTCAAGACCTCTTTGAGTAGAAATGGTTGGAGAAATTTGTTGTGCGGTTGATGGTTTATGTCACGTGTTACATGAATAAACATGATCCCACGTCGTTGTTAAAGATAATACATAGCTTCTTGCATTTATTATTCCCACTAATTTCTCTTTGTAGTGTGTACTGTGTCACTAGACAAGATCGATGAAACCTGACTTAACTGTGACAAGATAAGCACTAAATAAATATGTCATCATTTCCAATCTCTTGGTTTCCTAATATTAAGTCATGGGCTCATGGGAACCATGGGATGCCGTCACCAACTTTTGTTTGGCCATTTGGTCAAACAAATACTTAGTGCACGCTATTGCATTTATTTATACATGCATATGATTAAAAAATTGAAAAAAAATATGCATAGGGCACGGCCGCACTCAAGCTTCTATGCTAGCTCAAGCAGTGGAACCCTTGTTAAAATGCCACAAAAGTACCCATAAAAAAATGCCTCAAAAGTATCATCATAGTTGGAATCTTAGAAAAGCTTCGTAGTTGGTTTATGTAGTGCGATAACCACATAATCATGATTAAGTAAGAAAATAAAAGGCACAAGGCTACGGAGGACGGCACCATTATCATCATGAAAATCTTATGTTGTCCTGAAAAGAAGTACTATATGTACCCACGGACGGCCTCGACACGTCGGAGTTCGGCCCGCACTACAAGTGCGTGCTCAAGAGCAGCCTCGACCTCAACCACTACGACTACTACACCATCGGCACCTACAACAACCGGACGGAGTGGTACATGCCGGTCAACCCCACCGGCGACATCTGCCAGCGCCTCCAGTACGACTACGGCAACTTCTACGCGTCCAAGACCTTCTACGACCCGGCCAAGAACCGCCGCGTGCTGCTCGGATGAGCCAACGGGTCCGACAACGTCGTGCACCACAACGCCAAGGGATGGGCCGTCATCCACGTACGTCCTTACTACGTGCTCCTCGGCATCGACCTGTCTGCTCAGCGAGCTCATCATATAGCAGAGAGAATATATGAAGTGATTGGTTGTGCATGTGCAGGCGATCACGAGGAAGATATGGCTGGACCCTAGCGGGAAGCAACTGCTGGAGTGGCCCGTGGAGGAGCTGGATCAGCTGAGGGGCAAGGCTGTGAGCGTGGGTGGCAAGGTCGTCAGGCCAACTCCACCGCGCGACCCCAAACGGACGTCCGTTTTGTCCGGATTCTGTCCGTTTGGGTAGGACGATGGGGTCGTGTCCGGACCTATCCTGCGATGCGGTGGCCGTGCGCCCAGCGCGCGGCCGCATCCTTTTACCCCATCCTGACCGCCTCCATTTTCAAACAACAACGTTTTAAATACCAACGGCCGGCCTAGTTCATGCCCGGCAAGAAAGCCATCGGCCTACACGTCCTCGCCAGCAACACAGCCAGCGACCAGCAACACAGCCGGCCTCCAAAATGAATAGTTGTGTTCGCCGGTGACACAGCCAGTGGCCGGCAACACAGCCAACCTTCAAAATGAATCAGGTTCTCGCCGACACACAGCCAGCAGGCCAGCGGGCGGCACCCATGCCAGCCTCCAAAAAGGAACGGCCATGGCCGATCGGACGACCTAGTTCAGGCCGTCGACGTCGAACATCTCCTTTTGCCTGGCCTCGAACCAGCTCCTTGTCTTGTCGCTCATCTTGGTCAAGTCCACGCTCATGATCGCAAGGGCGACCTCCTTCGCTTTGGTTGCGGCATTGGTGGCCTCGATGTCGAGCTGCCTCTGCCTGGCTTTGACATTCTCGGCCTCGATGTCGAGCTGCCTTTGCCGCGCCGCCTCCTCCATGTCGATCTTGCATCTCTTGGCCGCCTCCTCCATCTCAAGCTTCTGCCTTTGAAGCCCTAGGTAATGCTTCATTTGCTCGTCCTTGCTTTGCCGCTTCTTCTCATCCCTCACATCCTTTTGAGACATCATGCCATGCAACGTCTCATGCAAGGCCATGGATGAGGCATCACGTATGTCGTCCACCTTGGAGTTGGTCTTACCTCTCGGCCTCTTCAATGCCTCGCCATCTCCACCTCCGGCGAACTTGGCCGTCTTCTTGCCTCTCTTCCTTTGAAGCTCACGGTATTGATCCTTGAACTTAGGACAATTGTTGATGATCGTCCAACAATGCATAAGAGTGAATGGCTTGTCATTGTGTCGGGCCTTGAATGCTTCCAAAGATTGAAATGCCTACACCACAAGATCAAAAAGAATTGGACATGCAAACATGTACAAGGCTGAAGTCACTTGGCCGTAGCAAGGAAAGGACTAGGATGAGGAGAGCATACCATGTCCCCAACGCCGAGACCACTAACGGGCCGTGCTTCAACGCTCTCAAATGCGACGCAATATTTGTTGTACTCTTGTTGGATGAACAACCACCTCTTTTGAATTGAGGTGATGCCACGGTTGCTTGTGATTTGGTAGGGCTCAAACATCTTCCTTTCATGGAAAGTTTTGTGGACTCTCGTCCAGAAAACTAGGCCCTTTTGTTGCGCGCCCATCCTCGGATCTTGGATAATCTCCATCCAACATTGGCAAATTAACTTGTCCTCATCTTGTGTATATGAACCCGTGCGAATGCTCTTCCTTCTCTTTTGTGCTTCCGCTCTTTGGGTGAGCTTGTCGATGAACAATGGCTCGCCACTAATATCCATGTCATTGACTTCTTCTTCATCACCATCACCTTCGACATAGATGTCATCGTCCTCATGCCACGAGTCACCATGGTCGTAGTCAGCACGGTCGTCGGCCTCTTCATCGGCAGTGAACTGGCCGCGGCCATCCTGACTTTGGGTCTCCTCGGGGTCGTGGACAGGGACGTGCCCACCCTCGTAGATCACTTTCTCCATGAACTGGTCGTAGTAGGTGTCGTCGACCGGTGGCGTTGGTGTTGGCATTCCGTCGAACAAGACGTGGGGGAACGACATGGTTCCCGTACGGCTGTCGTGCTTGCTTTCTTAGCATCTCGACGGACAGTCGGCCGTAGCTGCTGGACCAAGGGGTGACGTTGAGGTCGATAACGGCCGTCGTGCGCGGGGTGGACGGCGGGATCACGCTCACGTTCGGCAACCCCGAGAAACAGGTCTGTCCGTCGTGCCTTGGCGGGGGGAAGCTGGGCGACATTGGCGTGGTCCACAACGTTGGCAGTGCGAAGGCCGGGCGACCGACGACCCTGTGCTCGCCGGAACGATGACCACTCCAGAGAAACCGGCCGGACGACAAATGCCCATCATGAGAAGGGCGTGCGCTTTGCTGACGATGGCCTCCTTCTCCTCGACCTCGGCCTTGCACCGCGTGGCCTCAGTCGTAGCGCGTTCGGCGGCTCTCTTGGCTGCGGCGATGGCGACCGCCCTCCGGCTCCTCCTCTTCGCCGATTCCGCGTCCAACTTGGCGATCTCCTCTGGCGTGCACTCCAACCGCGACTTCCTTGGCGCCTTGCCCTTCTTCTTCTTGGCCATTCCGGGCGGGTCGACGGCCAGCCCGCCGGAGTTGGCGTCGGCCATGGACGGGGGAGGGAGTGGGACGGCGGGACGTGGGAGAGTTTGGGGCGAAATGGCGCCAAAGGGGCCGGGGGGGGGGGGTTTGCTTTGTGTCACCAATAGGCAGGCCAGGGGCGGACAAGCGCTCGCGTCCCGCCCATCCGCGCGCTGTCCGTTTCACCCCAAAACCGACGCAAACTTGGACCGGGGATGGGTCGAAAGCGGACACAAAACGGACAAAAGTCTGTTTGCTCCCGCGCGCTAGGCCGCCCGGTTTGTCCCTTTTACCCCAAACGGACGGGGCCGGACATGATGGGGTCGCGCGGTGGAGTTGGCCTCAAGCCCGACCAGCACTTTGAGGTCACTGGCCTACAGTCCTACCAGGTCAGTACCACTACTAGTACCACTACCAGGTCAGTACCACTAAATGGAAAGGAATATTGCCAGTACATTTTAACTCACCTAACCATTTCCTTTTTTATTGGGCCGACATGTCATCTCTCACCCCGGGTCTATACAAGCCGACTTTTGCCGGGTTTGTCGACACCAACATTTTGTCCCGGAAGATCTCTTTGAGAAGCTTGGTGCGTACAAAAAATTCATTTGTAACATCATTTTAAGTAGTGCATGTTCTTTAATGTGTGTATTTGAATTGCGTTAACCAATGTTAATTTCTGTTTTCAGATCGGTGGTTGAGAGCTTCGGTGCCGGGGGAAGACCTGCATCCTATCGAGAGTGTACCCATCCATGACGATCGGGAAAGATGCACATCTTATGTGTTTAACAACGGGGACACCGACATCAAGGTGTCCAAACTGACAGCGTGGGAGATGAAAAAACCAATGATGAATGATGCCTAAGCAGTATATACTGTATATGTTTTCTCGAGAGTAAGTTTTTGTTGAATGACATTCGACATCGATGTACACCACACAACTGATTGCTTGTCTGAATGAAGACCTCTTTGAGTAGAAGTGGTTAGAGAAATTTGTTGTACGATTGATAGTTTCTATCACGTGTTGTATGAATAAACATGATGATCACACGCTGTTATTAAAGATAATAAAGACCTTAATGAATTTCTTCTTTTCACTAATGTCTCTTTGTACTGTATCAACGGATAAGATCGATGATGCTAACCTGACTCAACTTGACGAGATCAGCATTATTATTATTTACAATCTCTTTTCTCGGTGAAGTCAGAAGCACTAGTTTCCTAGTATAAGTCACAGGCTCATGGGAGCAGTGAATCTCTTCACAAACCTTCTTTTGGCCATTTGGTCAAAGCTATTTTTTTAAATAATATTTTTTTATTAATTTGCTAAAATACTATGCTGATATAATAATTTTCAAAATATTACCCAATCAGCCAGCAGCTGGCCGACTGAGTCTAGTCAGCCAGCAGCGGGCCGACAGGGCCTTCTCAGCCAACTGCGGGCCGACAGGTACGCAATCGGCCACGTGTGGGCCGACTATTGGCCGGGCCACGTCGCACCGGAGGCTGTCGGCGCGGGCTGGGTCACGGGGGCCCCAGTCGGCCAGCTGCCGACCGATCGGCCAGCTGGTGGCCGATAGGGAACGGGCCCCCGCAGCTCTGCCTCTTTTCTCCTTCTCCTTCTCCTTTCCTTTCCCCACCGCGCATCTCTCTGTTCATGTCTCTGTTCTTCGTTCCTCCTCTCTCTTACACGAAATAGCTCCAACTAATACACCAAAATGACCCAGTTTTTTGCGGATTTGGCACCATGAATGGGTTCTACATAGTTAGGGAAGCCAAAAGAGACCTCGATCTACTAATGGGGTAGCTTGTGGTGGTCGTGGTGAGGATTTTGTTGGAGCATTTTTTCAGCTTATTGGTGGAGGTTGTGGTGGCGGAGGTGGTGGTGGAGAAGTTGGGGCAGTGTGGTGGAGGTGAAGCTCCGGTAGTTCGGTGGATTTTTCGGCTCCGGTTCCGGTGATTGAAGGCCGCCGTTCATCGTTCGCGCGCACGCTTCAAGGGTATATTTCAACTTCAACAAACATTTTATTTTTTGAAGTTGCATGCAATTATTGTTATTTGGTCCAGTAGTAAACGTAAATATTTAGGTGGTCGTGGTGAGCATTTTATTTTCCCGTTCCGGTTCCGGTGAATATTTTATTTAGAGGTCAACTAATTAGTTGTGTAAAAATGTGTAGTTGCTCCGGTAATATTCCGGACTATATATGGATGTGTAGTATTTAGGAATGTCAATATTTGTAGTTGCTCCGGTAATCCGTAATATAGGCAGTCCAGTCAAATATTAAAATCTGTCGTGGTGAGCATTTTATTTTCCCGTTCCGGTTCCGGTGAGCATTTTATTTAGATGTCAACTAATTAGTTGTGTAAAAATGTGTACTTGCTCCGGTAATATTCCGGACTATATGTGGATGTGTAGTATTTAGGAGTGTCAATATTTGTAGTTACTCCGGTAAAATCCGTAATATAGGCAGTCCAGTCAAATATTAAAATCTGTCAATATTTGTAGTTGCTCCGGCAAATATCCTAATATACTTGTAGGTGTGTGAATTGTACTAGTTGCTCCGTTAATATTCTGTAATATATAGCTAGCTAATATATAGACATGTCTAATATTTGTTAGTGTGGGTATTTTAAGTTGTTGCTTAATATTTGTATTTCGTTGTGAAAAAAAATAGGTGAGCCAAGATGTCTGATGTAGTGAACTTCAGATTTTACGGTCCTGGTACTGTCCAAACAACTGAGATGGGAGCTGATCTGAGTGAATTTACTCACATAGAGGTGCCAATGAGCGCACCTCAAACATGGTCAGTCAGTCAGTTGAAAGAATGGATTGCGGCAAGTTTAGGTCTTGATACTGAAACACACACCGTCGGTGTTCTTGCATTGTGGACACGGTCAAATACAATAATTTACTTTTATTTGAGGCCAATAGAGCGAGACTCCGATTGGGTGCGGTGGTTACAAGGTTCTGAACGAAGTGGATGCAATCCTATTGCTTTAGTGCTTCCCGTCCTGAAGGAGGTCACTGCACATGAAAGCCAAGGTGGCAACGATCCTGGGCAGAGCAGTGTAGGTAGGCGGTTATTTATGTCAAATGCTGGAGATGATGGTTACGAACAAGGACATAGCAGTCAGGTAGAAGGAGGAAATGCTTATGGTTATGAACCAGAGCAGAATAGTCATGTAGAAGGGGGAAATGTCGATGGTGAATACAATGGCGAGGTGGACGCTGACGAGGTAGATGGGCACATGCAGGACCAGATGGAGGAAGAAGACACGGATGTTGATTTGGGTCATGCCTATGATTCAGATGAGTCGGATGAAGAAGAAAATGCAGAGGAGGTCTCGAATCCTGCATCGTGGAATCATGACTTCTCATCTGCTATGCTCATGAACGATGGACATGATTCTGCCTGGCAATATCACCAGAACAATATTGCAACGGGTGCTATGTATCCCAACAAGCAAGCTTTGAAGGATGCAATAACAAACTGGGCAATGTCCACGCAAAGGGTTTTCACTGCTCAGGTGTCAAGTCAGAAATACCTGACAATGGTTTGCAGGAACGTAGATTGTCCTGCCAGGGTGCACGGCTATCTCCCTAAGTATGGCACAAGTTGGATGATCAGTGACTTAGTTAATCACACTTGTCTTATTCCCTCCATCCCTCAAGATCATGCCAACCTTTCATCCACACTTACTGCTCGGTTGTTTTACGATGAGATAGTGCAGGGCAAAGCTATGGAAGTGAAGGCAGTCCAGACAAAAGTCTTCGCCAGGTTCAAGTACAAAATTTCTTATGGCAAGGCTTGGAGGGCTAAGCATGCGGCGCTTGAGAGGAGATTTGGTTCTTATTTTGATGCATATGACTCTGTTGTCCAGCACCTCCACACCCTGCAGCAGCGGAATCCAGGCACCTATATCGATATCCAAGACTTGTTCATGCCAGAGTTCCCAACTGTGAGGGTGATGCATCGTCTCTTTTTCTCTTTCTGTGTATGCATCAAAGCTTTCAGGCATTGCCGGCCGGTGATATGTGTTGATGGTACATTTCTCACAGGCAAGTACAAGGGTCAGATCCTGACAGCCATAGGTCAAGACGGCCAAAATCAAGTTGTCCCACTCGCATTTGCTTTTGTGGAGAGTGAGAACATTGAAAGTTGGACATGGTTCTTCAAGCAGTTGAAAATATCAGTTGTGAAGGAGAAGCCCAATGTGTGCATCCTTCATGATAGGCACGCAGGTATACTCGGTGCGATAAGGACACTGACAAACCCAGGCCCTGAGGAACAAACTCCATGGCTGGACTTGCAGAGCCGTTGGTGCATGCGCCATCTGGGGGCTAATTTCTTCTTGCAGTTTAGAAATAAGAACCTGATGAATCTGTTCAAAAAATTCTGCAAGCAGAACCAGTTATGGAAGTACAATTTGATACGTGACAGACTTTATGTGTGCACGCGGAGACATGTGAGGGATAGGAAAGCTGCAAGAGATGCAGCGGTGAGGGCACATGTTGAAGCAGTAGCTGCACAGTTGGCAACAGGAACATCAGCCGTGGAGGCTCGGGAGGTCGATTAAAACTTTCGAGCAGTGGATAGAGCATGAGCCTCTGGAGAGGTGGTCTTTGCTACATGACACATTTGGAGCAAGGTACGGTGTCATGACAACGAACCTCGCGGAAACATACAATTTTGTCCTTAGAGGAAACCGGGCATTGTCACTTACAGTCATTGTTGAGGGTATTTTCTATGGCACCGTGAAGTATTTCAAAGATAGACGCCAAAAAGCAGAGCAGCATATTTTGAACAACCCGAATACATGTTACTGTGAAAGAGTCATGAAGTACATGGACAACAAGATGCAAAAAGCTAGGTCACACACTGTAGTCGCCATCGGTAATCAAGAAAGAAGGTTTGAGGTCCGCTTAGCCAACAACAAATTCGGATGTGCAAATGAGCTGAGGACGCACGAGGTGAGAATTGGTAATGAAGTCTGGCCAACGTGTGAGTGCACATGCAACAAACCGAAATTGCTTCACCTACCTTGCTCACATGTACTTACTGCTTGCGGACAACTAGGAATGGACGCAATATCGTTTGCGTCTCCATTTTTTCTAAAAGAGTCTGTCCTCAATACCTGGACAGGTGAGCAGATGGGTTTTTGATCAATGGGTAACTTCAACAGCGTCAACCCCGCTGAAAGGCGTTACATTCCAAACCCAGAGCATATGCGTACAAGTAGAGGCAGACGGCAGTGTCAGCGCATCCGGAATGATATGGATGAATCTGAAGCAGGAGGTTCGACTAGGCAATGCATTCTATGCAATTAATTTGGCCATAGGGACACTAATTGTCCCACTTTCGTCACTGGGCGTGGAGGAGGCTATCGGGGACGAAGAGGAGGTAGAGGAAGTAGAGGAGTAAGAGGGAGAGGAAGAGGATAAGCTAGGAGTACTATTAAGTGTGGCACTATGTTCTGAATTTGTATTAAGTGCGGCACTATGTTCTGAATTTGTATTAAGTGTGGTACTATGTTCTGAATTTGTATTAAGTGTGATACCATGTTCTGAATTTGTATTAAGTGTGGCACTATGCTCTGAATTTGTATTAAGTGTGGTACTATGTTCTGAATTTATATTAAGTGTGGCACTATGTTCTGAATTTGTATTAAGTGTGACACTATGTTCTAAATTTGTATTAAGTGTGGCACTATGTTCTATGTTCTGAATTATTAGTAAGTGTGACACTATGTTCTAACTTTTTATTAAGTGTGGCACTATATTCTGAATTTTTAGTAAGTGCGGCACTATGTTCTGAATTTTTATTAAGTGTGGCACTATGTTCTGAATTTTTAGTAAGTGCGGCACTATGTTCTGAATTTTTATTAAGTTTGGCACTATGTTCTGAATTTTTGTGTGCAGGAATGTCGGGAATGTGGTTGCTGAATGGGGACATTGATAGGGGTCATCGTGCTGCAATATGGTCTGAGCGCAAGGTTGAGCCTCTGGTCACTCGCACTCCTAAGGAGTACTGGATGATACACACAAGATGGGTTCAGCGGCACGTGCTTTATTAATTTGCACACTGACATGCATATTAATGGGAGACACTAACTGAAAAGTTATGTCATAAAGGTTGAAATGGGCCGGCCTATTACCTTTCGCGCGTCTGGTTGAGTCTATCCCGGGCTGCAAATGTCTCGCCATCGACTCCTCCTTGTTGAGCTGCTTAGTGGACCGTTGGAGGCCAGAGACCCACACGTTTCAATTCCGATGGGGAGAGATGACTCCTACTCTCGAGGATGTGTCACTTTTGTTGGGACTACCGTTGGCAGGTCATGCCATAGGACCATTGGACGCATCGGCTGGTTGGGAGCAAGGTCTTACACAACGTTTTCATGGTGTTTTTCCGGATGTTCCAGATCTGGTATGGGAGCATCATGGACCTAAGTATGACTGGTTGCTCAATTTCCAGGTTATTTCCCCTACCTCTTATCTTCAATTTATCGTGCATATGGTTTTACAGAAAATACATGTGGCTTACTTACTAAAACTTTGTCTTTGCTTAATGCAGATCCATAAGTTGCAGGCGCCATTGAGTGCGGAACAGATCACTCGGAGTCTGGAAGCCTACTTAATGTGGCTTTTCGGCAAGGTGATTTCACATAGAACCATGTCAGCACTATTAGCGTGCTCTACATCCCTATGGCACTCGAGATAGCGAGGGCTCAGACGGCTGATCAGATCCGACAGAGGAGTTGGGGTTCGGCGGTCTTAGCGGCTACATACCAAGGTATGTGCAACGGTTGCAAGCTTATATCAAGAAAGCCAGCCCTTCTTGGATGCCCTCTATTCCTACAACTGTGGTCGTGGGAGAGGTTCTCTATAGGGCGACCAGATGTACGTGTTAATCAGCCTATAGACGCCATGTTTGATGCTAATGGCGTCGACATGCCTACTTTTGGTCTGTGTTGGACACGTCGCGAGGTATGTATCGTGTTATGGTTTAATGCATTTTTTGTGTGCACCAGACATAGTTCAATGCTAGCGGCTACTAACATTTGTTTTCTGCAGAGACGCTTTGCTAGTGATCAGACCAGAAAGGAATACACGGCACTGAACGAGCAGTTCGATACGTACACTGGGGTCATCTGGCAGCCCTACATTGAAGCAGCCATAAATGCGAGATACCCTGGTGGTATGTCTTTGCTGTGCACAAGGGACCGAGATTACTGGATGATGAAATCGAAGATCATCATCGATATCTTCGTCGAGGAGATGGCACAACAGAGGGTTACGAGGCAATTTGGTCTTCTGCAGTTGGAGCTACCTCCCCCTACAGAGAACCCTGTGCCATCACACATCCACAGGTATTAACCAGTTTTACAATGTTGCATTATCTTTCATAGTGCTCAATTCGAAGGGCATGACACCACAATTATCTTTCATATTGCTGAACACACACCACAATTTTAGGACGACAAGGAAGGGCATGACTAGGACAACTGCCGAGTGGCTAGTAAGACTAGAGCGGTATGTTATATGTTATACAACGGGAGACAGCAAACACAAATCTATGGCACGAGAATCACAATTTTGAACTCAATGAATTCAATGTCTATTTGTGGCGCTACACGAGCGGAACACGGTACGCATCGTTGAGCACTCTCACCTAGAGGAGATACCTGATCCTACTCCGTCGGATACGTACCCGAGCTATGATACTTCGGGCTCTAGGCAGTACGCGGTAAGATATATTTCCTTTAAGTAATGTTGTCACATACATTGGCGTGCATACTTAATAATCATCCTAAAAATTTGCAGGCTACCTTGACACACGAACTCTACGACGACGTGACCACCTTTGGACGATCACTGTCGTCAGGACCTCTTCTTCATCACCGTCCTATCATACAACCCTTCTTGGAACGGATGCAGAACAAAATACGGGCTGTCTACGAGGCTATCACGTGTACCCGGAGAAGCAACGTTGTTCAGCACCAGCCACATCAGCAGCGTCCATCCATGCACCGACATCAACCACGTCCACGTCTAGCACATCAGCCGACGACCAGGCCACCCCCTCCTGAAAAACCTTGCAGTTCATCGTGGCCGCACCCACAACACTATGGTCCCACGTCGAGCTTCGTGTTTTCTCCACAGCCACAGCACCATGGTCCCTCGTCGAGCTTTGTGTTTGAGCCAGAGCAGCCGTCACAGCCAGCAGGTGTGTATCTTCATATTTATTGTTTTCAATATCAGTTGAGGCGACATAAGTCTTCATGACTTAAAGTTCCATCGTGCAGGAGCCTATGGATATCATGCGTCTATGTCGGCATCACATGATACGTGGGGGAGTGATCATCGTCCCGTGGATAGCATACAGGCTCCGATGTCGCAGCACACCCAGTGGATGAACATGTTTTCGACTCCTCCACCAGGCCCCACGCAGGATACACAGCATGACCAGGGAGAGTCTAAGATTCCTCCGCGTCCCATCAGGGCACCCGACAGGTGGGGATGGACGCCGCTTCCAGATTCGCCTCCCCGCCAGGCCAGACGTCGTCACTGACGCTTCTATCTATTAGTAGAGACATTACCATCTATTTATGTGTGAGACTTATTTCTATTCTATGTATGAGACAAATGACTATGTACTTATGTACGAGACATATGCCTACAACATCATATTTAGATAGAACAGAATGCTCGTACAACAAGATAGTACAAACAACTACATAGAACTACATCTAAATTAAATGGTACGTACGAGTGAACTTACAACATACAACATAAAACTACATGAAGTCATCATCGTCATCCTCCATCGATGCAGAACTCTTGCGCCCTTCGACGATGAAGAACTCTTGCCCTTCGATGATGAAGAAACCTTGCCCTTCGACGATGAAGAACTCTTGCCCTTCGAAGATGCAGAACCCGGAAGCGGCGGCATGAAGATATCATCTTCATCCTCGCTCTCCTCAATCCATAAAGATGGATTATTTGCTGAAATCCTTCTGAAAGTTTCACTCTTCGGCACCACCATCTTCTTCCACCTTTCATGCAACCTAAGAAGTTCTTAATGTACCTCCTCATAGGTCCTTTCAGGCCATCCAGACCTACGTAATTCGTGAGCCAACTCATTCATTATGGTGTCACTACCAGTGAGTTCGTCCCATGGAACTATCCTATTGTCCATCCTGAAATCGGTAGTTAGCCTCAGAAGAGTCCTGCTCATCCCAGGGTGAAAACTACGATCGGAAGGATAATGGGACATCTCAACTACACTACACTGGAATGCTTATCCACCTCCGTCTGAAGGGGGTTTTATAGGTAGAGAGGAGAAAATGGCGGGAAAAAACGACTACAGTATGGTGGGAAACAGATGGAGGAAAACGGGTGGCGGAAAAAAGTTGGCGGGAAAATATTGAGGGGGAAGGGTTGGCGGGAATATATGGCGGGAAACGGGTGGCGGGAAAATATTGGTGCATGCAGCAGTCAGCCTAGAGCAGGCCTATCGGCCCACAGCAGGCCGACTGGACCTGAACTTGTGGCCGCAGGTCTATCGGCTAGCAGCAAGCTGATAGGCCTCCAGTCGGCTTGCTGTGGGCCGATAGGCCTGCCGTGGGCCGACTGGAGGTAGTCGGCCTGCTGCGGGCCGACGCTGTATTATTTTTGTAAATTTTTAAACGGGCGTAATATTTTTGCAAATTAAAAAAAATGTATTATTTCAAAAAAATTAGCTTGGTCAAACGGAAACATGGTGCACGCTTTTGCTTTTTTCAAGTACATGTATACGCATTATAAATAGTGACAAAATAATGCACAGGGCATGGATGCACGACAAGCTTCTATGCTAGCTCAACCAGTGGTGCAGATTATTCCTTTTCTTTTTTGCAAATAAATGGTGCAGATTAATCGTTACTGACATGCCAAAAAAGTATAATCAGTTGGAATCTCGAAAAGATTAGTGGTAGGCTTATGCAGTACTGGTAGTGGGATAACCACATGCACAAGGGCACGGAGGACGGCGCACGTATCACTATGAAAAGCTTATGTTGTCCTGAAAAGAAGTACTCCCTCCGTCCCGGTGTATAAGTCATTCGCGTAGTTCTAGGTCGACAATTTAACTATCTAAATATGTATTATATGTGACAAAAAATATACATTTAGAAACTACATCCGTGTAGAAATCTAGTGATATATTTTTCATGACATATAGCACATATTTAATTCCTCAAATCAATGACCTAGAACTACGCGAATGACTTATACACCGAGACAGAGGTAGTAGTATATGTAAAACTTATGGTCTCCAGGTGATGGATCAGGCCTATGACTAACAACAAATCTAATGTAAAGGCACATACAATATCTCAGCCAAAAAGGTGCATATATTAAATAAGATAAATGAGCGACGGCCGAACATCCACAACGAACTGCACTGCACTTCACAACACTGTGTTTATTTATTTATTGTTTTGGTAGCGCATACATCACGTGTAATTTAGTAGTTGAAATTACATGTTGCAACAAATAGTAAGACAAGTTGCGACAAAAAAAGTTGCACATTGTCATGCACAAATTTAGAGATGGAATATATGTGCAACATTTGGTCTAAACATGTGCAACATCGTCAAATTATTGAGTGAATAATTTCACCTTTTACCCGATATTAATATATTTGATATTGTTTACCCCATTTTATCTAGAAGTTGTTACATCTTGTCAAGTTTAACACAATTTAACAATTCGAATTGCTAAATCTCAGTAGACTGAGACTTAACCAAGTCTCAGTTGATGCTATATTCACGGGATCTTATAGGGAGATCATGTAAGTTTTTTTTCTTACATGTCATGTCACTTGAATTTGGTTAAGTCTCAGCCGACTGAGACCTAGCCACACTCTTAACAATTTGTCCCAATTTTGACCGTCTGATACACTTGTCATGCTGATATGGCTGGTGACTAGTATTCCAACTCCACATACATGCCCGCCTAACCCGCAATCCTGCCCCGGCGGTGAATCCAATGATTGTTTTTCTTTTCTTTCCTTTTTTGCGAAAAGAATCCAATGATCGCTAATGGTGAGCCGTGTCATCACCTCACTATTCGTTCTTTCTGATGTTTGTTCACATAGTGGGTCTGGCTTGATGATACAGTCGTGACACAGTGTAAAAACATATGGATAAATCTCGGCAGAAGAAATTAAATTGGGTAAACATTGTCACGAAGGCTCAGTAACCAACCACGCCATGAACATGGCTATTGAGACAAGAGCATCTTCCTACTCGTCATTGCACCTTTTGTGAGTGAGTTTAGAACTTTTTTCCCTTCCTTTCTGGCAGTTGATCTACATGTTTTGAAAATTGCCCACGTACACATTGCGCACGTGCATTGTACCCCGTCACTATGGATGGATGGATTCCACCACCACCCTGGTGAAGCTAGCCCCCCACACGTAATGCGTGTGCTCTAAATGAGACGGCCGGCTGTCATGAACAGTGCTAGCTGTTGAGTGCGTGAGATCCCAAACTGGCAACTACCTATATACAGCTAGAATGCGATCGATGGCTCCACCACGCACGGGAAGTGGACCCAGCTCTAGATTTGATCACGCACGTAAACGTACCAATAATTATACTAGCGGCCAGCGGATGCATCATCTTGTGCTGGCCTGGCCTCATGTCCGCCAAATGTTATCTCGAGTTGGACAATGTCTAGCTCCAAGTTGGCAACTTGCATGCTGATCAATGAGTAATAAATAGCAAATAAATAAAATCAGCGCGCACATGATATCTGATCATGCAAACATGCATGTTTTTTTTAGCATCAGTACAGACACAAGCGCTCGTATACACGCGCATACACTCATCCCTATGAACGCACACACGCACCCTACCCATATGAGCACCTCCGAGAGACTGAGCCGGCATATCATCTTGAGATTTACGAAGCAACCGTAGGCACCTCGTCGTCGGCGGGAACGTCTCCTCCTACTGAAAGCGTATCGCCGGAAATCCTGAAATAAATCTAGGAATAATGCAAGCACCAGGATTTAAACCCTGGTGGGTTGGGGATACCAGGGTCCACCTAACCATCTCAACCACAGGTTGGTTCGCATGCAAACATGCATGTGGTCCAGCAAGATATCTAGATATTGGTTGGCCCTACGGGTAGTATTTTATTCCTTCCATGGATTTTATGGTATAGTTAAAAAAAACTACTCCCTCCGTCTCATAATGTAAGACGTTTTTTGACATTAGTGTAGTGTCAAAAAAAGTCTTACATTATTGGACGGAGGGAGTATTATTTTTAATAAATGGTCTTTTAATTAACATAAAATTTAGCATCAAGCATATACACAACACTAAGAGTATCATCCGGCCTCTGCATAACTAGGTGTATACAGCCAAACATCAAAATTCGGTAACAATCTATCTATTCTATACCTACTATTAAAGGGAGGTGATATTCTTGGTTTGGTTCCGCTTTATTTCGTCCCGTTTTGATGTACAAGAAAAAAACGAGAAAGAAAGCGCTGAGAACGTACGTGCAAAGGAAACTGGGACGTCCGGCCCACGTGCACAGGAAACGGAAAACTAAGTCTCCACCCGCACTAACCAGCCCACCTACCTACTATGTTGTTTGTGCAAAGTGAGGAATATGTCATTTTATATGGGTTAAACGAATTTTGTTAAAAGAAACAACGAAGGAAACGAGTTAAATGGAGGAGTCAGTTCCGCTGTCATGACCATGGAAGGAAGGCGAAAAAAAGAAGGAATAAATTCCATCCTTATAATGATGTAGAAAGGGAAGGAATTAAAGGAAAGAATAAGAGATGAAATAAATTCTATCCTTTATGATAAGGCAGGAAGGGAAGGAATTAAAGGAAAGAATGATAGAAGGAATAAATAAATTTCCCTATTATATACGAGGTATGAAGAAAAGAATTAAATAAGAAATAAATTTCACAAGGAAAGAATAAAAGAAAGAATATTTTTTACTAATTATATGAGGCATGAAGAGAGGGAATTAAAGTGGAAATAAAATTCGCTGGGAACTAAAATTAGAAATAAAATTTTCACTGTTAAGGAATTATCAGAACGAAATAAATTCCATTGTGGTCTGATTAAATATATCATCGGCTGTGCGTGCATAAAAAAAGTTCCATGGTGCCTCTACCTAGGAATATATGGGTCACGCTAATACATCAAAAAAAAAGTCGTGGAGGAGCTTGTCAAAAGTGACCATGTTACTTTTGAATCTCCTCATGATGTTGTTTTTGTTGAATCTCATGTGATGTAGGAGTACGTGAAGATATGCATCGCCTGGTACATTATGACATGATTGGTGTTCAACCACATGAACATGTATATGCGGTTGCAGCACACAAGGAATTACAAGCCGGTGCAAATAGGAGCTTCAGAAATCGGCATGTTGAGTATGATGTCCAAAATCATCGCCTTGGGACTGATCACAGTGGATGAAATAGGTGGGCAAGTGACCATCATGGAAGATGATGACGAGGAGAAGTGACAACACAGATGACTCGCTATGAGTGTGTGAGAGTTTGTTTCTTCCGTTGCAACGCACAGGTGAAAGGAAACCGAGACAGCCGACCTATATGTCTATTTTAGTTGTCAGCCTTTACTGCTGATACGAAGAAATTATAAATATAAATTCGGAGGATTAAGTGCAGCTTGACATGCATCTAAAAGAAGGAAGTTGCACCGTCACGTGGGGTAGGTATTTATTTTCCGCTGAAATACACGATGTAATTTATTACTTACTAAATTTGAATACTTTTAGTGTTTTTATATTGTCATAAAACAAAAAAAATTCCTTAACAAAATGTTGTCAATAAGATCAATTACTTCAAATCGTACCCCATGATCTAAGCTCTCTTTCATGATCTTCAAATGATGCATCTTTTTTATATAAGTGTCCGTTGTCCCATGAAAGAATTCCTGGACCCATCCAACATGTACTAGAATTTTTTTCCCCGAATGTTGCCATAGCCATTAATATTCCTTACTAAATTTGCATCAATTTTATTTTCCATTGAAGCAAACAATGTAATTTTTTTTACTTATTCAATTTCACTACTTTTGATGTTCTTTATATTTTTATGATGTTGTGAATAGATCAAAAGCTTTTCATAAGAAAACATTGTCAATCAGATCAATTTACTACGAATCATACCACATGTCCTAAGCTCCGTGTCGTCAACTCACGATCCTCAAATGATGCATTTTTTTTCATAAGAAACCTTTGTCCCATTATGAATAGATCAAAAGCTTTCCCATGACGTGTCGTGAAGCGGATTTTTTTCCCGTTGCAACGCACGGGCATTTGTGCTAGTAAAGTCTTATAAACCGACACTATACTATGTCGAAAAGGATGATGGACCAATGTACTATAACCATATGATTGCTCAATCTTTTGAGCCGACATTCATTTTCCAGAAACTTTTAGACAACCACTAGCGTGCCGATCCAATGCATATATGCAGCACGGACAGCCAACCAGTGGCAGAAGCTTGTTTTCCCTGAATAAGTTTTGGCTTGACTAGTAGACTTTTAGCCCAACAAAACCGATCGTTGCAGGCCACGATCTTTCAATCCAGAACGATTGCGATACACGCACAAATGATCCAGCGAAACGTGTCGTTGGATTTGACAACTTTGAGCATACAAGACAGTAGATAGAGTACTGATCTGGGTACTTCAGAGGCCATACACGGTGATGCACTCAATCGTGGTGGAAAGGGACATGACTTGTAGGCACTACAGATTAGTACATAGGAGGCAATGGCATGCGTGCATATGCATGTGTGTGAGTGTCATGCACTTTTGCACAAGTGGTGGCACAAGCTGCAATGGACTAGGCGCGTGCATGAAAGCGTGTCAACATGCATTCCACCGTACAAGAATCGACAAGATCACCGGCTTTCCACCGAGCAAGACTTTGAAGAGTACTTTGCCGGCAGCAAAATGGACAACCACTAAGGATGAGTTTGGTAGGTTTCATCATTTTTGGGTATTTACATATGTGATTGAGTTGGCCTGCTTGAACAAATACAAAGCAAAAAACCATGTTTTGCACATAGTTTGCCAAGCTGCATATTGGCTGGCTGTATTGGGGAAGCAAATTTTCCCCTGGCTTTTGGTGGCGGTTTTGTTGGGCTGGGTTGATGCACCATGCGGCGTTTGGTTGCATACACTGAATTCAATTAAGAGTTAAAAACTATACATGACACACGGAGTTATAGTAGAGTTGATGGGTATAGCTCTATTCGTGTACGCGAGTCGAAATGAAAAACTTACAACACGAAAGTTTTGTGGAACAACGAGATGAAGCTAGTGGTTAAAGAAAATTTCAAATGGTCGAGCGTGTGTGCTGGATTTGTCAAACATTGTCTAAACCATCACATGAACACCTTAGTACAGTACAATAGGAAGATACACATATACGCATCTACAATCGTCGAAACAAAAAATCGCACAACAAGAAAGTCATGTGAAACAGCAAGATGAAGCTGCTGGTTAAAGAAATCTCAAATGGTCGACTGTGTGCTATTAGTTTGACAAAATTCATCCAAAATAGCTCCAAACATGAACACAAAGTTGAACGTTTACAGTCAATGACACTCCGAATTGATCTCTTGATTGAAACCAAAATGTCGATGTGCATCTTTTTCGTATACAAATTATTTCGGAGTACCTTTGTATAGATTAGAAGGGACTACATGAAGGAGATTAAGGAGTGTGAATTAAATGTTGGAGTTTGCTAGTACGATTTTGGCTCAAAGCCCAACTAAAATACGAAATGCTCATGGTCCATTCATGCATGGTTGTGCATGGTGTGAGTGGGACTAATGTTTAGTCCCACATTGCTAGTTGGGTGGGAGTTGCACCATATTATAAGGTGAGCTCTTCTAGCACTTGGATGAGCATGAGAAGAGGAGACCTACACGCGTGCTCCTCCTCCTCGCTCGCTTCGGCAGGCCACACCTCGTCATGAGGCGTCCCTTCGCGTTGGGTCCACTACTAGGAAAATGCTTATAGATAGAAGTTTACCAGTAGTAAGTTTTTTTTACCCCACGCTACTAGTACTTACCAGTAGCGTTGTGTAGAAAACACGCTACTACTAACATATAGCAGCAGTGTTTGTTTGTTTGGGCCGCGCTACTGTTACATGGGCCGCAGGGTAGCATCTGTAGCCCACTTAGCTGTAGCGTTTGTTCTGAAAGCGCGCTACAGCTGGTGGGCTTAGCAGTAGTGTGGTTCTCCAACCAGCGCTACTATTATAGCTAAAGAAAACCGGCCCGCGAGCGCCCCCGGCCGCACCCCCCTCGTCTCACACAATCCCCTCCGCCCGACGACGACGCCGCCGCGGTTAGGGTTCATCCCCGGCCGCCTCACCCCCGTCGACGGTGCCATGCGCCGCCACCACGCGCGGTCGCCTCTCGCCTCCTCCGACACTCCAGCCCCGTAAGTCCCCCTCTCGATCTCCTCCTCCCTGCGCGCGTCACAGTAGCTCCTCTCAATCTCTCAGTTAGGGTTCTTCGTAGGGCTCCAATCGATTTGCCGCGAATGAGGGTTGTGTTGGGCTCAGAGAGAGAGAGAGAGAGAGAGAGAGAGAGAGAGAGAGAGAGAGAGAGAGAGAGAGAGAGAGAGAGAGAGAGAAGAAACATCGAGGGTTGTGCGGATGGTACGGATCCGGGGGCCACGGTGACGGGAAGAGTGCGGGAGGCGACGTCGGTTCGGGCAAGGGAGGAGGCGGCGGGGGCTGCGTTGCGCTGCCGGCCGGCGAGGCGGAGACGAGGAGCAGCAGGGCTTGTAGTTGCCGGGGAGTGGAGTGGAGAGCAGAGCAGAGCAGATCAGGGAGCAGTGGAGTGAGAGTGAGAAACAGAGAGCAATATTTTGCTTGACTTGACCTGCCAAAGTAGTATAGGATTTGGACGCATCTAGTACAGGAAGGAGTACCAATATTTTGCTTGACTTGACCTGCCATTGCTTATTAATGTTTTCTTTTTCATCCTTATCATAAACTACTCCTAGCATGGCAGTAATTTATATATTGCATTTGTGTCGGTCGATTTTGTGTGAAGCCATGAGGCCGAGACCGAGTAGTAGTTCATCACATACACTAGTATTGCTTCTATAGGTCGGCTTTTCTGATGTCATGTTATGGATATTGCTTCTATAGGAGTGTAAGTGCTCGGTTCGGGTTGTATCAAGTGCTCTGTTCGGTGTTGTTCATGTGAGAGACAAAGCTACAAGCTCAAGTTTATTTAGTGTGCTTTGTTGTGAGAAATCATCAAGATTTGGGATTACTGATAAGAAGGGGCTAGTTTATTTAGTGTGCTTTGTTGTGATTAACGAAGATGAGATGAGATCAAAGTATTGTTATGTTTTGCCATATATTTGTTTGTTACATCTCTAGATTATTGAGCTACTAGTATTGTTTAACCTTGTGTTTAGTGCAAATTTCATGCTGATAGCGACGCTTCATCTGAAGAGTTGGGGACATTAGTTTACTAGATTGCTAGCTTTATGATTATTGGACTGAACTTTATGTTTACTTTTTAGTTGTTATTTTGCTTGCCATGTGAACTCTAGCTAAGAAAACTTTATGTTTACTTTTTGGATCGTTAATCCTTTAACATATTGCTTTAGGGAAATGGCGCCACCACCGCCATCACCACCATATGTCGACGGTGCAAGTCAAGGTGCGCCAGCAGCCTTGCAACTGGCACGCTGTTTGGCATCTACTTCAAGTCTAGTTTTCTTCATGCAGCGGTAATAAATTATATGAAACTAGTAACTACTATTTTGTTTTTAGTGTTATCTATACCTACTATTAAAGGCAGTTGATATTCTTGGTTTCGTCATGCTTTGTTTCGTCCCACTTCAATAATTTTCACATAACCTATTTTGATTCCATGACCAATATGTCATATAGGTGCAAAGGACGCACGTAAACATATTTTTGTTTGGATTGATGAAAACAAACTAGCATATAAAATCTTAATGCATACGGCCGTATCACGTATGATACCTTTTTACAATCCCGTTGTCTCTCTAGGTTATGGGATGCGACCCACCGCCGCCGCCAGCGCCGTCCCGGCGGCCGCCGCAAGTCTCCTCGGTTGATGTAGCCATAGTCCGTGCTCCTAGCTCGACAATCTCCAGCCAACCACCATCCGTCCGTGCCGCCCCCAGCATTGCCGCTGCCCCAGATCGATGACGTATGCAGCGGTCCACCGTGCCGCCCACTACATCCCCTTCCTCCTCGTCATGCCATGTTGCTGCCGGCCCAATTCTTCACCGGCCCGCACTGCTGCCCCAAGCTCCATGATCTACTCATATAGGTGCAAAGGACGCACGTAAACATATTTTTGTTTGGATTGATGAAAACAAACTAGCATATAAAATCTTAATGCATACGGCCGTATCACGTATGATACCTTTTTACAATCCCGTTGTCTCTCTAGGTTATGGGATGCGACCCACCACCGCCGCCAGTCTCCTCGGTTGATGTAGCCATAGTCCGTGCTCCTAGCTCGACAATCTCCAGCCAACCACCATCCGTCTGTGCCACCCCCAGCATTGCCGCTGCCCCAGATCGATGACGTATGCAGCGGTCCACCATGCCGCCCACTACATCCCCTTCCTCCTCGTCATGCCATGTTGCTGCCGGCCCAATTCTTCACCGGCCCGCACTGCTGCCCCTAGCTCCATGATCTAGTCATATAGGTGCAAAGGACGCACGTAAACATATTTTTGTTTGGATTGATGAAAACAAACTAGCATATAAAATCTTAATGCATACGGCCGTATCACGTATGATACCTTTTTACAATCCCGTTGTCTCTCTAGGTTATGGGATGCGACCCACCGCCGCCGCCAGCGCCGTCCCGGCGGCCGCCGCAAGTCTCCTCGGTTGATGTAGCCATAGTCCGTGCTCCTAGCTCGACAATCTCCAGCCAACCACCATCCGTCTGTGCCACCCCCAGCATTGCCGCTGCCCCAGATCGATGACGTATGCAGCGGTCCACCGTGCCGCCCACTACATCCCCTTCCTCCTCGTCATGCCATGTTGCTGCCGGCCCAATTCTTCACCGGCCCGCACCGCTGCCCCAAGCTCCATGATCTACTTGCCGAGGAGTGGTCTACGTTGAAAATCTCGGCCAGGACGTTGCCGAGTCCAACCTTCAGGCGGCCGCCGCAAGTCTCCTCGGTTGATGTAGCCGTAGTCCGTGCTCCTAGCTCGACAATCTCCAGCCAACCACCGTCCGTCCGCGCCGCCCCAGCATTGCCGCCGCCCAGATCGATGACGTATGCAGTAGTCCACCGTGCCACCCACTAGATCCCCTGCCTCTGGTCATGCCACGTTGCTGCCGGCCCAATTCTTCACCGGCCCGCACCGCTGCCCCAAGCTCCATGATCTACTTGCCGAGGAGTGGTCTACGTTGAAAATCTCGGCCAGGACGTTGCCGAGTCCAACCTTCAGGCGGCCGCCGCAAGTCTCCTCGGTTGATGTAGCCGTAGTCCGTGCTCCTAGCTCGACAATCTCCAGCCAACCACCGTCCGTCCGTGCCGCCCCCAGCATTGCCGCCGCCCCAGATCGATGACGTATGCAGTAGTCCACCGTGCCACCCACTAGATCCCCTGCCTCTGGTCATGCCACGTTGCTGCCGGCCCAATTCTTCACCGGCCCGCACCGCTGCCCCAAGCTCCATGATCTACTTGCCGAGGAGTGGCCTGCGTTGAAAATCTCAGCCAGGACGTCATCGAGTCCAACCTTGAGTTTGACGCCATTTCTCTTAATCCCGAAAGCTCCGCCGCCCCTGAAGAAGAAACACGATGTGAAGTAATTGATTCATCCAGTCGTGTTTTCTTAAATCTAGCACAAGGAGCCTTTTGGATTTCCCGGCGAGTTAACATCCGGTTTACTACATCTTGGTCGCCCTCGATTCTGTCTTATGCCCGACGCCTGACTAACGACAGCGCTGCACGTTCGTTGCGCTCTATCCTGTCAACTCGGTGGCGTCCGCGTCCATCATGACAAGCTGCGGAAGCGGCCTCATCAGTGCATGCCGCAAGTCAGCAGCAAGCATGCACACGCACACTCGGCCAGCGGCAACACGCAAGCAGCAAGCAGCGGCGGCGGCAAGCAGGAAGCAGCAGCACGCATCAAACTAGCTACCAGCCGCAAGGTAGCTCGAGCTCACAAGCAGGACCCCCAGGCAACGCACGTACGCATGTCGCACCGTCCGTGACGAGCTCGGCTCTGTTAGAGTAGAAGTAGAACACGGCTTGATGTACTGGTACGGGTACAATTAGGATTGATCACCGAATCCTACTTTGTTAGCTTTGTACTATGCGGTCGCATCTGGCCAGCAGAAGCTATGTTGTCGGGTCATTCGTTGTTGATCGTTGCCGTCGTTAGACAGTACTCGGCCTTCTTCGGTCGCCCTCATGGAGTCGGGGCCGGCAGGGATAGCGATGACAATGGTTGTTGTGTGCGGGTCAGGGTCAGGTTGGGTATAGGGAACGAGAGAAAGTAATGAGTCAGCTGCTTCGCCTATTATTTTTTTACATATGCCCTACTTGCTTGCTTGAAAGCTTTGTTGACATGGCGATGCCCAATCAACAGTAGACATGGTCAAAACCGCTTCAGCTGGTCAAATCCGAGGGCAGTGTTGATTCTTGCATGAATTTCAGAGTTCGGGGTTGTTTCCTAGACTTCAATGACAATTCAGGATTGTAATATGGACTTCTCTAATGTTAGTCGGCATCGACCAGCGTGCATGATCTTTTGTTTTTTTGCGTATGACCTTTTGTTTATTTTTAAAACCCGAGGCTTATTATATATATGATCTTTTATGTGTACTATCAAAGAAATTATTTTCTCCCGGTGCAACGCACGGGCATATTATTGGCATTAATGCATCGTGTATATATCATTTTGCTTTTTGTACACAGATCGTCCCATGCAATGTGAGGTCAGAATTCAACAATCTTACTGGAGACTCTGTGACCTTTGAGGCTCCTGGGGACCCCTACACAATGGAGATCGAGAAAGGACGAAAGATGACGCGGGTGGGAGGAGATGGATGGGTCCATCACCTTATCGCAAGGGGCTCCATCACCATTTGTGCGTACGGCGTGGACATGGACGGTCGCACACACTTCAACTCGGTCGGGTGGAAGAGCTTACTCGTCGGCAAGAATCTTCATGTTGGACAAGCGATCCTCATTACTATCAGGAACACCCACCGCCCAGGCTTGAAGATGATGGTCGTCATCGACATCATCTAGAACTTCATATGCATGCGTGTGGCTGTTGAACCATATATATGCTAGTATGACTACCTAGTAGACTTATCAACTATGATCTATCCATGCATTGTTGACTACTATATGAGTTTGTGAGATTGTGTGGTTATATTAAATGTGGTACTGTCGTTAATGTTTGTGAGATGGTTCTGTGAACTTAATTTATTTGCACTGGACTTGTCTTGATTTTCATGAATATTGCACCTGACTGTTTTTTTATTTTTTATTCCTATTTGCCTAGTAGTAGCGTGGGGAGGAAATAGGGCGCTACTACTACGTGATGATAGTAGTAGCGCTGGTGGAGGAAGCAGCGCTACTAATAAGTATTTTAGCTGCAGCGCTTGTTCAGAAACGCGCTACTGGTAAATAATAGCTGTAGCGCCCTAGCTGTAGCGCGGGTGCCCGCGCTACTGGTATGTAAAAAACCAGTGCCACTAGTAAGCTTTTCTCTAGTAGTGGTCGGGTTTCTAGAATGAGCCTAGCAGGCCTCTGGAACCCCGCCTCTCGTGATCCTGTATGGGAGATGGGCGATCAGGTTATCTCGTAGTAATTTGCTCATATATTCAACATAAAATAGACCACACATATGCATTTATACAGTCTACTAGGGAGATGCAGATCTACTCGCTATGACATTCAGAACAAAAAACGCACAACAAAGAAGTCATGTGAAACAAAAGCTACCGGTCAACAGAATTTCAAAAGGTTGACCGTGTGCGGCTAGTTTGACAATTTTGTTTCCCAAATAGCTTCAAACAAGACCACGAAGTTCAACATTTACAGTCAACAAAACTATGAACCAATCGCCTGACTGAGACCACAAGTCGATGTGCATCTTTTTCGTGTACAACTTATCTTTGAATCGAAGCATCTTTGTGTAGATTAGAAGGAAGCAGGTGAAAAAGATTAAGGAGTGTTAGCAAAACGGACCACATATTTTATTATGCTAAAAAAACAGACCACACATATGCATTTGTACAATCTACTATGGAGATGTAGATCTACTCGTCTACGACTGTCGAAACAAAAAATGTACAACATGAAAGATGTGTGAAATAGCGAGATGAAGTTACTGGTCAAAGGAACAGTCGACCGTCTGCGACAAATTAGAAAAAAAACCATCCAAAATATCTCCAAATATGAACACGAAATTGAACATTTACAGTCAACAAAACTAGTGTACCAATCGTTTGAATGTAATCACAATATGAATGTGCATCTTTTTCGTGTAGATCTTATCTCGAATCGAAGCACCGTTGTTTAGTTTAGAAGGGACTAATATGTGGACAAGATTAAGACAGATAAAAGAACACACCAAGTGCAACCCCCACCTACATCAGGTACCATGCATGCACCATGTGGCATCATGAGATTCACCTTTTTCATTGCTCATGCCTGGCTCGCTAGAAACGACCGAATCGAGCATTCCTAGCGGGCTGGCTAAGGGGTGGTTTTAAACATCATGTGGGCCAAGATTCTAGTACTGGCCAGGCATCCAAACGCATGGTTTATGTGCCGCATGGGCCTAGTTGGGCCTCGTGCAGGCAACCAAATGCATCCCATGGGCATGTGCGGAGTCTAATTACATTTAGCAAGGATGACATTATTGACACACATACTTATGTTAGCAAAATCGAAAAAGTCGATCTGTGCCACAATTGAAGTTGCATATTGGAATCTTGCATTCAAACTTGACTATTTCGACCTGTGTCATTAATGCTTGCGAAGAAACTAGGTCTATGCCACTCCGCGCCGACTTCACCAGTTATCGTTTGTTCGCCATCAACTTTCGTCATTTCCTTATATCAGGGACACACCGCTTCTCCAAGTCAACCGCAGCGAGCAGGAGACTTGGTTCACTCTTTCAACCGATGTGGTGCCCATCATTGAGGCATAATTTCTACTTTGCCACTCTAATATATGGGCCCATCAATATTGACGAGAAGACTCTGGCCGTTCTGGCCGATGTGCTGGACTGTCGTTCGGGCCATAATTTCCATTTGGCCACTATGATGCGAGACTTCATTCGTCGTGGGCCCACATGCAGCGCTCGATAGTGGCACTTTCCTAAATTTTGGCAGGTAGAGCCCCTTTCTTCTTGCCACTTCCACTCATGTCCTCCCACTACTCGACCATCGTCGCTGCCTCATTGCTACCATAGCAGTCATCCACACACGGACGGTAATGGACATCGGCTTCAGGAGCCTGGTGAAAGTGTTGTTTCTCCCATCGGGGTAAGAAATCACCTAACTTGTTTGTCGATTCCCTTTTTGCGATTCAAATAGTGTGGTCACACTCTGCTACTTCACGTAGGTTAGTACCTCCGAGCGGCTTAATGATGTTGTTGAAGATTCGACAGTAGCTTGATAATTAGTGGTGACTTCACTATGAATTGCCTGTAGACGCTACCATAGTGACTCGGAGGGATCTAGTTAAGCAATTTGAGAAGTATACCGGTCAGCCCAACCAGCATTACGTGTTGAGGTACCCTGACAGCAGACTGGAGAAATTTATTAATGTAGCCGAGAGGATTGTTTGTTGTTGATGTTTGGTGAACACATGTCTATGAGGACTGTGTTTATGTCGGTTCATATCATTAACGATCAGACTAGGGAAGAGTTAGTCATTAATGATGAAAAAACGTATTCGCATGTGGGTGCGGCTGGCTATTTAACTGATGAGGACAAGGAAGTGGTTGCGACAGCCGGCGGTGTAGAAGAAGAAGAGGATAGGATGCATTGTAGGCAATCAAAATGTTGTAAATGACGATTGCATGCATTTGTAATTAAATCTGGCCATCCATTTCAGATAATACCATGTATCTAATGCGCATTTTCATATTTTATTAATGTTATTCTCACAAGATTATCGTAACTTTCGGTCCACTTCAGGTTAATGTTAACCTGCCCTTTGCTGCCAAGCGAGAGATTTGGACTTGCTTCATCGGAGTGTATGAACTAGAAATGTCCTCGCGGACGAGGGCATGCGGAACATGAGTTTATTTTAAAATTTATTAATGTTGTTCTCACAAGATTATCGTAACTTTATGTCCACTTCAGGTTAATGTTAACCTTCCCTGTGCTGCCAAGCGAGAGATTTAGACTTGCTTCATCGGAGTGTATGAACTGGAAATGTCCATGCGGATGAGGGCATGAGGAACACGAGTTTATTTAATGATTTATTAATGTTGTTCTCACAAGATTATCGTAACTTTCTCTCCACTTCAGGTTAATGTTAACCTGCCCTGTGCTGCCAAGCGAGAGATTTGGACTTGCTTCACCGGAGTACTGTATGAACTGGAAATGTCCCCGCGGACGAGGGCATGAGGAACACGAGTTTATTTAAAGATTTATTAATGTTGTTTTCACAAGATTATCGTAACTTTCTCTCCACTTCAGGTTAATGCTAACCTGCCCTATGCTGCCAAGCGAGAGATTTGGACTTACTTCACCGGAGTACTGTATGAACTGGAAATGTCCCCGCGGACGAGGGCATGAGGAACACGAGTTTATTTAAAAATTCAGCCACTTCGAGCTTAGCAGTCCCATTAGCGATTTTTGTTTTGTTTTATGTGGCTCCCTGCAAATAAACACTGAATTATCTTATGATTATTCAATCTTTTGGACCGACACTGGCCAGAAACTGTCGGATAAACATTAGCGCGTCGATCCCACTCATACTAGCAGCTAGAGACAGCTAACCTGTACCAGAAACTGTCGGATTGACCTTGTAGCCCAATAAAATCAATGGTGCAGGCCGCGATCTTTCAATCAAAAATGATTGTGAATTGTGATGCACATGCACGCACATACGATTCGGCGCGAAACGTGTCGTTGGATTTGACTCATTTGAGCATACAAGATATACTACTTACTGTACAACAATATATCCGATGATGATGTGGGTACTCCGGTGGCCGTACATGCCGATGCACTCGATCGTGGTGGAAAGCAACTTCTCCTAGTTCAATTTAGCTGTCACAAGATTTTCCCCTCTCTCTGCGGCATTTTGTCGACCAATCACACACACATGCAGCCAATGGTGCGATGCAATATAGCCACATAGGCAAAGCCCAGTCTAAGCGTCAGGACTATTTCTCGCCTGTATCGGTCGAGACGTAACTTGGTCTCATCTCTCGGCATGAGGGAAAATACTGTACACTACTGTAGCCTCTTTTGATCTATTTTTTTGCTCTGTGTTTTTTATTATCAGTTAGCTTCAAAAGAATTCTTCTTTGGGATTTTTTTCGTTTTCTTTGTTTTTTATTTATTTTGTTTTCAACACATATTTACATTTTTTTCATATGCATTGTACATTATTCATATACGTCGGAAACAATATTTTGCTAGACGTTTAAATTTTTTAAATACATGATTAATATTCGTTTCCAAATATATGTTTTGATATCTACTTTTTTCAGACATACTGGAAGTTTTTTTTGTATATATCTATAATTTTTATACATGATTAACATTTTTAAAATACATGATTAACGTTTTTATAGACATTTTTGATTATTTCTCTGAATTTGTTTTATTGTTTTTCTAATACAAGTCCAACCATGCTTTTCAACAATACAAAAAAAATTAAAAATGGAAACATTTCTTTTTTATATTGTATACAAAAAAATTAAAATGTCACGAACATTTTTTTTCAAATGGGTGAGCATTTTCGTAAATGTAATGTACAGTTTTTTGTATGTACGAAATATTTTCTTGAATTACTCAAATTTTTTGTACAATCACTATTTAAATTTCACCCAGGTTTTACTGAAATGAGCGAACATTTTGAAAATGATATGATTTTTTATGCTATCAACATTTTTCTAAAACTACCCTAACAAATATTTTACACTGCATTTAAATTTTTCTAATTCGTAGTTTTTGAATTTCTTAAGTAATACTCCCTCTGTCCCATAATATAAGAGTGCTTTTACTCTACACTAGTGTCAATAACGCTCTTATAATCTGGGATGGAGGGAGTATAAGATTTTGGGATAAATATATTTAGAATATTCATTTCGAAAATATGAACAAAAGGAAAAAAAACACTAAACTCCAGGGAGCTATTTGGATCGGCCCAATACTAGGGACGTGGAGGGCGCCTTGAGGCAAGACCTCCTTTGATCTTGGAACAGGCCGCATTAGACGACACATAGCAGCTCTCTGTCTAAGCATGACACAGACGAACGATGCTCTTTAGTATTGCTTTTTGGGTCGCGGGTAGGAATCCGACCGGTTTTAAATGATAACGCTTTTATTTGGTTGGTCAGCTCAACAGTTTTTCATTGTTTGTGTGTGCGTGTGTGTGGGGGGGGGGTCCATTTCCTCCTTATTTTCTTTACCTTTTCTAATTATACAAATATTTTTCAAAAACTGAGAATATTTTTTGGAACATGAGCATTTTTAAAAAATGCAAACAATTTTAATTTTACAGAACATTTTAATTTTGTGAACATTTTTTAATACATGAGCATCTTTTCAAATTCGAATAAATTTTAATTTTTTTCATCACTTATAATATTTGCCAAGATTTTATAAATTCAAGATATTTAAAGAAAATTCATATTTTTTTGAAAACATGAAATTTTATAAATTCGTGAACATTTTTTTGGAGGGCGACTGTGAGGCAAAAGCAGGCACAATGCATGATCCGGTCCTTGGTGCAAGTTGCGGAAGTGCGCATCAAGGGAGTGCCGTGGTGCACGATCCACATGATAGGAGCGGGGCAATGTTGAGAGGTAGCGAGGCACGACTATACGGTGAGAGGGAAATCAGGATGAATTGAGCTCGGTTGATTGAATGAACCCCTAAAACCTAAAAGTACGCTTGACTTATGAGATGTAAATTAAATAATTACACCATTGATCAACTGTCAGATTAGACTAAGCACCGTAAAATTCACTTTTAGTTAGTGCCAACAACATTGGCCTGTCATTGAGTGATTCCATCTTTGAGGCGTGAAATCCTCACTTCAGAATCGCCAGCTCTTATCTTCTTCGACGGTTTCTCAAAAGACTTAGGTATAACAAACGGATGGAATGCGAAATTTAATCATTGGATAAATTAGATAGGTTGCATGGTTAAAAAATTTGCGATCGTGCGGCGCTGGCTCCCCTAAGAAATGCTCTTCCCTTCTATGTTTTTTTTAAGAAATACTTGTAATTGTATTCAATCCTAGCAACCTTTACAGATACAATGCTTTGGATTATAGACTAGAGAAATTGTAGTGCAACTCCTATTACTAAGAATTAAAAAGATATTTCCTGGAGACATATTCTCGGTTGTGATAGTCTGTGCAACATGACCTGGTACCACGGCCTTAGTAACAATAATGAAACCACATCGAAATCGTGACACCACATTTGTATACTTGCACGAACTTGACTATCTTCAAAGGTTTGCCAAAGCCCCATGAGCTACCCGTCTAAAAATATGAGAAGCCATCAGCACTGAGCGTGCTTGGGCAGGGGGCGATCCCCTACTAGTATTGGTCGTGGAATCATACAATTTTCACTAAGATGCCGATGAAGCACACTGAAGCCAAAAGACACCTGACAACGTGGGAGATGAAGAAGCCGATAATGAATGGTGCCTAAGCATATATGCTTTCATGGGTGATTCACTTTTGGTTTAATGCCTTCCGACGTTGATTTACACCATATAATGGATTGCTCGTCTAAAGACCTTTTTGAGTAGAAGTGGTTAGAGAAATTTGTTGTGCAGTTGATGGTTTATGTCACGTGTTGCACGAATAAACATGATGATCCCACGCTGTTGTTAAAGATAATAAAGATGTTCTTGCATTTATTATTGCCATTGATGTCTCTTTGTAGTGTGTGTCACTGGACAAGGTCGATGAAACCTGGCTGAACTATGACGAGATAAGCACTATATAAATATGTTATCATTTCCAATCTCTTGGTTTCCTAATATTAAGTCATGGGCTCATGGGAACCATGGGATGCTGTCACCAACTTTTGTTTGGCCATTTGGTCAAACAAATACTTAGTGCATGCTATTTTTTTCGAAACGGAGGCAAAGATTGCCTCATCTATTAATTAAGCAGAAGAGAATTGCCCAGTTAATTATGGAAAACCGGGCGAAAACCGGAACAACAAGGGCCAAGCCCACACCCAAAGACTGACACACACAGGGCAAAGCCCACCCTAATCGACGACATGTCGACCTACGGCCAGACAACGCAGCTCCGACTCTGACGGAGAACTCAGAGGAACAAAACCAGGCACGGCTGGCGCCACGGAAGATCACCGAACGGACCACCTGCAGCCAGTCATCGTACACCACAGGGCCCTGCCACCGCAGCTTTGACTCCACAGCAACAAACAAACCGAGGCAATACCGTGAACACGCCGGAGAAGAGCCGACTACCGCAACCATTGCCGCGTTGTCGACATCGCTCCCCCCATCATCGTTGCCACAGAAGTTTGGTCGCCACAGTGATTCTCTCGGGGCCGCCGCCCCGACATCCACCACTCCGTCGCGCCCAGCGCAATCAACCGGCACCGCCTTCCGGGGCCGCTGCCCCGACATACCACCGCTCCCCCAGAGCAGCAACGCCAAGACAACCCACCTGCCCACAGCCCACGCTGCTCGTGGCAACCGCCGCAGACCACTTAACGTCGCACCACATCCGGCTGCCGCCCGACGAAAGTCGATCGCTCTCTCGAGCGCATCGACCGAGCCGACACTCCTACCGCCTAAGCGGGACAAGGATGCCACCCAACCAATGCCGAGATAGAGCCCCGCCACATAGAGCTGCCACTCACATTGTTCCCGAGATCGCCATCTCGGCGCACAATCAGAAACCACCCGGAGCCGCCGCCCGACGCCCATCGTCCCCGACGACGAAGAGATCCATGCAAACTGCAGTATGTTGACTCTCCAAGGCAATGCCTCAAAGAAGGAAACGACGTAGCCGCCGTCATTGCCCGCTTCGACCATCCGAAGCTAGGGATTTCTCCCGGAGATTCATGCAATGGAGCTCCACGGCAACGCCTTCAAGAAGGGGAACGGCGCCATGGCGCCGCCGTTGCCGGTACCGACCCAAAGTCAGTGCTGGACTTTCGCCCGAAGCTCCTCCACACCTCCGAATCCAAGCAGATCCGAAGCACTGCACACACACAATCCCCATTGTCGACGTCCACCGGCTCCACCTCGTGGAGCAGCTGCCGCCGCACCTCTCAACCGCGCCGGAAGCCAGCGCATCCACCGCTGCACCGCCCAAGGCCCGCTCCCACCAGCCACCACTGGCGCTTAACCGCCCGACCATCACCCAAGCCGCAGCCCGCCCCGCAAGGAGGCCTGCTGGCGAGCTCGTCCCGGGGCCGCCGCCCGCCTCCTCTGCAGCCCCGGCGCAGACCACCACCGGCCGCCCCACTCTCGACCGCCGGAGCCTCGGCAAGACGCGCCGGAGTCGTGCCGCAGCGCCGCCCTAACGCCCGCAGGCGCCAGATCGCCTGCGGCGCAGAAGAAGCCCGCCGCCACCTCCCGGATCTGACTGGCCACGGCGGCCTCAGCGGCGGCGAGGTGAGGGGGTGGAGGGGGGTGGGACGGTGGCGGCGCCGGAGGGGATCCCCCCGTGTCGCCAGACAGAGGCGACGCGGGGATAGGGCTTTTTTCCCGTTTGGGACCAAATCGTAGTGCATGCTATTGCATTTATTTATACATGCATATGATTAAGAAAATGAAAAAAAAAGATGAATAGGGCACGGCCGCACTGCAAGCTTCTATGCTAGCTCAAGCAGTGAAACCCTTGTTAAAATGCCACAAAAGTACCAATGAAAAATGCCTCAAAAGCATCATCATAGTTGGAATCTTAGAAAAGCTTCGTAGTAGGTTTATGTAGTAGAAGTAGTGCGAAAACCACATAATGGTGATTAAGTATGAAAATAAAAAGCACAAGGCTACGGAGGACGGCACCATTATCATCATGAAAAGCTTATGTTGTCCTGAAAAGAAGTACTATATATATGTAGCTATCTCTAGCTAGGTGGTCGATCTGGCCTATAACTAACAACAAATGCAATGTAAAAGCACACACAATATCTACTTGAAAAGGTAGATTTTTTAAATAAAGTAGATGCACGACGACCAAATCCCACCCATGTGGAACTGCACTGCATTACACAAATATTAAAATGTTTTCTTATTGTTTTGGTAGCACATACATCACGTGTAATTTAGTTTTGGTTGAAACTACCGGCTGCATAGATAGTAACACAAGTTGCGATCTGGCAACTTGTCATTCAGTTGAGAATTTTTTATTCTAAATCCACAAGTTGTACATCACATATAATTGTTTGTACACTTGTGATAGTGTTTACCCCATTAAAACTTTCCAGCCACATTTACCGTGAAGTTGTTACGTCTTGTCAGGTTTAACCCAATTTAACAATGTGTCCCAATTCGACTGGTTGGATACACTTGTCAGGCCAATGGGGCTGGTTACTAGTATTCCAACTCATAAGTGTACGCTGAGCATGTCTTTTTTTACCCGCCCAACCCGATCCACATCCGTGCCCTCGGCCCTCTCAACCCGCAAAACCACCCTGGACAGCAACTAAACCGAGGATGGCTAATGGTGAGTTTTGTCGTCATCTCACTACTCATTCTAGTGTTCTATGTCCATCTTCGAGACACCTCTCGCGGCCTCATAGAGTGGGTCTGGCTTGATGATACAGTCGTGACACATTGTAAAAACTTCTGGATAGGTCTCGGCAGAAGGAACAAAATTTGGTAAACATATCACAAATGTATGTGATGGGGTGAAAAGTGGCACGAAGGCTCCGTAATCAACCATGGCGCGCCATAAACATGTCTATTGAGACAAGAGCATCTGCATCCTGGTACCACCACCACCTGATCTGCACCGAGCCTGCCTGCAGAGAACCGGTCTCGACGTAATGTGCGCGAGCTCTAAGAGAGACTATTCTCATGAACAGTGTTGTTGAGTGCGTGAGGTCCCAAACTCGCAAGTCACAACTACACTACACGGCTGATAATGCGATCGATGGGGCGAGAAAATACACAAGCACTGGTCCTACTGCCACAGCTGATAGAGGAGTACACGAGGATCTTATCTGTTGGCGTGTTTTAGGAAGTGGCTAAGCTATAGTGCTCGTCGATTTGAGGCGATGACCCTCCCGAAGGATGCCACGGCTCCACCACGTACGAGAAGTGGACGGCAGCTAGCATGCAGCTCCAAGTTCGATCATGCACGTAACGTGCCTACTTGCTCGATCTCCTACCGGTAATTACACCGGCGGATGCATACATCGTGCATGCCCTGACCTTTCAATCGTGTACGCCGGGGGTCAGTTTGGGTTCTACTACTACCCCTGGTTTGGAATGCCGTGTTCCCTCGAGCTTGGCTTGACCTTTAGTGCAATAAAATCGATCGTGCATGCATGCCATCATGTTTCAATCGGAAACGATTGTGATGCACGCCCCTACACGATTCTGCTCGAAACGTGCCGTTGGATTTGGCTCATTTGAACCTACAACATGACTTGATGCACTACAGTTCGTTTACACAGGAGCAAATGGCGTGCATGTACATGCACGCGTGAGTGTCATGCGAGTGGTAGCAAGGCCCCACACAATATAGATAGAGGATGCTGGCAATTTGCTGTGGCAAAGACAGAAATGCATGTTGTCTCGAGTCCAACAATGCCTAGCTCCAAAGTTGTATGCTGTTCAAGGAGAGTGGCGATGGCGCGGACGAGCTCGCGCGCTCCTGGCAGCTGGACCAACGAGAGAGCGACGTGTTTCGTACTGCATTAACTGCGAGCGTACGCGTACATCGCCGGTAGATACGGCCGCTAAGGGCGCGACGAGACCGAGACGTCCAGCTTGACTGGAACAAATCGGTCCATGGTAGTGATGTTCCGTTGGTACGGGTTCGTGCCTACTGCACATAACGACGGTCAATTGTATTTCATTCTTAATGATTTCAAAACTCTTGAAGTAACGCTGTACTTCCATGTTACTCGCTTATCAACATTTACATCCTGCTGAAAAGAAGACAAACCTCCGTTTGTCTTTGAACATGCATAACTCTGAAACTAGTATGGTAAGACATATCTGAATAATGTAAATGTCTGACACTAAAACTGCACTCCCATGTTGCTCACTTATGAACATTGCATTTTTCTGAAAACATAGTGGGACCATTTACAATCAGAATTAATTCGTTCTTAATAATGCAGGGTTCGTATTGGACGAGCCCCTATCGAGCGTGCACCATGTGCTGGAAGAGTGTGTGCCCTTGAAAAAACATTAAGTGAATATGCAGAGAACAAAACTGATACCATTGTGGTATCAGTTGTTGGATACAACTTCGATTCATTGCGAGAAGCATACGACTTCTACAATCTATATCCATGGGAAATTGGTTTCGGAATAAGATACGGAAAAAGCAGACTCAACGTCGAGAGAACCAAATGTATGCAAGAGATAGTGCGTGGATTCTCGGTGAGTGGAAATTAAATTCATTATCTCATTCGTTGGAATTGCCCTGCCGCGCCAACCTCGAAGCAATCTACAGGCAAAGACGGTATACCACTCTGCGATTGTGCTTGTAGATCGAACATAGCTTAAATTTGAGGGATATGTGCAAATTTGCTCTTCTGAAGATAGTTGAACAATGTTGGTCAACTGGAGGTCTTTGTCTCATTATCTCATTCACTAAGCGGGCTTTGAGGGGTCGGTGTGGTAAGGACAGCCGGGATCCGGCGGATAACGATGTCCGAAATACGATGGAGATTTTTATTGTGGTCAACTGGAGCAAGGATGCAATACCATTACTTCAGAGAAACAAAAGCACGACATGTCCATGGAGGGCTGACCTCCCTCGAAGAAAAGGAAAGAAGCGAAATGCTGAATCTGCGGAGTGGGAAAGCATTGGAAGAACACCTGCAACAATCCTAAGATTGTGTTACATCTTGCCGAGAAAGCTGCCCATGAACGGGCTGTAGAAATGTGATTAATCTGTATAAGCAGCGAGTATTGCGTTTATCACTGAATTTGCACTGTTTCCCCTTGTATGATGAGTGATCAGTAGCCAGCGGTGTGAAATAAATTATGTATTGTCAGCTTAGTAATTGTGACAATGTTTCCTCTTGTAGTTGTCTGAACCTCTGAATTATGTGGCTATGTGTTGTTTAAAACTAACTCTCGTGTTACCTATGTGTGCTGCTGATGACATGTTCCACTATCGGCCATGAGAGAGATTTTATTTTCTGTTCATCTTTTCCCGATGATTTGCCAAATGTCACATGTATGATAATAGTTATATTTTTTATGATATGCTCGGCAGGCAAGTCGACATAGTTAGCACCGACAACACAAAGTGTGCATAAGATCTTTGTTTAGGCCATGCGCGGGGATGCAAACAGCAAACTGTACCCATGTAGCTTGATTTTTGAATCATTTTGGAGCGTCCGCCCAGCAAAGCCTGTACTTAATAGCAAGGTAACTGACTAATTGTGTTATTCTTCTTCTTTTTCTCTACCCAAACAAGAAATTGTATATACTTATCTTAACAGAAAAACTAACTAAAACTGGTTTTCCTAAAAATCCTCCTAAAACTCGCTTTGCTAAATCTCATCTAATCCTGGATATCCAAACAACCACTAAAGGAGGAGGCACTCTCAGGAGGCATTGCATCTCTTCCAGCACAAGGGATTCCACACTTGGCCTCCTCCCCCCTGTTCCACCAAGCTACAACCTCGTGCCTGAGAGCAAGCAAGGCAACAAGCATAGGTGTCTGCGCGTACGAGTTCAGACATGTCTGCACCTCCCTCGATCGGAGCAGGGCAGGTGTCTTCGAGATCTGCTTCGTGCGGCATTAGAGCCGTTGAGCAGCAGGAGCACCGCACCAGCAGCAATCCACAGCGTAACGTTTCCTCCCAAAAAGCGTCTTTGATCGAGGTACGTACATTTCATCTTTGCTGATGGTGTTATTCCCCTTCCCATGGTTTAGCAGCACAAACGCAGATCTGAAAAAATGACTCGTGCATGCAGGAATCAGTTCATGGGAGGGCTGATGGCTTTGTCAACGGGGGGTGAAAAAATCGAAGAGGAACCTGAAGTCCAATCTGGCACGAACGGCACATTACGGAAACACCGTCAATCCCACTTCTGACGTCGGCACCAACGTCCGATGTCACGGCGTCCCCTGCCCGTCACGTACACGCATTTACTATCCTCAACCGCCACCTACTATACGGCGGCCATCTCGCATCTCCGCGGTATCGAACGCGTCGCGATAACGAGAGCGCGCGAGCTCGTCCGCGCCGAAGAATTTTCGGCTGTTCAAGTAATAAATAAAATCAGCGCGCGACAAGACTCACGTGATGTTGATGGTCATGATCTACTTCTCAGAATGGCTCATGCACGCTCATGGTTCAACTGCAAACATGCTTGTGGTCCGGCCAGATATCCACATCTTGCTTTCCTCCAGTACTGGTAGTATATATTTTAAGACCTGGATATCTATTGAACATCAGATTTTTAGACATGGCAAATCAAAAGTTTTTCATGGCAAGTTTAGTTCGTGAGCACGGCAAATCCATCTCAATTCATATTTTTGTCAGGAAATTTTCGTGCTCACAAACTAAACTTGTCATCCTCACGCCAACATAAATTGCCTTGAAAAATGTGTGATTTGCCATGTCTAAAAATTTGATGTCAAAATTTTAGCCTTTTCAATATTTTATACATTTTCTAGGTCACAGGGTTAGAAATATCCACAATGAAGAGGGCATGCTGAACACGATTTTATTTAAAAATTCACCCACTCCAAGCTGAGTAGTCCAATTAGCGAAAAAATAGTTTTGTGTGGCTTCCTGCAAATAAACACCAATTTATCCTAATTATTACTCGATCTTTTGGACCGACACTGTCAAGAAACAGTCAGATTTTTCAGAAAAAATAAAAGAAAAGAAACAGCCAGATAAGCATTACCGTGTCAATCCCGTTCATACAAGTAGCCAGAGACAGCAACCTGTGCCACAAACTTGTTTTCCCTCCAGCTTGACTTGTAGCCCAACAAGATCGTGCAGGCCGCGATCTTTCAATCCATAATGATTGTGATGCACGCACATGTACAATTCGGCGCCAAACGTGTTGTTGAATTTGACTCATTCCAGCATACAAGATAGAGTACTGATCGATCTGGGTACACCGGAGGTCATGACATGCCGATGCACTCAATCGCGATGGAAAGGTACTCCCTCCGTTCCTAAATATAAGTCTTTCAAAAGATTTTATTATGAATTACATACGGAGCAAAATGAGTGAATTTATACTTTAAAATGCATCTACATACATTCATATATGATTCATAGTGAAATCTCTACAAAGACTTATATTTAGAAACGGAGGGAGTACATGACATGCATGCACTACAGTTACTGTACATATGAGGCAGTGGCATGGCATGGCATGGCATGCGTGGTGGTGGCAATGGAGTCAAACACTAACTTTGTGCATGCATGCAATCCACTGTACAAGAATAAGAGCATGCGCAGCGCGTCTAGTTCAGTCCAGCGGTGGCCATACTATCAGCAAATCTGCAAACCCGCGCAGCGCCTCCCCACCCCCCACCCCATCTTGGGCGCGGCCTATTTTTCTTTTCTTTACTTCTCGACAACACATGCATCACACGAGAATGAGCCAACCAATTAACGGTTGCGTTGTTTGTTTACCTATAAGATGTGAAAGTTCTAGAAGCTTTTGGCGGATTCCAAGAAACTTCCAGAAGTTGCCGACAATTTTTTTTGGTTTTACATCTGGTTTTTTTCTTAGTTTTGTAATAAAAAAATTCAAATGTGTGAACCTTTTCAATAGCACGAAATTATATCAAATCCAACAAATATTTTTTGAATCCATGGAAGTTTTCAAGTTCATGAACTTTTTTCAAATCCATGAACTTTCCAAAAATTCATGAAATTTTTACAATACATGAATATTTTATTGAATGCATGACCTTTTTAAAATTCATGAACTTTTTCGAATCAGCAAACTTCTCAAATCCATGATCTTTTTACATCGAATGAATATTTTAGGACAGCATGAACTTTTTAAAATTCACAGGATTTCAAATCCGCAAAAAAAATCAAATTCATGAAAATTTTCAAATACACAAACTTTTGTCAACACCATGAAAATTTTACAATCCCATGAATAGTTTTTGAATATGTGAGCTTTAAAACTTCATGAACATCTTCAAATCTGCGTACTTTTTTCAAATCCCGCAAACTTTTATTGAACTCATGAACTTTTTCGATTTCGTGAACTTTTTCAAATCCACAATCTTTTTTGAACCTGTGAACTTTTCTCAGATTCATGAACTTTTTTTGAATTCACGAACTTTTTCTAGTTTCGAACATTTTTGAATTCATGAACACTTTTCATGTTCATGAAATTTCATGAACATTTTGTGAATTTTTGATATTTATTCACAATGTTAAACTGATTTTTGAATACTGTGAACTTTTTAAAAACTCAACTGGTCAACGGTCAACTGAACCGGTCCAGTCAATCGGTCGACTAGCGGGAGGGGTCGAGCCTGCAAGCCAGTGCTTGTCCAGCGATCGAGTGAAGCAGCGGTCATGCTTTAAATGGGAAGGCCGAACTGACGATCGCTTGAGCGTCGGCTAGCGATCTGTCACATAACGCGCGGAATAGGAGCTTTTATCATGCAGGTGTTGCTCATGTCAGGCAAGTCCCGCACGATCCGTAGCGTAGCTGTGGCCGACCCATTGGCGTGTCACACTTAAATTGAGGGAATCACGTACCGGCATAAGATTCCCTACAAAACACAAGTGTTTTCTTCCCATTTTTTTCACATATTTATTTTCTTTTTTAGTAGTTCCAGGAATGATCTATAAAATCAAATTTCAATGTGATTTATATGTCTAATAATAGAAAGTTTACGTCAAACTTTAAAAAAGGTTCACAAACTTGGAAATCATTCACGAACTTAAATAAATGATCATAAATTCAAAAATGCACACATAACTCGAGGGAGCCACGCACGGGCATAGCATTCCCTACAAAATCCATGTGTTTTCTTTCGTTTTGTTCACATACTTATCTTCTTTTTTCTATACTTTATAAAGTACAATTAAAATGTGTTTTATACGTCCAATTATAGAAAGTTACCTCAAACTTTCACAGTTTTCCAAAACAATCATAAATTCAAATAAATGTGCATAAAATAAAAAAATGTACATGAATCTGAAACATGTTCATGAATTTGAAACATGTTCATGAATTCGAGACAATGTCCACATAAATGAAATCTGTTTAGGAATTCAAATAATGTTCATGAATTCAAAAAAATCCAGAATACCTAAAATTGTTCATGAATTCATAACAACATCATGAATCCAAAAATATTCACGAATTCTAAAAATGTTCATGAATTAAATAAATGTTCAGGTGTTCGAAACAAAGTGTTTGTGAGTTCAAAAATGTTCGTAGATTCGAAAAATGTTCATGAATTCATAATAAATTTGCGGGAATTCAAATAATATTCATGTGTTCTAAAAATGTTAAATATTCAAATAATTGTTCATGAATTCAAAAAACGTTCACAGTATTGACAAAACTATTCATGCATTATAGAAAATGCAAGTTTTAAAAATGGTTCTTGATTTGAAATGAAACACATGAATTCAAAAATTATGCACAAATTCAAGAAAATGTTCAGGAATTGAAAACATGTTCATGGATTCGAGAAACTATTCATAAATTCGTAAATTGTTCGTGAATTCATGAAAATATTCTTGGATTCAAAAAAAGTTCATGAAATCAAAAAATGTTAATGGATTTTTAAAAAACTGCTCATGAATTTAAAAGGTGTTCGCAAATTTTAAAGTCATTAATGGATTCAAAACAAACAATCCAAAAAATGTTCTCGAAAACAGAAAAAAAACATGAATACAAGAAAACGGAAAAAAACAATGCAAAACACAAAGTAAAACAAAAATGGAAAGAAAAACCCAAAAACAGTGAAAGTACAAGCGGAAAAATAAAAACAAAATAAAACCAAAAATGAGAGTGAAAAACGCAAAAAAAAACATAGTGAAGGAGGGAAAAAGGAAAAGAAAATCGGACCATGTTAGTGATGTTTGCATTTGAAAACCGGTAAGAAAAAAAAACAATCACACCTAAGGTTCCCGAGCACTTGCTTCCTATTGAGGCGGCCCATGTTCGTGAGGTAGTGGGCAACGCAAGTGATAACAATTGCTATGAGTGATCCTTAGCATTTGCTCATGTTTGGTTGTCTGCATTAGCCTCAGCCAAGCCGTGAAGATGCAAGCAATTTTGTCCCGTTTGGTCGCCTGGCCTTCGTCCAAATCTTGGCCCGGAAATCTTAAAGCACCTCCCAGTCAGGCCTACTAGGAACGGTCAAATCGACCGTTTCCTCTTAGTTAGGCTCGCAGCATGCACCAGAGAGGAACGCGGCGTCGAGCTCGTGCGAGTACGGAGATTGTGCGAGCTCATCTGCGCTCCCGAGAAAATCGGCAAGAGAAATTAGGTCACCTCCCACCGATTGGTCACCCTATTTAGCCATTTTTGGGTCATCATTGAAATCGACAACCCCCCCCCCCTCCGGTAGAGCTCTATGCCCCAGGCGGGCTCTTCAACGACGAGCAAGTAAGTGACACATCTTCTCAGGTAAGATGCGCATTTTCTCTGGTCGGCGGAAGTGATACTTCTTCCTCCTTTTCTCTGAGTTTTTCCGCGCCTTCTCCTTGCTCCGCCGATGGCTGTAAGTTCAATCAATCCCTACTCATTCTATCTTTGATCTGTGAGCATGTGGTAGGAGTAGAACTGTTGGTACTATAGTAAGCGACGTCGCTTTGGTAGCATGGTAGACCTTACATCTGTGAGAATGTGATGGTGTAGTAGATTAGATGTGTTCATTCTAGGTTTTAGTTGTCGACATTGATGTGTTCATGCATTGATCAGACCATGCATAGTTGGTAATGTGTTCAATGCCAATTTCCTGGATGTGCTAGTGTGGTAGAATGCTAGTGTGCTACATGTGCTAGTGTGTTGTGCTTGAAGATCAGTCCATGTGTAGTATGCATTGTGTTTGTTCAGTAGTCTTGATGCTAACCATGGTAGGACACGAACAATGAAGACTTTAGCCAGACCATAGTTATTTCCGATAATCAGTTCTGATCCCATGTTGAGGACTCCCAACCGCTATCCAGGAAATGACTCCTGATTCAGATGTGTGCAACCATCTTTGGTCATGGCTATTCTTGCTGCTCCTATTGTTGCTGCTAAGGTGGCTATCAAGGTTGGAAAGACAACAATGAGGGCGTCTGGGAAGGGGAACACACTGATTTATGTCCACATTCGTGCTTAACGAGATGTGTGACATCATATCCAGTGGGGTGAGAACTGATAAGGGCTTCAAGCATGTGCACTCAACGTTATTACCAAGTAGGTATTTGAATTCTGTGGCACTAAGGTGACATCAAACCAGGTCTACATGCCCCTTAGGAAGTGGATAGCTAGATGGATCAAAGTGTTCCAGCTCAAATACCTTAGGCGCATAATGGGATCAATGCACTTTCACAATCCTGTTGGAGGCAAAGCACTACCAAGGCCACATCGTGGTCAGCTAACATACCACTTGTTTTTGCTTGTCTAACGTGCCAATCACAACTAACAATGTTGTTTTTATTTCTTAGAACCACCCCAAGGACGTTGAGTTTCTCAACACTCCCATACAAAACCACTCTCAGATATAGACCATATTCGCCCGGGATCTAGCTACCGGCAAGCATTCCATGGGCTCAAGTGAGCCTCTGGGTTCACCCATGGCCGAGTATCCATACACCCACGAGTTAGACACCATCATCCTTGATGGCCCTAACATGCCTAGTGTTGCCGATACCATTTACGCTCATGAGAGGGGGGAGGAAGAGGGGTGACATGATGGACAAGGAGCTCAACGTCTTTAGCAGCATGACTGATGCTGTGAAGGAGGTGACTTCCGCCATCAGTGAGAGCAAGCATGTCGACGTCCAACCTTCCCTCTATACTGCTGACATGGACATGTGTGGCTTTAGTCAGGAGTCTTTGGTGGTGGCTTTTAGCCACTATGGACAACATGGCACATGGTTGAGTTCGTTGGGATGGAACCACAGCATAGGATCCTCCGACTTGTGACCTAGCTAGTTGAGCAAGCATTACTTCTAGTGTTAAGGTTTCGAGGTGGTGACGGCGTGCATGATGATAACGGCGACGATGATGTACATTTTGTGGTAGCCAAGGCTTTTAAGACACTTGTTGACCTGTATATCGATGAGGTGGTATACTAACCCCTTCATGATGACGGTGAACTTCCGGTGGTAGGATTACACCCTCTTTTAGATGTGGTGATAGGAAGGCACCATAGTAGTTAGTAGGAACTTATGCTTCCTTTTGGATTATTGGATATATGATCATGCATGCCTATGTTGACTCTGTTCCATATTCGTGTTGCTTTGCGTATTGCTTGAATTATTGCCTCATTCCATAATATATCTCCCCTTGACAAAGACAGTGCATGGGAGAAATTACCTCTCCAGTATAGCCTATTCATAAGAACTTTAGTGAAAACTCACATTAACAGGCCGATAGGCCTAAATGTTTAATAGCGTCCTTAGTTTTAGGAACTTCTAGGAACCAGGGTGTTAGTCACATAACTAAGCCTGGGTATATCCAAATCACGTCTATGGAGATCATAAAAAAAGGTTTAAAATCAAATTTGATCGGTTCCCAAAAAAGTTGATAGAATTCAACAGTAAAACCATTGGGTGCAGGAGATTTGTTATGTGCCACACTATAAACAACACATTTTATTTCTTCCATGTAAAACTCCGTAGTTAATTTCTCTACAGCTTCAGAAGGTATAGTTTTTGGATCCTCTAGATCTAAAGATATAGAAGAGATATCAGGATGTCCAAAGTTTTTCTAAAAATTGGTAATATGAGTAATCAACTCTTTGCGTCCCTCAATCCCTAATATGGTAATATCAGGATGTCCAAAGTTTTTATAAAAATTGGTAATAAGAACTTTAGTGGACACTTGGTAGACCAGAAACAGGAAGGCAGGATATATCCAAGAAATAAGTACGGAGTAAAAGGTAAGATCATCATGGTATAGTAGTTCCACTACTTTCTCGTTTCCAAGGTTCAATTACATATTTTGCGCGCACATCCTGGCCGCGCGATTTCCACCACAAAAAACACTTGATGTTACACCACCATTTCACCTATAACATCGTCGCTAATCAGCAGCGATTACCTGACCACCTTAGAATAAAACAATGCACCGGAAGAACGCTATACTTCAGCAACGTAGTATGTTCATAGCTGCTGTTGCTGTTGCTGATCATTGCTTAGCATTGCCGAAGAGGGTCCGAAGAACGGTGTCACCTAGCCCGGGGACCGGCGACAGGAAATGCCCGGTCGCGGGGAGCTCATGGTAGTTCACCCAGCTGAGCCGGCTGGCGATGTGCCTCTGCAGCACCACGGGCACCAGGCCGTCCTCGTCGCCCTGCCAGATGTGGACAGGGCAAGCCGGCTTCGGCAGGCTCATCGGGTCGAACTCCCACTTGCCGAACATCACCATCATGTCGCGGTAGTACGACTCGTGGATGCCCTGCTGTGTCGCCAGTTCCATCTTCTGCAAGATCAAAGAAAGCTTGTTAGGTAAGATCAGAAGCTCTGTGGTTCGATGGGGTGATGACAATGGTGGAGGCCGAGGTTGACCTGCTGGAATGTGCCGTCGGCCTTGAGCTTGGCACGGATCTCGGCGTCGCGCTTGTTGGGGAGCGGCGTGGTGCCGGCCACGACGGTGGAGGTGGGCAGCCAGCTCTGGTCCATCCACCAGTGGAGGATGCCGGGGGCATAATGTGACACACGCAGCGCCCACTGGTCGCCCACCTCCTGCTTGTTGTACACCTCCGCGGCGAGATCCGCAGGGAAGCCCGGCCACCAGTAGTTCACCACCGGCGCCATCATTGCAGCTCCAGCAATCCTGCATCACAGAGTGATCACCGTTTATCAAACACTGACGTTGCCACAAACAAGTTAGCTGATTGGTCTGCAGTAGAGTTCTTTGGCATGACTGTCACAACGCTGTTTACCTTTCAGGGATATACTTGAGGGCGCCCCAGACAGCATGGCAGCCAAGGGATATGCCGATCACATAGAATTTAGGGCCCAATCCTAGTGCATCAGCGAGCTCCTCGACATCGAGCGCAGCGCTTTTCACAGATCGGTTAGGGTTTGGGTCGCTCTCACCATATCCGGCACGGTCGAAACCCACCATGTACACGCCTAGCTCTTCAGCCACTTCCTGAAAACCCGCATTAGGTTCACACGTTAGTATCCGAGACAAAATGCAAAGTAAATGAGCAGCATATGACGTCTGGAAAGTAAGCTCACAATGTAGATATGCTCAAAATATCCAATTGGAACTTTCCATACAAAGAATTAGTCAGCACTTGCATAACATATTAACATGAGGAAATCTTCGTTCTTGTCGTCAACTAATAACAACGCGTGTTGTTTCGTCAGAAAGAAAAGGTCTTCAGAGGAAACGTTCAGCCTATATATGACATGGTCATGGTCAAGTAGAGAACAATGGCATTGGTAGTGTTTGTCAAGCTGAAAAAACAGAGGAACCAACAGACGGGCACCAACTAATCCGAATTTAAATAATGCCATTGAAATAGTAGGATTGAGTTCTCCAGAAAAGTACTACTCAAGTGGAGTACTACTAATCAACTATGAAATTCCAGCACTGCAATGCAGTTTGTGAAGCCTAAATGTTTCCTCTGAATCTTCTGACCAGCCAGGTTGCAAAATTTATGCATCCTTGAATAGCAACGGGACAATTTGTCAGAACATCCAAAAAAAGCTAGCACGATCTTCTCCAGCGGACGATCCCCAATTCGGCAATCCAACCCGCTGAGAACAAAATCTCCCGGTTTGCGAGCCTACACGTGCTCTGATGTTCGCCATTGTCGCGGCGGCTAAAGCTGAAGCCGCTCTACAGGGGAAGCGCGGGCCGACGTGTACTGACCGGGGAGGGGCGGACGGTGTCATGGCGGGAGCCGGTGAAGCCGTGGGAGAAGACGACCATGTAGCGCGCGTCCTCCTTGCGCGCCCCGGACTCGGCGTAGGCGAGGTGGCGGCCGTCGCTGAGGCGGACCCTGGGCGCCGTGACGGGCGGCCCGCCGGGCGCCCCGCAGATCCGCGGCGGCGGCGGCGGCTTCACTGCCCCGTAGATCCACCGCCCCAGCGCGCCCGCCAGCGGGCCCATGGGCGACCCCGCGCTCCCCCGGGCCCTCCTGGCGCCGCAGCTCAGCACCGGCGCCTTGCACAGCAGCTCCATTGCCGGGCTGGCGCGACGGACAGGGTGGAGGTCCGGACCTACTCCAGCTGCCGGCCGTCTCGCACTATACTAGTAAGAGGGAGGGAGGGAGGGAGGAGTATGACGTAGTATTGGCTCTCCTTCGAAACGGCCACATGCGAGACGAGATGAGATCCACCCTCGGTCGCGGTGAAGCGGCCGCCATTAATTCCTGCCGCACCACGCGTTCCACGGGATTCCGCAGGTCACCGTCGTCCGTCCGGGAGAGCAAAGCTGGCATCTTTATTTTCTCTGCTCGCCGCGCTCGCCGGTTGCTCCTCGCCCAACCACACGCCGACACATTTCTGCTCGCACCGAACAGAATAGAACTTGCTACTACTTCTCCATCTCTGAACAGTCCGGCCGAGGCACAGGAGAAGATTACGTGAGGCTCTGCTCAGCTCGGAAAGCTCAGGCTCAACAGCTTCCCTCTCTGTCCGTTCATGCAGACGGCAACGTGTGCGGTATAAAAAACGTTCTTATATTATGAGACGGAGGGAGTTCGTGCTACTAGACGATGTACTGTACTGTGCTGTGCTGGAACGCAAAGAGGAATATGCTGCACCTATCTGGGTCAACAGGGACGTCCCCTGCCTGCCTCTGGCCAGTGGCAGTTTGGAACGGACGCAGCTCCTCTGACGTGCGGCGCACTGGCTGACGCGTGGACCCGGACCCACGCATCAGTGGCCCAACGTCAGGTGGCCGTACGTCAGGGGATCCGGCTCCGTTTGGAACACGTATTAGTCGGTCACTGAGCACGTCCTTTTCTTGTGTTTGTTGAACAAATTAGTTTAGTTTATCATGAGTTCATCACTGTGCTGCAGATGACGAGATGGTTAAGGTGACTAAGCCCTTTCTTTCTTTTGGCCTCGCTTTCATTCAAATTGAAAAATGACTTTGACATGCCAAGAAACAAAGAAAAAAAATATCCGTCCCACCAAACATCAACGACTTTTTCCCGGGAGTTGGCGACAGCGCTAGCTCACCCGACGAACCAAGAAGAGAATCGATTCGATTCGATCTCCCACCCAACCCAACGTGCCTCCGTGCACACCAGCTCATGCGGCCAGCTTTGATTCTTCAGCTTTTGGCGGGCACCGACGGCGACCGTCTCCATCTCCACGTACTACACGGTTTCCCCTCAGCTAAGCGTTAGCTAGCGTACGCGCTAAATCATGTCATGGCGGCCAGGCTACCAATCATTTGTAATCATCAGTTGGTTGCTAGCTAGCTGTGCATGACAGCAAAGTTAGGTCTCTGAGACCCGATCAGACGGAGGATAATGCATCGTTATGGTAACTAATCGGCCGGCGCCGGACGGCTAGCCGGAGCTGGAGGCGCAGAAGGTAAGGTGTAAGTACGTACCTGGGTGGCGCGGACGCTGTCCTCGCGGGAGCCGGTGAAGCCGTGGGAGAAGACGACCCTGAACCGGGCCTGCTCCTTGGGAACGCCGCTCTCGCAGTAGGCGAGGTGCCGCCCGTCGCGTGTTAGCAGCAAGCCATGCCCATGTGTGTGTGCGTGTGTGTGTGGCATGGTCGCGCATGTAGTGTGTCTGGCCATGGTACGACCGTGTGTGTTTTGGCTAGGTGGTTAGCTACAAGGGTGGCCGTGCATGTAGCTGACTAGCGGGTTGTTAGTGCGTGCGTTGGTCAGTTGGCGATGGAGCCGAGTGGAATACAGAGGAAGAAAAGGCCCCGGCGTTTGTCGCCGGGCGGGCGTTCGTCGCCGCGGGTGTTCGTCACCCGGCAAAATTTGTCTCCTTGTGTTCTTGTGATTGTTTGTCGATCCTTGGTTCCAACAATTGGTATACAGAGCCACAGGTTCGAGGGGGGCGGGCGTGGCGGCGCGGCGCGTCGCTGGCGCGCACGGCGAGCGCGGGCGGAGATGGAGGCTGCGGCCACGGCGTCCGCGGTGAGCGCTGGCGGGCATGGGCGATCGGCTGCGATGTGCGGCCATGCACGGTGATGCCGTGCGCGCAACGAGCAGCGGCGATCGCGGAGACGAGGAGGCCGCGGAGGACCTGCGTGGTGGCGCAGAGGCTGCGGTGGCTCGGCGCGACGACCGTGGAGGCGCTGCGCTGCGGTTGACGGCGCAGCGGTGCAAGGGCAATAAGCGCGGCGGCGAAGCGGGCGCGCCGTGCGTGTTATGGAGTGCGCACCGGACGCTGCCGGGCGCGCCGGGACATGGCGTGGACGCGCCGAGGCGCTGGACCTGGTTGCGCAGATCGCGACGCGCGCGGCGGGAGCGCTGGCCGAGCGCGGGACGGGGAGCGCGGCTACGACGACGACGGCGTGGTGAAGGCAGCGGAGGATGACCGCGTCGGGCGCTGGACTCGGGCCGTGGCGATCGCTGCGCGGCGGCGCTGTCGTGTACACGAGCTTGGGAGCGCGGGACGGCGGTGCTGCGCGGTGGAGGCTGTAGCAGCGGCCATGGCGCGACGTCGACGACAAGCCTGACATGTGCAAGGTCATGGCTTGGGGCGTGAATGTTAGCAGCAAGCCATGCCCATGTGTGTGTGCGTGTGTGTGTGGCATGGTCGCGCATGTAGTGTGTCTGGCCATGGTACGACCGTGTGTGTTTTGGCTAGGTGGTTAGCTACAAGGGTGGCCGTGCATGTAGCTGACTAGCGGGTTGTTAGTGCGTGCGTTGGTCAGTTGGCGATGGAGCCGAGTGGAATACAGAGGAAGAAAAAGGCCCCGGCGTTTGTCGCCGGGGCGGGCGTCTGTCGCCGCGGGTGTTCGTCACCCGGCAAAATTTGTCTCCTTGTGTTCTTGTGATTGTTTGTCGATCCTTGGTTCCAACATCGCGCAGGGCGACCCGGGGCGCGGTCACGGGCGGGCCGCCCGGCGAGCCGCAGAGCTTGGGCGCCGGCGGGTCGGCGGCGCGGGAAAGCCAGCCGGCCAGCGACCCCAGCATGGCGGCCGCCGGCGCGGGGGACATCATGCCGTCGTCGCCCTTGCGGCTCCTCGCCTCCTCGTCCCACACCTGCGGCATCGACGTCACCCACATGCTGGCTGGCTCGGCTTGGTTCGTTCTCGTTGCGTGGGCGGCCGGCGAAGGTGAAAGTGGCGGCGGTGGGATTGCTTGTGGGCGAGGCGAGGCGAGGTGGTGGCTACCTCGGCGCGGGCGTGACGCTACTTATAAGCACGGAGGCCCGACTGACCGGAGAGAGAGTTGGTGGGTGAGTGACCGGGAAGGAGGCAGCTTTCTTCACCTACCGACTACCGTGGCGTGGACGCATCGCACGAACGCGGATTGGACTCCGGCGTCGATGAAATTCTCGAGTGGAATAGCATGTGGGCAAGACTCCGCTAGCTAAGAGCATCTCCAGCAGTAATGCTAGACCCACGTAATCTTACGTGCTGATTTTACGTAAAGGTTGACGTGGTGATAGTTAATTGGAGCATTACTGATCTCCAGCCCCGCCCCCAACAAGGCCCCCAGCGATTTTTTCGTCGCCGCCAAAAATCGGCCCGCCGCGCCTTAGGCCCCCATTTTTCGCCGGCTCGGCCGAAATTGCGCCGCAGACCTAACCCAACTCAAGACGCTGGCGGCGCCGAGCGCCGGCGAATATTTTTTGGCACGAAACCACCGTGGGCTCTTCTCGCCGCTTCGTCGTCCTCATATCACCTCGTTTCCCACGGCGAATCAATGCCAGCCGAAGCGCCGCCGCCGGTCAACCTCCATTGATGCCTCACGGCGGCGCAGAAGAAGGCCGGGCGACGAAGCGCCCTCGCCCGCCACGCCCCGCCACGCTGTAACGCGCCGCCAAGTTTACCACGCGCGCCTCCGCCTATATAAGCCGACCACTAGCGCGCCGAAGACACGCACAGACACTCCATCGCCGACGCGCCCATTTCTCCCCCTTTCTCCTCTCGCCGTCTCCAGTTCAGAAGGATGGCCGAGCGCTTCCCATGCGATGGTGCGGCGGCGAATGGCTTCGGGCGCCGCCATCTTCACGAGGACGAGGCTCGCCTCCTTTTCAAGGCCGAGTACCCAGCCCCGCCAGACATGCGGGTGCCCGGGGTGTGGAGGATCAGCGTCGGCGGCGTGCCGGTGCCACCACCACCCACCGGGGCGGCGCGGCGTGCGGAGATCACACGTATCCGCGCGTCCCTGCCGCGGGTGGCGAGGGAAGGCCCGTGGTACACCCCGACAGCCCGCCTGGAGCCCTACTTCCGCCGCCGCCACGCCGAAAGCAGCTCGAGGCGACGAACGGCGCGTGCCTCCGACACAGCTCAACTCCGAGGGCGGCGCGGTGGCGGGCTATGCCCGACCAAGACGCCGGAGGCCGCCTCGAGTACATCGAGGGCGGCAACACGCCGCGCCGAGTACCCGCGCCTCGCCCTTCTTGCGCCGCCTGGAGCTCTCGACGCCGAGGCGCATGGAGCTGCCCGGCGCCTCCTCCTTGCTCGCCACTGTCGGGCTTTCTCTCGCCCCGCCCATCAAGCCGAGCACAGATATGCTCGCTGGCCGCACAGACCAGCAGCTCCGGCGTCGACGGTGACTCCACCTCTATCCGCCGCTTGCCTCGCCGAGCCTAAGCCGAGCCCGGCCTCATGAGTACGAGGAGATAGCCGCGGCAAGCCCGACGAGGACGCTTTACAAGGCGCGGACGACTACCTCGCGACGAGATGGTCCGGCGCCGGCCCCGAGGAGATCGGCCCACAAGCGTGGCGCGAGGACGAGCACCGTCGTGATCTCGACAACGACGACGACGAGGACGCCGGACCGCCCAACCCGCCGCGCCAACCGGGAGGATGCAGCAGGACGGCGGCGGCGGAGGCGGCGACGGGCGGCGGCGGAGGCGGCGACGCCGCCGCCGCCACCGACGACGACGATGGCGACGGCGACGACTACACGCGGTTCTACAGCCTCCTCGGCATGTAGAACTACAAGGGCGGGCGGCGGGGAGCGGCAAGGCAGACGGCGAGGAGCGGCGATGGAGACGGCGAGGGGCAGCCCCTAGTAGTTTTTTCTTTTTTTATAAAATATGTTTAAATTTGAACGAACTCGCCGATGTTTGCGTTAAATTTGAGCCGTGTTTGCGCCGTATTCAATTTTTTCAAAAAAACGTGGGCGCCGTGACTGGGGGACATCACGCCCCTAGCGCGTGGGTTAGCGCCGGTGCGCCCCCAGGGGGCGATGTTTAGCCCCTCCTGGGGGGCCAACGGCTGGAGATGCTCTAAGCTAGGTAGCCACTCGTGCGGTCGTGGCATTGTACTCGTGCCCAGAAAATATCATGTGGAGCTTAGCCTTAGGTGCACCTTCTTATCTAGCCATCCTCACATGTGAACAACATATGAATTTCAAACTTTGCAGCGCAACAAAACATTCTAACTAGAAAGTGAGAAAAAACTTTCGGATTTTTTTGTGCATCATAAGTACAAAAAATAACATTTTTTAATAAAGAAAATCTCATTTTGTATATTTATGTCGGTAAAAAAAAATCTGTAAGTTTATTCTCACATTGTATATAGTAAGAATGTTTTGCTATCTTTTGCTAAGTTGTAAGTTCATGTGTTGTTTTATTTGAAAGAAATAAAAAAAAAATTCATGTAGTAAGTTAGTTGTCTATCACGGATCTCAAAGCGATATTCGAGGGTAAGGATAGGAGGTGTCCATAAGTCCAAGATCTAAAAATCCACATCCACTCGTGCCCTTGAGTGGATGGAGCGGTACTAGTAGTGTTTTGGACAAACACACGACAAGGCACATCCCGACCCTCGCACAAACGCATGACAAGGCACATCCTGACCCTCTGCGTCGTCTCCCCAGGGGCGAATGCTCGCGCCACCAGAGACCCTTGCGCTGCTGCTTCCCCATCCGCCAATGCCGCCGGCATAGGCCGCGGTGGCGGCGGGTCCGGCGTCGAAGGAACCGGGATCTGGACGCGACACCGATCTCCTGGTGCTGCTGGGGCGTGGTCGAGAGGAGTTATGCGGTAACAGCCTGTATGCGCGCTACCGGTCGCGGCGGCAAAGCGTATACCGTCCATGATCCGCGGGATCCTAGGTCTTCGGCGATGGTGGGCATGGCGGCGACGACGGATCCTGGTGGCATGGGCTATGGAGTTCCAGCGACGAGCGCGTGCGGATGGATACGTGTAGGACGGTGGCGTTGTCTGGCGTCGTGGTGGCGTCGTCGGCAGGCCTGTCAAGGTTGGTGCGTCAGTACATGCTTTGAAGATGGATCGATGGAAGATGGAGGCGGCGACCTCTGCGAGTGCGCCGGACTGGTGTGTGAGCCAGTCCCGACGTTGTGGCTTGGTCGAGGCATCCGACATTAGATATTAGGCTTTGGTGCAATCTCTGTTTGGTATGTCTCGGACATTCGGCAACCCTTCATCAAGGGAGCGACATGCAGTGGCGTACCAGGGGGTGTGCCAGGTGTGCCATGGCACACCCGGATTTTTGGAAAACATTTTTTCACCATGTAAACATTTGCTTATTTTTAAAGCCCCTGTAAGTTAATTGAAACATACTTTAAATTTTTTAAAGTGTGCACAACCTCTATTTTATTTCTAGGTCCGTCACTGGCGACATGTATTGTCAAGATGATGACTTCAAGCTTACTGATGTGTTACTTTGTAACGTTTTTGTGAATAATTATTAAAATGGGTGCATGCATCGCTCAGATACAACTTTTTTATTTAAAGATAAAGAAAAATAGTGGTTCGGACGGCCGGGATTCGTTCACCCATGTGGCGCCATTCCATCGCCGCTGGTACGTACGTGCGCGTGATGTGAGCAAAAAGAGCTTGGGAACAAGCGTGTGTGATTGGGGAGCCACTGGCCAGTTGCCGCCCGCGTGGGTGCGCGACCGGCCGGTGCGCACTACGGCGATCCACGGCCGGAAAAGAATGTCACGTACTCCCTCCGTTCCTAAATGTAAGTCTTTGTAGAGATTCCACTGGATGGACTACATACGAAACAAAATGAATGAATCCACACTTAAAATGCATCTATATACATCCGTATATAGTTTATAGTAGAATCTCTACAAAGACATACATTTAGAAACGGAGGGAGTACTACCAGGTTCCATGCATGATGCATGCATGCATGCCGTGCATGCGGGCGGCGCGCCAACGCCTCGCTCGTGCTCGTGGAGGGGAAACAAAATAATCGAGTTCCTCGTTTCTCGCCCCGCCAAGATTAGTATATATATTCGCCGGTGCGGCGGTGACCATGCGCATTGCCCGGCGAACGGCGGCGATCGATCATGGCGCGCGGTCCACCGGCCGATTTTATTTATTTATTTAGACTAGCCACAATGCATAGTAACATACACTAGTAACATACACAAATCTCTAGACTATGTTACTACCTTCATAGTGGGTAGTAACATAAGAGCATGGTTAATAGTATAGCCAGCTGCTAGCTATAAGCTTATGCCATGTCATCTACAGCCCATCTTATAGCCATCATGTATAATAGTAGATCAAGAAAGTGTACTACTTTTTTATTATGTGGCCCACCTTTCATTCTCACAAAGTGCCTAGAAGACGCTGCTAGAAATTTGGCTTCTTCACGAAGAGTTCCGCTTACCTCTCTCTCCTCTCTTCTTTCCTCCAACTAAGCATAAATATACTACTCCCTCCGTTCCTAAATACTTGTCTTTTTAGAGATTCCAAATGGACTACTATATACGGATGTATATAGACATATTTTAGAGTGTAGATTCGCTCATTTTGTTCCATATGTAGTCGCTTGTTGAAATCTCTAGAAAGACAACTATTTAGGAACGGAGGGAGTAGTTTATTCCTTATAGCCCGCTAACTCAGCTCTATCGTACTTGCTCTAATTGTGGTAACATAAAAAGCTTCATTTATTAGGTTATAGACTCATATTGCATCTATCTTTCTCCTCATTAACTCATTGCCACATAAGCAAATTTGCTGAGTCGGACTCGATGTTACTGCTGAAGTTACTCCCACTGTGGCTAGTCTTATATGCAGCCGTCCTGCGCCAAAAGCAAACCACACTCACTCACTCACTTCCTCGGCGCCTTTCCGTCGTGCGGGAACCGTGGAAAGATGATTGGGAGTAGATCGCACGAGCGCGCGTGATGAGTGGGTGAAGGGCTCCACGGTGTTGCCGGCTGACTGGCTGGTGAGCGACGGCTGACGGCGGACGGACGACACCGACTGGCCGGGTGACTAGTGCATGGAGTATGTGGTGGACAGTGCGTACCATGTAGGCGTCCAACACAACAATTCGTCGTGGAAAACTGTCCGTTGTCTGCGTATGAGCATCATCCCACCATCCGACTGTTCTGTTCAACCGGGACCGGCCGGCCGGCCGCCACCACCGTTAGTGAGCAGCAGTTATCCACCGTGTAGGGTCCGGCGCGCCACCTGCATTATTGGGCGCCAAAGCCGCCGGACAATATATTCTCCTCCATGCTCTCTCTCGCCTCATCTCATCTCACTTAAATTGCAATTTTAAAGCGTGTAATCGCATCAAATCAAAACAAACAAAAGGCGCAAAATACGGTGGCGACGGCTGCCGACCTAGCTAGGAGCCACCAGAGTGGTGTTTGAGACGGACTCGCAGCTGCTGGTTGAAGCCTTGCACATACGGAAGGTAGACTCCTCTTCTTTCGCAAGACATCAAGCTTCAACTGAAGATGTGGTTCTTGAAACAAAGCACGAGTGGGTGTAGACGTGATGAGAATTCTATAGCACTTGAGTTAGCTATAAGATCAGCCGTATGTATGTGTCTGCCAAACGAATGCATTAGTGGGACTCCCCTCTACTGTACGGGCCGCCATGGCTGTTTGTGTTGAGCACCGTTAATTTATGAGATTTTTTACGGTGCATCATACTACTTCCAGGATCAGGTAGTATTGAATCATCTTAGCCGTTGACTAGCAGGGTAGTTTTGTCATTTCCTGTTTGATATAATTTGTAGAATCCTTCACCATCATCACCCTCGTTTGGCCTCGTCGTTGTCGTCGCCAGTCATCGGCGGCGTCCATTCATACAGTAGGATCTGTCCGCCACGAGCTCCCTCAGCGCTCGCTCATCATGGATTGCTGTCACCGCTGTTTGCGTCTGTCCTATCGGTTTGTCCATCGGCGGAATTCATCGACGCTGTGTGCGCGCGTTGTTTGGCGTACGTAACTACGAATACATATGCGTGATCGCCGAAAAGAAATCGGCTTGTGACGTACGTAGTGCATCTGGCATTCTGGACATAATCGATCGATCTGGGAGGCTGGATTGTCTAGCTTTGTATCTGGGGATTTCCTCGGCGCACCGGCCGGCGAGGATTGAAGGACTACGTAGTACGTACAACCAGTCTCTTCGTTGCATCTTCACGGAAAAGTACTCAATCGATCGAACCTGCGCCAACAGTCCCTGAATGGATGGATTGCATCCGGTTAGAGCGGGAGAAGAAAACACATCTGTTTTGTGTGTGTTCCAATTTTACCCCTTAGACAAAAAATACTACTGATCTCATCCAGTAGTATTGATGGATCTACTCCATTGAGTGGCTGAGAATGGACGGCTGATATTGTTTTGGTGTACTGTAAAAGATCTCGAATTTATAAAGTGCCACTTCCCTTTAAGAAAAAGGCGCGCAAAATATTTATTTTCAAAGCAATGTAGACATATGATACTCTTTGTATGGTTTTTTTTAGGACGATTTACCGTGGCCTTTCATCACGTTGTTGGGCTGGACCTTTGGATCATCAACCGTACAAGGATCGAAAAGTTAAGCGCCGTATGCAAAGCAGTTTATTTCTGTGCATGTACATCATCGTACCAACATTTTTCTCACGGCTCGGTGGAAAACATGCGGAAGTTTTCTGAAACATCTCAAACATATGCTAGGAGCATGCCCAGACACGAGCGAAGCAACATAGCAGCGTGTCGAAAGACGGTTGGATCTACACCCGGTGTCGTGGTTCTAAGTCTGACAGTAGAATGGGGGGTAGGTATGGAGAGGCAAGATCCTAACTATGGAGCAGTTGTAAAGACAAAGGATGTACGAGTTCAGGCCCTTCTCGGAGGAAGTAACAGCCCTACGTCTCGGAGCCCGGAGGCGGTCGACTGGATTATGTGTGTAGAGATTACAGGGGTGCGAACCCTTTACACCGAGGAGGGGGTGGCTTATATAGTGTCCGCTGCACCCTCCGGTCCTCAAGAATGCAGGGTTTAAAGTACATTAAGGCTAGGCGTTACTGGTAACGTCTTACATAAAGTGTCCTAAATGCCATAAAGACTACTTAATTACGGACCGTTTGGATGCAGGGTGGCTCTTGATCTCCTGGTGGTAATCTTCATGGTCGAGTCCTTCGAGTCAGTCGAGTGAGGTCTCTCTTGGTCGACTGGAAGGCAGCTTCTTCTGAGGGTGTCCTTGGGAAGGGTACCTAAGACAGGTCTGTGACCCTACCCTAGGTACATGACTTCATCATTAGCCCCCGAATGGATCGAAGGTTGAGTGAGGAAGGAGTTGATAATATTTCCGACCTGCTTTTGTGTTCTGAACATGTCTCATCTTAGACCAATAATCTTTTGATGATGGCAGCAACTTTTCTTTCAGTCGCCTTGATCCATTCTTCTCTTCTGCCGAGTGAACTTTTGAACTTGGTAAACTTCCGAGCGACGGATCGCGGGAAATCTTCCGTCTGACAGATTGATCTGCTGTTAGCGGATTTCGTGGGATCCGAATTTTGGGAAGCGCGCGAAGCGGGACGGACCGCGGCGCTCGGATAGGATAGGGCGTGGATGCCTCGATTTCCGCGCCGCCTTTTTCGCCACGTATCACGCGTGCGCGACTGTTTCGGGATGTGATAGGATCGCCCGCCCACTCGTCACCACTGAAACCTTCTTTATAAGGTATCGGCGAGGGTTTCAACAGTGCTTTCATTTCTCCTTCGCCTCTTCGCCTCCGCCACGATCGCTCTCGCTTCGCCTATCCGCTCGCGCGTTTGCTTGGCGACGATGGTGAAGGAGAAGATGGCGGCCTTGAGCGCGAAGAAGGCGACGGCGACGGGAAAGCGAAGGGCGACATCCGGCCGGGGATCTCGTGAAGGTCCCGCCGCCGCAAGGTTGGGTCCAAGGATTGATCCGCCGACCATCATCGAGACAGATCTCAATGACCGCCAATGAGGGCCTCGATCCTCACGGGCGCCGAGGCTCCCGGAACCGAGTGGCAACCGCAGCCGCAGGAGGGTGAGTGCGTTCTTCTAGCTACTCACGAGACCGCGGGTTCTCTCGCCCGAGTGTTTTCTTCCGTGGGTTCTTGAATTTCTTTGGGGCACAACTCCACCATTTCAATCCAAACTCCATCGCCTACCTAGCTGCTTTCGTGTCTATGTGCGAGAACTTCCGGGTTGCCGATCGTGACCGATCTCTTCACACATATTCACTTGTCGCCATGAGCAGTGAAAAAGGCGAGTCCGGTGACGATAAGACTAAGGTTATCCAGACAAAAGGGGTCTTGGGATTCAGATGAGGAGCAAGAGTATTTTTCCGCCACGACTCTTCCCGAAGTCGGTCGAGGATGGCAATGACTTGGTTCTATCGCCAGACGAGTCGACGCCGGGGCCGATCGGTCTCCCCCCGTTTTCTATGGACCGAGTGAAAAAGCCCTCTTCTCTAAAGGTGCTCCCTGAGGAGAAAGCCCAAGTAAAAATGCTGATGGAGCGTGTAGTTCAGCTCGTTCGGGACGGGGTGACGGGCATGGACCTTCTGGAGGTCGTCCTTAGGCGGCGTATCCAACCACTTCAGTACCGAGGCCACCCGATGTGGTTGTACTGCGGAACCGAGGATGAAACTTGGGTCCATCCAGAAGCAGTCGACGACGCCACACTGGAGAGGTGGATGACCGCGATCACGGGGAACAAGGACAACCCTCGAGGGGCCAGGAGGATTCCACCACTCGACCATTCCTACACTCCGGACACGATATGCCCATTTTATCCTTAACTGTAATCTTGCTTCATGCATTCTGCTTTGCTGCAAATTGGTCGATTGACCTTCGTGTTGTTGTCTGTCAGGCCACCACTGAATTATACTCGATGCCCAATGGAGCACAGACGCCGACTGACGAGGAGGAAGGAAGTGGGGGTGAAAGCCCGGAGGAGTGGGATTCGGATGCTGACGATGATGATGAGGGCGATAATTCTGGTGAAGAGGAAGAGGAGGAGGAGGAGGAGGAAGTTGCGCCTCGCTGGAGAGACGTCAAGCTTGCCCATGATCCCGCGATCGAAGCGTGGTAAGGGGTCGCGATCGCTATGCTAGCCGACCAAGCCGCCCCTGACCACTTTTTCCGTGCCGATCGAGAAGGCTCAAGCAATCTCGAGTGGTGCCGCCGGCCGCGAAGGTTTTGTCAAGATGAAGGTGGTGATCCCCACTATCTCGTGGTAATGACGTTATTTGAGTCTTTCGTTTCACATGAACTTATTTTGGTCGACTCATGAGTCAACCGACCGATTTGGACTCGCAGGTCGCTACTCGATACTCGCCGTGGTCAAGATCATGAGATGCACAACGCTGCTACTTCAAAACCTGGTATGACTTTTATAATTCCGTCTTCAGCCGATTGGCTCCTTGTCTCTAATCTTGATTCTTTTCTGTAGCTCCATCCAATGTCGTTATTACCCTTCCTGACGACGATGATGAGGAACCACTGAGGCAAAGGAAGAGCAAGAAAGCGTCACCGGCAGGCGACTCAGACGCACAAGACCCGAGACACTAGTCGCGAGGAGAGAATACCACTCGCCTATCAGATATTTTTGCGGTGCCGCTGACGAGTGCTCGCCTCCGTCGTCGAAAGTGCTTCACAGCCTTCACTTTTCTCAACCCACTACGCCCCGGAGGACCAAGCCGCCGCGAAGAAGCAATACGCCAGCGGAGTTATGATGGAGCAAGTGAAGGCCATCCGAGAAGCCAGCCAAGCATCCTATGACGCCGCTCAGCTCTTCAGAGTAACGTCGTGTCGGGCCGGTCACCACTGCTCATAGGGATATGATATCTGAAAATTCTTCTTTCTAAAATTCCTTAATGATTGTCCTACACCCATTGGGTGTGTCGATTGACGTTCCGGACTAGTGGGGGCACGCTGAGTGCACCCACTGGGTGTAGTCCCCAAGGCTATGGTGGATCACGGCAATGACCATAGTCTTTATGTCTTAAGTTTTTCCTTTATTCGACTAGGTCGAATGGATTCATAACCGTGGGGCACGCTGAGTGTACCCACCGGTGTAGTCCCCGAGATCGTGGTCGATCGCTGGCGATTGACGGCATCCAAGAACATCTCCTTTTTTTGTTGGTCGATCGTCGACTCTAACTTGATAGAACTAGTGGGGCACGCCGAGTGCACCCACCGGTGTAGTCCCCAGACCGTGGTCGAATGTTTGTATTCGCCGTAGTCTTAGAAACGTATGATTTTTCCTTAGTCACTCGGAAGTGAATTGCTTTTGACATCTGTCGATTGATTCTTCGTAGAAATCCTGCGATCTTGCTGCTCGTTATACCGAGTTGGAGAACCAACACCTCCAGCTCGAGCTTGACCTGAAGCTGGCCCAGGAGAACTTGGCGAAGGCGAAGGAAGAAGCTAAAGGTATGTTTGGTGAGGTCTTCGACGACTGCTTTTGTCTCCCGTTTGTTTCAGAGTCTGACCTCGCTGTAACTTTGCAGGCAAAGTGAAGGATGCTCTGAAAAAGAAAGACCTCGAGTTGGCTGAAATGCAAAAAGCGGCTTTAGAGAAAACCAAGCTCGCAGATGAGAAGCTGGCTTCGATCACCAAGCTTGAAGAAGAAAACACCAATCTGAAAGCTGCTCTTGATGCTGCCAACAAAGAGGTCAGTCGACTGAAAAGTGACAAGATTGCTCTGAGTGACAAGGCTAGTGAGTTGGTGGGGAAGAAGAATGATCTGGAGGATTATCTGGGCGGACTCGCCAAGAAGCTATTCCTCATGCTTGAAGGTAATCTTTTGTATCAAACAGACATTTTAACTGTGATCTTTCCATTCGATTGTTGTCTTGACTCGGTGGCTGTGCTTGCAGAATTTTGCCGTAACTTTGAAGAGGAGATCGGTCGACCGAAGTAAACCTCGACCCCATCAACTCTCCCGTGAAGGATGAAGCTGCCATGAACGTGTTCGCTCAATCTCGTGTCGCCGCTGTCGCTGATTATCCCGCAAGGTCAAGGTCGCCACTTCGATTGACGCCACACTCGCCCGTAGAGATGCTCCTAATGACCTCGAAGTCTTTAATGACTCGACTAAACACACCCCAAGTCGAGTGCAGAATGGAAGAAGTCCTCTGCCAGGTGCGGCGCAGATGTTGCTCTATCCCTGGCCCGAGTTCATTGCAAGGATGCGCGAGAGGACAAGCTGGCGGCCCTTCGAGTGGCTAACACCAAGAAGCACGATTTCCGGTCTTTCATGGAGACTTTCATCGCCCGCCACTCGGATTGCCGATGGAATCGACCGACGAGTTTGTTGCACCTTCCAGCCTCCGCAGAGGGGTAAAAACTTCGAGCTCCACACTTTAAATTTGCCTCGGTATGCCGAAAGTGATTTTTGTAACCGACAAACCTTAACAGGCCTAGCGCCTGAGCACTTTCGGTTCCGTTAGGTGTTTATCCGAACTTGGATTCGACGTTTATATGTGTTTTGCATTTGGTTTGAGGTGTCTTTTGCAGGTTAAAGCAAGGTGCTTATTGCAATCGACTTGTTCGCCAATACTCTTAGGCAGGCACTGGGCTGCAGCTAAGCCGCCGAGTAGGAGGTCTGTTCTTCACTCGGTAGGATTTTCGAAACTTAGGCGAGCACTGGGCTGCAGCTAAGCCCCCAAGTGGAAGGTCTGCTCTCCACTCGGTAGGATTTTCAAAACTTAGGCGAGCACTGGGTTGCAGCTAAGCCCCTGAGTGGGAGGTCTGCTCTCCACTCGGTAGGATTTTCAAAACTTAGGCGAGCACTGGCTGCAGCTAAGCCCCGAGTGGGAGGTCCGCTCTCCACTCAGAGGATTTTCAAAACTTAGGCGAGCACTAGGCTGCAGCTAAGCCCCGAGTGGGAGGTCCGCTCTCTACTCGGTAGGATTTTCAAAACTTAGGCGAGCACTGGCTGCAGCTAAGCCCCGAGTGGGAGGTCTGCTCTTCACTCAGAGGATTTTCAAAACTTAGGCGAGCACTGGGCTGCAGCTTAAGCCCCGAGTGGGAGGTCCGCCTCCACTCGGTAGGGTTTTTACGGCGCCTTTCTTATGGAGAACGATTATACTTGTGGCGAGCTCTGAGGAGAGGGTAGCAGTCGACTGCACCTCGACCTCCTTGGCGAGTGCACGTTGTACTTGTGGTGCAGCTCGGAGGAGAGGGTAGCAATGACCAGCACTCGCCCTCCTTGCAGAGCACACATTGTACTTGTGGCATAGCTCGGAGGAGAGGGTAGCAATGACCTGCACCTCGCCTTCCTTGCCGAAAGACGTTGTACTTGTGGCGAGCTCGGAGGAGAGGGTAGCAATGACCAAGACCTCGCTCTCCTTGCAGAGTGCACGTTGTACTTGTGGCGAGCTCGGAGGAGAGGGTAGCAATGACCCAGACCTCGCTCTCCTTGCAGAGCGCACGTTTGAGTTTGAACTTAGGCGAGTGTTTAGACTGCAGCTAAGCCTCTGAGTGGGAGGCTGGCTCTCCACTCGGTAGGATTTCGTTGGAACTTAGGCGAGTACATAGACTGCAGCTAAGCCTCCGAGTGGAAGGCTGGCTCTCCACTCGGTAGGATTTCGTTGGAACTTAGGCGAGTACATGGACTGCAGCTAAGCCTCCAAGTGGGAGGCTGGCTCTCCACTCGGTAGGATTTCGTTGGAACTTAGGCGAAACGGATTCGCGGCTAAACCTCCGAGTGGGAAGCTGGCTCTCCACTCGGCGAGGATTTTTTTTACAAACTTAGGCGAAACGGATTCGCAGCTAAGCCACCCACTGAGGGGGAATTTTATTGAACAAATAAAAATGACATCAATCATTGGGGAAATTATGACACTATTGTCTTGTGAAACATGAACTACGTATACTTTTATTACAACTCATCCGAAAGTGAATACTTAGGTGTAAAAGGGCGGAGCAACTCCGCTGCTCCAAGCTTGGGGCTCGCTCGATGTTGTGCTCGACGTTGTAGAGACGGTACGCTCCGCTGTGGAGAACCTTGGTGACGATGAAGGACCTTCCCAAGAAGGAGCAAGCTTGTGGAGTTTCACGATCCACTCGGAGAACCAAATCTCCTTCCTGGAAGGCTCGACTCTTCACATTTTTGGCGTGGAAATGACGCAAGTCTTGTTGATAAATGGTCGATCGGATCAGAGCCATCTCCCTTTCTTCCTCTAAAAGGTCGACTGCATCCTGCTGCGCTTGTTCTGCTTCAGCTTCGGTGTAGAGCTCGACCCGAGGAGCATTGTGGAGCAGGTCACTCGGCAAGACCGCTTCAGCTCCATAGACCAAGAAGAACGGAGTTCTTCCAGTCGACCGATTAGGCGTGGTCCTTAGACCCCAAAGCACTGAGGGAAGTTCGTCGACCCATGCTCCGGCTGCATGCTTGAGATCACGCATCAGTCGGGGTTTCAACCCTTTGAGAATCAAGCCATTGGCTTGTTCCACTTGTCCGACGATCGATGGGCGACTACAAGATAGTCGACTCTGTGCCCCGAGATGTGCGTAACGCCTCAATTCCTCCGAATCAAGTTTGATCCATTGTCGCTGATGATACCGTGGGACTCCATATCTGAATATCGCTTCTAATGAAGTCGACAGCAGATCGTGTCAAGGTTCTTGATGGGTTTAGCTTCGATCCACTTGGTGAACTTGTCGACTGCTACCAGTACATGCGTGAAGCCGCTTTGGCCTGTTCTCAAGGGTCCAACCATATCTAATCCCCATACCGCGAAGGGCCAGACGAGTGGTATGGTCTTCAGGGCTGATGCAGGCTTATGTGACATGTTGGAGTAAAACTGACATCCTTCGCACTTGTCGACTATCTCCTTTGCCATCTCATTCGCCCGTGGCCAGTAAAATCCGGCTCGGTATGCTTTGGCCATGATGGTCCGAGAGGACGCATGATGGCCACGGGTCCCTGAGTGGATGTCATCAAGAATTATCCGACCTTCTTCTGGCGTTATGCACTTCTGACCAACTCCGCCAAGGCTTCTCTCAGATAGCTGCCCTTTGATCACAAAGAAGGACTTGGATCGCTGACGATCCGTCGAGCTTCTTCCTCGCCCTTCGGGAGCTCTTTTCTTAAGATATACGCGATATATGGAACTCGTCCAATCGGGAGTGATCACTAAAGCCTCCATGACCAGGTTGACCATCGCCGAACCTCAACCTCGCCGGATCTGTGGCACTCTTTGGGCCGCGGAGCTTCTTCGGTAAAAGGATCTTCTTTGATCGATGGAGTATGGATATGCTCCAAGAACACATCATCGGGATGGCTTTCTCTTGGAACCTATTTTCGCCAAATCATCACCGCTGATTTTTCAACCGGGTATATGATGGAGTCTAACCCTCAAACTTCTTTTTCAAGCTTCCTCATCAGACATAAAGATCCAACATGGTCGGGCTTCTAACGCCCCACTCCTTCATCACTTGGTCGACCACCAAATCTGAATCGCCATAAACCATAAGGTGACGGACGCCGAGTGAAATGGCCATGTGCAACCCATACAATAGGGCCTCATATTCTGCCTCATTGTTGGAGGAATCAAAGTGAATCTGGAGCACATATCTAAGCTTATCTCCTCCGGGGAAACTAAGACTACCCCAAAGACCGAACCATTTAACATCTTAGAGCCATCAAAGAACATGGTCCAATGCTCCGAGTGAACTTGAGTCGGTTGCCACTGCTCGATCCACTCGGCAAGGAAATCTGCTATTGCTTGGGACTTAATGGCTTTTGCCTCAAACTTGATATCAAGGGAAGGAGTTCAATCGCCCATTTCGCCACTCGACCGCTTGCATCTCTCACAGCAGTAATCTCGAAGTGGAGCGTCACGACGATCGTAATGGAATGATCAGAGAAATAATGAGCAACCTTCTTCGTGGTCATGTAGATCCCATACACAAGCTTCTGATAATGAGGATATCTTTGCTTTGATGGAGTCAAAACTTCAGACAGATAGTACACCGGGCGCTGAACTTTGAAGGTTTTCCTTCTTCTTCCCGCCGACCGTAAGCATCAGATCGACGACTTGTCCTCAGAGCTGCAATATAAAGCAACAAAGGCTCTTTGCTGATTGGAGCAGCAAACACCGGCTGGGTGGAGAGCAGAGCTTTGAGCTCGCAAACGCCGCATCGCTTCTCGAGTCCACTCAACTTGTCCGCTTTTTCATCACCGGTAAAGGGCAACGCTTTTCACCGAGGCGAGAGATGAATCGACTTAACGCGCCAAGCATCCAAGAAGCTCGACATCGTGCACACGCATGTATGCTTTCATTCGGAGTATGGTGCCAACTTTTTCGGTTAGCATCGATTCCTCGCTCAAACGAGAAAGCCGAGTAACTTTCCACCGTGTAATTCAATGTGCACTTTGAAGGATTAAGCTTGATATCGATTCCCGAGATTGGCAAATGTTTCAGCTAAGTCACCAACAGGTCGGAACCCTTTCGTGATTTGACCACGATATCATCCATATACGCCCACGCTCCGACCGATTTGAGTGAGTAGACACTTTGAATCATCCTCATGAACGTGGCTCCGCATTCTTGAGACCGAATGGCATGGTGATATAGCGTAAGCACCTAATGGAGTGATGAAAGCTGTTTTGAGTTTGTCAGTCCATATGCACGGATCCGATGATACCCGGAATAGGCGCCTAAAAAGATAATCTCTCGCACCTCGCAATGAGTCGACAATTTGGTCGATGCAAGGAGAGAAATGGTCTTTCGGCAGGCCCGATTGATATGTTTGAAATCAATGCACATGCGAAGTGAGTTGTCCTTCTTAGGAACCATGACGACATTGGCGAGCCACTCAGAGTGGTATATCTCTCGGATAAACTCTGCTGCAAGGAGTCGAGCCACCTCCTCGCCAATGGCTTTTTTTTTTCTGAACGGCGGACCGTCGAAGATGCTCTTTAACAGGTTTCGCTTTTGAGTCGACCCTAAGGCGACGCTCAGCCAGCCCCCTGGGAACACCTGGCATGTCAGCTGGCTTCCATGCGAAGATGTCCCAGTTCTCATGGAGGAACTGGATGAGCGCTTCTTCCTATTTGGAGTCGAGTGTTGTGGAAATATGGGTCGGAGCTGCATTAGGGTCAGTCGGGTGGATATGAACTGTCTTTGTTTCCCCAGACGTCTGGAATGCTGACTCTGTGGCGGGCTTCTTGGCTCGCAACAAATCACTCGGATCCGCATTTTTCTTGTATCCTTCCAGCTCTACCATTGTTATCTGGGAATTGTTGGGGAACGTAGTAATTTCAAAAAAATTCCTACGCACACGCAAGATCATGGTGATGCATAGCAACGAGAGGGGAGAGTGAGGAGGATTCCTCCTCCCTTGGCGCGCCCCAAGGGGGCCGGCCGGCCTCCCCCTCCCTCCTTTATATACGGGGGTAGGGGGGCACCCTAGACACACAAGTTGATCATTGAGATCGCCTTAGTCGTGGTGCGGTGCCCTCCACGATATTACACCTCGGTCATATTGTAGCGGTGCTTAGGCGAAGCCCCGCGACAGAGAACATCAAGATCGCCACCACGCCGTCAGGCCGACGGAACTCCTCCCGCGCTCTCGCTGGATCGGAGATCGCGCGCCATCGAGCTGTACGTGTCAAGAACTCGAGGTGCCGGAGTAACGGTGCTTGGATCGGTTGGACCGGAGGACATAGGACTACTTCCTCTACGCTTGCGCCAACGCTTCCGCTTGGTTCACGAGGGTACGAGACAACACTGCCCCTCTCTGCTATGCATCACCATGATCTTGCGTGCGAGGAAATTTTTGAAATTACTACGCTCCCCAACAAAGGGCATCCGAGCCTAGGTTTTTGCGCGCTGATGTTATATGCACGAGTAGAACACAAGTGACTTGTGGATGATATAAGTCATACCGCCTACCAAAGATGTCATACTTTGGTTCAGCGGTATTGTAGAGATGAAGCGGTCCGGACCGACATTACACGTGACGCTTACGCGAGACTGGTTTCACCATTACGAGCACTCGTGCTTAAAGGTGGTCTGGCGGGTGTCCGCTCTCTCACTTTAGTTGAACCGAGTGTGACTACGCCTCGTCCTTGTGAAGGTTAAACGGAGTCTATTTGACAAACTATCGCTGTGGTTTTGATGCGAGGTAAGAACGGTTATTGCTAAGCCCGTAGCAGCCACGTAAAATTTGCAACAACAAAGTAGAGGAGTCTAACTTGTTTTTGCAGGCATGTTGTGATGTGATATGGTCAAGACGTGATGCTATATTTTATTGTATGAGATGATCATGTTTTGTAACCGGTTATCGGCAATTGGCAGGAGCCATATGGTTGTCGCTTATTGTATGAAATGCAAACGCCTGTAATTGCTTTACTTTATCACTAAGCGTAGCGGTAGTCGAGAAGCAATAGATGGCGAACGACAACGATGCTACGATGGAGATCAAGGTGTCGCGCCGGTGACGATGGTGATCATGACGGTTGCTTCGAGATGGAGATCACAAGCACAAGATGATGATGGCCATATCATATCACTTATATTGATTGCATGTGATGTTTATCCTTTATGCATCTTATCTTGCTTTGATCGACGGTAGCATTTTAAGATGATCTCTCACTAAAATTATCAAGAAGTGTTCTCCCGAGTATGCACCGCTGCCAAAGTTCGTCGTGCGGAGACACCACGTGATGATCGGGTGATAAGCTCCACGTCCATCTACAACGGGTGCAAGCCGTTTTGCACACGCAGAATACTCAGTTAAACTTGACGAGCCTAGCATATGCAGATATGGCCTCGAACACGGAGACCGAAGGTCGAGCGTGAATCATATAGTAGATATGATCAACATAATGATGTTCACCATTGAAAACCACTCCATCTCACGTGATGATCGGTTATGGTTTAGTTGATTTGGATCACGTGATCACTTAGATGACTAGAGAGATGTCTGCCTAAGTGGGAGTTCTTAAGTAATATGATTAATTGAACTTAAATTTATCATGAACTTAGTACCGATAGTATCTTGCTTGTCTATGTTTGTTTGTAGATAGATGGCTCGTGGTCGTTGTTCCGCTGAATTTTAATGCGCTCCTTGAGAAAGCAAAGTTGAAAGATGATGGTAGCAATTACACGGATCGGGTCCGAACTCGAGGATTATCCTCATTGCTGCATAGAAGAGTTACGCCCCGAAGCACCGCTAGGTGCCAGCCTCGCCGCCGATGTAACCGACGACGTTAAGAACGTCTCGCAGAGCAAAGCCGATGACTACTCTATAGTTCAAGGTGCTATGCTTTACGGCTTAGAACTGGTCTTCAACGACGCTTTTGAACGCCATGGAGTATATGAGATGTTCCAGAGTTGAAGTTAATATTTCAAGCAAATGCCCGGATTGAGAGATATGAAGTCTCCAATAAGTTCTATAGCTGCAAGATGGAGGAGAATAGTTTTGTCGGTGAACATATACTCGTAATGTCTGGGTATAACAATCACTTGATTCAACCGGGAGTTAATCTTCCCGATGATAGTGTCATCGATGTAATTCTTCAATCATCGCCACCAAGCTACAAGAGCTTTGTGATGAACTATAATATGCAAGGGATGAACAAGACTATTCCCGAGCTCTTCACGATGCCGAAAGTCGCGGAGGTAGAAATCAAGAAGGAGCATCAAGTATTGATGGTCAACAAGACCACTAGTTTCAAAAAAAGGGCAAAGGGAAGAAAAGGGGAACTTCAAAAGAACGGCAAGCAAGTTGCTGCTCAAGAGAAGAAACCCAAGTCCGACCTAAGCTCAAATCGAAAGTGCTTTATCGCAAGCGATCGACATCGAAGCGGAACTGCCCCAAGTATTTGGCGGATAAGAAGGATGGCAAAGTAAACAAAGGTATATGTGATATACATGTTATTGATGTGTACCTAACTAGAGCTCGTAGTAGCACTGGTATTTGATACCGGTTCTGCTAATATTTGCAACTCAAACAGGACTACGGAATAAGCGAGCATCGCCAAGGACGAGGTGACGACGCGCTGTGGGAAACGGTTCCAAAGTCGATGTGATCGCTGGCCGCACGCTACCTCTACATCTACCATCGGGATTAGTTTTAGACCCGAATAATTGTTATTTGGTGCTCGCGCTGAGCATGAACATTATATCCGGATCTTGTTTGATGCGAGACGGTTATTCAATTAAATCGAGAATAATGGTTGTTCTATTTATATGAGTAATATCTTTTATGGTCATGCACCTTGAAGAGTGGTCTATTTTTATTGAATCTCGATAGTAGTGATACACACATTCATAATGTTGAAGCCAAAAGATGCAGAGTTGATAATGATAGTGCAACTTATTTGTGGCATCGCCGCTTGGGTCATATCGGTGTAAAGCGATGAAGAAACTCCATACCGATGGACTTCGAATCACTTGATTATGAATCACTTGGTACTTGCGTAACCGTGCCTCATGGGCAAGATGACTAAAACACCGCTTTCTCGGTACTATGGAGAGAGCAACAGATTTGTTGGAAATCATACATACAGATGTATGTGGTCCGATGAATGTTGAGGCTCGTGGCGATATCGTTATTTTCTCACCTTCACAGATGATTTAAGCAGATATGGGTATATCTACTTAATGAAGCACAAGTCTGAAACATTTGAAAAGTTCAAAGAATTTCAGAATGAAGTGGAGAATCATCGTAACAAGAAAATAAAATTTCGCGATCCGATCGTGGAGGAGAATATTTAAGTTACGAGTTTGGTTTACATTTGAAACAATGCGAATAGTTTCAAGAACTCACGCCACCGAACACCACAACGAAATGGTGTGTCCGAACGTCAGAATCGTACTTTACTTGATATGGTGCGATCTATGATGTCTCTTACCGATTTACCGCTATCATTTTGGCGTTATGCTTTAGAGACGGCCGATTCACGCTAAATAGGGCACCATCAAAACCGCTGAGACGACGCCTTATGAACTCTGGTTTGGCAAGAAACCAAAGTTGTCGTTTCTTAAAGTTTGGGGCTGCGATGCTTATGTGAAGAAACTTCAACCGATAAGCTCGAACCCAAATCGAGAAATGTGTCTTCATAGGATACCCAAAAGAGATCATGGGTACACCTTCTATCACAGATCCGAAGGCAAGACATTCGTTGTTAAGAATGGATCCTTTCGAGAAGGAGTTTCTCTCGAAAGAAGTGAGTGGGAGGAAAGTAGAACTTGATGAGATAATCAGATCTACTCCCTTATCGAAGGTAGTTCATCACGAGAACCGGTTCCCGTGACAACTACACCAATTAGTGAAGAAGCTAATGATATTGATCATGAAACTTCAGATCAAGTTTCTATTGAACCTCGAGGTCTACCAGAGAAAGATCCGCACTGAGTGGTACGGTAATCCTATTTCGAAGTCATGTTACTTGACCATGATGAACCTACGAACTATGAGGAAGCGATGATGAGCCCAGATTCGCAAAATGGCTAGAAGCCATGAAATCGAGATAGGATCCATGTATGAAAACAAAGTATGGACTTTGGTCGACTTGCCTCGATGATCGGCAAGTTTATAGAGAATAAATGGATCTTTAAGAAGAAGACCGACGCCGATGGTAATATTATCGTTTATAAAGCACGACTTGTTGCAAAAGGTTTTCGACAAGTTCAAGGGTTGACTACGATGAGACTTTTTCACCAGAGCGATGCTTAAGTCCGTCTCAATCATGTTGGCTATTGCTGCATTTCATGATTATGAAATTTGGCAAATGGATGTCAAGACTGCATTCTTGAATGGATTTCTAGAAGAAGAGTTGTATATGATGCAGCCAGAGGGTTTTGTTGATCCAAAAGGTGCCGACAAAGTGTGCAAGCTCCAGCTGCTCCATTTATGGACTGGTGCAAGCATCTCGGAGTTGGAATAAACATTTTGATAGTGTGATCAAGGCATATGGTTTTATATGACTTTTGGAGAAGCCTCAGATTTACAAGAAAGTGAGTGGGAGCTCAGAGCATTTCTAGTTTTATATGTTGATGACATATTATTAATTGGAAATGATATAGAATTTCTGGATAGCATAAAGGGATACTTGAATAAAAGTTTTTCGATGAAAGACCTCGTGAAGTTGCTTATATATTAGGCATCAAGATCTATAGAGATAGATCAAGACGCTTAATAGGACTTTCACAAAGCACATACCTTGACAAAATATTGAAAAGTTCAATATGGATCGTGCAAAGAAAGGATTCTTGCCTCGTGCTACAAGGTGTGAAGTTGAGTCGAACTCAATGCCCCACCACAGCAGAAGATAGAGAGAAAATGAAAATGTTCCTATGCTTCAGCCATAGGCTCTATCATGTATGCAATGTCTGTGTACTGGACCGACATGTGCTTAGCAATAAGCTTAGCAGAAGGTACCAAAGTAATCCAGAGTGGATCATCGGATAGCGGTCAAGAACATCCCGAAATACCGAAAAGGACTAAGGATATGTTTCTCGATATGGAGGTGACAAAGAGCTAGTCGTAAATGGTTACGCCGATGTAAGCTTTGACATCGATCCGGACGATTCTAAATCGCAAACCGATACGTGTTTATATTAAACGGTGGAGCTGTAAGTCGGTGCGCTTCTAAACAAAGCGCCGTGGCGGGATCTACATGTGAAGCAGAGTACATAGCTGCTTCAAGCAGCAAATGAAGGAGTGCGGATGAAGGAGTTCATTTCCGATCTAGGTGTAATACCTAGTGCATCGGGACCAATGAAGATCTTCTCGTGACAATATCGTGCAATTGCTTTAGCAAAGGAATCCAGATTTCACAAGAGGACCAAGCACATTAAGAGACGCCTCAATTCCATTCGGAGAGACATAGAAATTTGCAAGATACATACGGATCTGAATGTTGCGCATCTGCTGACTAAGCCTCTCTCACGAGCAAAACATGATCAGCACCAAGACTCCATGGGTGTTAGAATCATTACTATGTAATCTAGATTATTGACTCTAGTGCAAGTGGGAGATCAAGGAAATATGCCCTAGAGACAATAATAAAGTTATTATTTATTTCCTCATATCATGATAAATGTTTATTATTCATGCTAGAATTGTATTAACCGGAAACATAATACATGTGTGAATACATAGACAAAACTATAGTCACTAGTATGCCTCTACTTGACTAGCTCATTAATCAAAGATGGTTATGTTTCCCACCATAGACATGTGTTGTCATTTGATTAGTGGGATCACATCATTAGAAGAATGATGTGATTGACATGACCCATTCTCGTTAGCCTAGCACTTGATCGCTTAGTATATCGCTATTGCTTTCTTCATGACTTATACAAAGTTCCTCGCAACTATGAGATTGTGCAACTCCTGCTTACGTAAGAACACTTTGTGTGCTACCAAACGTCACAACGAATCGGGTGATTATAAAGGTGCTCTCGTGTGTTTCAAGGCACATGTTGAGTTGGCATAATTCGAGATTAGGATTTGTCACTCCGATTGTCGGAGAGGTATCTCTGGCCCTCTCGGTAATACTCATCACCTAAGCCTTGCAAGCATATAACTAATGAGTTAGTTATGAGATGACGACATGTGAACGAGTAAAGAGACTTGACGGTAACGAGATTGAACTAGGTATTGATACCGACGATCAAATCTCGCAAGTAACATACCGATGACAAAGGAACAAAGTATGTTGTTATGCGGTTCGACCGATAAAGATCTTCAGAGAATATGTAGGAACCAATATGGGCATCCAGGTCCCGCTATTGGTTATTGACCGAGACATGTCACGGTCATGTCTACATTGTTCTCGAACCGTAGGGTCCGCACGCTTAAGGTTTCATGATGCTTATATTATGAGTTTATGTATTTTGATGTACCAAGTTTGTTCGAGTCCCTGATGTGATCACGGACATGACGAGGAGTCTCGGAATGGTCGAGACATAAAGATTGATATATTGGACGACTATATTCGACACCGAAAGGTTCCGAAGTTTTCGGAGAAAACCGGAGTGCCGGGTTATCGAAACCCCCGGAGAGTTAATGGGCCACATGAGCCTAGGTGGGAAGAGAGAGGGCGGCTGGTGGGCCGCGCGCCTCTCCCTCTAGCACGAATTGGACTAGGGGGGGCGCCTTTCCTCCCCCTCCTTCCTTCCTCTCCTAGTAGGAGTAGGAAAGGGGAATCCACTCCTACTAGGAGGAGGATTCCTCCTCCCTTGGCGCTGCCCAAGGGGCCGGCCGGCCCCCTCCCTCCTTTATATACGGGGTAGGGGGCACCCTAGACACACAAGTTGATCATTGAGATCGCTCCTTAGCCGTGTGTGGTGCCCCTCCACGATATTACACCTCGGTCATATTGTAGCGGTGCTTAGGCGAAGCCTCGCGACAGAGAACATCAAGATCGCCACCACGCCGTCAGGCCGACGGAACTCCTCCCCGCGGCCTCGCTGGATCGGAGATCGGGTGCGCCATCGAGCTGACGTGTCAAGAACTCGGAGGTGCCGAGTAACGGTGCTTGGATCGGTTGACCAGAGGACGACGACTACTTCCTCTACGCTGCGCCAACGCTCCGCTTCGGGCCCACGAGGGTACGAGACAACACTCTCCCCTCTCTGCTATGCATCACCATGATCTTGCGTGTGCGTAGGAATTTTTTTGAAATTACTACGTTCCCCAATAGGAATCGGCAATTTTCGAGCCTTTCTGAAAACATTTTTCTGCCTTCTTCCGATTGCCAGTGACAGTGATCACACCTTTGGGGCCGGGCATCTTCTGTTTGAGGTACACGTAACATGGTCGAGCCATGAATCGCGCATAAGCAGGTCTCCCCAAAATAGCGTGGTAGGCACTCTGAAAATCCACGACTTCAAAAGTCAACCTCTCTTTGCGGAAATGCTTTGAGTCGCCGAACACTACATCCAGAGCTATTTTGCCAAGTGACTCAGCCTTCTTTCCCGGAATGACTCCATGAAAGCTCATGTTACTAGAGCTGAGTCTGGACATCGGAATGCCCATTCCCTTGAGCGTCTCTGCATACAATATATTCAACCCACTGCCACCATCCATTAATACCTTCGTCAGCCGAGTGCCTTCGACGACTGGGTCGACCACCAACGCTTGCCTCCCAGGGGTGGCAATGTGAGTGGGATGATCGGACTGATCGAATGTAATGGGGGTTTGCGACCATCTTAAATAGCTTGGCGTCGCCGGGGCGACCATATTCACCTTGCGGTTGATCACTTTCAGTCGACTTTTGCTCTCTACATCAGCAAAAATCATCAGGGTGGAATTGACATGGGGGTAACCTCCATCACTGTCCTCTTTGTCCTCAGCCTTGTCCGACTCTTTCTCTTTGTCCTTGGACTGCTTGCCTTGAAACTGCTGGATCAGGAGCCGACACTGGCGAGTGGTATGCTTTGGGTAGATGAAGTTACCCTCTTCGTCTTTCTTCGTGTCGATGTGACACGGCAGATCCATCACGTCATTTCCTTCTTTATCCTTCACCTTCTTGGGGTTCCAGGATCCTTTGGGTTTTCCTTTGTGCTTGCCCTGAGTCACGGCCAGAGCCTCTCCAAGAGCCGCCGGCTCGGCCTTCCGCTTCTGCTTCCGACTGGAGTTTCCCTTCTCCGACAGACTCGGCTTGTACTTGCCGCTCCGGAGTTGGTCCTCCTCTTCACCATTGGCATACTTGGTGGCAATTTCCATCATTCGACTCAGGGTCATATCTCCGGTCCGCCCAAACTTCAAACTTAACTCTCTGTTCTTTACGCCATCCTTGAAGGCGCAGACTGCCTGATGATCAGACACGTTCTCCACGGTATGTGCAAAGTAATCCATCTCTGAATATAATCTCTTAAGGTTTCATTTGACTTCGTGATGCAAACTTGCAGCTCGGTCAATCCAATTGGCGCTTGGTGTTCCTCAAATGTCTCGACAAACACTGGAAAGATCTTCCCAAGTGTAAATGTCGCTTGAGCTAATCGATTCAACCATGCTCGCCGAACCTTCCAACATGAGAGGCAAATGCTTCATAGCCACTTCATCATTTCCGCCGCCAATCTGCACCGCCACTCGGTAGTCTTCAAGCCAAGTTTCGTGCTTAGACTCTCCGTGAACTTACTTACTCCACCGCCAACCTGAAGTTGGGGGAATCATCGCGCTCGATAGCCCTGTTGAAACATTCTCGACTCAAACATGGACTCGGCCGCTAGTGGGCGATCTTTGTCGTGGGCCACCTCGATGGGCTCTGTTCGATCGACTGCACCTTGCACGATGATAGACCGCGCACAAAGCCCGGTTCCTCGGGTCGATCGGGCTCATACCAACACCGAGCTGGTGCTCGCTATCTTGTTGCCGATGGGCGAAGACCCACCTCTAGGGAGAGGCGGCACTCGACGCCTACCATCACGGCCGAACCGGTCTTCGATTGGTCACGCCGACCTTCTTGTCCTCACGCAGCGGAGGCGATCTTGGATCGGAGCCGATCGAATCAGATTCGCAGCGACGGATCGATCGTGAATCTGCTGCATGACTGTGACATGCCTGAATTTCGATCTCCCGCTGCTCGGAGTAAGTCCTCGACCAGATCAAGCCTCCGCCACCTCCGATCGAGAGGGCTGAATTGACTCGCTATACGGGTTGTACTGCTAAATTCGAATCGGGTTCGATATACCGAGTCGGTTATGGAAGAGTCGACGCCGACCAGAGTCGGTACTGTTGTTGCCAAGGCCTGCCGAAAGTGCTCGCTGGAGGTTCTCTAGACGAAAGTGCGTTCACCAGTTGATAAACGTGCCTCCTCCAAGGCACGAGCCGGGTTTCTCCCGCGATGGGAGTATGCAGGCATCCATGTTCTCGCGACGAAGTTCTTCCTTTGCAGGAATTAAGTGGCTCGGGTTGATATTCCTCATGAGCCCGAGCGGGTCGCTTCCACCGCCCACCCGGCCGCCGCGAGGGAAGCCGGAGGGCTACGAGGCCCGCTGACCATCGTGACCTCCGCCCATTGGATCATCGCTATCGATTCGGATGCGCTTCTACGAGCTACCGACGATCGAACAGTCAGAGAGATTCGTCGGGCTCGATTGCCGCGACTTGGGTGGTGGCCGATTGGCGAAGCCACGCGTGCCTCACCCATCGCCGAAGCCTCGATCACCAAGCAGCTTTGCGGGCGGGAGATCGAGGAGGATGACGCGAGATCCGCTTGATACGGAGTCGACGGTTGCCGCAGCAGAACGCCGCGATACACGCCCGAAATGCGCGCGCGCCACGGACGGGAGCGTCGATGTCGAGTGGAGCCTCCAGAGCCACCGGAGTCGCCGGCGATGAAGTTGAGCGCCGCCGACGGATCTCGCGCCCTCGACCAAAACTCCATCCAAACCATGATGGAAGCAATCAAACAATTGCAACTTCTCCAAAAATCGCTAAGACACCTGCCACGGTGGGCGCCAACCGTCGTGGTTCTATGTCCGACAAGAGAATGGGGGTAGGTATGGAGAGGCAAGATCCTAGCTATGGAGCAGCCAGAAGACAAAGGATGTACGAAGTTCAGCCCTTCTTGAGGAAGTAATGCCCCACGCCCTCGGAGCCCGGAGGCGGTCGATCGGATTATGTGTGTAGAGATTACAGGGTGCGAACCCTTTACACCGAGGAGGGGTGGCTTATATAGTGTCCGCTGCACCCTCCGGCCCTCAAGAATGCAGGTTTAAAGTACATTAAGGCTAGGCGTTACTGGTAACGTCTTACATAAAGTGTCCTAAATGCCATAAAGACTACTTAATTACGGACCGTTTGGATGCAGGGTGGCTCTTGATCTCCTGGTGGTCGAGTGAATCTTCATGGTCGAGTCCTTCGAGTCAGTCGAGTGAGGTCTCTCTTGGTCGACTGGAAGGCAGCTTCTTCTGAGGGTGTCCTTGGGAAGGGTACCTAAGACAGGTCTGTGACCCTACCCTAGGTACATGACTTCATCACCCGGCAAGTTTCAAACCAACGGCCAGGTGGATCGGAATAATCTCTCTTCTATTGCTTAGAGCCTTTTACATTTTTTTCTCTCCGTATGAATATTTTCGAGCCTTGCACTTTGTTAGGGGAGTGGGTGGATGACTCAGACTCTCAGGTTCAAGTATTCAGAGATGTAAAACACACGTTGAAAACAAAAAACAACTGTAAACCTTTTAGTTGAGTTTATTTTTCAGTTTACATTTTTCCTTTTGGCCCCGGATTTTCTTGGAAAGTAAAATCGTGAGCCTTACAACGTTTCAGACCTTTCAAAGTCGTACATCCAAAGCAAATCATAGACATAGGCATAGACGAACCAAAAGAGTGGACATAAACTCTCGCGTAAAATCAGACGGTTAGACAAAGTCCAAGACGCCGCCCGATGATTGGTGTCATCTTAAACATGCACCCTAGAATCAAGGAGCTGTTGCTGCTGGCCTTCCGTGGACAGGGCAACGGTCAAGAGTGTCACGCCCTTATGTTGACGTGACGGAGATACTTATAAACGGTGTGGAAACGTGTTTGGTCAATCCTCTGAGAATAGACCACTTCTTCAGTGAAAGAAAGAAGAAAACACAATTATTTGTTAAGAAAGAGGATACCACTTTGTTCCTTCCTGACTACCGTGGAAAACCGAATGGTCCTTGCAACAATGACCGGAACCAACCAGCTAAAGGTTTAATCAATGATACTCTTTCATCATCTTATAACGGCAAATAGAAAAAGCAAAACTCGACTGGAATGATGTGTGTGTGGGCAATTCATGTATGCAGAAGGAAGAAGACTTCGACTACAGGCCTATGCTACTTAATACTGCTCCGCCCGGAATTACTCGTCGTAGAGATGGATGTATCTAAACGTGCTTTTAGTTCCAGATACATCCATTTATATCCATTTCTTCGACACGCAATTCGGGGTGGAGGGAGTATATATATGGTCCTTTGGCTTTTCAAAATAAATAAATCAATAAATTGGATAGATTTGTTGCTTTGAGTTGCTTTTCTGGCTCATTGCACTTGGCCAAAGGGTGGTGGCCAACCGAACGACTCGTCGGAACACATCTTTATTTTTTTGGAGAGACTTTGTATCACATCTCCGGTAGGTGAATGTCATATTCATGTGCCCTGTGATGGCTCATGAGAGGGGGATAATGACCAAAGGGAAAAAGAAAGAAGCGTAGCCATGGACAAACACACAAGGTCGCATCAGCAAAAATAGTAGTACTACCAGTGTGTACGAGTCGGCAAATTTGACAAATTTGACCTATAGACGAAATCAAATCATAGAATAAACTATCCGTGAAACTATTTCACGCTGGTCGACTTTTTGTGTGACGCCCGCCACGGCGGCGCTTACACTACAAAGGTGCAACGCTCACAGATAGGCGCTACACGGCCAGCCGCGCACGCGTGTGTCGAAAATTACTAAGTCGTGCAGCAATACCGAGAGCTAGGCGCCACACTATACAAAGGCAGCGCTTAGTCAGAGGAGTTGCACTAGTGCAGCGCTTAGCTCCAGGCGCAGACTAGTGCAATACCGAGAGCTAGGGCGCCACAGTCACCCGGTGAAATAGTTTCACTGGACGGTTCATTTTGTGATTTAGTTTCGTCTATAGGTCAAACTAGCAAAAGAGCCCGTGCGTTGCAACGGGAGAAAAAAATAGCAGACACTCTTAACCCAATAACCATAATATGTTCATGCCCTTTATTTTAGCGAGGCATCATTTTTGTGTTGCCGCTTATCCTCCTTCTCACTTTTAGTGGCCTCAGTGTTCACACAAACCAAAGTGTGTTTGAATGTTGTTTTTCCCCTGCCAGTTTGTTCAGAGGTGCTCACGTGTGGTTATCGATGTTTTCTTTCGCCTCTTTATGATTTTAGTGGTTGTTTATTTGCAATCCGATCGTCATGTATGAAAGAAAACGGACGTGCCCTATAGGTTACAAGTTTGCTTTTAAAATATTTAATAGGTAAAAATAACACCATGTTCAAATTCTACATATTTTTCTATTCAAATTTCATATATAACATGTTAAAATCAGAGTTACGGTTTAATAGATATGGATAATTAAGAAAAATATTTGTTTGACTTAAATATCTTCCAAAATAATATTTTAAAAATATTTAACAAACAAAATAACGTCATATTCAGATTCTACACATTTTTCTAATCTATTTTCATATATAACATGTTAAAATCGGAGTTACGGTTTAAAAGATATGGATAATTTAGAAAAAACATGTGTTTGACTTATATATGATCGGCAGGTGAATTATCTAATACGTCAGGGGGGGTTTCGTAAAAATATAAAATAACGGTTCGGTTTGACTTAAGTGTGTACTGCGGGTTAATTCATAAAAAATGCAGGGGGTTTTCTGTAAAAGTGCGTGACGGACCGCCTAAACCCAATTTGCTTTATTATTAGGTAGAGATAAAAATAACATCATGTTCAAATTCTACATATTTTTTTATTCAAATTTCATATATAACATGTTAAAATCAGAGTTACTTTAATAGATATGGATAATTAAGAAAATATTTGTTTGACTTAAATATCTTCCAAAATAATATTTTAAAAATATTTAACAAACAAAATAACGTCATATTCAGATTCTACACATTTTTCTAATCTATTTTCATATATAACATGTTAAAATCGGAGTTACGGTTTAAAAGATATGGATAATTTAGAAAAAACATGTGTTTGACTTATATATGATCGGCAGGTGAATTATCTAATACGTCGGGGGGGTTTCGTAAAAATATAAAATAACGGTTCGGTTTGACTTAAGTGTGTACTGCGGGTTAATTCATAAAAAACGCAGGGGGTTTTCTGTAAAAGTGCGTGACGGACCGCCAAAACCCAATTTGCTTTATTATTAGATAGAGATTTATCAATTTTGCCGTACGAGTCGGCTCTAATCATCTTGTCAGGGTGGGATGGGAACCATTAATTTCGGTCACATCACCGGTAGGTGAATGATGGCACGACACATGAAAACTGAACCGATGATATATGAATAGAAACGCAGCCACGGACAAACACTGAAGAGGGTCGCATCAGCTAGCTGCCCCACGATGCAATTCAGTTTCAGTCATCGTCGTCGCCTACAATGACACTAACCTATTGTGAGCTTTCTAGACAGATCATCTCCGAGCAACTTAGATACTACATCCGTCCTTGTCTATTAGTCCCCGTTGTATTATGTGTCAAATTTTAACCATAAATTTAAGTACGAAAATGTCCATACACGTCACAAAAAATTATATCATTGAAAACTATGTTTAAATACGAATCCAACAATACAATTTTTGTTGACATGCACTAACATTTTGTCAGTAAAAACCTTGTTCAAAATTTAGCATAAATTACAAAGGGGGCAAGTAAGCCAGGACGGGGTAGTAAAACAAATGTCCAAAAAATGAGTGAAACAATGTGCCTTAGTTTTTTTTAGGAAAGGAGGATGTACCCCCGGCCTCTGCATCTGGAGGATGCATGCAACCATATTATTAATTATTCACAATGACCATACAAGATGATATATCAATAAGCCTGAAGCCATCATCTTGGCAACACCATTGCTACTCCTATCCCCTTGATGAAGGTGTGCCGAATGTCCGGGCCTAATACCAAACAACCATTGCACTAAAGCCTAACATCTAAAGCCGTGTGTCCCCTCCAAGCCACTACCTAGATTGGGTCCCACACCGGCCAGGCACACTCCCAGTTAGCACCGCACGCTGCAAGGGCCGTCACTTCCATCATCCCTCGGTCCATCCTCAGAGCAAAACTGTTGCGCTAACCTTACCAGGCCTCTCTGCCATCAACGCACCATGACGCCAGACAGTTTCCTCCTCCTGCGCGAGTCCATCGCCAAACACGCCCATCGCCGAACCTCCGTAGCGCCATGCCGCCAAGATCCGCCGCCAGCCTCGCGGTAGATGTAACACCACTCCTCCTCTTGTCCCCTCCAGCCAGTGCGTGCTCCAAAACAATGCCCCCAGGAGGGACAACGGCATCGAAGGTGCCATCATCGTCCAATCCGGTAGACCCAGATCTAGGGTTTCCCCCGGAGCTCACACCGTCGCCGCTGCTAGAGCCATGTGGCGCCCACGACCCATAGCATCTCTCGCCCAACCATCTGAGCCTCCCAAGACGGTGCCTCGATGGAGGTTACGACGCGGAGGGTGGCGCTGCCCCCAATCCAGACTGAATTTTGGACTTTCGTCCGGGAGGGATTTAGATGTGGATAGGAGGGACCTCTCGGCTTCGCCTCCAGGGAGGGTAACGGCGTCGAGGGACGCCGCCGATGCCGGGCCAGACCAGCCGGCCAAAGTTTCCTCCGGTCCCCAACCTACACCTCCGACTGTTCCAGACCCGACAATGAGACAAACCGAGATCAACAGAGATGCAAGTGCCATAGGGCTCAACCCACCAGGAAGGAGGATCAAGAAGGACAGTCGCCGTAGACTTCAGGCGCCGGATCCAACAATCCGACAAGGCCAGCATCGTAGACCACCATCCTGCGCCGGCCGACAACATCCAAGCGCCAGACCCAGATGGATTAGGCCTGAACATGGCGGCGCCCGCGACCACCCGATCTAAAGACCACGCAGGCACCACCTCGCCGTGGAGTCGCATCCAAGCCACAGCTGCCGCGCTGCATCCCGGCGCCACAACGCGCCGCCACCAAGATGCTCGCCCGCCGTGCCGCCAGACCCTGCGCTAGCCCGACGCCTCTTCGCGATCTGGTCGTCCCGCGCCGCCCAAGACGCTCCAAGGGGGAGAGATGCCCCGCCGCCGCCCAGCCGGCCAAGCTTAGCCCGGCGGCGCTGCGGACGGCGGCGAGGAGAGGTGGAGGCGGAGGAGGGCCGAGAGGACGTCGGCTATGGTTCCCCCTGGGTCGCCCGCGGGGGCGACACGAGGGGGGCGAGAGGGATGTCTGTAATTCTGGTAATGCTTCTGAACTGAAGAGCAACTTTTCACAACGTGCCTTAGTAGCAGAGTTAAATTTGGAACCGACTGAGAGTGTCACAGCGCAGCATCATACTGAGAGTGTTTTGGCGAGTTTTATTGCCATGAATCGAGAGACAGGGAACATCTTATTCAGTTCAATAACAGAGCAGTAGGCACCGACCAATTCAGAGACAACATCGATCAGTACAATCTCCTCTCGATCACCAAACCCGGCCTTGTAACAAGCATATCAACCAAACAATCTTTCACAAATTCAGACTGAAAATGCAGAAGAAACAGGTCAACCAAATGAGGTAGCAAGAAGCAAAGCGGTAGTTCGATCTTCCAGCCGGGAAAAAGAGCGGTCCGTGTCAATCTGCCGCCGCTATATGCGAGAGATCCATACGCCTGCATTGATCCGTCCGTGTTATTCCAAATCTCAGGAATTGTTGTCCACCACATCACCTGAAAAATAATACTGAAATTTTTATTTTCCAACCTATGTGCCATTGAGAGAATGGTGTAAATTCTCCAACTTATGCAGGCTACGGAGTTCAGCAGTCAGCACATCCATTTTCGCATCAGCATTAATGTAACAACAGTGGCACAAATATCAGCATACAGGGTCCACATATTACATCAGCGAAAGCACAATCAAATTGAGAATGTGTTCATATGCGGAACAGGAAATTCAGTATGCCTGATGATCATGAAAACAATGACCTTTCTAAAATTATTATTATTGCCACATGAGAGAAGTCTTCACAAATGTTCATGTAAAATGTACCGTAAATTTTTGTCCAAGTCTGAGTTTTGCTAAGAATCTAGGTGTTTCTACTGAAACAATGTACACAAACAGAAAATTAAATATCTGCCGACTGATAAAAATCCGTACAAATTAAGGAACGCAAATGAAAAACAAACTTTAAATCCCGTCAGAAACTGGAAGCATAAATTCGCACATACATACCAGCTTGCTTGCCGCCGAGTCGGAGCCACCATACTAGTCATCAGAAAAACCAAAATTCCAAACCTCTTCATAGCTGACTTTGACTAGGAGATGGCTTGGAAACATGTCGATGGCACTCCTCAAGTCAGACTCTGCACTTCTCTTGTCGGACTCTGAAGCACGGTGGCAGCAGATTTTTGCAGTCAGCTCTTCAAGTGCTAACAATTGCTCGAGGCCGGCAGGTGCAGCCCCAATCTGCTCCGATCCATGGACATTGAATTTTAGCTTCAGCCTTTGGAGCCTGGGCATTGTTCCAGCCTGGAAGGTCAAGTACGAAGCAGAGTTTTGGATTTCGTCCGAGAAAACCGAAATTCCAGCGATTTTCGGCCATCTCGTTAGGGCCCGGTAATAGTGTGTACCGGCCCAAAAAATTCGGCCACTTTTAAACTCACAGCCCAGCCCATGGTCTACTACAGCCCACACAAACCCCCCCTTGGTATAAAAGCACGAATTCATCTCCTCCTAACCCTAAAAATCACTTTTCCCATCTCCATCGGATTGAGCGGCGGCTGTGGGCAACGAACCCTAGCGAGTGAGGCGGGGGCGAGGTGCAGCGCCGCCTCCTCCCATCCACCTCGTCTCCCTCCCCCTCCCAGTCTCCTCCCTCGTTTCCCTCCCTCCCTATCTCCTCCCTCCCTATCTCTTTCCCGTCCATGGATGGTGGTGGCAGCGCCATGGAGCATGGCCGCACAACTTCAATGTCGGGGCAGGTGGGCTCGGGGGTTGAACGGCTCCACGGGAGCAGCAGCAGGCGGCGCATCCAGTCGGGCTTGGGCAGTGCCCCGGCGCCGGACGCACGCGCTGATTTCCGGCAAGCTGGACATGGTACTGGACGTACTGTAACTATGTTCCTCTAATCTTCTACATGCACCTATTTAGCATTTTTGTATGCTGGCTCATCTTGCAAGATCTGTAGCTAGCTTTTCATTTGTGAAGATCTGTAGCTTAATGTTCGTTGGAGTGGTCAGTGTTCTTTTGCAACATCTTACAAGCGATCGTTTTGGGCAGTGTACTTGGTTCTAGCATGATTAGCTTGAAGTGTTGAGGTCAGTGGCGCTACTGTTCATGGACTATTACTCCCTATGCATGTCAGCATGTGTTTTGTTTAAGTAGATGAATGCTGCTTTAGCTTCTGCTGGGCTTATCTTGGTGATAAAACTAGATGTTGCTTGGCTTCAATGAAATGGGACATGGTGAAAAGACCAGACGTTCATGCATGAGCCTGGTTGAAACTGATCTCTTTGGCTTAAGTAGTGGGTATGGTTTGATAGAACTTACATATACCTATATAATACGCGCTAAGCTAGCGTGATGAACTATCATTAGTGCTGATGTTCATGGACTATCAGTACTCCCTTGCATGCCAGTATGTGTTTTGTTTAAGTTTTGTTCGTAGCGGCTGACTTTTGCAAAGAGCCCTTTTTTCCTCTTCCCCAAGAAAAGTCTGGTTACTCCTCTCATGCTTGCATTTATTTGGATCCAGTTTTTGTTCGTCTTCGTTTCGGTGGAATAATTAATAAATATGGCTTGCTGCTCATGCTTGAATTTATAGGTGATGGAAGTGCGCCCTATGTTAGTAGGGCGAGCATCGATGAAGCCAGAAGGAGGGAAAATGTCAACCCCGACAATGAAGATAACATTCTGATGGGGAATGGTTCAGCTCCAAGAGAGACAACTTGGAAAGGTCAATACCATGATCTACATTTTCTTAATTTGCTTAACTTTTTGTGTGGGTATTGTGATCCTTTTAGAGAGGAAACATTTAAATAAAAAATGTATTAATTATGTTTAAAGCTGAAATTGTTCTGTATTCTGTTTGTTAGCTTTTACTTGATTTTGTTATGCATTAAAAGTAAAAAAAATGTGGCAATTCCCTTTTTTCTGCCTTATTATCTGAACGGGTTAGGCAAGCCAAGAAGGTCAAGGAGGTCACCAGCCTTTACAATTGACAAGTAAGTTCCTTGTGATGACATCAATAATTTCCCACTATATTAATTGTTGTTTCTGCCATCTACTTGATGTTTATATAATTCATTCACAATGCTTTAGTCCATATGATTATATATGGTGTTTCAATTGGGGCTGCCATCTATGAGTTGTTGCTGCCATCTACTTGTAATGTTTATATAATTCACAATGCTTTAGTCCATCTGAATTTATATGTTGTTTTAATTTGGGCTGTCATCTATGAGTTTTTTTCTGCCATCTACTTGTAATATTTATATAATTCACATTGTTTCTACCCATATGATTTTATATCTTGTTCCAATTATGCTGCCATCATTGAGTTGTTGTTTCTGCCATCTACTTGTATTGTTTATATAATTCACAATGCTTTAATTGCAAGGTTAAGCGGCATGGGAGCAAAAGAACCTTTTGGTTTGATGAAGACTAACGGGTGGATGAACGGGAAGTCCGAAGTGAAGGTCTCTGTTCGATTCAATACTTTTGGTGCAAGACTGAAGAGTTGAAGAACAGGAAGTCTGAATTGAACTTTCTGTTTGTATTTTGGGGTCGGCATAATTGAACTTTGAATGCCGTGTTAAATTCATTGTGGACTGTAATTTTGAACCGTTATGGGTGTTCGTTTAGACTCTTCGTAGAACTATTAAGTCGCATGTTACTCTTAGTATATGAACTATTAAGTCACATGTTAATCTGGACTATCATGTTGCTTTTCTAATGGTTGCTGCTCTCTGAATTGATCCACTATGCTATTGCCTGAATGGTTGCAACTGGAGTGTTGATGTTCAGTCTGATACGTAGTGATTTGATGAATAGATTCAGCTGCTTGATTTTTACATGCATATTTTGCTAAAAGTTCCGAAGACTAATTTGTTGTTCTGTCGTATTTCAAAATTTTCGGCAAATTTCGTTCATTTTTCGTCCAATTTTCGTTCATTTTTTGTCCCAAAATTCAAAATTTGGTTTATGATTTTCGTCCGAAATTTTCCGAAAAAATCCGAAAAAACCGAATTTCGCCCATTTCGCCCAGGACCGGTAAAAATCAAAAAACGAAATCCGAAATTCTGGTACGAAGCGCTACTTAACAGAAGCTTAAAATTCTTTAGAGCAGGGAATGCTCCCCTCTCGATGGAAATCACTTTGTTTGTGGCTTTTCCGGTCTCTACATCAAGGTGAGTGAGGGCAGGCAGCTCAGCAAGGATTCCAACACCATCAGTTAGCAGCTCAGCAACTTTGAACTTCAACTGGCAGAGGTTATGGAGCTCCCCCATCCAGCTAGGGACCCTGGAAAACCAGCACCTCCATTGCATGATAAGTTTCTCAAGGCGGTAGCGAGTTGGGGGAGGAGACAATGGCATGAAGCCATCTATGCAGCCGATGAGATCGACAAATAGGTTCTCTAGGTGACATAGGTTTCCCAGAGAAGAACATAGAGCATCCATGCGTCTCTCCCGGTCATCCTTACGAAAGCTGCACGTGAGAAATAGAAATTTCAGATTGGTAAGCTCTCCAAGGCCCCTGATATTATCTAGTTTGTACAACGCAAAATCAAATCCAAATAGATGCCGTAGGGATTTCATATTGCCAATCCCAACAGGGAGCGTCGTCCAAGCTTTCAGAAACATCAAACGGGGTAGATGAATTATATCTGACGGAACCCTGTCACAACTAAACAGCTCAAGTGTCTCCAAGTGTTGAAGCACTCCAATCTTTGTTGGTAGCTGGTATGAACAACTGTCACTAATGCATAAATACCTCAGCTGATAAAGTTTACACAATCCAGTGAGGTCAACTGTAGCATAGTCCAGGTCAATATGAACAACTCAGAGGAACTTGAACTCTGACAAAGGAGGTGTATTCTGAGAGCTCCCAAAGAACATAACTGACCGAACCTGTGACATACCACTGTTTCCCGATAGTATTTCTTGGCCATTACTTGCACCATCCAAGCGGATAGACAGCCGACGGACGTTGCATTTCAGTTCTGTAAAGGCATGTGAGCCATCCACTATAGTGAGAAAATTCTCTTGTGCTGCTTTCATCAAGATAAGATCAAGCAACATATCATGCACCTTGCATTTTGTCACCGACCCTCTCTTATCAAATTCTATAGGTTGAATAAGGCTTCTATTCACAAGCTCATTGAAATAATTTCTTGCAACCTTCTCCACATCTTGTCCATTTTCTATACTGATGAAACCTTCAGCCATCCACTAGCGTTCCAGATTAGACCTCTCTATTTGGTAGTTGTTAGAGTACGTAATGGGCCTGGGCTGGCGGTATAGACCGTTAGTCTTAGGGTTAATTAGAGATAAGGGTCGCTTGCTTAGGGGTCAAGTAAGCCTTGCTTGGGAGTCAAGTAAACCTCTCTATATAAAGAGAGGAGATGTATCAATCTAATGAAGCAAGAATTAAGAAGAAAATCCTTCCTCTCGCCGTGGGCGGCGAAAGGCCCCGCCGCCCTCTCGCGCCTCCTTCTAGCAGCACCATAACAATTTGGTATCAGCTAGCTTCGGTTCGATGATGTCTTCACCGCTAAGCCCGTCTCTTCCACGCCGGTCACGGAGGCGACCACCACGACTGCCGCCCCACTCCTCGCTCGCCGCCGATCCTCCGTCGCGCCCGCCTCATTGTCCTCACTGGGAGGAGGTGTCCGGTGTCGGGACCTAACCCAGCGGTCCAGAGATCCGCTGTTCTTGGCCGGGTCCCACGGACCGCACTCATCCGCCACCATCGCCGCTTCCGCCGCCGTGGCAGCCGCCGCGACCAGCGGTTTTCGCCAGGTTTCGCCAGCGCCGCCGCATTGTCATCCATCGCCACCACCGCCAACCTCGCTGCAGTGGCAACCGCCGCTCCTAGCGGCCTCCGCCGCGCCATTGCACCGCCATCCATCGCCACCACCGCCCAACCCGGCTGCAGTGGCAGCCCTCCTAGCGTTTCCTCCGCCGGCCCGCGCTTCCGCCGCAGAAGCAGCTGCAGCAGCAGCAGCCACCGCCGGTGAGCTCCGCCGCCAAGATGGGATGCCCTACAACAGAGTGCGACGACCTCATTCCCATCGATGCCGCCGCCATCCTGTGGCGCCCACATCCAGCAGATCAAGTCCCCGCCGCCGCCGCCACCGCTTCGTCTTGATCGCTACCCGCCACGTGTCGGCGGCGGTGAGGTCTGCAGTCGCCGCGACGCGCTTCCTAGCGTCGGCGTGTCGCGGGAGATGTGTGGTCTGCACTGCCGCTCCTCCAAGTTTCCTTCACGCGAAGGACCTCGATCTCGTCCGCTGCGTCGGGGATCTTGGGCATGCGGTTTCCCACGGGCGGCGAGCATGCTGTTTTTCCGCTGGCGGCGACCTCAAAGTCTGTGACATCGGCGGTTGGGGAGGCGCACCTCCTCGCTATTCTCCATCGCAAGCCCTCCACTCTTCCTCAGGCGGTGCAGACCAACAGAGTCCGGCGGGAGAAGGCAGGTGTCACCGACAGAGCGCACCGCGTAGCACCATCGCTTTCCACCGCCGCCGCCGCGAGGGCGCTCGCTGGTCGCTCTTGCGACCACTTCCAGTGGCCATACACATGCACTCCTTTGGTCCGTGGTGTCCATGGGATCCGTGTGGTTGTACACGCACGTCCGACGTCTTGATGGTGTCCACTTTTGTTGAGGGGTCCAAAATAAAGCGCCCCACCATTTCAAGTTGAGAGTCATAAAACACGCCGAGATGTAAAAGGCTTGTTTTTAGGTGTTAGGTTTGTGTTGCGTCGAGTCATGGTTATAAGTTGGTTAGGCTGCAGCTCGAGGACAAGCTGCATGTCCAGGTGGGGTGTAGTGTTAGAGTACGTAATGGGCCTGGGCTGGCGGTATAGACCGTTAGTCTTAGGGTTAATTAGAGATAAGGATCGCTTGCTTAGGGGTCAAGTAAGCCTTGCTTGGGAGTCAAGTAAACCTCTCTATATAAAGAGAGGAGATGTATCAATCTAATGAAGCAAGAATTAAGAAGGAAATCCCTTCCCTCTTGCCCGGCCGTGGGCAGAAAGGCCCCTGGCCGGCCCTCTTGCGCCCTCCTTCTAGCAGCACCATAACAGTAGTCCTCCGGATACATACCAAGATACAACAAGCATGTCTTCAGATAAGGAGGAAGATCTTTGTAGCTGAGGTTTAAGATTTGCCTCATCCCATCAAGCATGTGATTGCTTTCCGAGCCCATAGAATCTTGTACATATTCCCACCTTTTCTTTTGGTTGCAATCTTTATTTGCTAGCATACTAGATATACTAATAACTGCAAGAGGTAAACCACCACATTTTTTGAGAATTTCAACCGAAATATCTCTAAGCTGGGGAGGGCAAGCTTCTTTCGAGCCAAATACCCTACCGAAAAACAGCCTTGTTGAGTCTCATTGGTGAGGGGCTTCATTTGTAAAATGCAATCACGGGAGCAACATGTCATAGCCACGTCTTGCTTTCTTGTAGTTACTACTACTCTGCTAGCAAGATCATTTTTACTAAAAACACATTTAATAATATTCCATGCTGATATATCCCATATATCATCAATTATGATCAAGTATCTGCCAAACATTCAACATAATGTTAGGTCAAGTAGCAGAAATTTATCAAATAATGTATAAAGGTCGAACTAGAAAAACTTGACTTTGTTCATTCAAATATTAGTTGTGATTGAATAACAAAATAGATCTTTACTTAGATCATGGTTCTTGGTAAAGTAAATTTCTGGAAGCATCATAATATCTAGAAATGAAAACTATTTAACACGATTTGTTTAAGAAATGTTCTTCACCCATAAGAAATGTAGCAACCAATTAGAAGTATAAAACTAAGTTGATAATCTGGTACAAAGTTTATCAAAAGCAACTAACTAATTCATTTTAAACAATATTTCTTCTTTGTGTTTCTTAGGCCATCTAATGATTTTCTCCCATGTTTTAAATATTTAGACTAAATTATGCATATACACTACAAATGTATCTGAGAAATCCTATTATTGGACACAATAACAAATCTCAATACATGAAGCAAGAACTTGTACCTCTTAGTTTGGAGATGTTCTCTGAGCATTTCGATAAGACGTGACTCACATGTGTGAATAGATGTCTCTGTGCCAAGTTTGGATAGTAAAGTATGGAGAAGTTTTTGAATGTTAGGCTTTTGAGACACCGTCACGAGCGCATGAGTGTCAAATTCTCCCTTGACTCTACGGTATACCTCATTGGCAAGTGTTGTTTTTCCCAGACCTCCAAATCCCACAATTGATACCGCCTTCAACTTCTTCTCCTCATCCATTAACCAACTGACAAGCTCATTCGCTGGTCCTTCGATACCGACAAGGTCAGCCACTTCTGTGTAGAGTGCAGTGACTCGTGGGTCAATGTCAACATCAGCTGATGGGGGTATACGAAGCGCATACCTTCTTTGACGTGCACTTGTCTCTAGTACAAGTTGTTTGACCACTTCGATTTGTCCAGCAATCCGATGACGATCCCTCAAAGTTTTGAGGCGTCGGACAGTATTGCTAACAAGCCCAGTAGTTCTATCATTCTCACCAATGCTTTGCATGAAGTCATCGATGATGTCCTCGATCTCATAAGACATCTCCCTCACCATGTCTCTCCACCTCTTAGTTTGTGGATCTAGCTCACCTAGATCTGAAAGCCCATCAAGAGCATCCTTCATGCTGATAAGCTCATTGCTAATGAACCTCACTTCTTTTCGCAGGTTCTTCAGCCTCGTAAACTCCTTTCCCATGAGGGTTGTCAGCTTACCCAACAAAGAGTTCATCACACCAGTAGAAGCACTCACCATTATTCCAGCCATCTCTTGATGAACAGCTTATCTTGGCCCCAGGTTAACTATACTCCTGCAGAATGGGAATTGCATGGGTCAGAACCTCAGAATAGTTTTCTTCCTAGATGACCCTCACTGGGACTCCAGAGAACTTCCGAGATGCCATAAGCTAGCTAGCATGATAACCAGAGGGACTGAAGATACCAACCAATCCAACAGAAAGCAATACAGTTTGCTGATTTGAGAGCAATTTCACAGTAAGTGAACTTGAGTTTGGAGAGATTTAGTTACCTGAAAATTGCAGCGTGTGCTTGGGCTATTCCATGGCCAAAGCGAGCAGCGCCGAATGCCGGCTGGTTCACCAGTCTATCAAGATCTGGTCTATGAGAAAAATGGAATAGCTCGCACCTAATGGTTATGGTGAAGATGGCATTGAATTGCAGCTGCAAGTGAGGTAGACGAAAGAAAGAAGTGAATAACTTAACAAGATACCGGCCCTCTGCAATAATGGAGTCTAAAAAATTAAGCATGTGCAGTACTTAACCCAACACGAGACACGCATTCCAACAGGTCTCTCTCACAGGATGGGCCTGCACTGAACTTACCCTTACAGAGTTGGTTCCCAGTTGCTTTCCAGTTTATACTTTCTTTTTTCCTTGCGAGCTACTAATCGAGACTGGATCACCTCTACGTTCACGCTAGGGCCAACAACTGGCAGGATATTATTAATTATAGTTGTCCTCTAGATTCACCCTGCCTAATGTTAACGAGGCTGCATGCATGCAGTTCATAGTTAATTAACTTCAATTAATCATCTAGATCCACGCCAAACCCAACCACAGAAAATAGTCATGCACATTTCCATGTGCAAGCCAGTGAAGACTTGGTCATGCACATTTCTACAGATCATAGATTAATCAGAGTTTTCGCTCTGCATTGTTTCAATATTTCCGAAAGAGCTTCGAAATCTCATCAGAGAGAATGCATATGTAGATTGGCGGCCAGGGTTTCTTTTCACTCATGAAATGGCGCCCTTGCTGCTCCTCACTAGCTTCTACCAAAAAATTCTTGGTTTTGTTAGGACTGGTAACAAGAAACTAATGAGGCTGGCAATGCGCTGCAGCTAGCTCTGAAATTTGGTGGGCTTTCTTCCTTCCATTTGTACACGCACCTCCCTGTGTAAGTATACACATACGGCCACGAGTTCTCTCGGGGAAGCTTCAAAAAAGAGACCCCTCCTCTCGCGACCGAGCCGCTTGCTGGCGGTGCGGCGCCCTGCCCCCGCGCCTCTCCTCCCTCTTCTTCTCTGCCGCTGCCGCTGGCGGCTGCTGGCCTGGCCCGGCGACGCTGGTGGCGGCGGCCTCGGCTTTTCCTCTCGGACGTCACGGCGTGGACGGGCGACGGCGGTGCTTCTCGGCGGCGGTCCAGCATGGGCGGCGGGGCTCTCGCGCGAAGGGGCGAGATTTCGACGGCGGCGCGTTGGCGCGGCGACGCGGGGCGCGATCTGGCGGCGCCGCCGCCAGCCTGGGCCTTCGGCCCCATCTGGCTCGGGCGGGCGGCGGCGTGTGGCTCGCCGTGGCTTTCGGAGGCGGGAGAGGCGATGAGCGGTGAGGCTTTGGCGGCGCCATCGCCGCTTGCCGCAGCTGTGGCGGCGGGCTTAGCGGGCCTGTTTGGCTGGCCGGCCAGGTGGCTGGCATGCCCTCGCCGCTGGCCCGACGGCTATCCGCGACGGTGCCGGAGGTTTCGCCTCCGCGACGACGGCGGTGGAGGTGGTTCCCTCCCGCTCGTTTCGGTCTTTGCTTCTCCGCTGGGCGCTTTCTCCGGTCCTCTTGGCCTCGTGTTGGTGTCCGCAGCGAGGCGCGGGTGACGGTGCAACCGCGATGACGCATGGTGGTGGGCGCGGTCTGGCTGGTCACTCCGGTCCGTTGGCGGCGGGATTGAGTACGGAGAAATCCTTAGCGGTTCGGCCCGATGCGGTGACACTGCGGTGCCACCATTCCTTCCTGGAGGGTGTCGGTGATCTCCATCCCCACCTCCCTCCGCGTCGGGAAACCCTAGGACATGTCCGGCAGCAGCGCGTCGGCGTCGCTTTCCTTCTTGGAGGTGCTGTTTTGTACGCGGTGGTCCGGAGCCTCGGGTGTAGTGGGTTGTCTTTGGTGGGCGTAGCGGTGGCGGGTCATCCGTGCTCTGTCGAGCTGCCGTTGTTGGCATTTGCTTCTTTTTCTTTTTCTTTTGGGCTTGTTGTGTTGTTCGCCCCAGCGATCATGTATCGGTGTTGGTTGCTTTGGAATACAAAGCGGGGGGAAATCCTTTTTCGGTAAGTATACACATACTACTATATCAATATAATACTTGCAAGTCCTGCAGCGCTTTGTAGAAAAGATCTAATCAGCTAATCCGTAATACTAATATGATGAGTTGACCAAGATGGCGTATCAATACCAGAATGCTGATTATCCCTAGAGATTAAGGTGCAGACTTGCACACATGAGACATAAACTTATTGACGGATATATTGTTTGGGCTAGCTCGAATTGCTGATCCATGTGTCATACTGGCAGGGCATGTATCTCCCAGGAACTGTACAATACTGGCAGGCTAACCATCACTGGTAACCGTCAGGAAAGCTTTCCATGCCAGTCCTTCCAGGAATAATAGCTCTCCCTGGATAAGGATCTGTATGTGTCAAGTAATGCCTCAGGAAACCTCACAGGAAAAGTTTTATGACGGTTTTCAGTACCTTAATCCGTCGCAGCTTTACACCATCATGAAAGAAATAAGGATTCTGCTAGTGTATAAGCTCCTTTGCCTAACGGCAATCTTTCTTAACATATGGGTCAACTCTTAACACATGACATCAGGGCATACGTACGTCTCAAAACACAAATTAAACAAGGGGTCAGGTACCAAGACTTGCTATCCTATGCCAAGTCCTTCTGTTATAGCCAGCCAACTCTACCATTACTCCACTATTACCCCTAACTGTACATACAAAACAAAAGCAACTTGTTTAGGATGCCTAAAACAAATGCCAGCTGCAAGCATCTATGTCCTACCCACTACTAGCACAGATAAAAATATGGCTCTAAACTAATGAGCAACTTGATTAACTTAACCAGGGTCTAACTGTTCCATTATATATCTTCACAACATTCAAAATTTTGATATATAATGTAATGACACACAAATGACGCGACGACAACGATGAACCAGGAAGCTGCGTTCTGTCTCAGCAAAAGCTAGCTTGTGAACACCTATACACCGATCCACAAACATCAACAAGTCCCTGGGAGCTCACCTCCACTCAAACAAATACGGACCATCAGGAAGGAGGATCGTGACCCGAGCTAGAGTAAGGCCCACTTTGTTCCGCTCGACATCTTTTTCCAGACAAGAGAAACGTTTTTTTTATTTGCGACGAAGACATGAGAAAAGGTCGAGCAGCATCGTCGCACTTGCATTGGCATATGATCCGGAGGGTTGTATCTTGTATGCCAATGGTAGCGGTGAGGCAGAGCAGAGGAGAGAAGGAGGACATCCGCGCACCTTGGGAACGCCATTGCGCCACGCCCCCGGGGCAATGCCGTGGAACAAGAGGCGTACACATGGGAGCGCGCACGCGGCATAGTCGCGGTTAGCAGCGTGCGCGCGCGAGAGGTCCAGGAGAAGAGATGGCGTCTCACGGCGCGGCTGGCATTCCGTCGAACAGCTGCCGCGCGCCGCGGTGTGGATGTGGACGCGGCTGGCGGGGAGCCGTACGGGCGAGCGCCGCGTCGGGATGGCTTGGAGCGGGCCCCCATGGCTGGTGGAGAGGACAAGGCCCGCTGAACCGGACGGGATCGGCGGCGAGCGAGCGAGAACGGAACGGCAGATTCCGGCGCGGCCGGCCGATTGAGGGGGAGCATTTGTTCGCTACCTGCAGCTGATTGAACGAACCGGTCGGTGTCCCACGCTGGCCGGCCACGGAGCCAACGCTGGACGTCAACACGGGAATCTGATTATGTGGCACCTATGTGTACACCACATCATATGATGTGGCAGCTACGTGTATGCCATATCATCACTGTTTTTTACTTGTTCCAGAAAATAGCGAGATAAGAAAAAAAAATACAACCTCTCATAAAACCATATGTTCGAGTTTTTTAGCGGTATTTCATAATTTTTGGGTATCGTAATGTTTTCATGATAAATACAGTAATTTCTTCCCAACGGAAGTTGGCTACCTCATCCGCCACCCACCCCCCACATACCCACACACCCCATAATGCAGGTACACCGATTGTGCTGTTTCGCACCCCCACCCCCACCCCCACCACCCACACATCCCATGATGTAGGCACACCAGTTTGTGTGGTTTCACATTCAAATTTGCAAGTTGTTTTTACAGGCCTTACGACATCTGCGTTCATCAAAACGGACACCCTCAAATGTCCACAAACATCCGGCCAGCCAAAAAAGTTCATAAAACTGCCTAAATCTAGTCATTCGTGTTGGATGTGAGGTTAATGACTATCGTGCCAGAGCCGTTGGCAGCTGGAGCGAACCCGCTAGAGGCGACGATATGTGCCTCTTTGCCATCCTTGTCATGTTGCTCCGTTGTCCTCGCCCTCTAGCACCGAGATAGGGCATCGTGTCGCATGTCGTTCATGTGGAGTTGGCATCACTCGGGGTCGACCTTCTGTCTGCTCTGCACAATGAGGAACCGCTCGGTTCTTGTCGATTAGGTCTGGGTCCACAAGAAGCTTCGCGGCGCCTGCGTCATATGCACGCTTCGCCTCCAGTTGGGCCTCCGTTGCGCAGTGTTCCTCCAGTAGCGCGAGACATACTTGCTACCCCGCCTCCGTAATGGAGAAGAGGTTGTCTGCCCTTGCGGTCGTGGCGTCACCTGCCATCACCTCCTCCTCCCCGACGCACCTTCTCCGTCATCACCATGGAATCATCCTCCTCCTTCTTTTCGCCAGCGCCATGGGGTCACCCTCATCCCTGCCCTCCTCCTCCTCATCCTCCCAATCCCGGCTTCGGAGAGCTTGGAGGTTGGCCTACCTCAATGCGGGCCTGGCGCGGGGCTCTGCCGTGTTTCCGGCGCGGCACTGCAGCATCAACATCTTATACCACGTGAACTTGGAGCGAACGATGGTGAAGGCGACTGATGGGAAGGTGGATGAGGAAGGTGGCTCTATTATGGTCTGACAACGTGGATGAGTGGAAATGAGACAAATGTGATGCAGGCTAGGGTTGGGTTCGCCGGACACCCTTTAAATGCCAGACTAGGCTCCTCGGGTGAATCATCGGTTGGCCGACCATGAATGCAATAGGCGGAGTGGCCAAGCTTCAATGCAGGAGGCGAATGGGGTCAAAAACCGCGGTGTTTGCTCAGTTTGGGATGGGATCCGATTGTAGCATGCAGGTCGTGACATGGAAACATCCTAGCTATATTCTGACATAGTGCATCTTCTGTTTCACCATTTGAAAGATATTTTTGATCTTTTATCATCCAAGACATTGCATATGCACGCCACACGCTAAAACAGTAGTGGTTTGAGTTAGTAAACAAGCTGAAATGGTTTTCTACAAAGCTGTGAATATCTCTCTCTCTCTTTCCAGACTCGAAATACATAGAGAGTTGAGTTCCTTTTCTGTTATTTAGAGAGTTCTAGAGTAAGGAGAAAATTGTGGTTGTTCGACCTACAAGTCCACCTAAATTTGGATGTTAAAGTTGAAGATTTGGAATCTCTCTTGTTGGCTTCTAGTGGAAGTTTGCTCGTCGCCATCCTGGATTTGTTTGTCTCGCAAAGGATTTGTACGTAAATCGTTATGCCCCCCCTCCCCCGCGGATTTGATGCTTCTCTTGCCATATTTGTTTTTGCTCAATTTCTTGCTTGCTATTGATACCTATTGGTTTGAGTTTGACAATGTTTGATTGTGTGACATTTGAGGCATGACATACATGTGGTTCTTTGATATCTTGATGAATACTTGGAGTATTCAAGCTTAGTCCTACAAGTTTTATTGTTGAGGTAAATATTAGACAACTTGGTGGTTTGGATTTCATGGTATGGTTATGTTTTCTTACATGCAGATAAAAGTGATCATTGAAATACTTTCTGATTTGGTGTGAAGAATTAGCTTTGATTTGACCGCTTCTGCTTTTTTTAAAGGAGGAAAGCCCCCGGCCTCTGCATCTCTTGATGCACATAGCCGTATATTAAAAAAAGGTTCAGGTTCAGAACAAGGTCTCAAACAAGCTGACGAATATCATAACTTTTTTGCACAACCGGCGAAAATAGGGTAAGATGACTAGACAACTCTCCTATTATTGGACCGCCATCCAAACCGGTTGTAAGTATCCCATGCGACCATCTCCTATCGGTTGCACCTAATATCCATAAGCTCCCTGTGATCTGCATGGCTGAGTAACGACCACGTACGAATCCAAGCAGACACTCTGAAGATAACCTGCAAAAATGGTAATGGTTTGTCTATTAAAGACAAAATCATTCCGATTATTTCATATAGCCCAAAGTAATGCACACACTCCCACTCAAATATGTGCTGCAGTCTTAGGCTCTACGCCGGTTAACCACGTCCCAAATAAATGTGAAACGGTGACAGATGGAAGTATGTTAAAGGTTGTGTGAATGGTCTGCCACAATAACTTAGCCAGTGGGCATTGGAGGAAAAGATGTTGGATTGTTTCGTCCTGGTCACAAAAGCAACACCGTTTACTACCCTCCCAACTACGCTTTGCCAAGTTACTCTTTGTCAAAGTTACTGCCTTATGCACAAACCACATAAATACTTTTATTTTAACGGCACCTTGATTTTCCAAATATGAATCGACCTTGGGATAGGTCCGGTGTTTATCAAGTCTGTATACATCGACTTAACAATCTCCAGTATACGGTATCCGGCGTATCAGAAAGGTTAACCTCCATTAACCTACGCACAAGATGCAGCCGTCTATCCCATCGTTCACCCACTAGTGTTCGCCTGAACTGAATGTTAAGAGCAACAGAACCCAACACTGTACAAAATGATATTTTTTTTCGTTGTGCAATGTTGTATAAGGAAGGATACTGTAGGGCTAGTGGTGCCTCTCCCAGCCAGATATCTTCCCAAAACCTAGTACCATTTATATTCCCAACAATGAACTTCCTCCTGTTGAAGAAGGAAACCTTTGTCCTCATTAGCCACATCCGAAAAAGAGAGCCAGTCGGTTGTGCCGTCGCTTGTGCCAGAGTTTTGGAATGCAAGTACTTATTACACAACGACTGTAACCATACCCCATCCCTCTCTACCGCGAATCTGTAGAGCCATTTGCTAAGTAAGAATTTATTTTTCACTTCAAGATTTTCAATTCCCAAACCAACTTGGTCCTTCGGTCTACAAATAAGCCTATATTTCGTTCCATTTTCGCTTCTGCTGCCCCCATTACGTACGCTAAACATATATTCAAGCTTTTGTTGCAGTTTTATCATCAATGATTCTTCCTTGTGTCTTTTGACGTTCCTTCTTTGCCGAATGCCGATACCATGACGTAATAATGTTGTGTTAGGAGGTGGGCTGGGTTGTAACAAACTTGTGAAGAGAAGAGAGACGAAGAAGACCAGCAGGGCACATGATCATCATCCTCACCGCGCCTTTGCCCTTGCGGTGCTTGCACTCCATCCAGTGACCCACTCGACAAACATAGATATCTGTGCTGGTATAGTGTCGAATCAATGCAAACAGAGCCCCATTTTTTCCGAACTGAAGCAAGCAATGCACCTGCATCGGGCCTGTGTCATTTGGCAGTCTCCTCGCCTTCTCCTTTCTCTCAGACGAATTTGGCCACAAGATGACTAGATGAGGTTCCCAAATCGGCACTGGCTACCGGCCGGCCTCGTGCTCATCTCTGCAGCCAGTGTGCGTACGTGTCGATCTGCGATGGGCTGGCCCGTGGCATGCACAGCACACCACCACAGGAGGAGGAGGAGGAGGAGGGGGAGCTTGGTTCCGCCCATGGAGTTATATAAATTGAGCTCTGCTCGCTGTTGAATTCATCATCGTCCATCCAACCCCTCCATTCCGCAGGCGATTCGGTGCCGGCTTGTGGTGCAGGGTTGCCGGCCAGTGCGCGCGTTGCCTTCTCGTGCAGGTTACTACTAGCAGTTCCTGCGTGGCTTCGCCGCACCAACACCACATCTCCAAGAATCATCTTGCTAGCCTACTTGGTTTCGTTTCTGCTTGATTTTGAAGGATTATATCTTCTTTTGCCCACCTTTTTACTGATATATGATTTCATATGACATGGTGTTCTTCTACCATGAACTTGTGACGACCAACAGAGATGAAGACAGGACGCGCCATCACCATCTTCAGCCTCGCTGCCCTTTTGCTGCTGCTTCACTCAGGTATGTAGTGTAACCCCACCCACTTGATCTCCAGCCCACGGCCAACTACGACCTACCCACATACTAGCTCTCACACACAAAACGATCTGAATTTCAGGCATGGCTACGCCGGCGGCGGCCGCGGCAGAGGTCGATGTTCAGCGCTACAACGACGGCATCGGAATGTGGGTCTGCACGGTGTATGCCCGTCCGGGACCAATCGATAAGGCGACGGGCGAGTGGATGTGCAGGGTGTCCAACAACTCCACGACCAGCGGCGGCCTGCAAGTGCGTCAAGGGGAAGACTACGACTGCTGCGATAGAGGCTGCCGCTGCTCCTTCTGCGTCTCCGTCTACACTGTGGGAAGCGCCGGACATGGAATGCGCGCCGCCGCCGCCGCCGCTGCTCTGTGGCCGGTCGCGCTACTGAGCCTCCTTGTGCTGGTGGTGATGCTGGTCTAGTTCAGAGTTACACCCCCGTAGCCGTGCACTGTGCGTGCGTGAGGTTCAGAGTTTCTTCAGGATGCATGTACTAGTGTTGGTCAGAGTTGGAGCTGGGCACTAGCCAATTAGCCATAACAAAAGTTGATAAGAGTCAATGGATGTGGACTTGTGGAGTGCCATTCCTATTCTACCACTTGATGAAATTTCAGTTGTTTACCTGTTGTCATCCAGAGCAGGGAATGTGAAAGGATGATATTGTTAATCCCAAGCCAAACAATATTAGGCAAGCACTCTGTCCCATTTTCTGAACTGCGATGCTTGCACACTATACTCAGTTTTTGGTTTTGCCTCATCCTCCCCACAGTGATGCCTGCAAAGTGGCCTGACATGCGAGCGCAGAAATCCCAATGAAATTCCTTTCTCTCATCAACACTTTGTCGAAGATAGCATCGGACAGCACCACTGCAGATGCCCCTGCCTCCATGTACGACTTGATTGAACCTATGTATCACAGTGCCCATAGCATCAGAGTGAATAAGTTGCGTGATTACTCTGTTTCTTTTAAACAGTCTCGGTGTTATGAAACAAACGCTTGGAGGTTGCTACTTAGAAACCAACAGAACATAGGGACGATATTCGGAAAAAAATGTTACATTGACAAACTGTAGAGGGAATGTCCCTAGTGACCACAGACTACAGAAAGATGTTCATTTCTAGTACAATAAGCATCGTTACAAATGCAATAGCACTGACTCTTACCATGACTGCCAGGGCTCACGAGAAACTATGCACCAGCTCTAATGGCTTTCCTTGCATCATCAGCGTTTAGGACTGTACCAACCTAAGTACAGAGTGCAGAACGATTAGAACGTCATACTATCATTAGCAACTTAACACTGTTGCTTACAGTTAGCATAACTGGGGTTGCGAGGGACAGCTTTGATGGAGTAGTAAATTGTTTTTTTTTTTGAAAGATCCAGCTCGGCTGGCTTGCATTGATTTAGCAGAGTGGTGAAAGAATACAAGGTTTGATCAACGCGATCAAAAAGGATATAACCGAAAAGAAGATGGAGAAATAAGTCTTGAGGGGTGTCCGCCCCCCAACCCTGGCTCTTAGGCTTTAGGTTTTATCTCGCGCCTAAATCCCCGAACGGGGGCTCCAGCGAGCTGCCATTGCTCTATGTTTTCCCTGATCACCCTGGTGATATCTGACGCCTCCACTTCCTTCGCTCTGAAAGCGCTATTGTTCCTTGCGTTCCAGAGCTCCCAGGTTGTGGCCATAGTCATGGTTCGAATTCCTTTCTTTTCCTCTTTGCTTGTGCGAGTCATGATTTGCTTGGTAGCCGCGGGTGTGGATGTTTGCTCTCTGAGCTGGGGGGCTAGGGAGGCACATCCTTTCCACGATGCAACTTCGGCCCACAACTCTCTGGAGATAGCACAATTCTAGAATAGATGAACTGACGTTTCCAGGTTTCTTCTACAGAAGTGGCAGAAGTAGGAGTTTGGCCATCCGCGGGGCTGAAGCCTATCATTGCACCATAAACGATCCAAGTGGAGAAGCCAAGAGAAGATCTTAATCTTAGCAGGGGCCCATGCCTTCCAGATTGTGTTCTTCATGTGTGTGGAGGGGGTGCCATTGAACTGTCTTGTATGCCGTACTGGTGGAGTAGATGCCGTTGTCGCTCGTTGTCCATCTGATCGTGTCCTGCTGGTGCTCTGCTAGAACTTGTCCTTGTCCTCGGATCAGTCTAGCAAGAGAAACTACCACGGTCACTATATTTTCCCAGCTTCCATGCCGAACATCTCTGATCCACTGATCATTTCTGAGGGCCTCCGCAACCGTCCTTGTCTTCTTTCTTGAGCGTCTGAACATGGCAGGGAAGGGGTTGCAAAGAGGAGCGCCTCCCAGCCAATTGCATGTCGAAAAATTTGCAGTTTTTCCGTCCCCGATCGCCACCCTGGTTTTCATGGCTTGTCTTCCTGATCACAGGGTGTGGGGAAACCCCTCCATGGCCTGTCTGGTGGCGCCCAGGTCAGCCACAGCCATCGCAGACGCAGTGCTCTGCCGAAAGGGTGAAGGTCTTGTATCCCTAATCCTCCATTCTCAATCGTCGTACAAACTGCTTTCCAGTTCACTTTGCACTTCCCTACCGACAACTCCTCTTCCTGCGCCCACAGAAACTTGCGTCTCGACTTGTCTATTTCCTTGAGAAGTTTTTTTGGCCGACGAAGAACAATCATGGCAAAAGTTGGCATTGCAGATAGAACACTGCGTACCAGCACTCTTCTTCCGGCCATGTTCATTAACTTTCCCTTCCAGCCTGCTAGCCGCGATCCAATCCTATCTAGAATGAATTGGAGATGAACTATCCTAATTCTACCCGTGCAGATAGGGAGACCTAAGTAAGTCATTGGAAAGCCTACAACAACTCCGCCAAAGTCTTGAAGAATATCGTCGAGGCTATAAAGTTTAGATGTAAAGGCTACACTGAATTGTGAGTATTACACTGTTACTAAAAAAACAGTGGGGCATTGACACACTCACACGATAAGTTCGAAAGTTCAGATGTATTTTTTTTTTTGAAAGATCCAGCTCGGCTGGTGTTCATTTCATTAAGCAGAGAGAGGGCGGAAAACAATTGTTGATCAAGTGATCGTGGGGTGAAAAGAGAGTACAGGCCTGCTGCGCAGGCAGTTTTGCTTGCTAATGCGATCTCTCACGGCACGTCCCCGAACGGGTGCTCCATGAATTTTGCTCCGGCAATCCTCCATTGTTATCACGTTTTTAAGATTATATGGTTATCAAAACTATGCTTATCACGTTTTAAAGATTATGTTGAAAGTGAGCAGGCTTGATGCTATAAAGCAGTCAGCTGTTAGCATTCATGAAACACCGAAACAATGTTAGTGTGTAAAAAATAAAGTTTAGCACGGATGGCTTCTCCTTTGCAAGCAATAGGCAAGGAGATAGAAGCACAGCATGCAAGAATCCTCCTTCACAAGCAAACAACATATTCAGAACAGAGAGCACTCTACCACTCTACGTGCCCAACAAAACCAAAGAATGCACCGGAGCAACTGACTCACCACGGAGACGCCCCCACGAACTGCCGCGCGGGCTGCCTGCATCGCCGTCGCCGTCCCGCCGCCGCAAGGGAGAGCGAAGAACAAAACGGTCAGCCAATCCTTGGCCTCTGCTCCGGTGAGGCCAAGCACCGAACAGGTTGTGGGCAGCATGAACCGGGTGAAGCCGACCTTTTCCTTACTCTTGCGCGCGGAGGCAGGCGATGACGCGTGAGCGTAGTATGGCGGCGAGTGCTTTCGGTGTCTGCGACGGATCTCGCCGGCGAGGCTGGGAGCCAAGAAGAGGCAGTTGTGCTGCGGCGACGAGCATCTTGGTTCCTGGGCCAGTAGAGTTGTTGTCAGATAAAAATGATAAGCTCGTCTCTTCTCTGTTCCTCTTGTCAGATAAAAATGATAAGCTCGTCTCTACTCCGTTCCCCTCGAGCTTGAAAATCTGTTTTTTTTATACCGTTTCAGACCGTTGGATGAAGATCCTAAAGCGCATAACTCTTCTTCCTCAGCAGACCGCCGCACGGGCCGGCCGAACCGCCCCCCGCCCTCCTCTAAACCACCGCCGGTCTTCCGCCGCCCCCGGCCCCCCTATTTTTTGCATGAATTTGCATAGTTTGAATCAAATAACATAGTTTTGGACCGAATAAAATAGCATAGTTATTATTACAAGCCGAATGGAAATAAAAATGTCTCACATAGTTCTCACATAGTTTTGCAAACGAATAAAAGAAGATACATCTATTGGTTGCCAACATGAGCCCACATATGCTCAATCAAATCTTTTTGCAGTTGCACGTGAGTTTCTCAATCACGCATGTCTTGATGAAACTGGGTGAACTGTTCAAACGTTACCGCTCCTCCATGGTCAAGCACAACATTCTCACCCTGAAACTGAAATCCTTGATCATACAGACGTTCCGGGCGCTCGTCTTCTACGATCATATTATGCATGATCACACAAGCAGTCATCACCTCTCACAGTTTCTGCGTGCTCCAGGTATCAGCAGGATACCGAATGATGCCCCATTGAGATTGCAAAACACCAAAGACACGCTCGACATCCTTCCTAGCACTCTCTTGCTCTTGGGCAAATCTTTTCCTCTTCTCTCCGACAGGTTTAAGTATTGTCTTGACAATAGTGGTCCACTAACGATAGATACCGTCACCCAGATAGTATCCTTTGTCGTAGTTGTGACCGCTGACAATAAAATTCACCGGTGGGCTGTTGCCTTCGGCAAGCCTAGCAAACACCGGCGAGCGCTGAAGAACGTTGATATCATTGTGTGATCCGGCCATGCCAAAGAAAGAGTGCCAGATCCAGAGATCTTGAGACGCCACGACCTCTAGTATGACAGTGCAAGCCCTAACATGACCCTTATACCGCCCTTGCCAAGCAGAAGGGCAGTTCTTCCACTCCCAATGCATGCAGTCTATGCTACCAAGCATCGCTGGGAAGCCCCTGCTAGCATTCATCGCCAACAAACGGGCTGTATCTTCAACAGTCGGCTCTCTCAAGTACTCAGGGCCAAACACAACAATAACAACCTTGCAGAACTTATACAGTGACTCTAGGCAAGTAGACTCACTCATACGGATGTACTCGCTCGGGATTTGTTGGAACGAGAATTAAACGATATTTTGGCAAAACATAGGCCATTTTTTCTATCATTACTCGATATATGTAATGTTAATTGACTAATGCTTAGAGTTGACTGTCAGTCTGTTAGGGCTCCTTGTGTGACTTTCAGTCTGTTCTTGAAGGAAGGATGCAAACTTTTGTCGTGGGGGTCATTTTCTCCTCTTCTCCTCATGATAGACCTTGGTAATGCAGGAGGGAAGGGGGGATGTGACCATCACTGATGGTCGAAAAATATCAGTGAGGGGGTGTCCATCATATACACCACCATATATGGTCGAAATATCAGAGAGGAAGAATCCCAACAGTTGTCGTGGGAGTCGCTTCTTGGTGACCCACAAGTGTAGGGGATCTATCGTAGTCCTTTCGATAAGTAAGAGTGTCGAACCCAACGAGAAGCAGAAGGAAATGATAAGCGGTTTTCAGTAAGGTTTTCTCTGCAAGCACTGAAATTGCAGGTAACAGATAGTTTTGTGATAAGATAAATTGTAACGAGTAACAAATAAATAAAGTAAATAAAGTGCAGCAAGGTGGCACAATCCTTTTTGTAGCAAAGGATAAGCCTGGATAATTTCTTATAATGATAAAGGAGGTCCCGAGGACACATGGGAATTATCGTCAAGCTAGTTTTCATCACGCTCATATGATTCGCGTTCGGTACTTTGATAATTTGATATGTGGGTGGACCGGTGCTTGGGTACTGCCCTTACTTGGACAAGCATCCCACTTATGATTAACCCCTATTGCAAGCATCCGCAACTACAAAAGAAGTATTAAGGTAAACCTAACCACAATATTAAACATATGGATCCAAATCAGCCCCTAACGAAGCAACGCATAAACTAAGGTTTAAGCTTCTGTTACTCTAGCAACCCATCATCTACTTATTAATTCCCAATGCCTTCCTCTAGGACCAAATAATGGTGAAGTGTCATGTAGTCGACGTTCAGGTAACACCACTAGAGGAAAGACAACACACATCTCATCAAAATATCGAACGAATGCCAAATTCACATGACTACTAATAGCAAGACTTCACCCATGTCCTCAACGTAACTACTCACAAAGCATATTCATGTTCATAATCAGAGGAGTAATAATATGCATTAAGGATCTGAACATATGATCTTCCACCAAGTAAACCAATTAGCATCAACTACAAGGAGTAATCAACACTACTAGCAACCCACAGGTATCAATTTGTGGTTTGGATACAAGATTGGATACAAGAGATGAACTAGGGTTTTGAGAGGAGATGGTGCTGGTGAAGATGTTGATGGAGATTGACCCCCTCTCGATGAGAGGATCGTTGGTGATGAAGGAAATATGCCCTAGAGGCAATAATAAATTTATTATTTATTTCCTTATTTCATGATAAATCTTTATTATTCATGCTAGAATTGTATTAACCGGAAACATGATACATGTGTGAATACATGGACCAACATAACGTCACTAGTATGCCTCTACTTGACTAGCTCATTAAGCAAAGATGGTTATGTTTCCTAACCATAGACATGTGTTGTCATTTGATTAATGGGATCACATCATTAGGAGAATGATGTGATTGACATGACCCATTCCGTTAGCCTAGCACTTGATCATTTAGTATGTTGCTATTGCTTTCTTCATGACTTATACATGTTCCTATAACTATGAGATTATGCAACTCCCGTTTACCGGAGGAACACTTTGGGTGCTACCAAACGTCACAACGTAACTGGGTGATTATAAAGGAGCACTACAGGTGTCTCCAAAGGTACATGTTGGGTTGGCGATTTGAGATTAGGTTTTGTCACTCCGATTGTCGGAGAGGTATCTCCGGCCCTCTCGGTAATGCACATCACTATAAGCCTTGCAAGCAATGTAGCTAAATGAGTTAGTTACGGAATGAAGCATTACGTAACGAGTAAAGAGACTTGCGTAACGAGATTGAACTAGGTATTGGATACCGACGATCGAATCTCGGGCAAGTAACATACCGATGACAAAGGAACAACGATGTTGTTATGCGGTTTGACCGATAAAGATCTTCGTAGAATATGTAGGAGCCAATATGAGCATCCGTGTTCCGCTATTGGTTATTGACCGAGAATAGTTCTAGGTCATGTCTACATAGTTCTCGAACCCGTAGGGTCCGCACGCTTAACGTTACGATGGCGTTTTATTATGAGTTTATAATTTTGATGTACGAAGTTTGTTCGAGTCGGTGCCAGATTACGGACATGACGAGGAGTCTCGAAATGGTCGAGACATATAGATTGATATATTGGAAGCCTATGTTTGGACATAGGAAGTGTTCCGGGTGAAATCGGCATTTTACCGGAGTACCGGGGGGTTACCGGAACCCTCCCGGGGGTTATTGGCCTTCATTGGCCCTAAGGGAGAAGAGGAGAGGAGGCAAGAGGTAGGCTGCGACCCCTCCCCTCCCTAGTCCGAATAGGACAAGGAGAGGGGGGCGGCGCCCCCCTTTCCTTCCCCTCTTCCTCCTCCTTCCCCCTTCTCCTTCTCCAACTGGGAAAGAAAGGAGTCCTACTCCCGGTGGGAGTAGGACTCCCCCTTGGCGCGGCCTCCTTGGCCGGCCACCCCCTCCCCTTGGCTCCTTTATATACGGGGGCAGGGGGCACGCTAGGACACACAAGTTGATCTTCGTGATCGTTCCTTAGCCGTGTGCGGTGCCCCCCTCCACCATATTCCACCTCGGTCATATCGTTGCGGTGGTTAGGCGAAGCCCTGCGTCGGTAGAACATCATCATCGTCAACACGCCGTCATGCTGACGGAACTCATCCCCGACACTTTGCTGGATCGGAGTCCGGGGATCGTCATCGAGCTGAACGTGTGCTGAACTCGGAGGTGCCGTACGTTCGGTACTTGGATCGGTCGGATCGTGAAGACGTACGACTACATCAACCGCGTTGTGATAACGCTTCCGCTTACGGTCTACGAGGGTACGTGGACAACACTCTCCCCTCTCGTTGCTATGCATCACCATGATCTTGCGTGTGCGTAGGAATTTTTTTTGAAATTACTATGTTCCCCAACAGTGGTATCAGAGGCTGGTTTTATGCGTAGATGTCATATGCACAAGTAGAACACAAGTGAGTTGTGGGCGATACAAGTCATACTGCTTACCAGCATGTCATACTTTGGCTCAGCGGTATTGTGAGATGAAGTGGCCCGGACCGACATTACGCGTACGCTTACGCGAGACTGGTTTCACCGTTACGAGCACTCGTGCTTAAAGGTGACTGGCGGGTGTCTGTCTCTCTCACTTTAGTTGAACCGAGTGTGGCTACGCCCGGTCCTTGCGAAGGTTAAAACATCACTAACTTGATGAACTATCGTTGTGGTTTTGATGCGTAGGTAAGAACGGTTCTTGCTCATCCCGTAGCAGCCACGTAAAATTTGCAACAACAAAGTAGAGGACGTCTAACTTGTTTTTGCAGGGCATGTTGTGATGTGATATGGTCAAGACGTGATGAGATATAAGTTGTTGTATGAGATGATCATGTTTTGTTGAAGTTATCAGCAACTGGCAGAAGCCTTATGGTTTTCTCTTTGTTGCATAAAGATGCAAGTGCCAAATAATTGCTTTACTATATCGCTATGCGATAGCAATAGTTGCAAGAGCAATAGTTGGCGAGACGACCATGTGACGACACATTGATATAAATCAAGATGATGAAGATCATGGTGTCGTGCCGGTGACGATAGAGATCATGACAGTACTTTGGAGATGGAGATCAAAGGCACAAGATGATCATGGCCATATCATATCTCATATTTTGATTGCATATGATGTTTATCTGTTATACATCTTATTCTGTTTTGTTTGACGGTAACATTTTAAGATGATCTCTCACTAATTATCAAGAAGTGTTCTCCCTGAGTATGCACCGTTGCGAAAGTTCTTCGTGCTGAGATACCACGTGATGATCGGGTGTGATAGGCTCTACGTTCAAATACAACGGGTGCAAAACAGTTGCACACGCGGAATACTCAGGTTAAACTTGACGAGCCTAGCATATAACAGATATGGCCTCGGAACACGGAGACCGAAAGGTCGAGCGTGAATCTTATAGTAGATATGATCAACATATTGATGTTCACCGTTGAAACTACTCCATCTCACATGATGATCGGACATGGTGTAGTTGATATGGATCACGTAATCACTTAGAGGATTAGAGGGATGTCTATCTAAGTGGGAGTTATTTAGTAATATGATTAATTGAACTTAAATTTATCATGAACATAGTCCTGGTAGTATTTTGCAAATTATGTTGTAGATCAATAGCTTGCATTGTTGCTTTCATATGTTTATATGTTCCTAGAGAAAATTGTGTTGAAAAATGTTAGTAGCAATGATGCGGATTGGATCCGTGATCTGAGGTTTATCCTCATTGCTGCACAGAAGAACTATGTACTTAATGCACCGCTAGGTGACAGACCTATTGCAGGAGCAGTTGCAGACGTTATGGACGTTTGGCTAGCTCAATATGATGACTACTTGATAGTTTAGTGCACCATGCTTAACGGCTTAGAATCGGGACTTCAAGGACCACTACTAGGAAAAGGCCTATAGATAGGATTGACTCTAATGGCGCACCGTGGGTGCAGTGCGCCACTACTATATACTAATGGCGCACCTGTTTCTCATACGCCATTAGAGTGGAAGACTCTAATGGCGCACGGCCGACAGAGTGCGCCATTAGTATGAATTTTTTTTTCCATGTTCCCATACATACTAATGGCGCATGAAACAACCAATGCGCCATTACTATATATAACTTCTAATGGCGCACGGGCTAGGTTGTGCGCCATTATCCCCCTCCATCTCGATCTCGATCCCCCTCCATCTCGATCTCGATCCCCTCCATCTCGATCTCGATCCCCTCCATCTCGATCTCGATCCTCCATCTCGATCGCACCGCACCTCCCGCTAGCTCTACCCATCGCAACCCTCCACCGCTCCACCGCCGGAGCACCGGCCCGGCCCCCCGCGCGCACCCGCACATTTTGAACATATTTTTATTTTTTTTACTATTTTTATAAAAAATATTACACTGTTATAATTTAAACAAGTTTGATAAACAAAAATAAATATAAAAAACATCATTTAAAATGCATAAAATGAAGGAAATATGCCCTAGAGGCAATAATAAAGTTATTATTTATTTCCTTATTTCATGATAAATGTTTATCATTCATGCTAGAATTGTATTAACCGGAAACATGATACATGTGTGAATGAATAAACAAACAACATGTCACTAGTATGCCTCTACTAGACTAGCTTGTTAATCAAAGATGGTTATGTTTCCTGACCATGAACAAGGAGTTGTTATTTGATTAACAAGGTCACATCATTAGTAGAATGATCTGATTGACATGACCCATTCCCTTAGCTTAGCACACGATCGTTTAGTATGTTGCTACTGCTTTTATCCATGACATGTACATGTTCCTATAACTATGAGATTATGCAACTCCGTTTACGGAGGAACACTTTGGTGCTACCAAACGTCACAACGAATCGGGTGATTATAAAGGAGTACTACAGTGTCTCCAAAGGCGATGTTGGGTTGGCGATTTCGAGATTAGGTTTTGTCACTCCGATTGTCGGAGAGGTATCTCTGGGCCCTCTCGGTAATGCACATCATGAAGCCTTGCAAGCACTACAACTAATGAGCTAGTTGTGAGATGATGTATTACGGAACGAGTAAAGAGACTTGCCGGTAACGAGATTGAACTAGGTATTGATACCGACGATCGAATCTCGCAAGTAACATACCGATGACAAAGGGAACAACGATGTTGTTATGCGGTCCGACCGACAAAGATCTTCGAGAATATGTAGGAACCAATATGGGCATCCAGGTCCCGCTGTTGGTTATTGACCGTGAATGGTTCTAGGTCATGTCTACATTGTTCTCGAACCGTAGGGTCCGTGCACGCTTAAGGTTTCGATGATGCGGTTATTATGAGTTTATGTATTTTGATGTACCGAAGGAGTTCGAGTCCCGGATGTGATCACGGACATGACGAGGAGTCTCGGAATGGTCGAGACATAAAGATTGATATATTGAAGCCTATGTTTGGAGTTCGAATGGTTCGGGCTAAAACGGGAGGTTACCGGAACCCCCCCGGGAGGTAAATGGGCCTCGATGGGCCTTGGTGGAAAGGAGAAGGGCCAGCCCTAGGTGGCGCGCGCCCCCCTTCCCTAGTCCTACTAGGACTAGGAGAAGGGGCCGCCCCCTCTCTCTTTCCCCTCCGGGAATCCTAGTCCAACTAGGATTGGGGGAATCCTACTCCCAGAGGAGTAGGACTCTTGGCGCCCTCCTTGGGCCGCCCCCCCCCTTGCTCCTTTATATACGGGGGCAGGGGGGCACCTTGGAACACACAAGTTGATCGTGAGATCGTTCCTTAGCCGTGTGCGGTGCCCCCCTCCACCATATTCCACCTCGGTTATACCGTCGCGAAGCTTAGGCGAAGCCTGCGCCGTAAAACATCAAGATCGCCACCACGCCGTCGTCTCGACGGAACTCTCCTCGACACTCGGCTGGATCGAGTACGAGGGACGCCATCGAGCTGTACGTGTGTCAAGAACTCGGGGCGTCGGAGTAACGGCGCTGGATCGGTTGATCGCGAGGAGAACGTACGACTACTTCCTCTACGTTGTGATCGCTTCCGCTTCGGGTCTACAAGGGTATGTAGACAACACTCTCCCCTCTCGTTGCTATACATCACCATGATCTTGCGTGTGCGTAGGAAATTTTTTGAAATTACTACGTTCCCCAACAGTGGCATCCGAGCCTAGGTTTTTCTATGGTTTGATGTTTTGCACGAGTAGAACACAAGTGAGTTGTGGGCGATACAAGTCATACTACCTACCAGCATGTCATACTTTGGTTCAGCGGTATTGTGAGATGAAGCGCCTGCACCGACATTACGCCAGACGCTTACGCGAGACTGGTTTCACCGCTGCGAGCACTCGTTGCTTAAAGGTGACTGGTGGGTGCTGTCTCTCTCACTTTAGTTGAACTGAGTGTGGCTACGCCGGTCCTTGAGAAGGTTAAACGGAGTCTATTTGACGAAGTATCGCTGTGGTTTTGATGCGTAGGTGAGACTGGTTCTTGCTTAAGCCCGTAGCAGCCACGTAAAATTTGCAACAACAAAGTAGAGGACGCCTAACTTGTTTTTGCAGGTATGTTGTGATGTGATATGGTCAAGACGTGATGCTATATTTTATTGTATGAGATGATCATGTTTTGTAACCGGTTATCGGCAATCGGCAGGAGCCATATGGTTGTCGCTTATTGTATGCAATGCATCGCTTCTGTAATGCTTTACTTTATCACTAAGCGGTAGCGATAGTCGAGTAGCATAAGTTTGGCGAGACGACAACGATGCTGCGATGGAGATCAAGGTGTCGCGCGGTGACGATGGTGATCATGGTGGTGCAGCAAGATGGAGATCATGAAGCACAAGATGATGATGACCATATCATATCACTTATATTGATTTGCATGTGATGTTTATCCTTTTATGCATCTTATCTTGCTTTGATTGACGGTAGCATTATAAGATGATCTCTCACTAAATAATCAAGAAGTGTTCTCCCCGAGTATGCACCGTTGCCAAAGTTCGTCGTGCCCAGACACCACGTGATGATCGGGTGTGATAAGCTCTACGTCCATCTACAACGGGTGCAAGCCAGTTTTGCACACGCAGAATACTCGGGTTATACTTGACGAGCCTAGCATATGCAGATATGGCCTCGGAACACGGAGACCGAAAGGTCGAGCGTGAATCATATAGTAGATATGATCAACATAAGATGTTCACCATTGAAAGCTACTCCATTTCACGTGATGATCGGTTATGGTTTAGTTGATTTGGATCACGTGATCACTTAGATGACTAGAGAGATGTTTTTCTAAGTGGGAGTTCTTAAGTAATATGATTAATTGAACTTAAATTTATCATGAACTTAGTACCTGATAGTATCTTGCTTGTTTATGTTTGATTGTAGATAGATGGCTCGTCTTTGTTGTTCCGTTGAATTTTAATGCGTTCCTTGAGAAAGCAAAGTTGAAAGATGATGGTAGCAATTACACGGACGGGTCCGTAATTTGAGGATCATCCTCATTGCTGCACGTAAGAGCTACGCCCTGGATGCACCGCTAGGTGACAGCTCTTCTTGGAGCAACGCCAGATGTTATGAACGTCTGGCGAGCAAAGCTGATGACTACTCTATAGTTCGATGTGCCATGCTTTACGGCTTAGAACCGGGACTTCAACGACGTTTTGAACGTCATGGAGCATATGAGATGTTCCAGAGTTGAAGTTGATATTCCAAATGTAATGCCCGGATTGAGAGATATGAAGTCTCCAATAAGTTCTATAGCTGCAAGATGGAGGAGAACAGTTCATTAGTGAGCATATACTCAAAATGTCCGGGTACTACAATCACTTGACACAATTGGGAGTTAATCTTCCGGATGATTGTGTCATTGATGTAATTCTCCAATCACGCCACCAAGCTACAAAGGCTTCGTGATGAACTATAATATGCAAGGGTTAGTAAAGACTATACCGAGCTCTTCGCAATGCTAAAGGCTGCGGAGGTAGAAATCAAGAAGGAGCATCAAGTGTTGATGGTCAATAAGACCACTAGTTTCAAGAAGAAAGGCAAAGGGAAGAAGAAGGGAATTCAAGAAGAACAGCAAGCAAGTTGTGCTCAGAGAAGAAACCCAAGTCTGGCCCTAAACCTGAAATCGAGTGCTTCTACCGCAAGCGATCGTCATTGAAGCGGAACTGCCCCAAGTATTTGGCGGATAAGAAGGATGGCAAGGTGAACAAAGGTATATGTGATATACATGTTATTGATGTGTACCTTACTAGAGCTCGAGTAGCACTGGTATTTGATCTCGGTTCATTGCTAATATTTGCAACTCAAACAGGACTACTGATTGCTTAACTCGCAAAGGACGAGGTGACGATGCGCGTGGGAAATGGTTCCAAAGTCGATGTGATCGCGGTCGGCACGCTACCTCTACATCTACCTTCGGGATTAGTTTTAGACCTAAATAATTGTTATTTGGTGCTGCGTTGAGCATGAACATTATATCTGGATCTTGTTTGATGCGAGACGGTTATTCATTTAAATCGAGAATAATGGTTGTTCTATTTATATGAGTAATATCTTTTATGGTCATGCACCCTTGAGGAATGGTCTATTTTGATGAATCTCGATAGTAGTGATACACATATTCATAATGTTGAAACCAAAAGATGCAAAGTTGATAATGAAAGTGCAACTTATTTGTGGCAATCGCCGCTTAGGTCATATCGGTGTAAAGCGCATGAAGAAACTCCATCTCGATGGACTTTTGGAGTCACTTGATTATGAATCACTTGGCACTTGCGAACCGTGCCTCATGGGCAAGATGACTAGAACACCGTTCTCCGGTACTATGGAGAGAGCAACAGATTTGTTGGAAATCATACATCTGAGATGTATGTGGTCCGATGAATATTGAGGCTCGTGGCGGATATCGTTATTTTCTCACCTTCACAGATGACTTAAGCAGATATGGGTATATCTACTTAATGAAACATAAGTCTGAAACGTTTGAAAAGTTCAAAGAATTTCAGAGTGAAGTTGAAAATCATCGTAACAAGAAAATTAAGTTTCTACGATCCGATCGTGGAGGTGAATATTTGAGTTACGAGTTTGGTCTACATTTGAAACAATGCGAATAGTTTCGCAACTCACGCCACCGGAACACCACAGCGTAATGGTGTGTCCGAACGTCGAATCGTACTTTACTAGATATGGTACGATCTATGATGTCTCTTACAGATTTACCGCTATCGCTTTGGGGTTATGCTCTAGAGACAGCCGCATTCACACTGAATAGAACACCGTCGAAATCCGCTAAGACGACACCTTATGAACTATGGTTTGGCAAGAAACCAAAGTTGTCGTTTCTTAAAGTTTGGGGATGCGATGCTTATGTGAAAAAGCTTCAACCTGATAAGCTCGAACCCAAATCGGAGAAATGTGTCTTCATAGGATACCCAAAGGAGACAGTTGGGTACACCTTCTATCACAGATCCGAAGGCAAGACATTCGTTGCTAAGAATGGATCCTTTCTAGAGAAGGAGTTTCTCTCGAAAGAAGTGAGTGGGAGGAAAGTAGAACTTGATGAGGTAATAGTACCCTCTCCCTTACTTGAAAGTAGTTCGTCGCAGAAACCGGTTTCTGAGACACCTACACCAAGTAGTGAGGAAGTTAATGATGTTGATCATGAAACTTCAGATCAAGTTACTACGTAACCACGAGATCAACCAGAGTAAGATCCGCACTGAGTGGTACGGTAATCCTGTTCGAAATCATGCTACTAGATCATGATGAACCCACGAACTATGAAGAAGCGATGGTGAGCCCAGATTCGCAAAATGGCTTGAAGCCATGAAATCTGAGATGGGATCCATGTATGAAAACAAAGTATGGACTTTGGTTGACTTGCCCGAGGGTAGGCAAGCAATAGAAAACAAGTGGATCTTCAAGAAGAAGACCGACGCCGACGGTAATGTTATCGTTTATAAAGCTCGACTTGTCGCAAAAGGTTTTCGACAAGTTCAAGGGATTGACTACGATGAGACCTTCTCACCCGAAGCGATGCTTAAGTCCGTCCGAATCATGTTAGCGATTGCCGATTTTATGATTATGAAATTTGGCAAATGGATGTAAAGACGCATTCTGAATGGATTTACGGAAGAAGAGTTGTATATGATGCAACCGAAGGTTTTATCGATCCAAAGGAGCTAACAAAGTATGCAAGCTCCAATGATCCATCTATGGACTGGTGCAAGCATCTCGAGTTGGAATAAACGCTTTGATAGTGTGATCAAAGCATTTGGGTTTGTACTGCACTTTTGGAGAAGCTCAGATTTACAAGAAAGTGAGTGGGAGCTCAGAGCATTTCGATATTATATGTGGATGACATATTGCTGATCGGAAATGATATAGAATTTCTGGATAGCATAAAGGGATACTTGAATAAGAGTTTTCAATGAAAGACCTCGTGAAGCTGCTTACATATTGGGCATTAAGATCTATAGAGATAGATCAAGACGCTTAATTGGACTTTCACAAAGCACATACCTTGACAAAGTTTTGAAGAAGTTCAAAATGGATCAAGCAAAGAAAGGGTTCTTGCCTGTGTTACAAGGTGTGAAGTTGAGTCGACTCAATGCCCGACCACCGCAGAAGATAGAGAGAAAATGAAAGATGTTCCTATGCTTCAGCCATAGGCTCTATCATGTATGCAATGCTGTGTACTGCACCTGATGTGTGCCTTGCTATAAGCCTAGCAGAAGGTACCAAAGTAATCCAGAGTGGATCATCGACAGCGGTCAAGAACATCCTGAAATACCGAAAAGGACTAAGGATATGTTTTCGATATGGAGGTGACAAAGAGCTCATCGTAAACGGTTACGTTGATGCAAGCTTTGACACCGATCCGGACGATTCTAAATCGCAGACCGGATACGATTTACACTAAACGGAGGAGCTGTCGGTTGGTGCAGTTCTAAACAAAGCGTCGTGGCGGGATCTACATGTGAAGCGGAATACATAGCAGCTTCGGAAGCAGCTAATGAAGGAGTCGGATGAAGGAGTTCATATCCGATCTAGGTGTCATACCTAGTGCATCGGGTCCAATGAAAATCTTCGTGACAATATCGAGCAATTGCCTTGGCAAAGGAATCCAGATTTCACAAGAGGACCAAGCACATCAAGAGACGCTCAATTCCATCCGGACTTAGTCCGACCGAGACATAGAGATTTGCAAGATACATACGGATCTGAATGTTGCGCAACCGCTGACTAAGCCTCTTCCACGAGCAAAACATGATCAGCACCAAGACTCCATGGGTGTTAGAATCATTGTGTAATCTAGATTATTGACTCTAGTGCAAGTGGGAGATCAAGGAAATATGCCCTAGAGGCAATAATAAAGTTATTATTTATTTCCTTATTTCATGATAAATGTTTATCATTCATGCTAGAATTGTATTAACCGGAAACATGATACATGTGTGAATGAATAAACAAACAACATGTCACTAGTATGCCTCTACTAGACTAGCTTGTTAATCAAAGATGGTTATGTTTCCGACCATGAACAAGGAGTTGTTATTTGATTAACAAGGTCACATCATTAGTAGAATGATCTGATTGACATGACCCATTCCCTTAGCTTAGCACACGATCGCTTAGTATGTTGCTACCGCTTTTATCCATGACATGTACATGTTCCTATAACTATGAGATTATGCAACTCCGTTTACGGAGGAACACTTTGGTGCTACCAAACGCCACAACGAATCGGGTGATTATAAAGGAGTACTACAGTGTCTCCAAAGGCGATGTTGGGTTGGCGATTTCGAGATTAGGTTTTGTCACTCCGATTGTCGGAGAGGTATCTCTGGGCCCTCTCGGTAATGCACATCATCAAGCCTTGCAAGCACTACAACTAATGAGCTAGTTGTGAGATGATGTATTACGGAACGAGTAAAGAGACTTGCGGTAACGAGATTGAACTAGGTATTGATACCGACGATCGAATCTCGGGCAAGTAACATACCGATGACAAAGGAACAACGATGTTGTTATGCGGTCCGACCGACAAAGATCTTCAGAGAATATGTAGGAACCAATATGGGCATCCAGGTCCCGCTGTTGGTTATTGACCGTGAATGGTTCTAGGTCATGTCTACATTGTTCTCGAACCGTAGGGTCCGCACGCTTAAGGTTTCGATGACAGTTATTATGAGTTTATGTATTTTGATGTACCGAAGGAGTTCGGAGTCCCGGATGTGATCACGGACATGACGAGGAGTCTCGGAATGGTCGAGACATAAAGATTGATATATTGGAAGCCTATGTTTGGAGTTCGAATGGTTAGTAAAACGGAGGTTACTGGAACCCCGGAGGTAAATGGGCCTCGATGGGCCTTGGTGGAAAGGAGAAGGGCCAGCCCTAGGTGGCGCTAAGGCCCCCTTCCCTAGTCCTACTAGGACTAGGAGAAGGGGCCGGCCCCCCTCTCTCTCTTTCCCCCTCCGGGAATCCTAGTCCAACTAGGATTGGGGGAATCCTACTCCCAGAGGGAGTAGGACTCCTTGCGCGCCTCCTCCTTTGGCCGCCCCCCTCCCCTTGCTCCTTTATATACGGGGCAGGGGGCACCTTGGAACACACAAGTTGATCGTGAGATCGTTCCTTAGCCGTGCAGCGTGACCCCTCCACCATATTCCACCTCGGTTATACCGTCAAGCTTAGGCGAAGCCTCGCGCCGTAAAACATCAAGATCGCCACCACGCCGTCGGCCGACGGAACTCTCCTCGACACTCGGCTGGATCGAGTACGAGGGACGCCATCGAGCTGT